>OY720636.1:165447195-166647195 GCA_963169105.1 Ceriagrion tenellum
ATTATTATTTCAACATTTGCTGCTCGTTTAAATATGATTTTTCCGTATATAATTCTATTTTTCTGTTATGGAAGAGACAAACACTTTGAACAACCGAATTTGAAAGTAATTGCATGTCGACGAAACCCTGGCGAAAATGAGAGCGTATTCTGAGCGTTTAGGAACGAACCTCGGAGGTGTTCATAAATTGCGAAGAACGCGCTAAGAACACCATCCCAGTGTATTCTCGAGCGTAAATGTGAACGCCTTGGAGTGTTTTCAAACACTCTACAAAGCGTTTAGCAACGTTCTCGAGTGTTCGTAAACGTCCTGTTAGTCACAATCTTCAGCGTTTCAGAGCGCTTACGTGCATTTCAGAAAATCCTGTCTAGGGTGTTGAGAGCGTTCATCAACATAATGTAATATGAACGTTAGGCACTCATCTAGGAATTTGGGAATTTGCTATAATAAAAATGTAAAAAAAAAACTTTGTGCCCTTAAAGACCTTTGAAGTTATTATTTTATTACTTCGTATAACAGTGTGCATATACATCGTATAAATTCTTACTGGCTAGGAGAATCGAACTTACGACCTTTCACGCAGTTAACCTACAGTCTACCACTACATTATTTCATATCTAGAATGACAAAGTGTATTTTATGCTTTATAAAGAGTGAAGTCGCTTCATTAGATATGGCTCTGCTCTTAGTACGCGATTTCAACATAACTGACGTTTATGACCTAAGGCTGATGATTTATAAGCTCATATCTGAAGTCAGGGATGCTTATACGGCTTTTCTTTATAACACATTATTATTGACGTTCTAATATACATCATTTCGAAGTAGGATTGAGAAAGAAATAAGATTGCACCAATTTTCATGCCGCGTTAGGCCACACTATGGATGCTATTATTTATTTATTATTAATATTGAATATGCATTTGGGAAACTAGACACCCGGTATACACGGCTCGCAAGCGACGGATTTGGATTTTTGCGCTGTGAGGGTTGGCACAAAGAAATAGAAAGGATGCATTTATTCCCTTGAAGACTACCGGAAAGAAAACGGCTGTGTTTTCAATAAATGCATAGATGAAGGTGGACCGCTAAAATATATCCATTAGATGTCTATTAGATATTGATGTTTGAGGATTGGGTGCGCTTTGTTATTTCTCACAAGCTTATTCTCACAATGGATTTGTTAGTGGAGTTGTAGTTATTCTCACAATGGATTTGCAATCAAAATGGTAATACTGCGTCATGGCTTTTGGAGCGTTCCAACATGTTTCAAAACATTCTCGGCAGCGTTCATCTGCGTTCCATGACACCTCAGTCGGACAGCGTTCTTGAGTGTTCCAGAACATAAATGCAAACACTCTCAGTAGGCGTTTTCTCGGGCATTCATCTGTCTTCCAAAACAGCCCAGTCAGATAGCGTTCTTGAGTGTTCCAGAACAGAAAGGCAAACACTCTCAGAAGGCGTTCTCCGAGCGTTTCAGACCTAGGTCGTCGGAACAGCGTTTACGAACGCATGAGAACAGTGAGGGAAACACAGATTAACGTGGATGAACACCGACAAACTCTATGAAAACGCCAAAGAACGCACAGGAACGTTAAAAGAACACCTGTAAACGCACTCCAGCAGCTTCATCAGCCTCCTTCATTTTCGCCAGGGAAATTGTTAGATACTTTTTTTTAGAAACATTTTCCAGATAGTTTTGTTCTGTTCTCGTCAACGTCAATTCCGCATGGTATCTCACGGGGTGTAATGAGGGGGTGAATGACGTATATTGAAATATCCTCCAGTCGACCGCTAGATCTGCTGTCACCCAATGCACATTGAAAAGGGCTGTTAACCAAAATTTACATTCATGATGATATAATCTATCGAATTCATAAATTTTCAAAGCTCTTCCTTGCGAGTCCAAATACCCTGTTTTATAATTTAAATATAAATGTATCGCTTTGCACTTATCGCCCCACTTCAGAAATAAAAAAAACAATTAAAATATGCTCAAATTCGCAACATAAATCAAGCTTCTAAGGGACGAATTGGGGCCTCCCGTATGCAGTCCTGTTGGTGTGAATCTCGAGTCATTTGTATCGAAAACAGGCACGAAAAAGTAATGCGATAGACGTGGGAATACGAAATTGGAACTTTTCCCTTCGCTCTCATGGTAAAATAATCCGCGTCTCTATAAGTGGAGTGAGATTTAATTTCATTTTACACGAGAGCTGACTCCATGAGTAATGCGATAGCAGCGGTAACCCGATATGGAGACCCGTCCTGATACGGAGACACGTCCAATTTCAAAGGCATGGCCCTCGACAAAATAGACATTAATTTAAATGATGAGATCCCTATTGAAGATGATGGAGGTGAAATAGATGATGATGATGATAGGAATATGAGCGTAGTAATCGGCGATTCTTTCTCAAGTTTCGAGCTAGAAAAAGGGAATGAAACCAGATCACCCAATGTTTCCCCTTGTATTTCGAAAAAAACTAAAAGGATACTCTTCCCATGGACAGAGGAGCAAAAACATAGTGCGGCATCATATTTTAAGAAAAACATACAAAACAAAATACCCCCGAAAAAGAGAGTGTGATAACCTTAAGGAAAAGTATCCAGAGGTCCTTGACAACAAAACGTGGTTAATAATTAAAGTTTTTATACAAAACATTTATAAAAACCTGGATTTGTTATGTACAATGATATTGTAAATGTAAATTTCAAAGGCAAAATAGCCTAAGCAGAGCTTCGTAATACTTGTTTAACCCAAAGAGAGTTTTTGTATTACTCAATTTTTTTAATAAATCAGTACATTTTTTAAAATCAAATTTTGCGTTTTTATTGCTAGCTGATGAAAAATTGTACCACTGATTTTGATCTACAAAGACCAGTTATTTAATTTGTACATTTCATTGATCTTGATAATTTCATTGTAAGTCTTTAATTCTAAATCAAAGGTTGTTTGCTTTTTCCTCAAAGTGGCATATTTAGTTGATAATCCAATATAATATTGCAGTAGTTCAGAAATAAACTGCATAAACCCTTCAATGCCTATGTATTTATTTTGAATATTGACAAAACTTTTCCTCTCTGCAGAAGTGAAACCCGAATTAATTGATACTGCTTTCCAATGTTTATCCTCATAGAAAGGTGACTTTAATTGATGGTATTAATTTGGCTCAGTTATATGTACAATTTATTCTAATCTTATTTCAGCCAATAAGGTTCGAAAACTGCGTTACTCTTCACTATCCATAAGTTCAGGCACCGGTAGCTACTGAATCCGCGAACTATTTTCCAGCTAAAGATACACCAGCAACTGTGATTTTAAGGAAAAGGATGTTGGTAATGAACCAAATAATGGGGGTAAAGTAAGTTGTTTTTAAACTTTTTTCTAACGGAAATCTGTAAAATGTACTCAAAGAGACCAACTAAAAACTGCCTTTACCGCGAAAATAATTATCTTTTGTCAATTTTTTTCTTTTGTGCGGAATTGAATCTTCTTTATTAAAGTCTCGGCAGTAGTTTACCATTGTTAAAGTTTACCAGAGCCTTAGTATCTATATTGACTAACACTTATGCCATTATAAAATCTTTCCCCCGGATTATCTCCTCCCGCCCCACGATTTTGAGGAAATGCGTCTGTAAGCTAATGCAGGAAGTGGATTTTTAACGAGATTTGGCACCCTATTGCATTTTAAGTGGCAGTATGGCAACAAATAAAAGTTATTCCTCACCTCTCTTAAGCTTTTCTGCTTTCAGCATCCCATTATTTATTATATTTTGAAATTCAGGGCCTACGGTTATCATCCTGTTTTCAGGTCCAGTAAAAATGCTTTCCTTTAGATGTAGCTCTTCACTATATGCTGTGAAAATATTTCCACTTAGTACTAACAACCACTTTCATATCTTCTCAGCGTTTTATCAAAATTCTTAATCAGTTATTACTTGATAAGCAAAGGAGGGAGAAGCATTTCCTTCGGACCAACTAAAGGATAGTAGAGTAAATTGTTATTTCCTAGGTTAGAAATTCCTCTTTAAGCCACAGTTTTTCAAGGAAGAGATATTTCCTGTCTTTGCTGTCCCATAAACATTATAATAGTTATATTTTGTGTGCAGTCATGGAAGTTGTAAAAAGTGAAGTTAAATTTTGAGCCCCCACCGTAATTATACAAGTTCAGATTCGCGGCCACGTCATCGCGTTGTCATCACGATAAACACGTTGTGTGCTTGGCTTTATAAAAAGCAAGGATTTTGGCATTCTTCTTCTTAAATGAAGTTTAACTTACTCTTTTATTGCATTTTATATGAAAAAAGAACATAATTTAGCATTCTATTGACTCATGTATTTCATGGTAACATTTTAATGTGTTTTAGTGATAGAAGTAATGCCAGCAAATATCAAATCCCTTTCTAACTTATGAAGAGTAATTGACCCCTTTTTCAGCCGCTTGTGTTTCATTTTTTGATTAATTTTCACGTAAATGATTGTATTTTAATTGAATTGAACAACTATTGTAAACATGAAACGCGAAAATACTGGGATAATGATAAAAACAGTTTGAGAGTCCTTCAAGTATTTCGCGTTTCCACATATAATGAAATAAAAGGGCGAATTTGGTGGAATGTGACATGATGGAAACTTATTGATTTACAACCCAATATTATAATACCAAGTGCATAGTGAAAGTAATATTTGTATGCATGGTGCTTAAACCGTGTTTTAAACCTTAAACCGGATACTTTTATTGGAAGAATCTTCTTGTAGTATTGGAAAAATCTTAAATTTTTTTCCTGCAAATCGATTTCTTGACACAGTGCTGCGTGATAGGCCACCGCGGACTACCTAGTTGACTGCGCCAGTCAAATTCCTCTCTCGCTTTCCTCTAGGCGTGTTTTTAGCATACCGAAACAAAACTGAAATACATGAATGAGGAGCAAAATAAGATATTGATTTCAACAAAAATTGGCTAAGTATGTTCCTAGTGATACAATGTTTACTCCTATGCTGATTATAATCGTTATTTGGCAGTTTTAGTACATTTAGTTAATAGTAGTTAATAGTTAAGTTCAACACGTTCGCCCATTTTATGCAATAGCAGCTATAAACTGCAAAAATGACAAGCGAGAGCGAAGTTTCCATGATAGATAAATTTGGCAACAGCGCAGGAAGGCAAAAAGATATCGCAGTGGTAGTAAATATACAAAATGGATTCCAAATTGATGATCAAATGTAAAAAATATACTCTGGACGCCATAATGATTGGTTATGAAAGGATGCCAAAATGTTACCTGTCTGTACGGATTCAAGGTGCACGTATATCTCCTGTAAAAAAATAGTTGTCGAAAAACAAAATAGTACACAAGGGCGGAAATCACTCGGTTGTTCTACATACGCAATAAAAAAGCAATATATATAAATATTTCTGGTGGATGCCAAAATGTTGCAGAGTGTAAGGACGGCAAAATGATAGCGGGATGTATATATATATATATATATATATATATATATACATACATACATATATATATATATATATACATACATATATATATATATATATATATATATATATATATATATATATATATATATATATATATATATATATATATATATATATATATATATATATATATATATATATATATATATATATATATATATATATATATATACACACACACACACACACGTTAATATAGATAAGTTAAGGTTTTCATTTATGTCCCAAAGAAAGAAAGGGAAAGCAATGCCCGAAGCTTTCTGTTGGGATGAACATCGAAAAAAAATCCATGCCAAATCAGTTTCTTTTGTCTTAGAAAGGTATTTCAAGGTTTGCATATCTGGGAAACGTAATAAAATCCTGAATTTGGCTAATTGAGGCTAACTTATAACTTATGTAAGTGCTCAGTTTGCTCATGAAATCAGAGTATTATTTTCACCCGAGTTGGAAATGAATGCGCAACTTACACAAGAAAGCAAACGGTATTAGGTCTCTCTTACAAGGCAAGACTAGGTAGCCTGACTCGCCGATTTGAATGCTGTATTTTCTCTGTCGTGCATGAGGTCAAAGGCAGTACTAATTCACCTCTGACTTTGTCAAATGTGTCCTAGTTTTATTGTACTTAATCAATTTATAATTGGCTATATCCGCCCTTACCATAAGAATTCAAGGAAAACAGTGTGTAACAACTAGCACAGTTGGTGTTGTGGGTAGCATTGCGCATTGCTACAGGCAAGGTTGACAGTTTGAGTCTGCAGGCATCCAACTATTGTTACCTTCTTCATATGCACGACCAGAAAGAAATTTTTCCTCCAAGTTACATATCCTATCGCCGGACTTCACCTCGCTTTTTTTTCTCGGGACGCTAACCACAAAATTTGTACTCCAGTTTGAATATTTAATGGTAAATGGCCTCTCTGGGGGCTGGTGATTAAACACTTATGATTTACATTAATCTCTGTTTAAAGTCCATAATCTAACTTAAACATACACTAGCTGTTTCCTTTACCAACATTTCCGTCATTCTGAGGAGACGGTGGATATCTAGTAAGGTGATAATTAGCAAAAATTAACTTAGTAGAGTTTAAATGAAATTAACGTAAAGAACAATCCTTTCGCAAAAGGAGTTAAAATTTTTGTGCTTAAATTAATTGTGTGTGTTAAAAAACAGAAATGCATAACTGACAAATTGCCGCCTCTTTAGAACAAAGGGTTAAGATTAGCACAGACGTTTCTGCATGTAATGAACGAAGTTCCGCACACCCTGTCTGTTATTTTATAATCCTCAATTTTGTTTCACTCACAATATTTGTATTCCAGGATTATTTAATGATACGGAGGTATTGTACTATTCCTTCCATGGCAATTCAAGTTCTGGATCTCATTTTACGTTGCCTTTGTCTACTTCAATAGGCACCCAGTCCAGTGTCTCAATGTAAAGTCAAGAACTCAAGTGATCACCTGAATTTCTCATCCTTCCTCTGCATTAAACGTATCAGGACAATTATATACTCATTCATTTTATCGGAAACTATATAATTTTCTTCATTAACTTTCCTCTCAGATTTAGCAGAATCTTTATAATAGTCATTTGCATTCTTATCTTAAATGCCATCACGCTAAATTATGTCAGCATTTTGCCTTCCAATGCAGAGATATCTAGAGGTAAGCTCAGATTAAAACCAAAACATTTTTGCATCTTATCATCATGCACCAACTCATGTCACAAATTCATCACTTTTGCCTAAACCTGTGCTCTATGGTTATGTCCCTGCAATGCAGTCGATCTGCTCGCTCCCGCAACAGAGCCGTGACCTCACTATCATGTCAAACAATCAGCAAACATTTTGATTTCTTGAAGGAATTAAAATTTTTGGGCAAACTTTGACTTAAAATATCTATGTCTATTTTGTCTATTTTAGAAATACTTGGTGAATACAGTTTTTTAGATGCCTTTCATTATAAAAAATAGTTAGAATTGAAATCGTGGCTTGAGGAAATGATCCCATTCTTTCAGGATTCTCTCTTTTTCTTCTCGCCTTTGGCCCCTTAGTTTTTCCACTTCTGTCTGCTGCTCATTTTGTTCTGCCACCATGTCTCCCTTGCATGTTCTTAAGATGGCCTTCCATTCCTCCATCATGGCCTCCATGCTTTCGTTTATGTGTCTTGTTTATCTGTTTTTTTTGTTCATTCATATCCCATTTTAATCCCCATAATAACGCTTCTCTCTGCGTCCTCCCTCCCCTTCTGTTCTTTGCCCCATTCTCTCCTCTCTTCTTCTGCTGTCTTAATTCATTCCTATCCCTCTCTTCTCTCTTCCTCTGTTCTTCCTCCGTCCTATTTCTTTCTTCTTCCTTTTTTCTATGCTCTTCATTTTTTTATCTGTTCTTCCCTCATTTCCCTAATTAGAACCTCCATGCCTGGTTAGCCTGGTACAGTTCATTCGCGAAAAGTTGGCCGCTGATGTCGCACGAGAGGGGAAATTAGTGGAGGAGAGGGGTAACTTTGGAGGGGTATCTGCCCGCCGTACTTCATGCGCAGTAAACGATTTTGGTTTGGACTAGTCCAAGTTCTTACAATTTGCCCATCAAGGGGTAGGGTTTTCATGCCGCCTGGCTGAATGGGAAGAACGGAAGCGAGTGGAGGGGAAGGTGCCTCTGGCCTTGGAGGGGAGGCAACCACTGGATTTACCAACCGTGGGACAGGGGGATTTTAACTAAATGCCCATTCTTTCCTGTGGGGATATGTGTTCAGAATTTATACATTGTAGCGGTGAGTGTGGCAGTAAGAATGGCAACTTTCACCTACACCCCTGTGTAACGTAACTTCCTCAAAATAGACACCCCAGCCCCAAACCCGGTGAATAGGACAAATCTTTTGCCTATCCCATGCAAAGTATCAGAAATCAAAATTTCACAACATATTTGATTAAAGGGTATAGGAACTGGAATGATTTAATTGTGTGAACATCAAACTATCGTTTCCGTTATCTTATACGTTGACATAATGATTGGTATTTTGTAAAGTGTTCTTGATCTCCTTATGAAATTTGATTTAGTTCTTTCCCGGTTAGGGAAATCTTGATTTCGTTAATTAAAAGTCCTGCCTTTCAAAACTTCTTCTGTCTGATTATTTGGCCTTATGTTCAATGACTTGGGTTCTTTATTTTAGGATTGCGTCTTTATTTTAGGATTAGTGCCTTTATTTTGCATTAACGAGAATAATACAAATCTTTTGCCTATCCCATGCGAAGTATCAGAAATCAAAATCATAACAACATAGTTGCGTTTTCTGGACAACGTGCGAGCATAAACAAGTCGGCAAACTGAACTTCAGATTTGAAGGGGAAGCATCCTCCCCTACTTTCACCCTCCCTTTCCATCGTGGGAAACCTTCGTGTATGACTCCCCTCTCAGTAAGCGCTGCTTCCCCTATTTTCTGAGATGGACTAGGCCCACCTGTGCAGTAGGCTACTGAGTGTTGGCCAACTTTTCGCCAATGAAGTGTACCAATATCTTAAAAAGATCCATGCTGACGTCTATTTCCTTCTCTTCTAATGCACTTCTCAACCTTTCCTTTAATTCTGCTTTGTTTGCAATTGTAGTTGCCCCCAAATTTTTTAATTGCACCTGTGTTTCATCCTTCCTTAATTCCTGTAAGCTCTTTGACATGCTCGCCATTTTTTCTGGTCTCTGCACTACAATAGTCAAACATTTATGAGAAATTGTCCCCTTTTTCACACTCCTAAATTTACGTTATTCTCAGAGTTGTAAATTCCTGTGGCAGTACACTTGCTCTTTTCCTTTCTTACTTTCTCCTACTTATGATGACCTAATTGTGTCCTGCTCATTGTGTGCCGAAACAATGTCACACTCAGTGGGGGGAGGTATGGAAAATGAATTGTGGACACTAAAACTTACCTCGGCTGCTCAGATACAAATTTCAGAGACATGAATTCCCTGTAACAAACAGGTTTATTCTTCAAAACAAGTATAAAATACCCTTGCCCTTGGTTACATATTAGATAAATGTCCAATAAATAGATGGGTTGAAGATTTTTCAGAAGCAATATATATCACCATTAATAATATTCATTAACATATTATCAGTATTAGGACATCCATTTCAGAGAATTTATATGAAATAATCTGTTCCTATATTTATATCCTTTCCATTTCATAAATGGTACTACTCCATTGGTAATTAGTTACAATGAAATAGTATTGTCCCAATGGTATACAATCATCAGACCACTTCCCTTTTGTCAATGTTGTGGGTACTGCTCTCCTGAGGAATGGTCACGGTTCAAGTATGCTCAGCCTCTCTGCCTTCTCCGTTTGTTTGTCAAGGGGTGATGGGATTATCTCACGTACATCTGCCTTTCAGCTGGTATTCATTGCACTGATAATTGTCTCCTCTTTGACTGAATCTGATCACTATCTCCTGCTTGAATCCATATCTGAATTTGAATTCCCTTTACTCTCCCCAGTACCCAGTATTTATAGCTAAAATTGTATTGCTATTGTTGTCTTGTTTTTTTTTGCTCGCCTGATATTTGTTTGTATGTTTGTATGTCTTTATCATTTTAATTATTATGCCCCTGCGTTCAATAGCAATTCAATAATACTATCTCATGAATGAATCTATGGTCGTCGACCCATATGACCTTGACTTCTATTGTTATAATAATTGCTGCCACCCTAAAATGTGTGGAGTAGCGATGTTTAACTGTATAGCTAAGATTTGGGACAATTTGAAAAGAAGTAAACACCTTGGAAAGGACTCTTAGGCCAGATCATATTATTAGTGAATTCTTCAGGTTTTACTCCTGGTCAACATGTCCATGTTTGCTGTTTCAGTGAAGCCTCTTGCTCACCATCATTAGGAATGTAAAAATGACTCAAAATTAGCCACCTTTTAAACGCAGTTTGGCCGGCTCGTATGCCCCACTGAGTGGTAGGGTAAGTGCTGATTGGTTGATTGTTGCCTTCCTTGTGTGCTGGTTTTCCCGAACCTTCTTGATGGCCTCAAGAATGGGCTTCCATGTGTTGCTTAAATGGAAGCCCGTGAATTCATTTTCTCTAGATGGATTTCGAATGCCTCTTTGGTAAGGCAAACCCAGTAACCTATGGAGTGGCAAAGCAAATGAGACCCATTTTATTGTGGCCCATGTGAAAACTGTGTTCTCTAATGGCCCATTTTTCCAATTGCCTCTGGTGATGTTGATGCTCTTTATGTATTCTAGTTTCCACTGGGCGGCTCATCTCCCCCACCTCTAATATCACCCACATACCCCGAGGATCTGGTACCCCCCTGAAGTCTTGAGACCAATGGCATCTTTTGCCTTAACCAATATTTCTCTTGTTTTTTCCCTCCATAGTGTGGATTTTCTTGATGTCATCCTTTCTCAGAAGTCTGGAAATATTTCCTGGTATAATGGAAATGTTTGGGATGCAGACTCTGCCTCATGGTTTTTTATCAACCTCCCTACCCGTTACTCCTCAGGAAGTAAAGGACCTTTTGAAGGTCATTTTGATTTCCTGCTGACTGTAATTACTTTGAAGGAAGGTCTTCCTGAGATATTTAAGCCTTATGTGCACAGTCGGGTGCCCACCCTGTCATATTTTTGCTTTTAACTACTGTAATTATTAAAATTTTCATCTGAGCCTCAGGATCCCTATTATTTAACTCCTTTAAGTACATATGCTCAGTGGACACACTCCCAAAGTACATGTGCTCGGTGGACACACTCGGGTGTCCTGGGTGCCCACTGCCTGAAAAATGAAGTTTATACCAGGAAATTGATTTAAAACATCATTAAATGAGTTTTTGAGATCACAGGGCTTATTAAATAAATAATTGCAACAATTTTATGGCAAATTAGTTAGTACTACACAACGATCCAAACAGGTGAAAACGCTCCATTCTGACATTCATGTGGGCTTATTATTTCTGTCTCTCGTAATGAAAGCTGTAGAAAGGCTTGGGGACTTCAAAGTTCTTTCATACTTTTGATTGATGTTTATATAGTTAAGTACGTATGTTGATTTGAAATTATTCTGTTCACATGCTGACTCAGAAATAAAGAGAAACTAGAGGTAGGTACCCTGCGTTTGTAACAATGTTGTAAAAGTTAGGTGTGCACATAAGGGTTAAGTTTACCTAGTAAGCTCTCCTCATTGGAAGTTTTCACATGGACTACAATATTAAATGGGATAGTACTCATTTTAAAGGTGGCCAGTTTTGTGTCATTCTTATAGCCCTGATGATTTGGAGTGAGGTGCTTTCTGCAGCATTGGTAAAAATGGAAATGTTGATGCACTGTGTGACCCGAGAAAAATTCACTTAGGTCATTCATTGGGAAAGAATAAGTACACATTTCATGTCATGGTTGGAGAGGACCATTACAGCTCAATAGAGAACTAGCATTTCAAGACATGCCCTTGTCAATGTTTTATGTTGTCCATGACTCTTCCAGATGGCCAGTTGCAGAGAAAGGAGGGAAAATGTTATTTTCAGAATGAAGTTTTAAATACCCAAATTGAGATATTAGAGGGAGACAGTGCTCCTTATCCAAACATCCACCATATTGCTATGTTTACCAAATCTATGAAAGTAATTATGTATTCCTATTTTTCAGTTAGATCAAAAATAAGCTTGATACCTTTCACAGAGACAATTATCCCTCAAATCAAAAATGCAGTTGAAATGTGCGATCCTATAGTAAATTTGGACTGCAAAATAAAACTACTAGTCTTCAAAGCATTGTGATCATGAACTCCTTTGTGTGTAGCACCTGTCTAAGATTAGGCATTCAGTTCTCATTTTTAAGACCGAGTGACAGATATCCAGGATTATAATTTGGGAACTCGTGAATTCAATATCATGATATTAGCTCCATGGGACTTGAAAGCTGTTCTCTTTTTTTCAAGTATTTGAACAGTACATTTTTTATAGAAATTATTTCTGAGATCTGAAATTACTTCTGAAATCTTAATTTGCATGCTGATTCTTGATGTTATATTCTCTAGAAGTCTTCCAAGCTTTTACCTGTGGTCTCTGGACATAAACCTATTGCTTCAAATCCGAATTCATGGTTTAATATCTAAGAAACACAATTCACAATTGCTTAACCCTTCAAGCATGTGTGACACACCCGTGTGTCCTCTCCAGACCATGCCTCAAGCGTATACGACACGCATTTATGTTACAAGTTTTTCATTGGGCTATCTTTGCCCATGCTCTGATCTGTTTACTTTTGGGGATTATGTATGTTAGGTTATCATCTCTGTGCTTTCTTTCTGAGGACCTCTGTTCACTCTGTTGAGTAGATAATTTTTTCTGACCTTTTTCCCTTTCTCAGGCCTGGCCCAGTCAATGCTAATGCAGAGTGTCTGGTGCCAGCATCCAAATGAAATCTTATCCTTCGCTCTCATTTATGTGCTTCCATATGGTTCATATGATAGGCGCTTTTGATCTCTGAATCTTTGCTACCCTCATCGTTGTATTAACGATTTTATTTGTAAAATTTTATGGTGTAAAAGTGTTTCAACTGTGTGAATCCTTGGGATATTTGGGGAATTTTATACTTTATAGTGGATTGGTAACCAAAGTAGGTTGTAAAATTACTTGGGAAATAGATCTGTTATCAAGAAAAGTTGTTCTGATTTTGTGTGAAAAATTATTGGACTTGGGTAGATGTGTTTACTTGGACCCGATCTTCTCCAAAGGTTGATCCAAAGGACAACAAATGCTATTGGGACATTCAAAAATCACTGGCAAAGGTTTCCCAGCAACTTTAAAAAAGAAAATCAAGAAAGGAGAAATAATAGGTACAAAAAGTGGGATATTGGTTGCATTTGCAAGTGGAAGGACAAGCACGATGTCTCAATGCTGATGAAATGGAAGCTGTTACCCAAAATTGGAAATTGTTAATAAGCCAACTTATATGATAGATTATAACAAGTATGTAAATGGGAGGTGTAGATTTAAAAGATCAGCTTTTAGAGATATTTTTGCTGGAAAGAAAAGGGGGATAAGTGTGGTACAAAAAACTCTGCTATCATCGGATAAATACAGCTGTTTTGGATGCTCACATTTTGCACTACACGGCATGTAACAAATAAGACCATATATCATTTAGAATAAGCCTTGTTGATATGGTCATTGCAAGTTACCATGGACAAAATGTATAAAAGCACAAAGGGTGACCATCTGGTACAGATTCTGAGTGAACTCAGCTGGTAGGACAGCATTTCATCCAGGAGAATCCAAAAATAGAAACTTATAAGATTGGAAGTAGAAGGTGTGTTGTATGCACTAAAAATGGGAAGAGAAAAGAAGCAAAATATATGCATAAAAACTGCCTAAGAACACTCCCTCTGTGCCCAGGCCACTGCTCTGAAAAAATTCCACGCTCATCATTTACACTTACTATACCTGGGAGACCGAGAGTAGTAGAAAAGTAATTTTTTGACGGAATGAAAGTATACCATTTTTGTAATGCAGCATAAACAATTCTACATAGAGCATAATCATTTTCAAATTTTCATGATAGCTATTGCCATAATAAAAATATTCAAGTACATACATGCATAAAGTCTTCAACTCTGGCGAATAAAATGAACTGGGTGCAAGTTAAATATGTATATACCTCTGATGAAAATTATGCTTGAAGGTTTAATGCAAATAAATCATGAAATAGTCGAAAGAGGTATCGTTTTATGTTCTTATGTATCTGTTTATTTCAACATATTCCAGTGTATGCCTGATTAAGTTCATTTCTCCTACTCTTCTCCACTGTACCTCGTCATTAATTGATCAATCGATCCCCATAACTTTACGAATTGATAGGACATGCTACATTTTTGTTGATTGTGCCCTAACTCGTTCCGGGGTATATCATGAGATAAAAAAATAAGAAATTTTACAAAATAATAAGATCCACATATTTTGGTTAATAAGGTGTTTATTCGCTTTAATGAGTGACAATGATCAAATCTCTCCATTATAATTATTGAGACAGTAAACAAGAAATCCAAGTAATACTAAATTTTAACATATGGAGCAAGTAGATTAAAATTAGATGGAACATTTTTAAATATTGCCTCAATTTTATCGCACATTCAGATTAAAAGAAAACACCTTTTAAGAGTTTTTTTTCCTTAAACAATGTCTTTTGAGCACTAAATAACTCTGACACTTCTCTATTATCTGATAGTAGGTAATAGTGAGTCTGACTCTACAGGCATGAGAAGCTGTACTACTTCAGGAGTAAGAACAGTTGATTTATTTAGGGGCTTCCTCTGCGAAGTGATGGAATCTGAGGAAACCAAGTGTATATTCATAAGATCTTCATTTACCACATGCAGATACATTTTCCTCATGTTGTTCTCCCTGTATTTTCTACAGTCCTTGTTTCTAGACTTGAGGTTCCTCTGATAAAATTCCTATGGGCAAAGGAGCGGAAACAATTATGTCCGCTCCATGCAACAGAATTTTGTGGATGGAGGCAGGGATGTAGTACCAACTGTACTACTTGACACATTTCCTTGCAGTAGTAAGAGTGTATTGCCTAAAGGCTTTCGCATTGATTGTGCATTTGGATGCCACTGCAGATAAAATCACAGCAAACCTTAGGATTAAATTCTCATCTATCCCTGTGATGGAAGACGTTGAAGGAGGGTTAGCAAAAAATCGTCGGGCAGTATTTCCGTCATTAGTTGTGCCGCTGCCTTGCTTTGAAATGTCCACATTTAGGCCTGTTTCTACCCTGAATCTGCTGATGATAGATTTTTTCCTTTCTTCAACAATTCTTTTCTCTTCCATAGTTTTTGCTTGCCATTTTTTTATATCGAGTTTCTAGGATATGTGCAAAATATATTCAAAGCTCCGTATCCATGCATGAAGGATTGAGAGTCCATATATAAACACTTCCTTATTGATGGGCCTAAGCAAAAGTTGATTTATATTGTTCATTAACCTTGGAGTAGCTCTGCATACATTACAGATCTGGGATGGGATACCTGTTAGAGCATTGATTGCTTTTCCATCTATCATGGTTGGAGCCAACTGATAGTGTACCCTCATCTCTTCATTAATTACTGACGACTGAAAAGTTTCTATCTCTAGGTCACGTTTAATTATTTCTTGAATCGCAATTAGTTGTTTCCTTTGCGAATATAAACTTAATTGGTCTGCAATACCTAGGTGACAACAGGAGTAGTGGGGGGGGAGGGGGTAGGTGGTAGGTATTGGAAAGGTTTAGCGTCATGTGATGCATGAAGTCGTTAAGATGAGCTGGCAGCCCGGAACAGTGGGAGGTCTAGGAGGGAAGAACGGGAGGCATACAAAGTGTTGTTGACAATTTTGTCCTTCAAGCCCACAGTTTTTAAAATCTCTAATTGCTCAAAAGCATCTAGGCAGAGGGGCCTTTCTTTTCAATATGGAGAATTTTAGGGATGAAGTCACTCGAATGTCCTTGTTTGCGTAGATGTTTAGAGAAATGGGATATATCATTAGAGTTTATGAAACAAGCATGATGTTCTTTAACCCTTTGTCTGATCTGCCGACCTGTCTGGCCAATGTGCACGGTGGAACATACTCACTGAAGCTGGTACACTCCACTCTTTTCTACTAATGGGATTTTACTCTTCGTCTTCGATAACAGATTTTGCTAGTTTGCCTTATTGGAGAAGTCTGGTCTTATTTTTATCTTTAGGCAGGGCTTTTGTAGCTATGTGTGATAACTGGCCATGATAACGTATTCTCTTCCACTTTGCAACCGTATCCCTGTTTGAGGAAGAGCTACCGTAGATGGAGTTTATGGCTATCTTATTGAGTTTTTTCTGTTACAGTTTGTCGGTTAGCTGTGAGGAGTATCCATTATTATTTGCTATGTGTTTAAGTATTGAGAAAGTTCTTTTTGAGTGTTGCTTTGTGATATGGGTAAAGTTACTAGGCGGTGAATCATGGAATGAAAGACAGCATATTTTTGAGAGATGTGGTGTCTTGACTTCGCGTGGATTACTTGGTCAGTATATGTGTTCTTCCTGAAAATCGAAAATTCAAGTTTTCGATTATTTTTGTGTATGGTGATATCTAAATAGTTGATAGAGGATTATTTTTCCCTTTCTAAAGTGAAGTTAATTGTTTTGCGTAATGAGTATAAAAAACACAGAAAACTGTCTAGTGGTCTCTCTGAGCCGGACCACACACAAAAAATGCCTATAGTGAAAAGGTATTACTCATGAGAATTTTTGTGGGCTATTTTAAAATAATCTGGCAACCCTGCCCTGGCATAGATTCAGATTGATTCTACCTTACCATAGAGTTCTTGCCACAGAATGAACTTGAAAGAGAGTAATTTGGCCAGATGGAAAATATTTTCTTTGAAAATTGGGAAAGTGTCATCTGCTGCATGAGTCTGAGAATGTTTTGAGGGATATTTATTGTTTTACCTAGACCCCTCTCATGCCCTTTCCATTGCCAAAACCACTTATTGCAACTACTTACTGTATAATTTTGGCATTTTCTAGTGGTTTGAAAAGTATATTAATAAGTTATGTGTTATTTTTAGTTCTAACTGCAATAATTTTGGTGAATTCAATCTAAAAATTATAATTGCCAAATGTACATACTTACCTGGTAGATTTAAAATAGCATCCCTTTCATAGTAAAATAACGCTGTTTTTAGAGATAATCCCACTCACCACAAAAAATGGCCTTACCTTTTGTAGGTCTCTAGTCATTCAACATGGTGAGTGCATGTGTAAATTTATTGAAATAATTAGTCAATCTGTTGGATCATTTCCTTCTTTTCATCATACAAGCAATGAGATGGTATACTATATCGAGAAATAAATTCCAAATTATGGGGCCCCTGACATAACTTGCATAGGGTTCCTCAATCCCCAAGTACGGC
This sequence comes from Ceriagrion tenellum, assembly GCA_963169105.1. NCBI lineage: Eukaryota > Metazoa > Arthropoda > Insecta > Odonata > Coenagrionidae > Ceriagrion > Ceriagrion tenellum. The sequence continues at coordinate 165,464,620 of OY720636.1, forward strand.
CCTCTTTCTCTTATTTCTTATTTTATCACATCATTTTTCCATCCCTGAGCACGCATATGTTTTGAACTTCCACCAATATGAGCACATGGCAGTGAGCGTGGTATGTGGTGTCGCAGGTAAGTTTTAACCAAAAGAATTTTTTACTTAGTGACATGGCTGCTAAGAGTCAAAACAAAAGTAACCATATGTCTGGAGAAATAATAGCTTAAGCTCCCTCTGTCCTATAAGGACTAGGATAAGGACCTCTATACATCGAAAATGACTCAAGTTATGTGAGGAAAGAACTCAGTATCATAAATGAATTACACTCGTTTGATGTGTCTTTTTTATCAACATTTTTTAGCAACGTTTGATGTATCATTTTTAACAACACAACAGGTGTCTACAGCTCCAAAAAGTGCTCTGCCGATGCAGTTTTTTTGCCATGATTTGTAAAAAAGAATCTATTTTTCTTGGGGACCAACCCAAGGTGCACAAATGCAAAAATATAATAGTTTCACAACTCCGTATTTTTGAATATGCACCATTTATTTTGCTTATGAGGCTTTTAGTCAGGAACAATTGTTTTACTTTGAGTAATCATAACGTTGAATTTTAATCGTTCTTATTATTGCTTTACTACGCTTTCAATCAACCAATCAATGCTTAAAGCAAACACTGTGTTCTTCGTTCATCTTTTCTGTGCTTACAAATTTTTTCCCCAATAGCAGTTGCCTAAAACTCAACCCATCTTGTGTTCGGTTCATTCTTATTTTTGGGCCAATGCGGTATGCATACTTTGAAAAGTGTTAAAATTTTCACCGTGGGTATTCAGAGAAACATTTTGGATTTAAACTTTCAAAGTAAAGTTTGTGTGTACAAGGAATTTACATATCATGCAAAGTAAAAAGCGGAAGTTATTATTATTAATTTAATAAAATAAGAATAACCTTATTATTAATTTAATAAAATAAGAATGAAATAAAAATATTGGGAAACTTGTACCAAGTAAGACTTTCAAAGTAAGGTTTGTATGTGGTGTCTGTACTTCATGGCATTTAATTCAAAGTTTAGAGCTAAAAATGTCCTTGTTCATTGATAATTTTATAGAATAAGCATGAAATAAAAATAGTTGGAAACTTGTGCTGAGCAAGATGATGTCTGTGAGAAGGAGGGACATGAAAAGGTTGAGCATGAAAGGTGGTGCCATTTGGCCACTTGGTGTCTTGAATGAAATGTGTGTGCTGGAGTGTGTGTGTGTGCTTGCAGTGTCTGTCTGTCTGCTGCATGAGCTTTTATGTGCTTCCATATGTGCATGGGTGGTCTTGCAGCCAAGGGCTGGCCCAAAGCGAGATGGAGGGACAAAACAGCGGCCTGGGCCTCACCTGCAACTGCAGATTCCCTCGAGGGATGAAGACGATGACATCCTCGAGGAAGATGGTGGGAGGGGAGGGTCCCTGGCCTCCCTCCCCCAGCCCCCTATCACCACCACAGCGTATGCCATGGAGTTCCAGAAAGCCATTGGTGCCGCCTCCCAGGGCCGAGATGTGCACACGATAAAGGTAAGGCTTGGTGTTGGTGTTTAATGAGTAGTTTGAACTCGATTGAAGGGAAAAAGGCCTCCAGGGCCGATGTTAACTGCTTTTCTTCTTCCTACTTATGAGGCACAATTGGCTTTGGTTTCTTCCTGAGCTGTTTTTCCCTCCAGAGTAAACTCCTTGTGCTTCTCTAATCTACTTGTTTGATTCCTGTACTAGCTGTGGGAGTCAGTCTGGTGAAAAGGAAATATCAGAGGGTAGGCATCCCTTGTTTGAAATCCTTGGAAATCCAGAAAGCTCCTCGAAGTTGCCATCTCCTTCAAAATGTGGGAATTCTCCTTGATTTACTCGGGTTCCATAATGTTCCAGAAAGTTCAGTGGCCACTCACCCAGAAAAATCTGGAAAAACGAGGGCATTAGAAATTACAGGGAAAAAGCTGTGAAGAGTTCAAGGGAAAAATGCTGATTGCATCTTATTTTTCAAAAATCTGAAAAATGAAAAGTCCTCTCTGCAAAAACATTCATTTTGGAGAGGTAACAAATATGCATTTGAAGTTCTGGTCAACATTATTAATGCATGGCTCATTGGGTCCAGAATACCCCTCTTAAAAAATTGAAGTTTCACCTCAAAATAGATCACTATGTAGACCAAATTTCAGTTCATGGGATATTAGGCAAAAGTTTCATTGGATATGAACTATCTTTAGCAGCTACAATATTCAGCAGAGATATTGTAAGCCAAAGTGAGCATATTAAAAGGCCCCGGTGCATGCACAGGGCCCCTACACCATCCCCTCCCCCTTATCAGCCCTCTGAGCATGGAGGCATACCATGCAGTGGTGTCACAACTTCTATTGATATAAAGCTTTGGAGCAACTAGGAATGAAATACAATAAAACCTCATTGATTTGAAATTCAAGGAATCATAATAGAAATTGAATTATTGAAGTTCATATTATCTAAGCGTACTTAAAAAAATAAGAACATTACTTATTAGAAAGTGTGGGATATATGGTGAAACTCCTCTTTTACAAATGCCTTGAGAATGGGTAACGAGTCGGAACCCGAAACGTCGGCTGCCTATGAATATCTTACCCGGTGGCGAGCCCGAGAAATTTACACTAATCCTCTTTTACACTTTTGAGGGGGACACAGAAAAAAGTGGGAATTGCTTGAAAATGCCAATCAAAAGAAATCTGAGTTTACATGAAATTGTAGCAAAATCCCAACCAAATGTTTCATAATGTTTAATACACGGAATGGATTATGCCTTAAATCTAGTGGCTGCAGCTATCTAATTTAGCAGGTAAAAATTATAATTAATTTTTTATGTAATTTCAAGTTAACAGGGTATGCTGATCCAACAACAAAGGATTTTTCTGCTGGTGCCCCCAATGTTTGCATCAAGGCCATGCGTTTGGTCTTCAAAAATACTAGAAGTCATCTGCACCATAGTGTTGGATGCATAGATGGTAGGCAGTAAGGTCCTAATGTATTTTTCAAATATTTGGATATTTAGATTTTCCTAAAACAAAAGGCTTCAGTCTCATAGTGCCAACTGCATTGGCTCCCATATTGAAATATATTGAGATGAGCTTTGTTCTGTTTGTCCCCGTGCCAAGGATCTCCTTCAAAGTCTTGTGTGGCAATACATACATCATGAAGAAAGACTTGTCTCATTCATAGTAAAATTGTCTTGAGAGCATGTAGGATTCAACAGGATTATGTTAAGTTGGAAATTTCCAGTGAAAATGTTTCAGGATTTATTCTTTCAGATTCACCACAGATGTTGTTCTAGACGACAACTTCTTCTTCCACAGCTCTACAGCTCTGGGGTGCGGGCCTTGGCTTCCTTCCTCGGTCATACATTCATTGGCCTCCATTCGACTCTCCTTTTCGACTTCTCTCTTCATCTTCCCATCCCCATTGTCTTCAGGTCCTCTTCAACATCTTGTAGCCATCTTTTTCGTGGTCTTCCTCTCCTCCTCCTCCCTTCCATCTTGCTATTAATTAACAATTTTGGCATTCTGTACTCTTCCATCCTTTCAACATGACCCAGCCATGACAGTTGCAATAACTTGGAGAACCTAACTATATCCTTCTCTTCCAATATTTAAACATTTCATTGGAAATTTCTTTCATCTTTCCTGGTTTCAGCATGGTTCTTACATTCCAAGTCACTAGTTTCTGTACACTCAATGTCCGTGTGTGTTTGCCAGGTCGACATCTTAATGATCCATCCTGATTCTTCCGAGGCATATTTAGAGGTTTCATAGCATGTATAATTTTTACAGGGTAGAGTTGCTAGACCCACGCATTACCCCCATCCTGGAGGACTGGGATTTGTGTTCAGGGTTTACTGCCCTTGAGAGGCTTGATTCTCAATGCATAAGAGCCCTATATGCCCTATCGTTGTGAGGCACACTTTGCCTGGTGGTTCAGTCAAGACCTGTCTGGCAAATGAAGACCCTACCAGTAGTTATACTACTAGTAGTTATACTACCACTGGAATAGCTCTTGCCATCATAACCACATGCAATCCTCCCTGCCCGGCACATAAGGTGCCTTCGAAAAGGGGAGGTGTTTTAGACAACACTCATTTAGTACACTCAATTTTGAAACATTCTATTCGGCCGTATGAATCTATGAAGTCATCAGTATCTAATCTTGCTGCTCCATGAAGTACCTTTTCTTTTAAGAAAATTAAACTTTATCTGTATATGGCAGACTGGTAAAGCACACACTGCAGTCTTCTTCTCTGGCCATCAATCCATAAATTCACACTGCAGTACACACTCAAAATCCTTCTTAAAATATAAGTGAAAATTGCTGTCAATTTTTCCTTGACTTTGTCTCCGTAAGTACTGGGATCATAATACTGAGTTCAAGATGAAGGCAATGATATGATGATCATGTTCCTACTACCTGTTCAAATGGGAATTAATTTGTTCCTCAAAAATAAAAACAGGTCTATACGGGATACATTGTGAAAAGTGTTACTTGGAGAAGTCACTTAAAAAGGTTATGAAAGTAATATGTTAAATTTTGACAGTAATTGAACCAAAATTGACTCTGCAGTAATCTGGCAAAGTTATGAATTTCTGCTAGAGACTTGAGAAAGGGTTTTTTTTCTTTGTCATATCAGGAACAGAATTTTAACTGCTAGGAAAATTTTAAATTGTGACAATTCAACAGAAAATCTAACAGGCTATGTTTGAATGATTGTTTCATTACAATTGACCCGGCAGTCTCTTTTTATTCAGCTTCAAACCTGTGGTCGCATAATTTATGTGCCAACATCGGTCATCAATTAAGCTGTGTCCCAACTCGTCAATGTGGCACCTAAATTAGTAAATTTAGGGAGGACGCTATTGTGAAGTGTGTTCCAAGATGTTAGGCATCATGAGGGAGTGGATTTAGGAGGCTTCTTCGTGTGTTGGATTTTGGATAGATGGATTTTATCCTAAATGTGCCTCTATGTTGAAATTCCCATAATGCAAAGCGCTAAATGCAACAGAAAGAACACTTGACATGACATTTCCTCTTTTATGATAGTAAAAATTCACTATTCTCACATGATCCAAGTAAAAATTAACCTATGCCTAAAATGAATTTGAAAATGTCAAAATATAATATAACTAGAGATAACCCCCCTCTTCCTGACACAAAAATGAAAAAGCCAGCTGATGGTTGTAATGTTAAAACACTATATGCTATAGTTATCTAATTGATTTTTCCAAACATTGCATGTAACAAATGATATGGTACGAAGTCACTTGCATGGGTGCATAGACACCAGGGTTGAAATTCGCAATGAAAAATCATTTGATTTGACTGGGATACGAACCCGGATCTCCCAATTGCCGGTCAGGTGTGTTAGCCAACACCTGACTGGCAATTGGGAGATTCGGGTTCGGATCCCGGTCAAGTCAAATGATTTTTTCATAGCGAATTTCAACCCTGGTGTATATGCACCCGTGCGAGTGACTTCGTACCATATCATTTGTTACATGCAATGTTTGGAAATTTGTCAATTTCGTCGTTTTAATAATGACAATGTTGGGTTTATCCACCGCGACAGTGGCTTTGTAAGCACGACTTCGTCTCATGTGCTACAATGTAGACTTGAGGCCTGAACATCTAGTTCGCATAAAACCCCCCTCGAAATTCAATTTTATAAATATTAACTATTCAAAATAAAATTTAAAAATGCCATCAAACATGAAGGAATATAAGAATGGCTCATATTTTACGCATTAAGAAAAATTAATGAAACAATTAAGTAAGTGACATGAATATCATGTAAAACCGGTTACAGAAATGCTATATTTAGCTATAACAATGCAAATTTATCAGCTTACACATCTACGCTAACTACAGTAACCGTGTAATTAATAACTCATGATTTTCAAAACTGTAAAATTGATGAGGAAATTAACTCATTATCCAATTCTCACTATGCAGCCAAAGGCACTAAAAGTATCACAAATATCATCATACAAGTATCGTGGATACCATGTACAGTACAGGATGAGTAGATGGAAAAGCTTGAGAATGGAGTACCAATGAATACTACGGAAAGGATTCCCTAGTTGGCCATTGAAAGTGCTGCCAAGGCCGGTGCATTTTATTAGTTTCACCCAAGTCGCCACTTGCGGCACTGATTCCCTGAGTCACATGAGAATGTTATGGAACTGCATCAGTTTATGTTTGTGGGAGCATCTTTTATTTAACAGTCCAAGTGAGGAATTTCCAGCAATCATGAAGCATGTATGCACATTTTAAGAATTCATATTACTATGTGAATGTGTGTGTTTCTCGAATCAATCCAAAATATAACTTTTAAAGCAGAGGTGCCCTTGAAGGCATTATCTGCATATTCACTCATTAGCCATCCTCTTCAAATGAATGTAATCTCGAAACTCCGGCAATTAACTGGGGGTATGGAAGGTTGACCTTCTAGTTATAATTTTACTTTTAATTACAGAGACTTTGTAAACCCAACGGCCAATATAGGTGTTTTACCGAGCCGGCCCCTCACATTAGACACCTTGGAAAGACAACAATTTTCAGAGTTGAATAACCAAGCGTAAACGATTCACACAACTATATTGCCTTCGGGTAAAACAAAAAAACCTCAAATCTGATAGTGGTGGTCAGAATAGTAATTAATACGAAAAATGGGTCATTTCCTTAAACAAGTTTGAATGAAATACAGTCATATATGGTAAAACCTGCTTACTCCAAATTACACTTGATGGTAGGTACGACATTATATTTGTTATCTACGTGACTCCTGTAAAAAAAACAATGCTAAGTAAACCAGAAGCGAGGATCCACAGAAGAAAAATGATGCACCTTGAGTGGGATACGACATTTACCGAAAATTGAATGTATAACATTGAAGTAAATCAGTGTTTGCCATCCTGCAACCACCGCATCGTACTCAATTCTTTGTGTTTTGGCTCAGTATCCCATATCAGAAAGGAAAAGGATTAACTCTATTTCAACGATCCCTTGCTATTTAGGTATATTAACCAGAAGTTTTAAATCAAAATATTAGCTGCAGAGCAGTAACTATTGGTGCTTATAGAGGGGAAGTAGACAAGAGCCACTAGATGTTACAGGTGAGAGACAATACCCAGGAATTAAGCATAAATGACTGGTGAAAGCATATGGTAGCATTATGTGGAAGTACCCAGGAAGACATTTTGTAACCAAAGAACATGAACGACATTGTAAAAGAGGGCCGACTACGGAAATAATGATTAGTCTGGCTTAGGTGAACAACTTCCGTAATTATAGAGTAAAAAAATTATACTGCAGGTAGGAACAAACTTTGTACTGCTCTCACAAACAGCAAATCCATAAGAAGGGATGAACGACAGGAAAATCCTGCAAAATAAAAAGAGCAGGATTAATGTAGAAAGATGTTTGTAATAAAAATTACTGAAAATAACATGGATGTACTCACTGGGCAAAGCAGTAACAATCAGTACTAATGAATTATCAATGGTTTTATATTAAGAGAATGTGAATGAGGGGTGAAGTCCAAGTAAAAATCTCTGATACCCTGAAACCTAATGCCTAAGAAGTTCGGGTGCAGCTTAATACACGTTCAGGATGCCATCTTGCTCCTTGTCGATTGCCCTAATGACTGGGTATTACAAAATTTGACAGTGTAGATAGTGGTGGAAGATTACATTACTAGGACATAAAAATTGTTGGGGCCTCAAAGAAATGTCGTATACCAAGGGAAAATGTAAATTCTGGTTTCACTGTACATATTAACTTTCTAAAGAAATCACCAAATCTAAATTGGTCTTATATTTAGTCAAAATACAAAGGTGGTGCATATACTTGAAGAGCTAAAGATGAAAATTATTCACAATTATCAGATTGAAGTTAGAGAACTAAGCTCTTAAAAATATGATTAAACTGGAAATAAGAAACCAAATATATGCTTAACTGTGTGAAAGTGAGTAGAGTGATCCAGCTGCCCGTAAATTCCACAGAATTAGATGTATAGAGCTGTGCGAATGCTTCGAAGTCTATTCGAATCGATTCGAATAAGGCTTAATTCGATTTGATTCGCCTGCGAATTGGGATGCTTCGAAACCGAATGATTCGAAATATTCAAATCGGATAGATTTGTCTTCGAACCGTTGCATGCATTCAAAAATGGCACTCGTTCCAATAAATGATGTGCCGTCCGTTTAGATGATGTTTTCCTCACGCGAAATGAAAATTTAAATGACCACATGTTATTCTATGCTATTCTTTGTGCCACTATAGATATATAAGCTAATTCAAGTCCCTGAAATATTGTGAAAATCTATATTACTTGAACTGCTCATAAGCTTTTGGGTTTTATTTAGATTCGAATTCGATTCGCAAGCGAATTTTTTAGGGTGAATCGATTCGCCACCAAAATTTAAAAACATGTTCATTTCGATTTGATTCGAAATATCTTTTGGGAGATTCAATTTGGTTCGATTCAAAATGAAAATCCCTGATTCACACTGCACTAATCATGTATGAATTCACATTTACATAGCAGTAGGTTTCTCTTGTTATTTTTTCATTTTTTGACTCTCTGCCCACTGTTCACCATTAGCTTCACACTTCTGGGTTAACCTATATCATAGAGCTCCCTTTTTCCTGCCACTATGACAGCACGTGTGCTTGTTCATATATGTGCAGCTTGTTCTCTACTCAAATATAGGGATGGGATTCGATGCCTGTCGATCCCTCGATACCACTCAATACTTGGTGCTATCGAAAGTATCAAGTATCGACTTAATTCTACGAACTGTTAATTTGATACCTATGTAATCATCAATGAGAAAATAGGTTAAACTTCGATTTTACCTCCTCTATCTTTAATTTTTCAGTACTTTACACTTTTTTTGGGCCCTGGTCAATTTAAAACTAATCTTTATTTCTGCTGTCTTAAGCTTTTGTCACTTTTACATTTATAATCACGTAGAAGTGGTCCTTCAAAAGCTTACAGTAGAAGTTTTATTGTATATTTGTATTGTCAATCGTGGAGCTGTTATATTTTGCAGATCGTGGCCCTAACTATATGGAATGGAAAGAAAAATATACCTTGTAATCGAGGTCTTATATGTGATGTCACCAGGCAGCATCAGGAATGAAAAGTAAACTGGAATGCATAAACAGTGACTAAAGACGCAAAATTAATGTATAAATAACACTTTTTGATGCCTCATCGCTGTCCACTTCGTACATACATAGCTTAGGAATGAGGAAAAGTAATGAAAATATAGTTCCTCATATCATTTCAGTTTGAAGCATAAAAATAATTCTGTGTGTGTGTGTTTTCAGCTACCTGTTTTTAAACATTTTTGTCCTCAGAAAAGCAAATGTGCTACCATACGTTTGTTTTACGACAAACCTATAGTGGCTGGTGTGACTAGGGTTTCTCAATGTCTGACATCTGGTGGTTTTTTGTGATAGATCCCAACAAGAAAGACTTAACAAAGTGTTCAATATGTAAAAAAAATTTTCCTGCGGTGGTAAGTTACATAACACAACCAACCTTTAAAAAGCACCTTCAGAAAGAAAACGACAAGAGAATGAGACTTCACTCTCAACGTGGGCTAGAACTTTCGGTTGACATAAATGCACAGGAATTTGATGCTAATGATCCAGATTTTCAATCAAACCTAGAGACTAGCCCTTCAAGTTCCACTTCCAATGTGATTGGCGGCTACTTTACTTCGGCACTTGAAGAGCAAAGCACTATGGCTCCATTTGCAATTAGTCCATCAAGTACTAGCAGCAGTTCTGAAAGTAGGCCTAACCGTACATCTGTAGATTTTTCAGTCTACTAGGTTTATCCATTCTTCACAGCCCTCACTCCAGCAATTTATCGATAAGAAGTGTCTTCAAGCCTGGTGGTCGACGTGTGTAGAAAATCACTGAGCTTCTTGTAAAAATGATTTGCATGGATAACCAACCAATCAGCATCATTGAAGACACAGGCTTCAAGATGCTTCTTAAACATCTGAAGCCTCATTATGCCTTGCCATCCAGAAAAACCTTTTCAAATGAAGTGATACCAAGGATTTATGAAAGGTGTGCAGCCAAAGTCAAGTCAAAGCTGAGAGAGACGGATATTGAATCAATTAGTATCAACTCTGATACATTGACTTTGACATGCAATGATCGTTACTTGAATATTACTGCTCATTTTATTGATCGAGAGTTTCAACTATAGCACTTTTCCCTGGATGTTAAACCAATTCCAGATGAACCTCACATGAGTGAAAATATAAGTGATCTGTTCCTCCATGTTCTTAGAGAATGGGACATGGTTGAAAAAATTGTAGCTGTGGCCACAGATAATGGACCTGACATTGCAAGTGCTATCAAGAAATCCCAGTTCAAACATATTTCATGCCTTACACATACTTTACAGAATATTGTGAAACATGATCTACTTCTTTTTTTTGGATCTACCGCGTCTTTTGTTGGATAATGACAACAGTTTCGCTGATACTACTGTCAGCGTCTTCAGGTTGAAGATGCCAGTTCATGAGCCATCACAGAAAAGAGCGTACTGACAATCAACAAGCTAAATGCGTCATAAATTTAGTAATACAGTAAAACCTGTATTTAGCGGCCACCACCGGGTACATTAAATAATGGCCGCTTGAGGAGGTGACCTCTGGATGGAGGTAAAATTGTTTCTATCTCAAGGAATCCACGGAATGGATGAATTTGAACTAATATCTGTGAGATGTATAATTTTAATGGATTATTTAACTTGGTATTCACAAATACATTTTTTAATTACAAAAAAATCTTTCAAGGATAACGTCTTAATTTAAACATTTTTTCTTGGTGGCACAAAGTTTAAGAGACTCTATTAATTTTTCCAGGTGCTCCCTTGTATTCTTCCCAAACTGCCGATCCAACCCCTTGCAGACAGACCGCATACAGCGTAGGTTATTTAGTCCTTCAGCCATTGACAGGGATTGTTCATCATCATCTGATTCATCTTCACTTTCTACTTCAACACTTTTTGCGGATTCGCCTTTTTCAGATGATGTGCTCATTCCTGTGAAGAATAATTCCAAGGGATATTACTCATCGTCACATGATGAAATAATTTAGAAACATTGGAAATGCCCACTTAAGCCAGTTCAAATGAATATTGTAGTATGAACTTGGAACCTACGCTGTATGCTGTCTGTCTGCGAGGGGTTGGATCGGCAGTTTGGGGAGAATACGAGGGAGCACCGGGAAAAATTAATAGACACTCTTAAACTTTGTGCCACCAAGAAAAAATGTTTAAATTCAAAACAGTTATCCTTAAAAGATTTTTTTGTAATTAAAAGCCTACTTTTAAAGTGATGTATCAAAAGCCTTTGAAAATAATTAAATTCTTTCAACGTTTTAGCATACATAATGGGATACTATGTCATTGATATTGATCATTGTTTTATTTTATTCAAATTGCCCACGAACTAAAAATGATTACCTTGATTGTCTCCATTTAGTCTAGCCTCCCAGTCTCCGCTCAGATCATTGTAGTAGTAAATTGGTTCCAATTCTTCATCCACATCGTATGATGTCCCAAGAACTTTAGCCAGTGACTGCAGTTCTTCGCTCTCTGTGAATTGTAGTGTTTGCGATGTTTCTGCCTTAGTTCCGCCTGTGATGATGCCACATTTTTCGAAGCACTTTTTAACTGTGCTCTCACTTAATGCATTCCATGACGAAAGCGACCAGGACACAGCATCACTTATATTCACGAGCTTCAGCAAGTCAGAGACACTGTCGGCTTTGTCCATCCTAGAAACCAGAGATCGGAGAACTAGCTTTCGATACTGGAGCTTGAACTATTGTATAATCCCTTGGTCCAGTGGCTGTAATTTAGCCGTAGTGTTCGGAGGCAGAAATAATAACTTCACATTTGAAAGCAAAACACTTGGATGGCACGGGGTGTTGTCGAGCAGAAGAATCACCTTCCGCTTCTCACAGACCATCTTAGAATTGAAATCTTTTAACCAAGATTCGAAAATTGCCGACGTCATCCATGCCCTTCTATTTGCATGCCATTTCACACCTAACTGGTTGACATAAACTCTTTTAAAACAGCGAGGCTTCAGGGATTTCCCTATGATCAAGGGAGTCTCTTTCTCTCCAACTGCATTACAGCAAGTCATTATCGTTACTCTTTCCTTTGACATCTTTCCGCTTTTGCACATTTCATTCCTGAGGGCATGTGATTTATTGGGAATTGAACGATAAAAAGGCCACTCTCGTCAACATTAAATACGTCATGAGCGGCGTAGCCCTCTAAAAGTGATGGCAATCTCTTCCTCCAATCATCGACATCCTTTGGGTTTACATCGCCTCCTTCTCCACACACTGCACGAAATGCAATATTGTGGCGTTTCCTAAAGCATTCTAGCTACCCATTGCTGGCAACAAAGTTATCCACAACCACTTCCTTCACTATCTGACGAGCCCTCTCTTGTATCATCGGTCCACTCACAGGTAATATCTTAGCTGGCGCGCTCGTAAACCAATCATACTCAATTTAATTCACTTTCTCAGCACCTGTCTTTCTCTTCCTTTTCATTCTGTGATCCTTATTTTCCTCCCAGTCTTTTATAATGTCACTCTTACTTTTTAGGATATTATTAAGTTGGGTCCTTCCACAATTAAAAATATCAGCCAATTTCCTCGCGGAAATTCCTTTCTCACTCTCCAAGATCACTTTTCTTCTTTCTTCCAGAGTCAGGACGACTTTGCTCTTGCCTTCACTCATTTCTCCTGTTTCACTAAAACACCACGATTGAATACTCGACACTGACTGAGTGCAGGGGGAAACACACGCGGGGAAGAGACGAAATTCTGTTCCAGACATGCTATTATCTGATGCATGGAGTATAGAAATAAACACGTTTTGGGTATCTGGGATTTTCCACAGCAACTTCAATAGTGAGCCAAAAGAATGACAGAGGATTCATGAAAGCAATGTCGAACAGATAATGCCATAACACCCTCCCTGCTTCACCGAGAAGGTTCTGCTTGATGCATAAAGGAAGAATTAAGGCTGGCCCAGAGATAAGGACCTAGCACTCATGCTGTGCACCAGAGAATTACCCTCCTCGCGAGTGGCTGCCTTAAAAGACTGGTCGGCTGAACCCTGAAGCACAATGACATCCTGAATTTTAGAAACGAGAGAATAATTTCTCGAGCAAATTCCAAGAAAAGGCTAAGGCACCCCTTATACTTCTTTTAGTGGGATCCTCGGGTAAGTTCGTGAGAAGAAAACTGAAATCCCTAACAGCCAAGCGGGTCGCTGGCCTCGGAAGTAGTGGCCGCTGGCCTAAAATAGAGTGACCGTTGGCATCTGAAGGAGGTGACCGCTGAAAGGAGGGGAAATTTACATTACGTATGTGGGAAATTTGTTCTGTTCCCGAAAAAAGCAGCCGCTAAGAGAGGTGACCGCTGAAGAGAGGTGGCCATTGAGACAGGTTTCACTGTAGTTAATTTCCATAGCGTAAAGAAACGTGCCGAAGTTGAGCATATATTTGAAAGCGCAGATTTAGTAATTGGAACAAAAAGCTGGCTTTCTGAGGATATTAGCAATAGCAAAGTTTTTTTGACAGGATATAAAATCTTTAGATGGGATAGACCATACCTAAAGGAAGGTGTCATGTCATTTATTTGGAAAACTCAGTCATGATGTCATTTATTTGGAAATACAGAGAAGAGATGCCTTATTTAGGAAGTGGAAAGGTTCTATCTAAAAGAAAATTTTCCTGGTCAGGTGATTGATATTGAAATAAAAGAGTGCGAATCTCTAATATTAACAACTAACCTAGGCTCTGAAACTGTGTTAATAATAAACATTTATAGACCACCACACAGAAACAAAAGGGATTTTCTAACTAGTCTAGAGGCTTTCATTGAGAACAGAAAAGAAAAGCAAATACAGTAGAACCTCGATCTATCGTTTTTCAAGGGGATGGGCAAATAAAACTATGGATGCGGGAAAACGAACAATGCGGGGAAAGATTTCCCGGGAGCCAAAACGAGATGAAAATGCGAGAATTTATGGTAACTTTTCACAGTTGAGGGGAATCTTAAAGGAATTTCTCTTAAAAGCGGGAGAATTTTTAAATTTAATGAAAATACTTCATGTATCTCTAATTTTTCGTTTGACTACTAACTGTTTAAATATTTTATTAGTATTACATATCCCAATGGTGTCTCGGATGATAAAAGTAAATAAACAAGGTCCATTATCATGTTATTGGATGATCCTCAAGCCCACGCACCGACCTATCCATGGATAGTAATTTATTCGTTTCAAATATCATTGAGGGTGAGAAGCACACCTAAAATTTGTTGGGGAGGATGTAATCTTTTTTCGTGCTTTCCATTGTGCTCTGCTGATGGAGGAGTGCCACCCGTTAAAGATGGAGCGAGCTTGACGCTACCAAGTGTACTCTTGTTTATCTGGAGCAATCATGTAACCCACGAGGTATAGAGCAAGAGAGGTGTAGCAGGTTATCGCCATCTGGTTCAGAGAGGCAAAAGTTAGCGGGCAATCGGGTTGAAATGAGGAACTCCGATATCGGCGGTTGGAGTTCGGCTTGTCATTACTAAGTGAACACGAATTTCAAAAGAGTAAATTATTTTGATGGGCCACGGTGCCTAAAAAACAAAAATAAAACCATTTCTGGCAATGCAAGCCCACGTCAGACAACGGATGAGAAGGAACTTAGTCCAAGCTCGCAGGACTTCCACTACGAAAAACTAATGGTTGAAACATCTGCGTTACCTTCAGCCGTCTTAAAACACCTATTTTGAACAGTTTCGGCTTTAGGCTCAGAAATAAATACTTCAGGAAAATGAATAGACATAAATATCTACTTTAACTGGTTAAACACGGAAAAAATAGAAAAAGGAAAGAGCACAGAGCACGTAGGGTTTGGCCGCACTTACTAGAGGCCCGAGAAGTGACCATGACGAAGGTCAGGGAGTGACTGAATTGCCGAGGTTACAAGCCCACTGCCCACTAGTTGGTTCCGTGAGAGTCACATGATGAGAAACCCCACCTCCCTCCCTTCCCTCAGCCACTGCCCCGTTTAAGCCCATGTGGCCCACGTCATTTGAAATAATGCACTGGTTACATACAAGAATTGGGTGAGACATGTAATTGGGGGACCCTATTTTCTGCTGGAAGGGACAGGGCAGGTGGAAGACCTTTGACCCTCCCGACCCTTTCCGCGGAAAGGGCCCCACCCACTGAGGGGCGCATTCGTGGAACGTCAGTTAATTTTATTAAAGTTTTTAATCAGCATAAATCTACAGAACAAGTATTATATGAAGTTCGTCCGTTATTTTCTGTTACATTTGATACCAAACACCAAGGAAATCCGTTGATATTTACCCACATGGGTTATATCATATCTCGATATGGTGCCGAGAGCGAGCGTATGACTACTACTGGTAAGAAGAGCATTGAGAGGATAATAGGAAGAAAGGTTAGAAGCTCATGGCGAAGGAATGCGGCCGCCAAAGAGTGAGGTAGGGACTCGTTTGGGTAGGAAAGGAGGAATTCCAACTGTCCTATAGGAAGGAGTTTGGGCCATAAAGATAGGAAGGGACTGGGACGGCAAGGGCTACCCGTCCGTCCTGCGCGGCACGTCACCTAACTCCCTCACCCTCCTCCTTTCCCGCTGCGGAGCGCCGCAAAAATCCAAAAATCTTACTTCTGTGTAAATTTTTGGTTTTGTCTTTTTCAAACAATGAATGCGGGAATTGCGATGTGGGGACCGTGATTTGGAAACGATCGAAGCGGAAAACGATACTTTGCGGAACGATGGATGCGGGAATTATTAACGTTATCAGCATGGAACTACATTCGGGACCAAAGACGGCGAACGATAGAAGCGGGAAAACGATCAATGCGAGAACGATAGATCAAGGTTCTACTGTAATATTACTTGGAGATTTTAACTTAAACTGAAAATCTAACAGGAATATCTCTGTGTCAGCATATAAAAACATCCTTGCTAACAGTGGTTTCCTGACCTACATAAATAAAACCACCAGATTAGAAATAAAAAACAACAAAGTGATAAGATCTTGCATTGACCATATTAGCATTAGAGGTTTTCATGATATTATCAATAGCTTCATTATTTAAGAAAAACTCTGATCATTTTCCGGTTGGCATTTTCATCCATACTAATGACAATATACCTGACACCAACTCCAACCATTCTTCTTCTTACCTTTGCAGCCAGATAGTAAGGCAGATGATGAATAACATAAACTGGTTGAAACTGCTAACATTAAAAGACCCATACTGTATATATCAGCAACTGCACAAACAACTGAGTTACATATACAAGAAGGCTACCATCAAAAAAACAAACAATAATAGAGCTAAAACATATAAGCAACCTTGGATCAATGATGTCATTTATTTGGAAATACAGAGAAGAGATCCCTTATTTAGAAAGTGGACATCTAATCCATCAAATGATTTGCATAGACAGATTTACAAAATACGGAGAAATAAAGTCACTGCCTTTCTAAGAAAGTCCAAACAGCTAATAAACAATCTCAGAGGAGTTCTAAACAAAACAAATGTTGATTCACTGATAAAAAGTAACTTTAGGAAAGAGTGGAATATAAACATTGTGAAGCTTTTGCTTCACAGTTCTCCTACAATATAAAAAACATACTGCCAAACTGCTCACACCACCTCCACAGTGATTGTAATAGTAGTACTAGCCCCTATACATTCTCACGAATGCCAACTGACATACGCAATATTTTAAATAGCATGAAGAAAAAAAGCCCTGGATATGATAGAATTAGATTGGTTGACCTCACTTATGGACAAGAATTAACCACAATATCACAGTGGATAAACCTAAATATCGAACAAGGGAAGATGCAATCAAATTTAAAACTAGCAACAATTAGGCCAATCTATAAACAAGGTAAAAGAAATGACACTAATAGCTATCATCCGATATCTATTCTTCCCTCACTTAATAAAATCATGGTTGCCAACCAGTTGTATGGTTTTCTTGATAAATTTAATATCATCACTAGACACCAATATGGAATCAACAACAAAAAAGTACTAAAGCTCTCCTGGAAGACTTCAGCAAAGATGTTCGTACATGTCTAAACAAGAACCATTCCGCATTAGCTGTGTTTATTGATTTCCAAAAAGTCTTCGATACAATCGGTATAAACATCCTTTTGAAAAAGCTGGAAGGCTCAGGAATACGTGGAATTCCGCTTTCCTGGCTTAGATCTTACCTCAGCGACCGGAAATTAGTTGTCAGGTTGTTCGATCATCATAGCGCTATAAAATATGTAGAAACTGGAGTTCCACAGGGATCCATTTTAGGACCAATTCTATTTTTAATATACATAAATGATATACCTTACCATATTAATAGATGTAAAATATATGTATGCACACGACATTGCTTTTCTTTCAACCAGTAGATCCTTCGAGATGGCAAAGCAAAAACTTCAGTATGACTTTTGTGCCACCCAAAGATGGTGCCATGACAGTAAATTAGTCATTAATAATAAAAAAAACTGTTACCTTGCAATTTCTCAGTGTAAAAGAAAAAAGAAGACTTATAAATCTAACTGTTCACTCCCACTTTGTTTGCATTCCGCTCAGGCCTGCAAAACAAGCAATAGCTGTCGCTTACATTCATGTTTTGTAATTTCCCAGGTTAATCATTTTAAATATTTTGGTATAATTTGAGACAAAAAATACAACTTCACATTACATTTGAATTATTGGTGTGGAAAGCTTCGATGCATTCTCTTTCAACTGTCACTCTTGAAATATGTGTTACCAACTGAGGTGAAAAAATTGCTTTACCAAGGTTTAGCCAAAGCTATCATGTGATATGGACTAACAATCTGGGGTACAACGCACCAAAGTTTTTTGAATGAGGTAATTAAAATTCAAAATAAAATAGTATCCTGTCTGGATGTAACTGAATCCAATGTATCAAACATATATATTAATGTAATGTAATGTTAATGTAACAATTCCTGGGTACGTAATTGGTGATGTTTTCTGTCGCAAAAATCGAATCCATGGAGGTGTTGTCATTTTTGTGAAAAAACTGTTATCTTTTAGTCATGTCCCTATCAATATGGAAAGTCTAAATGAAGAACAAACTTTTGAGTGCTCTGCTGTAAAATATGTGTACGAAAATCAGATTTTTATCATATTAATATTGTATAGATCCCCAGTGGGTAGTTTTAAGTCCTTTATAGGGAAGCTTGATAACCTGCTGTACTCACTAATTGATCACCCCAAAAGACCAACTATCATATTGACTGGAGATTTGAATTGTAATCTATTAATTGATGGCCATGATCAAAAACAGCTTCTGCAAGTCTTCTACAGTTATAATATGAAACCTTTAGTGAATACTCCAACCAGGATAACTGTGAGCTCAAAAACGTTATTAGACAATGTATACACTAACCACTGTGAACAAAAAGTAAACATAACTGTTTTTGATACTGCCCTGTCAGACCACCTAGCCATAACATCTACTTTCGCAGTACAAAGTAACATTTTACTGTCAAAAAAAATCAAATACCAGAGGTTCTTCAATGACACTAATGTCAATTACTTTCGTCTCTTGCTATCTCAAAACAATTGGAATGGAAAACAAGAGTCAAATAGCTTCAATGTTAATTTCAACAATTTCTACAAAAATTACACTCATTGTTTTAACCTTGCATTTCCACTTGAGCCAGTAAGATCCAAAGGAACAGGTAGAAAAAATTGGTTGACTTCTGAAATTATAAATATGTCTAATGACTTAAAAAACATGTCACTTAAAACATTGTCTTCTAATAACCATCAGTTGCATTCTCAATATAAAATTTTTAAAAAACATTATAAATACTGTATAAAGAAAGCCAAAAAGGAGTACAATGACTTACGCATAAAAAATGCTTCCAATTACTCCAAAGAGGCATGGAAAATTATTAAGGATAGCTCAATCTCAAAATTAGTTGAGACTTCTGATTTCATAAAAGATGAATATGGAAATGTAATTATCGACCCTGTTGAGATATCAAATGCATTTAATAATGCCTTTTTACAAAAGCCAGTCCTACAGAACACTGTGCCTACCATACCCTGCCATCCGAACTCAGTATCATGTAAGTCGTTTTATTTAAGACCCTGTGATAAAACTGAACTACAACAGTATTTAACTAAAGTAGGAGGTAAAAAATCAGCTGATACTGAAGGCTTGTGTGGTCAAATAATTTTTCAGAGTGGGGACATAATTCTTGATCCCCTACTATCTCTGGTTAACCAGTCCCTGGCTGAAGGTGAATATCCTGATGCTCTCAAGATCTCCAAGGTGATACCAGTTTATAAAAATAAGGGAGACAGGAGTGAATTATATAATTACAGACCAATTTCTATTATTCCTCATTTTGGCAAAATATTTGAATATGTTTATTGCAGAAGACTTGTTGATTACCTTGAAAATCACAGCCTCCTCTCTGGCAATCAGTTTGGCTACAGAAAGGCAAGGTCAACTGAGCAAGCTTTGTTTAAAATGGTCGACCACATCCTACAACATATCAATGAGAGATATAAAGTTATGGGTATTTATTTTGATCTGAGTAAAGCTTTCGATGTTATAAATCATGAAAAGCTACTCTTAAAATGCCAGCTGCTGGGCATAAGAGGTGTTGCACTGAATTGGCTGAAGACATATCTATCTCGGCGATATCAGAAGGTGGCCTATAAACGAGATGGTGATACCTATCTGTCTTCCTCTAAAGAAGTAACTAAAGGAGTACCACAAGGATCTGTTCTCGGTCCAATACTCTTTCTGATTTTCATTAATGACCTACCTTTGAGCCTGAAGTCAAGTGTAGAAAATAATTGTGTGATCTTTGCTGATGATGTGAGTGTTGTAACTTTTAGCAAAACATTAAATGATTTGATTACTTCTGGTAAAGTGGTTAATCAAAAAATGTTAAGCTGGTGCAATAGCAATGATCTCATATTAAACTGTCAGAAAACCCAAGCAGTATTCTTTTCAGTTAAAAGTAATAAATGTGAGAATAACTGCCAACTATTTGCAAACAATGGTTTTAATGCTGTGGAAGACTTAAAATTCCTCGGAATATATATTGATCAATATCTCAAATGGGATAAACATGTATCAAACTTGTGTAAAAAGTTAAATTCAATTTTTTATCTGGTATCTGTTCTAAAACATACTGTAAGTATAAATGTACTTAAAACTCTTTATTACGGTCTATTTTATTCCCAGATTTCATATGGTGTTATATTTTGGGGTAATTCCACATTATCAAACAATGTCTTCTTAATCCAAAAAAAGTTGATGAGGACCATGTGTAATGAGCCTTATCGGGCTCATTGTAAACCTCTTTTCGGTAAGTTAGGGATCTTGACTTTTCCATCTGTGTATATATACCATGCTGTTCTGTATGTAAGAAAACATCTGTCAGAGTTTAAGTCAAATAACTGCTACCATTCTTAGAAAACAAGAAGCTGCGATGATGTTCACATGCTGACATCTAACCTATGTACAACGATGAAAGGACCTTATTAAATGTGTGCAAAATTATATAATCATTTGCCGCAAGCTATAAAAAATGAAAAAAGATTGATGGCGTTTAAAAGGCTGGTTTTTTGTTATCTTGTGGAGAATTGTTTTTACAAAGTTAGTGACTATTTGACTTCCCGTGATTGATATGTATCTGCTTACTTTTTTCTCTTTTTTTAATGACGTGCCTTATGTACTTACATTTGTAATGGATTTTACCTTTTGTAATGTATCTATTGGGCAAATAAATCTATTCTATTCTATTCTATTCTATTAAACTAGGTTTATTACCTATAACTGAACTTTTTCAGTACGTCATAATATGTGACAATTTCTTTCAAAACAAATTCAAAATACAAAGAAATGTAAATCATGATATTCGACTCCGCTGTATTGTAAAATATTCTGTTCCAAAACACTACAACAACCACGGTAAGAGCTTATTAAGGTACATTGTTCCAAAGATATTCAATAAACTGCCACAGCCATTTCGAGAAACTGACATCATGTCATCATAAAAGAAAGAAGTGAAAAAATGGTTATTGTATCAAAAGTAATGCAGTTGACTTAATATGGTATTCTGTTAAATCTGTTTCATCTATAATTTTAAAATGTCTTTAACTAATCAATGTTGTTCACTTGTTTATTAAGAAAAATTGTGCATATACTGAGGTTATGATTTCACAGTAAAGTTTAAATTGTGTTTTGTGATATTTATGTGTTTCAATTGCTTTTTATGTTTTTTGTCGATATTTTAAATGAGATATGATGGTTACATGTTGTGTTCTGATAAAAAAAAGTGTTTATTTATCAAAACACTGACTTCCCGGAATCAGGTTGTGTGGCGTTGGGATGAGGCCAGTGTCTGATTCCCATACACCACTGCGCGACTTTCAAGGTCACTGTACTCCCCACTTTACTGAGGAGTTAGCCTCTCAGCCAGGGAAAAATGATTTTAAGGCTAGCACTGGATGGCTAGACGGGTTTAAATAGCTGAATAAAATTTCTTTCAAATCAATTTGTGGTGAAAGTGGGGCTCACCATTAGTCACCGTGAAGCAGAGCAGTGGAAGAAAGACATGAAAGAAGTGATTCAGGATAGAGAGCCCAAAAACATATTCAATGTTTATGAGACAGATCTATTCTTTAAGAGCACTCCTGACAAAACCCTTGCATTTATAGATGAAAAATGCCATGGAGGTAAGCTAAGTAAGGAATGAGTTACGTTGTTGGTTGGGGCAAACATGGATGGCTTGGAAAAGCTGCCTTTATTGATGGTTGGCAGGTCGGCTAACCCTCGATGTTTTAAAAACGTTAAATAGAAAAACCTGTGGTGTACGTGAATAGCGCAAGAGCTTGAATGACAAGTGGCCTTTTAGAGATGTGGCTCTTAAATCCTGACAAAAAGTTTAAAAAAGAAAAACAAAAAGTTATTGTTCTTCTCGACAACTGCAGTGCACACAACGCTATACCACTAATGGAATACGTGACAGCGATCTATTTCCTCGCCAATATGCCTTCAGTTATTCAGCCAATGGACCAGGGAATAACTAAGAATTTGAAACATTTTTACAGGCGCCTATTGGTCGAGAATATTCTTACAGAAGATGGCAATGCCCTAAAAATAAAACTTGACTTGCTGCAAGCCTCTCGTATTTGTAAACAGGCGTGGGACTAAGTAACGCCAGAAACAATAAAGAACTGTTTTAGGAAAGCTGAATTTGTTTCTCGGGATGAAAGCGAGGGAGGGAGGAAACCGATGAAACTCAATCAGAAGCTGTGCCCTCTTTAGTCGATGGCTGGGAGGACGACATTTCTGAGCCTGTGATTTCTTTCGAGGACTTCATCAATGTAGATGATAATGTTGCTGTTGGTGGAGAGATTACCGATGCCAAAATCATCTTGGATGTACTCAATTAAGGGGAATCAAGATGGCAACAAAGCATCTGGTAATGAAGACACTGAGTCTCCAATGGAAGATGAAAGATTTGTTCTGGGTGTGGCCGAGGCATCATATCATATTGAAGGACTAAGGCGATTTTTTGAAAGTAAAAGTGATGTTAATGAATAGAATAGAATAGAATAGATTTATTTGCCCAATAGATACATTACAAAAGGTAAAATCCATTACAAATGTAAGTACATAAGGCACGTCATTAAAAAAAGAGAAAAAAGTAAGCAGATACATATCAATCACGGGAAGTCAAATAGTCACTAACTTTGTAAAAACAATTCTCCACAAGATAACAAAAAACCAGCCTTTTAAACGCCATCAATCTTTTTTCATTTTTTATAGCTTGCGGCAAATGATTATATAATTTTGCACACATTTAATAAGGTCCTTTCATCGTTGTACATAGGTTAGATGTCAGCATGTGAACATCATCGCAGCTTCTTGTTTTCTAAGAATGGTAGCAGTTATTTGACTTAAACTCTGACAGATGTTTTCTTACATACAGAACAGCATGGTATATATACACAGATGGAAAAGTCAAGATCCCTAACTTACCGAAAAGAGGTTTACAATGAGCCCGATAAGGCTCATTACACATGGTCCTCATCAACTTTTTTTGGATTAAGAAGACATTGTTTGATAATGTGGAATTACCCCAAAATATAACACCATATGAAATCTGGGAATAAAATAGACCGTAATAAAGAGTTTTAAGTACATTTATACTTACAGTATGTTTTAGAACAGATACCAGATAAAAAATTGAATTTAACTTTTTACACAAGTTTGATACATGTTTATCCCATTTGAGATATTGATCAATATATATTCCGAGGAATTTTAAGTCTTCCACAGCATTAAAACCATTGTTTGCAAATGAATCCATTTATCAATCATTAAATCAATTAGAGTTGTTTATTATGACTGAGAGACTTAATGCTAGGAAACAACCAAAGATTTCTAACTTTTTTAAAACAAATAATAAAATTCATATTATAATGTATTTATTCATAATCATGTTAGAATATTTTATTGGTCATAAAGTCGTACATTATGTACATAGTTTGAATGGAATTTGAGTATACTCTATTACACTATTGGTTTGGTACATTACTACTATAATCCTCTGTGTAATTTTCAAAATGGTGTAATCAGTCCATATATTGTAGAACTTGTGTTTTTCAATGAATTTTGTTGCAGTGTGGTTTAAATAAGTCGATATTGTGTAGAATAAAGGTTTTACTTCATTTAAGTTTTTTTCAAGTTATAACTGGTATTTTTTATATCATTTCTAGAAAACTTTTGTAATTTGAATTTTTGGATAATTCCAACTTTGTCACTGTTCCCTTGGGGTTTGAATTATCCAAATTCCACTGTATTAGCAGTTTTGTCAACTTCATGAACTTTTTAACTCAGCATAGTAAAAACTACGTAATCTACAACATTGACTTTCCACCAAAAGTTGCAAGAGTTAATAAAAGTACAAAAAATGCAAGCACATATTTTTATAGCTCATATTTTGTAGTTAATTAACGAAAATGTTTAAACATTATCTAGTCCTACAATTTGCACAGTATCAAAAAATTAATGCCAAGGAAAAACTTATACTTAGATTTATTTGTAATTTCTATATAATCTGAAAATACATGATTTATGCGAAGTATAAATTATACTAGATAATTCTGAAAATATGCAGGAGTGAACGATTGCTACGTTGCCACTTCTTGCGTGTGCAACCCAAAACAGATTTTTGGACCAGCTTACTGTGACTGAATCATTTCCCATTGAGCTTTAGAAATTGATGGTGGGCTCAATAGATCCCACTTTCTAGTCAATCAGTCATAAAGACATACATATCATGTTAATTCATTTACTATTCTTGAACAAAGGACCTCCAATTATCTGTTTAAGAATTCCACTCACCAATTTACTGGACCCGGGAGAGAGAATGAATGTAAACGACGACTGAAAATTACTCTTTAAAATCACATGCAATTGATCTGATATGATTGAGTAAGGTATTTGTAACTACATTGGGAGGGTCATGGACATCGGAACAATAGTAGCGATTGTAAGTGATTTTCTGTGTTTGGTTGAACAAGCAAAAATTAAGAAACGATGTATATGGGAAAGAAACTGGCTTAAAGAATGCAAAAAGCTTGTCGCACTTGTCTTTTAAAAGAGATGGCTACTAGAGAGCCTCAGGATTTCAAGAACTATCTAAGAATGATCAATGAATCTTTCCAAGATCTCTTGAATTGTGTTTCATATAAAATGAGAAAGAAGAAGCCTCTAAGGCCTTTTCTATTAGAGTAGAGATGCTACTTCTCCCAACGTGTTTATTTGAGTTCTTGCTTCGTAATCCCAAATAATCCTGTGATCTTGGAATAATGTGATGGCAGATGTTCACAATGATTTTTTCATGGCAAATTTCAACCCTGGTGTATATGCACCCGTGCCAGTGACTTCGTACCACATCATTTGTTTATGCAATGATTGGAAATTTGTCAATTTTGTCGTTTTAATAACGACAATTTTGGGTTTATCCACTGTGACCGTGGCTTTGTAAGCACGACTTCGCCCCATGTGCTACAATGTAGACTTGAGGCGTGAACATCTTGTTCGCATGAACCCCCCTCAAAATTCGCCTTGAAGGAAGATGGCTTGGTGGTGTAACAGGCTAACACACCTGACCGGCAACTGGGAGATCCGGGTTCGAATCCCGGTCAAGTCAAATGATTTTTTCATGGAAAATTTCTGCCCTGGTGTTTTGGTTTTCAAGACATGTACAGTGGTGGAAAACATTAACGCAAAACGCATTGGCATCTGAATGTGGCGTATGCGTGGACTAATTGAAATAGCTTTTCCTTCTACAAATTGACTACACTGAGACAGACAATGGAAACCGGGAATATTCAAACTCTGTATGAATGGATATCGACATTATGCATCACATAAATGGGAATAGTAATAAGGCTCACGTTTGTGGTATCATCTTGGAGTTATAAACGTGATGAGTTTGCTTCGTCCCGCAGCCAATCAAGGTTCCGAAGTCATAGTCAATTATGTATAGATACTTACCATATTTTTTTAGAGTTTCAGATGCTTTAAGAAACATTTTTCTCGATTGAAACTTGAAAAAAGTTACGATGAATGAATTTTTGGTTGGGATACAGAATGCTTTTATTCTTCAGGTCAAATTCACTTACAACAAAAAGTTTTTCCGCGTGTGGGAAATACCTGTGAATGAACGTCGTTGTAATAGGCCTCAAACTATCGGAAATAAAAATATTCAAGTATTGGTATTTTGATTTCCGATATGGAGAGGTTCCACAAAGTGAAGCCTGAATTTATTAGTGGCCTCAAACTACTTCCAAGAAATATCTTACATTACAATTAACATTTTGGCAAAGTTTCCTGCATATTTCAAGTTAAAATATGGGAAATCTCATAGAAAAGAATAGTTCCCATGAGGAGAAAATTTTTCTTTACAAGTATTTCCGATACCTTAATACCCTGCGTTAAATTCCGCCATCGTGCATTCAGGTCATCTCAAACCCTTAAATTTCTTAATTCCTCCTAATGTAATATTATTTACTTTCTGAAAACTACTTTCAAAAGTCCATGGCATCTAACTTCGTCCTGTTTTTAAAAGAAACGTTGGAATTTCCTTTTTTCAATGTATAGTAAGAACCCATGGGCGCGGACATCTTGATCAATACAGCAGCCTAGACGGTGAGCATTTGTCTGCGGCCATGAAGGTCTGGGGTTCAAATCTTGGTGAGGCCTCTTCTTGTGCCCTGATAATTAATCTATGCGATATGACTGTATTGCTGCCAAAAATTTGCAGGAATACGCGGAAGGCCCAGCGAATGGATATTGATCTCAACCATGGGTGTGCAAGTTTTATGCATATTCGGGCTTTGTAAAGGAATCAGAATGGTCTCCTTGATCATCGAATGAGATATTTACTTCCCATTCTTGGGTACTCGGCCCCACTTGATTTCTACATCCTGCCTGTCGTCTGATGATCATATCCACTCACTCGCCAAATTATCAATCAATGAAAAGCTATTCATGTATGAGGGAATAGACCAGATCTCTAATAGTGTCAATTACTAGATTTAGTGAACTTATCTGAGGCTACTTTCACTTTAAAATTACTTTGAAATGATTTAGTAAAGAGGAAAGTTATTTTTATCAGGAATTAGTTTGGATCCATCTGCCGAATTTGTAAATATCGATTACTTCTCTGAGTGAGAGACCAAATAAGTGTGGAATTTTCTTAACAAATATGTTTAAAACGGTTTTTGAAATTTTTGAAGTCTTGGTTTGCTATGAGCAATACATTAGCTGTGTAGTTCAACAGTTAAACTTAGAGGATGGAGGATATTACTGAGAGGATAATGTAAATTATTGAATCATTTAAACAGCTTTTGACATGGTCGCAGTGAAAAATTTTTTGCTAAAATTATGCAATTAATTTTTATGAGGAGCATTCTTACGCTCATGCATAAGTGTACTCCGACAACAATGCATCGCGTATCTTTCCCTGTGAAAGTGATTAAATTCTAAAAATTATCTTTTCCATGTAGCGACTAAGCAGTTATTAGATATCTTCCGTAAGCTCATTAGTTTTATCCTCATAAATCCGCTGAGTAGTCAATGGAGTATAAATTAGGAATGTACACCATCAAAGATTACACGATTGCTACCTCCCTAAAGAATCTATTCCTCTTCAAATATGTCGTAATATTATTGCTTCTACTAAGGCTAAAGTTCTTTGTGCCCTACATGACGATATTGACAGACTTTTTACAGGGTCATAAATTTCATCACTTTGTGGTAATGAATTTTCATGGATTTTGGAAAGGGACTCTATAAAGCTTTATTTAGAACGAGTGGAAAAGGTTAAAATATATTCATTATTCTCTCAACCTGAATTATGTGTGCGCATAACCACAGTAATTGATCATAGAGAATTAAGGTGGAATTTACATTAAGGATGTGGATGTTAATTAGCCTAATAATCAATCCATCCCCCTTCATTTGCAATTTCCTGACCAAGTCTCTGTGACATGGAGTTATCCACATTTTTCCATCATCTTGCTGGGTTCATTTCCCATTCTTCCTCCACCATTTTCCACATTGCATCTAAATTTGGGGTCGTTTTGTTTGAGGGGGTCGAAAAACATTTGTTTCTTGCATTTTCCTCATAATGAACATCCAAATGCCCCCTATTGTGTTCAGATCTGGGCTCCTTGCAGCCCGCTCCATCTGTGTTACATGGTTTATTTTGATCCATCTCCTAGAGTTTAGACATTTTTGAGCTCTCAAATATTCCTAGTTGCGGACGAAAATGAATATTGATAAACATTTGAATTAACATAGTTCTCATTATAGCGGACAATTTGATGAATTTCATTTAATGGTAGTGAGAAATAGGATTTTTTACATTTAAACATGAAATATAAGTTCAGTGGGTGAAAATCGAAGGCGCAACACCTATTCGGGTAATTCTTCGAATGCCATATTTGCTTTTAACAAATATACTACCCGATTCCTCCACCTGAAAGAAAGATGAGGCATACTTAAAGGCTATTGAGATCTTTCCTCCAATTATTTACGTAGAGGCCTCTATAAACTTTGAAAAATATCTCTGCTTGCACTGCCTACTCTGCTTGTTCGTCTATCGATGCTCGTCTCAATGAACTAGTCATCAGTAAATCTTAGCGATATTCTGGGTGGTGGTGGTTGGGGTGGTTTGTTGTTGTGAATGATTCACAGGTTTCAAATACTTGCTGTATTGGAAAGAAAAGGCTCTTCGTGCTTTGAAAAATTCCATGGCACCCATCGAATACTTTTAGGGGGCGAAAGAAGTCAAATACCACTTCTTGCCTTTGGGTTAAAAGACATGTCCGAAACATAATCTTTAGCAGAAAAGGTATACATCAGGGGAGAATAACCTTTTATTAAAGGTATACTACATTGCAAATCAATATTATGCGCCCTTCATACTTTCCGAGTGTGAATGGATTAGTATCGGCATAGCTTTGTATCGACCCGCGGAAACCTTTAAGGATCCTCAAGAGTCTCACAAGATTACTTGTTGGTTTAACTCAGAC
Source organism: Ceriagrion tenellum (assembly GCA_963169105.1). Taxonomy (NCBI): domain Eukaryota; kingdom Metazoa; phylum Arthropoda; class Insecta; order Odonata; family Coenagrionidae; genus Ceriagrion; species Ceriagrion tenellum. The sequence goes on from OY720636.1 coordinate 165,493,369, forward strand.
ATAAGTCATCTGGCTTCAAAACCCATGCACCATGGGAACTAATGGCGTTTGATTGGAATGGTCTAGGCTGATGAGGTGAAATCCGCGAACTACTACTTTCTGTTTGTATGCCAGTGACAGCAGTAGTTTTTCCTTTCCTTATAGTTCCATTAAACGTTCGCAGACAATATCACCATGCAGAGTAAAAGTAACTCAGTTCACAGTATTGTCTATGGATGCAAATTGCGACAGGAAACGCGACTCCATCTGAAATTCACCGTGAAATAAGAAAGCTCGGTAATTGTAACTGGGCAACGAGCTGAATTGCGATCATGGTTCTTCATAATGCTATTATTCAATTGTGCTCATGATTTCAAAAACGTGATTGTCATCAAGAAAGATCAGGTGCTTCATAGCAGTGGAGTGCACTCCCAGGACTTTGAGCATTGCCCTACCAATGCAGCTTGCCTTTTGGATGACAATAACGACCACGAGAAAGAAAGAATCTCAATCCCACCCCTGGTCAAGACAGTTCAGAGCTTTGAATTTAATTTCTGGTCAAGTAAAATGATTTTTACATGGCAAATTTTATCTCTTTTGTATTTATAAAATTTCATATCATCAGCCAGTCATTGCAAACTAAATATTACATTCATTCATATCGCCGTTATGAGGAAATTCGTATAAATATCATTTGTGTTCATTAAAAGTCGTACATGAACCACGCTTTTGCTGGTCAAATACGTTTGACAGCTGCAACATTAACCGTTACCTGTTAATTTATTTAATTCAGGACATTTTACTCTAAACTGAAATCTTTTGAAATAATTTTTTGTTTTTTTATATGTGCGGCGAATTTATAGCTAATACTTACATATAAGAATATATTATGCAGTCAGATGTAAAAGAGTTGTTTATCCATAACTACACCTAATTTTGGTTAAATTTTTTTGAATATTTATTTGTATGTTCTGTATTTACTAGATAAAGCTTCAAGTAAACAGCTCGTCACGAAGCTTTCTGTGATAAACTGAAAGAAACTTAGGAAAAATATGCCTCAATTATTTGCTATCGATGTGAGCACATTTATTTTTAATTAATCAAATTATATATTTATGCATGTTTTTATAGTTTAATCCCATTCTGACTAAAGGCATATTAATATTGGCCCATGAACGATTTATTAATAAATGTCTGTTTTGAGATTGGAACTTCATCAATCTACAAAATGAAAGTCATGAAAAATTATATCCCGTAGAATATACCTATTTTAATTAAATCTTTTTTGTATAAACATTTGGCGAATAAATCTTGATTTATATTATTTCGGTGAAAGAGACATGGGACTTGTCAATCAAAAAGATCGTTGGAAAGTGGACCACAATAAATATCCCTTGGTGGTAGAAGATGAGGATTTCAACGTATATACCAAATTGGGTGGGATAGTGAATTTTTGTATAATCAGTTTTTCTGTATAAATGATATTATTTGACGTAAGAAAGATGCTGAAATATACTCATTGATACACCGCAAGTGAATGTGTGAATAATATAAGAAGAAAGCTAAAAAAAGATACGATTAATGAGTAAGTTCTCGACTCCGGCAAATGTGAGTTCCATTGCGGTTTTCAAATTTTTGCGGTAGACAATGTCTTCCTCAGTGTTGCCAGTCTTTCGAAGTATGTGCTGCTCTCAGCAGTTCCCAAGAATGCCACATTCGACACACAAAATTTTGCATTTATATCTTCCCCACTGTACTATGTTTCAAACTTGGGTAAAAATTGTGAAACAATTGACATTTGTAGGTAGTTCAGCTCCTTGAATTCTTATTTTTATGTTTATTACCAGCTTAAATGAACTTATTTAGGGATGATTTGTGTAATTGACAAATAATGTGGTCTGGCATGCTTTACTTCAGTATTCCTCCTGTCAAGTGAATTGCCATTGAGTCACCATGAGAGTAATAACAAGAACAAGAGAATAATACCATAACCTCAAAGTAAATTCAATTCATTGCTACTTTCATAGCATTCTGCATTTTATAGTCAATAGAAACTTTGATCTGTAATCAATGAGCATGTAATTAAGTAATCTTCTTAGCAAAATGAGCTTAGGCCTTCATTTTTAATATCCATATCTCTTGTACAAGGAGTTGATCGTCAATTTTAATAATATTAATTATTAAAGATAAATATCTGTGGGTTGTAGTTAATCTGAATCAGTCTTAAGGTATTGTTTCTGATCCATGAAATATAAATATATTTATATCCCCCAAAAACGGAGTAAAACACAATATTTTGGCATGTGCAGGTAGTAGTACACAGTAATGGATATTTGGTAGAATTGGTATTCATTTTTGTTTTCACATGCAGCATTCAAATTTACCTTGCCTGTGTTTGAAGGCATTAATTACCAACTTTTACTGTTTATTAATTCTTGTAAGTATTATTGTGTTTTAGTAAGTTTTTACACACGTAAAAGTAAAGTAAGTTTTTACTCACAGCTAACTATTGTTTGTTAAGCGTATTCTTGTCATAGTGGAAATAAATTTTTTCAATTGTTACCATTGATGTTGAAACAAGATTAGTCGCAGTAGTACGACTTACATTTGTGAGGTTATTATTTGGTTCACTCTGGAGTCACTATGCTGCTCTAAGCCAGTTTTGCAATTACTTCGGATAGGCTGACAAGTGGAATTGTTGACAACCAAAATGTGAGAAAGTGGAGCAATCAGGAATCTCAGTGTTTGAATTTAAATAATTGTTGCAATTTCTGCATGCTCCTCTTAAATGTGTCGGTAGAATGGTTTCATTCAATTAACATTTACACAATGAAAGCTATAGTGTAATTTTTAGTAGTTTGCAATGATTAAATAAGCATTTTTCCCCTTTGAGCAGACCATGCTCATTCACAGACAGAGGCAAAGCTAGCAAAAATTATGAACTTATGGCCTCTAGGGTTGCATGACAGGTTACACTATTTGGCAATTTCTTCAAATGGGCATACGACAAGTGGCATTATTGACAGCCAAAATGTGAGGAGTGGATTGACCAGGAATCTCAGAGATTGCCAACATGAAATCATATTGATTTTCATTTAATAGAATATTTACCACTTCTTCTTAAAATTTTAAGTTTATTTTATTTCGAAACATCTGATTTTGTCACTCTAAATCAGCATTCAGTCCACTTTACGACAGTCATGCCAGGGAGAAGACCGGGTGGTGACTAATTGGGGGCACACAGTACTTGCTTGGATGCACAAACATCTCTGATTCTCTAACTAAACTAGTGTCAATATGTGTTAGTGGGGAGACCATGTCAAGGGAGACGAGAGCAAATTTGTGGTCTCTTGTGTGAATGTATTGTGGATTCCATGCTCAATTTGTGGCAGTAGAAATACATCAATTCCTGTTTCTTTCCTTACTTGGGAACTGATGGGAATTTCTGAAGAAACTTCAGAAAAGCAGCCCAAAGTGTGTGCTAAGGCTCATGTGTAATTGTAATCGGTGAGATATTACATTTTCTGTCATCTATCTGGTTAAGTGTTTGAATATTTAATTGAGAATAAACATTTTTCGTTTTACCACTAAAGCCTGAAATTTCAGCTTTAAATCATCTGTGAATAATATTTTCATACTGCTTTCCTTTAATTTTATGTACCACATTTCAGGATACCAAGTTATGTGTGTGAAAAAAATCTATTAAATGACTTGAAGGACTTAGGGTCTCTAAATTTTCTGGAGAATCATCGTCACGTATTTGAAAGGATTATGTCTCTTCTTAATTGTAGTTGCTGTCTGCTTTTGACTTGACATGTTTTATGTTGGCTTATTGTTGTGTGTGTCCACTCTTAACTCACTTGGAATAGGCGTAGGTTAGATAGTGGAAAGATGCATGGTAAATATTTCTCTGACATATATTGGTAATTTCAATTAGTTATTCTTATGTAAAACAGCTTGTGATTTTCTTCTTCTATGGGATACCTTAAATCAATTACTCTTGTAAAACAAGCATGCAGTGAAAAACTTAAATACTGGAAATCTAATGCATATAAATGACAGTGTACCTCATGTATTTCTTCTGTGGAATTTCTAAAGGTTAGTATTCTACCCTGTATTACATTTTTCTGGCATGGCTTTTAAGGAGTGATATTTTTTTTGTGTTTACTGATCAATTGGCATGTTGTGAACCTCATTGTCTTCCATTTGGTCCAATTGATGAAATGACTACTGACTAGTTTGCCATTGCATGAAAATCTTTGCTCCTGTCTCAAGAAACATCATTATCAGTTATATTTGTGTTATCATCTGTTGGGTTTGGAATTTTTTGATGTTCTGATCATGGTTTGAAATTCACTCATCATTGATGCGGGTAATGTAACAGTAATTTTGTGAAGAGTTTTACAAGGAATGCAAGTTTTTGCATGTACAACCTTTGTTAATATTTGATTGCAATGAAAACTGCCTTCAGTCAAATCATATATTACTGAAAGGGAGTTTCAAGTTGGGTGGATAGATGCCTCTTAACAAAAGAGGACGAGGAGGGAAAGATCAATGAATCACCTCTTTGTGTTTGCCACGAGGATTAGTTTTCAACGCATCAGCTGCAGTACGCACAGCAGTGAGTTATACAGATGGCTCTAGCCTACAGGTGGTGGCCCATGTTGGCACCAATGATGAGACTGAGTGGAAAATTGAATGGGTTTTGAGTTCCATCAGTTAATTGAGCACAGTGATCAACGGCTCTCTCCTGTGCTAGGATCTGGCATTAACACATTTGTAATGTGTATTATGTTACTTGATTTACCATTTGAGTGTGGCTATCCTGTCATATGGTTGTTTTTACACTGGTGCTGATGACGTAATATCATGTCATGCTGCACTCAAAGGGTTAAATGAGGCATACATAAAAAATAATCAATTTAGCAACAGTTTATTTAGATTGCATTTACAAGTCTACTGTTTCACCATTCACTTCAACATTTGCTAACAAGGTCACAGAAAGATCAAGTAGTAGGTGTGAATTACTAAACATCAAAATCAAAAATTTTCAACCATCACACATATATTGAAGTACATTACTGCAGAAAGCACCCTTGAGAATCATTAAAGTTAATTAATGGATTTGTATCATTTATTTACCCCTCCATGCAATGCACCGTCATAATTTACCACAACAACCAACAACATTCAACCTTCTTCGACATGTGGCTTCAGTGGTTCAACAATTCAAAGCAAATGCATGCGTACAACAATCTCCTGAAATGGGTCACCAGTCAGATGTCATGTTATACATACAAGGGAAAAATGGAAACATCTCATGGAATCATCAACAATAATACTTACATTCACTTCTTTCCATTTATTGCTTCCTTCCTTCATCCATCCTTGAAAATTCTTGTCAGGGCAAATAATATCATTCAAAAAGTATTTGAGCACGCAATCTTCTGTTATAATTTACCACAACAACCAACCACCAACAACATTCAACAAGGGAATGACTAGATTAGACAAAAGAAACACGCAGGCCGCATATTGTTCAGTAAATCAGTGAGAGGAAACTGCATAAATTTAATTTAGACGGTGGGATGGGTTTCTCCTCAATTCTGATATATTCTAGTTAAAAAATTAATAATTTTATTCCGTAAAATATCTAATATGTAAACAATTTTGGCGTGATAGGGTTGAATTAATGTTTTTTTTCAATTTACACTTGAAAGAGTAAAGGTGGTATGACTGAGAGACTTGTTTTACTCAAACTGTGAATCTGAGCTGAAAATTTACACTAAATGCAGATATTATGTAAATTTATCATTATTGGTTTAAGTACAACATTTTTATCATTCCAAAAATGTATTAAAAGTGCAAAAATCGTGCATTTAGCAATGACTGATTTCTTGCAATTGCAGCGCTCTCGTTTCTTTACCCTAAACTAAACCTCCTCAGGAACTAATGCGAACTTGTTACGTCACCCGGCATTCTTGCTTTCAGAGGGCTGGTTCAGACAGCTTAATAGAGGGAGAAATGCTATTTGTAGCTGACTTCTGCGAAAATTATTCCTTTGTTCTTCAGGAGAGCATGAAAGGAGGGCAATAGGTAAGCGACAGTACACCCATTTGCCTGTTACAATCGTCCAGTAGAAGGACAGGAAGTCCTTCCTCAAAACCTTGAGGTGATATCAGAATGTACTACTCATATTACTGCGACTGTGTACTGTTTTCAAAATTCCCTACTTTCATTTTTGATAAAAAACTGTGAGAGATCTGAAAACAGTTATACACTTTTGTGATTTATCCACTGCTCAATATAAAAATACGTTTCATATCCTCAACCTCGTCTGTCATCACGAGGATTTTTATATAGTAGCTGAGTAGTATAACTTCGCAACATCCAATGGAAAAGGTGTAATTGATGGGTTGGGTGGCACAGTGAAATGGTTGGCAGCACGAGCAAGTCTACAGTTAACTTTCCGCTATCAAATACAAACCCCTCAACAACTGTAAGAGTGCACTATCTATCTATTAAAGGAAACTATCAAGGGGATGGCTTTCATCTTCTTGTCTAATGTGGGAGTAGGGGAGAAAGAAAATGTTGTGAGAAGATTGCAACAAGCTCGTGCAATCAAGGGAATCACTTGATACCATGCAGCAATACCTACAGGTGAAGGAGACCTTATTTTAAAGACAATATCATAGGAAGCAGGTGAGAATTAAGTGAAATTGGAAAGAAAAACTAAAACTCATCTTCACAGAAGAAACGTCCATTAAGCAGACGGCGCTCGGACAAGGTAGAGATCAAATAGTTATAACATACAACCTAATGATATAATGAAATATCACCATTAGACTAATTATAAGTCATAAGTGAATGTTCCTTTAAAAGTACAGTTTTTCACTCGATAGTTAATGAACAAATTCAAGTTAGCCTTTCAGCGATGACATGCATTACTGGAACTGGGAACAAACTGGAAGCAGTGACCGAAAGAAAGCATTAAAAGAGATAATTTGAATTTTTCCTATCAAAGTAAAATTCATGCATTAAGCTTCAAATTTCATACACTCAGTATAGTTAAGGATATCTGAATTTTTAATCTCCCATGTGTAATACATTGTCAAGACAAAATTGAGATGAATCATAGTGTGATTTCTTTCCATCATCGGTGATGAGATCTTTCTTTGGCAGACATCATTGTCCCGTGCTTTGTTTAAAATATTTTAAAAGGCATTATTTTAAAGGAATTGCTCAAAATTTTACTTAATTTTTGAATTATCTTAGGTACTTAATGCTAAATAACGCAACAGTAGATGCAGCAGAAATGCAAAAGTTGAATAACTCCGTCTATTGAAATGGAATGAGTGTTATGGTGAAAATTTCATAATATTTTTCTCTCCTAAATGGAAGAACACCCTCTCAAAATATTTATGTAATGTGCATAATAAAACAAGGTATACTGAGTAAACAAATGAGCTTGAAAAAGTGCGAGGCACGAAAAATTTTAGCTATTAAATGTTTTCACAATCAATAGTTTAATTACCATTTTTTATTAAAATTTAGTTAGATCAAAACTTTTAGTTTTAAAACTAGCCATTGAACATCTTTTTACATTTATTCTTCCTTTGAGATATGTGATTACAAAAATTTAATGGCAGTGAAAAATTGCCATTTTGGAAAACGGCTGTTATTCGGCTGTTTTTTTTAAATTTTTTTCATTATTTCACTAGGCGAATGTTTTCTCAAATTTTTGTCATAATCTGTGAGGTCAAGGGTCAACTTTGGTCTGAAGTGGCTTGGAATGATCCACATACATGGACCAACACAATGGTGGTGTGAAGATGGAATAATGGCTGATTCCAAGCGAAAAAAAGTGGACTGGGCTGGAAATTGAACCATGGACCCTCCAATTTTGCATTGGCTGCTCAGACCACTGAGCTAAGAGTCTCCTAAGTTACACTGGAATCGGCGGGAGATTTATATGTATAAAAAATAACCTTTAACCATCCTTTTTCTACCCCCCCCCCCCTCATCCCTTTTCTGACCCCTAACCATCATGGGAAATCAACCAGAGAAATTAAAATGAATCTTTTGGAGTGTGGAAGACTGTGCGCATGTACTAAAACATATTTACAGAGGTAATTGTTGTTGGGAATCTTTTCACTAGAATCTTAATCAGGGTGGCATTTGTCGGGGAAAACAGGGAAAACCTGGAATAGTCAGGGAATTTTGAATTTCTGGAAAAGTCAGGGAATTCTTGTAACAGTGGGAGAAACTGTATTAGGAATCCTCAATATTATTCTACCATTACGTTTATCGGCCAGTCTTTTCCGCCCTTTAATTCGCCAACTAAAACTAACGTCTGTCCCTGACGTGCATGGGATAAGCACCATCAATTCGTGGAGTATTCAATTATGAATCTTAGTTATTTAGTTGTGAATCAGACATACAATGTATCCCATTTGTATATCCGTACTGCGATATTTGCGTAGTTGTCTTCAAAATCATGATCACAATGTACACCGCTTATCACAAGGAATCCGAGGGTATGTTGTTCAGAAAATTTTACCTTGTGTTTTTTATAACTTGAAAAACTCTGGCCGAGAAGTAGCTGGAGCATGCTAGCTTATAGTAAATACAATGCTTGCAGTTCTAAAAATACGAGACGATGATTAGAAAATTTAAAGCTGCAGATAAAAATTTAATTCAGCAGAAAAAAGATGACCTTTTGGCGATCAGTCTGGGAAATTGGTAAATCCCTCAGGGGAAAGGTCAGGGAGTTTGAAAATTGGATATCAGTTACCACCCTGTAGTTAATGGTAGTTTGCTCTTTTTGGTAATTATACTTCATATGAGTTCATCGAGCCTCAGTTTTAAATTTCAACAACTGATTTCTCCTTTCATAGTTTTTGCTGCAGCCAGTCAATGATCAATTCATCTCATGAGCTCAACACTTAATCATTGTCACAATTCTAAACCTTTTCAATAGTGTTAGCTGCTTCTTAACTACCGTCCAGTTTATTTGTTCCACCTTCTTTTGTTCCATTATTTTACCTGTATCCTTTCTCGCACCTTCATTCCATGCCTTTTTTTATGTCCCAGAGAAAGTGTCGGAGCCATTGAGGGCAGGGGTGGTTCTTATTGTTGGAGATTAGTGATTGTAAAAGCGAGCCAATCTTGAAATGAGCAGAATATTTGGTGGCGGGTGAGAGGAGAGAAACTGATCCCTTGAATTGGGTGGTCGGGCATTTACTCTTAAAGTTACCTTAAAGTTAAAAAAGTGATAATTGTTATGCAATAATGTGATGATTAGCAATGATGATTTGCTTCGCATTTGTGGTCAGTTGTATTCCCTCCTGCATCAAGGTTCCTCTCTTCTGTGAGAGCTCTCAACACTCTATGCTGTGATCAACTCTTTTGTGAGTGATTTGCCAAAGAGCAAATTCCTAGTGGTTCTGTGCCAAATGCGGTAATTCAAATAGTGAAAATCGAGTCATCTTCAGAGGTGGATAAATTACCATTTCAATCATTATTTGAGGTAAATTATCTTTGTAAATTATGTTAATTTTCAAAAATTACCATAAGTTGCCAGTAATTTTTAATTTTTTGCTGTTAATAGCTATTAGAGGATGTAATAGAAAAGCCAATAGCGATAGTGAGGGGTTAACGATGTTTAAACCGTTACTATTGCCACTTTAATGAATTAGAAAATATAGAAAATTTTAAAACAAATAAGGCACGCAATTCAGTGCATTTTTGTTTGATTTGAGATATTTTTGTCCTACCATTAAAAATGATAGCCCCACAAATATTCTACAGTTAAGAATATTCCGTAAATGAGTCATATGTTATTATATCTATGATTTAGATTCTATTGAATATATTTAGACGACTTAAAATAATGTGTTTGGAATATATGGGTGTGAAAAATATCGGAGTCAGAGGTGAATATTATCGAAAATTATGGTAATGTTCAGAATGGCCCATCTCTAGTCCTCATTATTTAATTCCAATGACTTATGTTTTCTTTCACAAGATTACAAGGTGTAAAAGGGTTGCATTGGAAATTCTTGGTGTTCTGGTGAAGAGCCTGTTTCTTAGGTCAAAAATAGTTTTGTTTCATCATTGGGCAGATTTCATATATCTAAGTTTTATTGTGAGTCCTCTTCATTGGTTAATTAGGTACAGTTTAGCTGTATCTAAGTCTTATTTTGCAGACCTTGTCCAATCTTTTCATTAGTAATAATTCAGATTCTTGCTCAAATTCTTCTTAGGTTCTCAACTGGTTTAGGATCTCCATACTGACTAATGTTGCGATCCCAGACCCATCTTCAGAGATGCTGAGTGAGACCTGGGGGTAATGCATGAGTCGAGCATTGAAACCTCAGCTAGTACAGAGATCCTAACCTGGTTGGGAACCCAAGAAGAGTTCCTGCATTAAGTTCGCTGGGATAGCTCCAGATCTTACATCATGAAATACTCAACTGTACACAGGGTCTTCAGTTGAAAGTTGACAACAAAGGAAAAAGGCATCTTTTGTTTGCCATTCTGAAAAAGGACTACCCTGATGAATAGTTTTAAGGAGTGCTGGGAATGTCAATTTAAGAGTACTTTTGCTTTCTTCAAAACAATTGGCGAGTCCAGCTTTTCTGTGGCAATGGAAATAAGTAGAAAAAGAAGGTGATTGAATGAAGGAATTGGCTGAAAATGTTTTTTCCCCAAATTCAACACCTCAAGGATTTAATTCCAATTCTATTGATCACAATATTTATCTTTCTTTAAGGATCACTACTTAAATGATGTGGTAGTCCTCAGCCTTGATTAGACCAACGGGCCAATTTCGGCCCCTCCAAGAAGTTGTTTACGTTGAATGGGAATTTACTCGAAGTGAGATACACTTAGTCTCAGATATATTAATCCGTGGTCTCAGGAAAACTGTGGTCAGTCAGACTAACCTTGGAAATTTGCGTGTTACCTCTTTATGGTTGAGAAGACAGGAGGAAACTCAGGGCTGTTAGTGAATGCCCTACATTTTTTTAATACCTGTGGTACTAGAATGATTCGCATGTATCATGACATTAGTTGTTGCTGGTGTGACTTTGTGAAATTGCATAATGTGGAATTGCATAAAAGAACAAAAAGAACTTTGTACAGTCCACAGTAATACTTAAATACTGACCTTAGTTTTAACTGCCATCATTAAAAGGTTAATCAACTTTTGAAACCTAGGTCAGTAATGAAGTATTAGTGTGGACTGTACAAAGTGCCTTTTAATACGTATGTTCTTATCTATCATTTTGAATGGTATAACAGTGGGACACAATACTCTTGCTGAACTACATGAAGAGGCATTAATTTCATCTCCTAAGTTAAACTGGTTCCAGATGAAAATGAAAAAAATTGTATACTTGTGTGACACTAATGAATTTATGAGTCCAGATGTAGAATTTGGCCAATTTTTTCAATTTAATATACTTGTTTATATTTAATTTAAAATGAGTGTTTTGGTAGTTTGATGGAAAGGTTAGCTTTTACTTTTTTTCTGCAGTTAACCCAATGTTGAGTTTCCTCGTGTAAAATTGCACTTGGAAAAAATTTTCATGTTTGGACATTTTCCTCTGTGTAGGTTTAACTTGCTTTTTCATATTTAACCTTCTATAACCGCTAGTCTTTCATAGCAGACCATGGATCTTGTTGATTTATGACATTTGATTCCCTGTTTGATTATATTTTTGACGTGCCACTTTCCAAACAGATTGTGTTGGTTTGATGGATTGGTCAAGAATCTCTTTGAACTCTAGTTGAACAATAAGTGGTAGCCTTATTCGATGAGAATAGACTTTGAAAATAAGGCTATAATTATGATTTTTGCATTAGCTTGACAGGGATATATGCAAAGAAAATGAATTGTATCGTATAATAATTTTAATACCCTTATTAGCAAAAGGATATTTTTCACCTTTCAATGTTAATTGAGGTCAGAATGTCACATGTGGGGCCAGTGTACATATTTGTATAGAAGTGGCATTATGTGGGGAATGACAATATGCATTTGTTCTAATTTCACCCAATCTTATCTCCTTAGTTGGATATGTTTTGTTCATGGAAGTTTTTATTTTTAAATATCTCCTGACATGTTGCGGGTTGCTTTGGCTAAAAGCTGTTCAAGCCAGAAGGGAGTAGCCTTGGGTTCAGCGTGGTTGGCCTGCGGAGTGAGGAGAAGGGGGAGCTTGGCATTTTTGTCCAGGAGATTCAACCGACTGGGATTGCTGGGCGGTGAGTTTGTGTCATCAAGTTGATGATTACTATTTGTTTTGTCACTTCTGTGAAATCTTGTACCTGGAATGGCGCTAGATGCTTGTTGGGTAACTGGTTTATCCAAGTATTTTACAGTAGAGCCCCTCAAGCACCGTGCTTTTCCCACTGAGTTATTTGTGGTGAGGATAAACTTAATAAATACATTTCATACCCGAGTACATTAAAAGCAGTGCTGTCTGGCTATCTCAGGGATTAAGGCTCCTTGTTATTAGTAGTTTATGGTCACTGAGAATTTTTCTGCTTGCATCAAAAATGTATTGGATATCAGGCTAAATAAGATAAGTTTTACCCTCTGCTATTTTGTATAATTTTTGCAACATTTTCTTGCATTCCTAACAAAAATAAAATCACATGAAACTTTGGTGACACTGGGCATCACTTTGTTTCACTCATGCCCTACTACAATATTTTAGAATTTCTGTTATTTCCGAAGTAGTTGAGGTAGAAATATTTCTGCAATGTTCCCAGAGCTTCTGCCACTTGTTGGCAACTGTTGGAAATACATGTACTGTGGGGGAAACATTCAAATTGAGTTATTTTAGGTTATACTTGCTGGGTTACTCTTGTGAAAGTATTGAAATATTAAGCTGGTGTGTGAAATGTATAACAGCTTGATATTTCAAAGTGAATTTATTTGAATGCATTACATATCATAAAAATTCAGTGAAAAGAGTGATAATGTATGAAATAATTGGGTTGCATTTTTCAACAGAATAATCACTCACTTGACTCACAGAAGTATGGTTCAACATAGTGACAGCATAAGCTACTGTCACAAAGTCACCCCTTGTTACGCCTATTTTTAATTTTAGGGCTCATAATTCTGAGAGTAAATGGAAGAAGGATCTTATCGCCTCCATTTTACATTATACGAACTATCTGGCATGATAAGGGCAAAAAATAACCCTCGTGGGAATATTCAAGCATCTGATTCTACTGTAGGGCGTCGATAATCCGGATCAATTATAATTATTAACGGACCCAGTCCAGATCATTAAAAAGTCTGGATTATCGAACAGAACCAAAAAAAAGGTTATTTGATGCCTTAAACATCAAGGAACTGGTAAAACCCGTAAAAACAGTATTTCACTTTAGTACTGTAGTTAAATAATTAGGGCAGATAAACAAACCCATTAATTAATATGAACTTATTATGTAGTATTTTGCTGGATCATTACATTGTAGCGGTCGACAACCCTGCCGAGTCTCGCATCAAAGCTTTTGACAAATACGTACATCGTATTCACCTCCACTTATTTTTTGCCAGATGTGAATCTGGATTTTCGACGGTCCGGATTTTTGACATCCGGGTTATTGACACCCTACTGTATTAGGGATTTGCTCAAATTGAATCAGGGAAAACTAGTGCTTTTCATTATAATGGAGTTAAGATGCATTATATGATTCGCGAACATTGATGTTGCTAAAGTGAAACATGTCATGCTTGAGAGCCTTTGAAATGCTTTGTACTTGCCTGAAATGATTGATATTATGTAGGAAATCAGTGTGGATGCCAGTAGCAGCCTAATGTCTTGGGTGTGCAACTTTTTCTTTTTAAATGAGATGCAAAATGACCCTTTTCATTGAATGTGCTCACATAGGAATATATTTCCATGTCCTGAGTGTTTCTTGAGGGTTTTTCCGAGTTGCTATTATCATTTTACCCAATGTCTACCTCTACCCTGCAAGCCACCTAAGAGGCATGTGGCATGGGGTGTTGAGACACACCATTCATAAAGATGGAGGGGGAGAGGAATGGGGTGAATTTTATATTAATGACGAGCCTAATGTCAGTGTGGTGGTGTTTTGTTATAATTGCTAATGGTCACTTGACTAACATCTAGTCCTTTGTCATGGAAATAGCCTATGTACACTCGAGTGCCATAGTTAGCCCTGCGATGAGACAATGAGAATGTGCTTGTTAAAACCCCATTTCTTTAGCTGATAAGTCTTTAGCTCATGAATTATTTTGCTTGCTAATAAATAACTTCCGCTATTGATAGTACCTCTTGATCACAAGCAATTGACATGGGTTGGTTTTCTGTTGTGAGAACCATTTCGTGTTCATCTGCATCGGACTGAAATTTGGATGTGAGTGATGAAATGTGGAGGGCTAGTAATACTGTTAATTTGCACTGTAAATAATATATTTCTTATCACTGAAAGTTTTTTATCGGTAAAGTTGAAAATCTATCAAATACTTTTTATAATCAATATCAGTTCAGCTTGATTGATCTACTCCTGAAAAGAAGTGGACAAATCAGCCAGAAAGAAGAGTTTGGACATAATTGGATAACTATTGGGATGTGTGTCTCTTGAAAAGAAGTTCCAAAGAGTGCACTCAATATATTTACATGCTGGTAGCCTTCTTAATCTCGTGAAACTTTTTTGGAAGCAGAGTGTCTTCTGTAAAATATTCCTTAGGAGGATTCTACAATTTATTTAAATAGACCACGGTAATGTGGTCTATTTAAACAAGTTTTGAATGCGCTGTAAAGATTATTTACTGGCCATGTTTTTGAGTAGTTCCAGTGTTATTTTTTTTCAATCTTTGATTCAATAAGAGGTTGGTGTGTGTCTAATTGACAGGTTTCACTGATGAAGTAATGAGTTTGAATCATACTAGGCAATGATACTGATATTTATGGGATAATGTCTTGACAAAAATTTTCATGCTTATCATGAAAATTTTTGTCATGACGTTATCCCTTATACTGTCTCCTACATTCAGTCAATCGTCGGCATAATTAACCCTCATATGGATTCTCTGCGCCTTAGTGGCGCTTGTGCTTTTAAAAATGATTTTAAAATTTTCCATTCCCATGGATCTTTCTGAAACTTTCAGTAGTCTATATTTTCTGCTTTCTTAGGCTACAAATATATTTTTGTATGCATAGTGTGCATAGTTTTCATTTAATGGCCTCTAATGAAAACGTAACGTTGTTGGATTTACGGTGGAGTTCCCTCGTCGCAATGTCGGGGACTGCACTCTCAATACTAATTGAAAAGTTATTGTTTCATATGAAATGGTATCTTTTATTTATAATCATAATATCTAAATGTTTAAACTTTATAAACAAAATTAAATTGTTTAACAAAGGGAAAATTTTACTCTGCCAATTTTGCTTCGTCTTTTATCTAATAATCATAATTTTACCTGTTTATAATTTTCGCTGACAAAACTTCATCTATTTGCAAGAATAATTCTTAGAAACTCATGGCTAGCCTAAGGGTGTTTTTTCCATGGCCTCCGGCATTATTTTGTTTGGGTACCTTCTCCACTCTGCGTCCCTCCTCCGCGTCCGCGTACCTACTGTGGTGATGGTCACCTTTGGGGACATTCCAGGGTTACTATGTATAGAATTATACCAAGCAGCAATCCCAAGAAAATTTAACCACAATGTATTTTCAGAATTAATGCATTAATGCCTCTTTACCTTTGTGTGGAAATTTCCCGGTGAATGAGTAGCTGAGGCTCGGGAGACGATTCAGAAGTTAGACTGACCACCGTGAAGAACACATCGCACGGTTGGTGTTATATGTCTTGTACCTCTCATTTGAAAATACTCCTTTGCGGCTGCGATAGTCTTCACAAAATTGCTGGCAGAAATATTATTTCCCAGGACGTTACTGTTTACCTATGGATTGACATTTACAGTACTTACATGGTAACAAGCTTTTCATGATGAAAAAAAACATAGACGAATCACCACACAGTGAAAATTTGTAAATATATTTCTCGTTTCTTTGTATACTCAAATGCACAGGGGTTTTAGTTATCCAAAGTTTATCAAGGTGAATGGGTTAGTGAGGAGGAGAAGGTGGGTAATTCTATGGAGGTTTTTTTGGGGTGAAGGGGTGTAGATACATGGTGGTGGGTCGACTGCCAAGGATCAGGGAATACCGGAATCGTTAGGCCAGGTAAGCGTAGAAAATCCGTATCGTGAAGAAAGGTTGAGAGTGCAAGGAGGCAATTAGACACAATAGGCTGCTCTTTCTTCATATTTCCATCGCTGCGTGAGGGACAGGGAATCCACGCCTTATCGCAAAGCGCCCCGGGGTGGCCCTCCCTCCATTCCGAGAAGGTCTAGCTCGGGTGGGTCGTTGGAGGTGAGGAGAAGTTCATTCAGTTTTTGTGTGGGGAAGAAAGTATGCGGAGGATGACAAATAAGGAAGCTTAGTGGGAAAGTACGGATGGTCTCAATGTTTGGGTCAGTGCAATGCTGCGGAAAGAAAAGGTGATGGGGGTCCTCACAGCATGAGGGTATATTTTGGTCACCCCAGAACACTAGTTCCTCTTCCATCAGTCCCTCACGCAGTGCTGGACCGAAGAAAAAACACACCATCGCATTCCATGTTTTTCCATTTCCTGCTCCTTCTTCCTTACCACCTACAACCCAAACTTCTTAGAAATAATTATTTTGGCCTTTCCCACCAATCCAGAAGCAAAACCTCATCTGCCGCACTCCCCCGCATCACTTTTACCTGTCCATCTCTATGGAGACATCCTCAGTGAGGGAATGGGCTCCGCTGTAGGCCTAAAATACCAGCTCTTCTAGCCCACCCTCCAAGGCGGCACTGGACTCTTTGACACGTCGCTGATTGTCCCACATTCCTCATATTTCACAACTCATCTGACTTTCATCCTTTCTTTTTTTCAGAAATTGCAGGATATAAACTCCCAGAATGTCCGTTACATTTGCCTTGATCGTCAGAATATAGCCCTTAAAAATCACGACAGTATCACTCGTCTCTTCTCACTCCACCTACAATTTCAATTATTAACGTTTAAGAACTCAGGCTTCTGCGCACAAAACCAAGATATAACATGTGGGAGGACATAGTGAAGCAAAATTATTTTACATGGACCCATTCGACTTTTATTTGGTCCTCATTTTTAGTATTTGGATACATAAAAAACAAAACAATGTGTACATTATAAAGCGGAGTTTCTCCAGCATTGTATATTAGAAAAAATATTTAAAACAACCATTATACACGAAATTAAAACCTTCATTTGAAAATAACCATTAAAGGGACCAAAAAAGAGAGTATTATGACAACAAACGGATAAGAATGCAGTGTTAAAGTTTTTAGCTATAACTTCTGTGATAATGGCTTAAATCTTGCTAAACATTAAAAATAAATATTATAGAAGTCACTAGCATTGTCAATCAGAAAACATGCTAAGAAAGGCCAAGTTTGAAAGAAAATGACAAAATATAACACAGTGCCGCTGCGGCGCCGTAAATCCAACGACGTAACTAAATTGGTAAATCCATGTGAGGGTTAAACAAACCATGTAACTCAAAATACCTGCTTTTTGCAGGAGAAGCAAAAAACTGATTATTTTTTATCTGTAAGGAGATTTTATAGCCACTTTTATAAGAATAGAATCTTTTTCTTTTTTTTTCAATCTCCTTTCTAGAAGGTTTGATAGAACTGTTTAGGGATGATAAACCAATACTATCAGCTTAAAATCCAAAATAATATTTTTTGGAGTTACATGGTTTGTTAATGAGGGCAACACTATATTATTTGATGCAACTAGATGGAGCACTCTTGTTTAAAAAAATTTTCAATGGGCAATGGAAGTAAATGTGTGTTTTAGACCTGATGAGCCATTTTTGTTACAAATTAGGCTATTTCTTTATCCTTGTTATTGTGTGAATTATTTTTGCACAAAATGCTTTCATAATTCTAATTACTGGAAGCATATACTGACATCCAGCTTGCCGTTGAAATGTTCATTCATGAACTGTTAGTGTTAAGTATTCCTCCACGTGACTCAATAATTTGTTTGGAGGAATTTAAATGTGATCCAAAACCAATGGTTGCTTCAAAATTAATCCTAAATTAATTCAGTTGATTTAATTCAGTTCATTTAATTATTAGCCTAAGATCACTTTATTGTACATGCATTGTGACTGAATTTAATGCTCAGAGGATTGATCTTTTGCTCGATTGAGTGTGTTTCGAATCACTTTCAAATGATTGATAATCGCTCTTCGAGTGTTGAGGGATTGCAGATAAAGCGTCAACGAAAGTTCCTATTTGCATTGTGATTAATGTCCTGTGTACACTTGTTCACCTCCCATTTGGAATGCTCTCCCTGAGGTTGAATGCATAGCAGTAGTCATGCTTCAGCTCACACGTCTTGAAGTCTGAAATATTTGATACCCAGAGAGTAGTTACTGGAGAGGAATGAAGAGGTTAGGAATGTTTCCGATACATAATTGCTGTTTAGACTTAAGGATGGTGAAACAATGGATGAATTGGATCAAGGCATCTTTAGGTGGGTAGACTCACGTGTAGATTATTTACGGGTGGGCATGTTTGTTGCTAGCGTCATCTCCACACGTGCAGCTGTGCACCATAGCTTTGGCCCACACATCGTCCCCTTCCTGCCTGTGATGCACACTTGTCCCTCGTGCACGCCCCTTCCTTAGGTCATCCAATGAGCCTTGACAATTTAATGGTAAAGCACTCCCTCGTGGACTTCTTTTCTCTTGGCTTCTTCCAGTGGGGAGCTCCTGTCTCGGGCGATTTGCAGTTTTGGGGAAAGCCCCTTTCGGCAGTCTTGCCCTCGGACCTCTGCCCTCTGACTTGAGCGTTTTAAACTCCCGCTCTCCTAGTCCTGCATATCGATCCCCTGCCCTCTCCCCCTTCTCTTATTTCCGCTGTATGCTCTTCAGCGTCGTCCTCATGTTGTCCAAGCAAGGAGAGGGAGTGCACTCGTGGAGGTCCATGTTCGGGATGCTGTGAAGAGGTCGATGGACAGTCTGAAAGATTTTACTCGCTCCTTGTGGTTCTCTCATACACTGGTGGATAGAACTTACTGGCTGGTGACTCTCCAAGGTATTAAAACATGTTCTGGAAAACTGTTGTTGTAGAAATGGTGATTATGCATTTGAAATATTTCCACTGGAATAGATTTGACATAAACTTTGATGGACGTTACATGAAAAGCCATTAATCATCAATAGTTTTTGGTACGAAACTGTGGGTAACTAGTTAAGTATAACATTATTTGAAATATTTGTTTAATTTTTTTTGCTGTATGTATATTTCACTCCTCATTATTTAGAAAAGAGGATGCACCCCTACAATGTGTCATTTATTTTGTTTTCATATCTGTCCGTATATGTCTCTCTCTAGTCAGAATAACTTCATGTATTAAATGCAGGATTCCATCAGCGGAAGCATTCAGTTTCTTGGGACACACATTTTGCTCATAGCCATTTGAGTGTGATGTTGCAGATAAACTAGTATGATGTTCTCTTATCTGTGTGCAAATAAAAAGAGAAGATGGTAAACACGCCGTAATAATTCTTGCATACCTCTCTTGATGATGGAATGAAGTTGCACCACTAGCATAGTTTCCATTCTTCCCCTGCCTCGTTTCGTGTTCATGTAACATTCTCGAATAAGGACCATAATCCTTTGGCTAGTGGATTAAATAATCCTTCTTCACCCTCTAATCCAGGTGATTGATTCATTTATCCCTATACTTACATGTTTGAAAGAATGATGAGAACGCCTCCATCTTGTACTCAACATTGCAGCTTATGCCCACTATTGAACTATCCATCTTGAATCTTTTTAGTAGACAAGGCCCAAATCTCGAGTTATAATTTTGGGAACATATCTTTCACTACTAAATTATCCATGAAGTATAATGCATATCTCTTGCATTTGTGCAAAAGGTACTGTGCTTATTTGCTTCTGCTTATGTCTTTATGTCCCTGAGACTGCCTAAACTCCTATTTAATTTGTGTCCTTGCCCCTATCCAACCGTAATGTTCAAGATCCACTGTTTCTGTCATGCCAAATTCCTTTCTCTTATATTTTTGAGTGTGATTTGATCGTCATCCGTGGTCAGATGATGCTAATAAGCTGTTGGTTGTGTATTGTTGCTTCATTTTTGCAATATATGCCATTGGAAGTGAGAAATATGACTCCTGGTGACTGCAATGCTTGATTACCATCTTTATGTTTCTTCTCATTCCTTCCTGGAAAGTCAAATGGTGTTGAACGGACCGAGAACAACTCCTCAATTTTATCCTCTTTAAGTGTGAGGGAGGAAAGACCGAATATAATAATTATCGGGCCATTAGTTCATTGAGCATTCTGGGAAAAGTGTTCAGCAAAATTTTAATCGGAAGAGTGAGGAATATTACTTCTGACAGAATATGGGGTGTGCAGTATGGGTTTATGCCTGGGAGAGGATGTAGTGACTAGCTTTTCACGTTTCAGCAAGTGATAAAAAAATGTATGGGCGTCTGAAAGAAAGTTATTGTGCGTTTGTTGATTTAAAGAAGGCATAAGACAGGGTAAATAGGAAGAAGTTGTGGAAGGTATTGAGAGACTATGGAGTGAATGGGCAGTTAGTTATTGAATGTTATGATGGCGATGTATGACAATAGTAAGGCAAGTGTAAGAGTTAACGGGGTTCTGAGTGATTGGTTTGCAATAAAACAGGGTGTAAAGCAAGGATCTGTAATGTCACCATGGCTGTTTAATGTATTTATGGATAAATGTGTTAGAGATGCATGTAGTGAAAATGATTGCGTTTTGATAGGAAATTTAAACGTGCAAGTTCTACTATATGTGGATGATACTGTTTTGATCTCAGAGAGCCAAGAGGGATTACAGAAGCTCCTAGATAAGTTTTGTGAATCAACGGAGAGAATGGAATTGAAGGTAAATGCATGCAAGACTAAAGTAGTAGTTTTTGATAAAGAGAATGGGGAGGATAACTGTATGATGAGGGCGAATGGTGAAGTAATTGATCAAGTGGATGATTTTGTGTACTTAGGTAAGATGTATTCGAAAGATGGACGGATAGATGAGGAGATAAAGAGACGTGCGAATGCTGGAAGGAAAGTGGTAGGTAGCATGTGGAGCATATCAAGGAATGAGTGCCTGTCTAAGGAAGCAAAAATTGCTGTGTACAAAAGTGTACTTAGCACTTTGCTATATGGTAGTGAAACATGGGTACGTCAGGATTAACATAAGAGTAGACTAAACGCCGTGGGTATGAGTTATCTGAGGAGTATTTGCGGCAAAATTAAGATGGATAGGGTCAGGAATGAGTGGATCATGAATGAATGTGGGTTAAATGCTCCAGTAATGGACGTGTATGAAAGGAGTGTGCTTCGTTGGTTTGGCCATGTTGAGAGGATGGATGACAGTCGAATAACGAAAGAGAAATAGAAGAGTGAATTGAATGGTGCGAGAGGTAGGCCGAGAAAGTTGTGGTTGAACGTGGTTGAGGAAGTTCTTCGGAGGAGGATTATTAGGAGTCTTAAAATCAGGAGGGTGTGTATGAAGCAGTGTATGGGGGTAAATGAAGCAAAAGAGGTTTGCAAGGATAGGTCAGTATGGAGGAGAATGAAATGGTGCGTAAGTAAGGGAATAAGAAGTAAGTAAGTAAGAAGGGAATGGTGTGATTGGTAGTATGCAGGTGTGTATGTAAGTATGAGGTATGGAGAAATGTGCTTCTACAGGTATCACTGTTTGTGCTCAAAGATAATTACTGAATTGAGACCCACATGCAGACAAAGAAGTCAACTTTCCAGTTTTAGCCATTATTTAGCCCTAAAAGGTGTTTAGGTATTATGCTGAGACACTTTGAAAATTTTCGAACTCCCAGTAAAGTATTTTACGTCGGTGTAGGTTAACAAGAGAGCATTCTTGAAAGAAGATAATTGTGGGTAGAAACAGAATTGAGCAGAATAAAAATGGTGGAATCTTCCTTATCAAGGTAAACACTATTTAGTATGTCTGTTGGACAGGTTAACTTTGTGAAGAAATCAGACAAATAGAGCACTCCAAATTAAAAAAAAATTCTCTTCCTATAAATGCTTTTTTTCACTTGCAATTTACTGGTTTACATAATGCCCTCCTTTTGCTCATTTTTATTTCCGTAAAATATTCTTGAAATACTCTACTTGCATATAAAATGATTCATTTTCACTATGTTACAATACTTTGCAGTTCATGTAAAGGTCTTAATGACTTTTATTAACATTTGCCGCCAAGTAGTGAATGCCCAGTGACTATCTGCAGATAAGTCTCCCTCTGGGTCACATTTGGTGAGATTTTTCTCTGAAAAACTGAACTTCTGATGTAAGTTAAAAGTTATGACGATTCGAACCCCCTTCAGGTGAGTGGCATATGTGTTACCTTGTGGTAATCTCTTCGTTGTTGGTAGTAAAACCATTTGAAATCTCACCTCTGAATTTAACATTTAGACACCATTGTACTACGAAAGTGTGATTATTTTTGTGAACATTCATCACATCATAAATATCAACAGAGATTTTTTAATTGCCTTATAGTCTCATCAAGTTTCATTATAAAAATTCACCACATGGTTCGTGCACAACACTGCCTTCATAACCTACCGAAGCATTTTCTAAGCCGACGTGTTCACCGCTGATCATTATGCCTTCCATTTTAATTGTGTGCTCAACCGATTGATGGAAAATATATCTAGTTTTTTATGATGAACGAAGATTTCATCTTTAGAGAAATATATCCCTATCATACAATGTATTGTAAGACATCACTTTTTTCTTGCTGCAAAATTTTCACATAACCATTTTAGTTGATTCATTGTGTCATTGGTTTTGTGCTGCAATATAATGTAATGTTCCAAACCTAGTCCTGAATTATGAATGTCCAGTAAAATTTAGCCTTGCCCCTTTTTCAAGATTGATGAAAGAGCAATTCTGTTGTAAAATCTGATGTAATATAAAAATGGGAAAATTAAACTGTGCCCAACGGATGTTGATGAGGTCAAACGCTGAAAGAAAAGTGGGCGTTCTCTCATCATCTCTAGAAGGTCATTGCATTCGAAATCTGGCCATTAGATTGACACTAACTGGATTCACAGGTTATAAGACTTGTTATTCCTGGAAAAAATGAACTTTGGCCTGGA
This sequence comes from Ceriagrion tenellum, assembly GCA_963169105.1. NCBI lineage: Eukaryota > Metazoa > Arthropoda > Insecta > Odonata > Coenagrionidae > Ceriagrion > Ceriagrion tenellum. Next base: position 165,516,602 of record OY720636.1, read on the forward strand.
AAACCCGGAAAAGTCATGGAGTTTAATAGCTGGCATTGAGTGAACACCCTCCTTAAAAGAGCAGTGAGAATGGTTGTCCTAGGCGGCCGGCTATATGTGAGAGGCAACGTGCTACCCAGGTCATTATCGTCGCGAATGACAGGTCAGGAATTATTTTGGGCACGGGGCGGAGAGGGAAACCCGGTGTCGTTTAATTAGCCTTCTCGTGACGCTTAGGGACCAAAGGACTGGCACGACCGTTGTGTGGCTTCTCTGGCCGCCGCAACACCCCGCGCATTGCCATCAAAGAAGGGACGTCGAAGAGGGAGGAGGAGGTTACGAGAGGTAATCCTTGCGTCTTCCGTGTAATGTGCACGTTTGCGCTGGGATTATGGTGAGTCTAATGTTTTCCACCGCGCAATATTATCCATTTCTCGGACTCCATTCCGTGTGCTATCCTTCGAGCTTCTTCCAGTGGGTCGGTCGAGGACGAACGAGGTCCGGTCGTGAACGTGAAGGAGCCTGCGGGATAGCAGGCGAAATGTTGTTCAAGAAATGGAACTACGCGCGATGGAGAGTCGCGAAGTCAGAAGATGATCCCCCGTCCGCAACTCGCTTCCCCGGTGAGTTGGCAGCACTGATTGAGAGAGGGGGGGAGAGTCCTCTCTCTCTCTCTCTCTCTCTCTCCCTCCCACTTCCCCTCCCACATTCTCCCGAGAGCGACCGAGCGCCGCGCGCCGTATCAGAATCGAGCGAGCAGGCGAAGAGGGTCGACACTCGCCGACGCAACTCCATCGCCATCCACTCCGCCACTGCCCAAGTCACTTCCAAACCAACCCCTTATTCCCACCCCCCTCCCTCCCTCCCTCTCTCTCTCTCTCTCTCTCTTTGTTTACCCCTAGAGCGAGTCAGTGAGTGTCTGCTTCTCCGCCGTGTTTGGTGGTGCCCTTCCGTCTTTAAGGCTCTCTCGGAGGGGATCGGATCACCCGCTGTGCACGAGGTGTGGTGCTCGTGGGAGGAGACAGACCCCCTCGGTCCAATAACCCCGAACGTTGGACGTGGACCCCCGAACACCTCGATGCCCCTCGCTGCTGACCTCTTGGAGACGTAGAGGGGGGCTGGTGTGGGCTTCCTCCCGCCCTCCCAACCCCCCCAACCCCCGTTCAAGTTCCTCCCTCCCTCCCTCCCTCCCTCACCCCATCCGCCGCTCTCGGCAGCGGGGATCGTCATCGGTGATCCGAGTGGTCTTTCCCCGGATGCGATGGCCCTTCGAGGACCTGGCGGAAAGTGTTCTCGAGGACCTTCTGGAAACTTATTACCGAGTGTCTGAACTAGTTCCGGGTTACTCGGTCGTACGAGAGTGGGACGGACGGACGTGTGAAGACCGGCTTATTCGGGTGCTTGCCGGGACGGTTAAGGTGACCCAGCGGACGTCGAAAGGGCTCGGAAGGGAGTGGCCCTCGGCGGTGGTGCCGGGCTCCGTCGTGTCGACCGTCGACGCGAGGGTGGAAGGCCGCGGTGTCACCCGCCTTCGAGATCATCTTCGAGACCCCATCGTGACTCGGGGTTCGGGAAGTCTTCGGGGACATGTCGGCGGAAATGTTTGCGGCGGGAGGAGGGGCCCAGGGGGGGGCGGCGGCCCCCGGGTGCTCGCCCCCCAGATAACCTCGCCCGCCCTCGGGGCCGCCGCGCGCCCGTAACATGCTTTGCTCTGGGAACCGGGAACAGTCCGAGGAAGAAGGAGGAGGGGCCAGCAGCAGTGGGGAGCAGCAGAGGGGCCAACAGCGTCACCGCCGACGCCGCCGCCGCCGATCGGTCGGGCCCGCGGGCCCCGGCGGGTCGCGGCCCCCGAAGAGGAGACGTAGGAGGTCACGGCGCCCCTCGTCGTCGTGACGGCGTAACACTCCGATCGATCCTCGCCGCCAAGTGACCGTGCGTGCGACGGCCTCGGCCCGAGCACTTGTTCACCACCTGCTCGTCGTCTCGTGGCCGCTGCACTCCCATTAAACGTAAGGTCCATCTTCCTCGCCACTATTATCTGTCGCTCTGCCCCGCGAGCTGTCGTTTAGCCGCGAGCTGTCGAGTAATGGAAGGGGCGAGGAATTACGAGGGAAAGGGAAGTGAAGCATATGTCTGCGGAGCCAATAGTTGGTGTCTTGCTTTGTTTTTGTTATCACTAATGCGTGGTGCGTGGGAGGAGGGGGAGTGCTTGTACATGTATACCTATCAGATTGGTGTAGTGTGCTTTTATTTTGTTCGGCTGTAGGGATATACAGTGCGGGGTTGGAATACTTATATCCTCCTCCGTGTCATCTTAGGACTCTTTCATGGGACTCTTAGCGTTTCAGCCTCTTCTACGGCTTCCAACCTTGTCTCCTTCCGCACTCATCTGGAGAATGTTTTGCGATCGCAAGCATACTCCCAATGTGAGGTTGCCAATGAAAGAGCCTTCGCCATCCCGTGCGAGATCTCGTCGCGTCTCACCGGCCAACCGAAGCCCCTACGCTTGTGGACAGTGACTTCCTTGTTTTATATGGGGTATGTAGCTGATATGTAGGCTACTCAAGCTCATCCACAATACTCGCCGAGGCACTTGAACAAACGAACAAAATGAGTTCTGGCTCACTCGAAAAGGTAACCGCGCGGCATTTGTGTTGTGAATCTTGAAGTATTTGACGCCTCGTGATCATGATGTCATGTCACAGCGCATTCCAAACGTCGTTACTTTTGATTTTTTGTCGATATTTAATCGATCAGAAATCGCGTTGCAGTTTACACTGGAAACTACGATTAGACCATCCCTCGTGTCCTAGATTCAAATCAGCCTAGGAAAGAAGAACAGTTTTGCTTGAGGATATTGCCCGGTTGAAGGGAATATTGGCAGTGACTATGGTCGTACCGAATGAAACCCGTTTGAGGAGCAATTGCCTGGACAGAAATGGTAGCGTTGCGGGAAGTAGCGTCGGCCAAAGCTTCGCGGTGACTCTGTCGGACACTCGCGTGAAGCCGGTCTGCAACTAGCGGCAGCGTCAAGATGGAGATCGGGATTTATTGTCGCCTTTGACAGCTCGTCCGAGCAGCCGGGAGGCGTCCACTAACGCCTCCCGAACGGAAGAGCGAAACGGTGGGGGAAGCTGTGCAGAGGCTTTATTGGAGTTCAACCGAGAAAGGTCGCCGTCGGATAGCGTTAGTAGCCGGCATTGTCCGGCAACGCCCTGGAAGTAATGTTCTGTGTTAGGTACTTAGGTAGAACTTTTCCTGGATGCATTCTATACCGCCTCCATGGTGCTCCATGATAGAGACTGGGAGGGAGCGTTAGGGAAGCTGTGTGGACGGCACGAACGTCAGGGAAGCGTTCTTCGATGCCTATGTGGTTCCCGCTAGAAGCTGCGGGAAATCGCTGAGGAGGCACAGGCGGAATCCCAGGGTGCCCATTATTATTCTCTAGATTCGTGTTGATGGGTTATCATAGATTAACGCAGTGATTTTTTAAAAATTTATTTTCTCGAGTGACGTTCATGTTTGGCCAATAATCACCACATACACATAAAAATAACAAATATATTTGGACTTTCCTTGCAACATCCAATTTTGGCAGTATATCAAATGGGAAAATGTAAATCAAGGTCGGCCATATTAAGAATAATTTTGCGACAATCCTCAACCAGTTAATTATTCATTGCATAGAACAAGGGGTGCTTCATGGTAGGAGCAATGTGAAAGTGCTCCGCAGTATTTGAATCGCGCAAGTACCGATGGTGATGACTCATATCAGACCACTAGATCGGCTTCGTGTTTCTACGTGCGGCGATGTTGTTGAGGTCAGGATTACAGCTAAATTTTCCCCATATTTCGGCCCTGTAAAAAAGGGGAACTTCATGTAAGGGAGCTGAACGGGTGTATAGTGTGTCATAGAATCATAAATCTTTATGCTGAATTGCATTATTATTTTGATAAAATGGCCTTGTTGGGTGGGACCCCTCAGACGAGCGTGGTTTTGCCAATAATCATTTGGATAATGGCCTCAGAGTAAAGGAATATTTTCGGTGTTTCACTACTCAATTAAAATTAAAAATATAAATTGAATCACTTGCCTCTCCATATCGCTGAGGAAACAGCGAATTGGGCCTTAATTCTTGCGGCTTCAGCACCCAAAGACAAGCAAAACTTGTGGTGCTGGCGTCTTAACAATCCTGCTAACAAATGTTTCCAGCTCTGTTCACTTTCTCGTCTCTTGGAAAATCATTGTTGATGCTCGCCAATATTGTAAACAGCGAAATTTAGCGGAGTGCACTGCCAGCATCTGCGCGATACAAGGTATACGTGGACAACAACGTTACTTTGGCTTGAGGGAACGTTTAAATGCACGACTTAAATTAATAATACTATGTTAACGTCTGAAAAAGTAATGTAGACGCGAGACGAGCAAAGCGAAGAGGCATTGGACAGGGCGATTTGAACAATCTGTTTATTTTCGAGATTCGTTTGAATCTCCACGGGTGTAGTACCTGTTATATACATTTACATTGTACTTATAAAATTTATTTAAGTACTTTCTTCTAAAAAATTTAAGATGTCAACTTTTACAAAAACCACTCGATTTATTAAAACAACGACCCAGGTTCAATGTGCATTCACATCATCTTCAGGTTCACCGTGGTTTTTGTGGTTTTTCGATCGATCGATCGGTTTTTGTAAATCGAGTGGTTTTTGTAAAAGTTGACATCTTAAATTTTTTAATGATGGAATACCACCAAGCGAGACTGACGAAAGTGAGTGACTTTCTTCTAAAGATGTTACCAAGCCTCATAAATGTTGACATTCGTTTTTATCGCGTATCGCTTAGAGGTTGGCCGTACACTTGGCTATTTAATGCTGTTTGCGGACTTGCGAGCGCCAGCAATGAACCTTCCATGAGATACCCATGCCTTTCACGTACATTATTATACATATATGCTATGAATAGGATAGATTAATAGTATTTTTCAGTGTTTTGAACTCGTTTCCCTTACCTCAAACACTTACGCATGGGTCGAAAGTATTGATTCTTTTTTACCCCTCCACTCAGATTTTGAGGCCGAAACTTCGCTACGTGCAAAGGAGTTGAGAAAAATTTAGATTTTTGTTCCCGAGAGTACAGTTTTGTCCCAGGTCGAAATAAACTCCTAATTTCACTCCGTACTGGGACGGAGCTATGCAGTAACCTCCAGTTTTACTCCAGGTCGAAACGAATCGTATTATGAAATCGTTTCAGGCTTTACTTGGTGGAAATGCGATATATCCATGATAAAATATAACACAACAATAGTAATATCCATACTTTAATATACTACTTCAACACCGACCATGGTTTCGACATACTATGTCATTTTCAAGGTCTATTAGAATCGTATTAGTTTTGTTTCGAATGCCATCCCTGACTCTATCATCTGTTTTTCCCTTGGATTGCCTGATTTGACGCAACAATATGTAATGAAAATATATACGTAGTGATGAGATCGACTGAAATGGTTTTTTTTGAGCTCGGTAATATTTGTGCAGAAAATTGTGCCAATAGCTCTCCATTTCGCTCTCAGTGAAGAAACAGTGGGACTTTGCGTAGTTTTCATTTCGTTTGGTTTCAATTGCTATCACTGGTTTAAAGAGGAAGATGCTGATTCCAGAGCAAGATGCTGATGAATACCTCATGCTAAGGCGATTTGTCAAATTCACAGAATATTTAACGTTTGAGAGATTTTTAATTGGAATTCTCTGTTATTGTATATCATCTGACATCTGTCCATTCAAAACTGAAGATAGTAAAACTTGCTTACTAGATCATTGGACGGAATGACGCTACAGTTTGATGCTTTTATTAATGTTACTCAACAGACAATGAAATTACTTCTGTCAGGGCTGGAGAAGGAAGCACTTACATTTTTGTAGAATATCAGTATCAGCAAAAAAGTTGAGATGCGTCGCTAACTTCTCGAAGACTTGCACTCTCGTAAAGAGTCTCAAAGATGCGCAATATTTTCTTAACCGTGAAGATACTGCAAAGGTGTCAGGTGAGACGCAACGCTATCTCATCTCATTATATATTTGATTGAAGAGAATTTAAAGTCGGTAGTATATACATTCCAGCAATTAGCCTCACACGACCTCAATACACCTTAATACAGATCCTCCATCTCCATCACCTGCCCGTGGCTGGAAGCGTGTCCTGCGTGAGCTACTCGGGACGCTACAACGAGGCGATCGGGAGGCTATAGACCGATCCGAGCAGCAGCGCTTCGGTGGCAGGAAGCAGAGCGCGTGGAGGACGACGCCTGAGGAGGAGGGTCATATCGCGGATGGCGTTGAATGACATGTGCTGGTGGACGCCCGTTTGAGTGAGCGTTTCGAGGGGAAACTTGGCGAGCTTTGGTGGTTATCGCCTCCTCCTCCAAGTCGCTTTTCCCTGAGGCAGGGTGACGATCGTCATGGAAAACCTGGAATTGTCTGGGAATTCTGAATTTCTGGAAAAGTCAGGGAAAATTCAGGGAATTCTCGTAACAATCAGGCAGAAACTGGGATATGAATCCTCATTATTTTTCTACCATTACGTTTATCGGTGAATCTTTCCCGCCCTTTATTTCACCAACTGATGCTGAAGTCCGTCGCTGACGTGCATCGGATTAGTGCACCATCAATTCGTGGAGTATTCAGTTGTGAATCGTAGTTATTTAGTTGTGAATCAGACGTACAATGTATCCCTTTTGAATATCCTTATTGCGATATTGGATATACTTATGTGATCAAATTGTATTACGCCCAACACAAGGAATCCGAGGCTGTGTTGTTCGGAAAATTTTACCTCCCATTTTATTTTAATTACCGAAACTCCGGTCGAGAGGTAGCTGGAGCACGCTAGCTTATAGTAAATACATGCTTGTGGTTCTAAAAATACGAGACGATGATTAGAAAATTTAAAGCTGCTGTAGAAGATTTAATTCAGCAGAAAAAATATTCCAAAAATAGGAGACCTTTTGGCGATTGGTCAGGGAAATTGGTAAATCCATCAGGGAAAAATCAGGGAAATTAAGAATTGGATATCAGTAACAACCCTGTGAGGGGTTATGGCGTTTTGGAAGCTGGCCTCGCGGAACGTCTCTGCCGTCACTCTATAAAAGCCACACGAATTCTCTCTTATCAACGCCCAAAGGAGCAAATCTCTTCTGCGCGTCTGGGCGTCGTATTAGTGTTAAGTATAACGAATAGTATTGAGATAGTAGTCTCACTTTTAGCAGTGGAGAGAGAGAGAGAGAGGAGGATTTGGGTGTGTTGGGGCGCGTGCGAGAGCGAACGAGCGAATTTTTCGCGTTTAGCCTCATGTGTGAGTCCTAGCGTGTAGCCTCCGTGTCTCCAGGGGCTCCCACCTTAATCCCTCTAAAAGTTCTGAGACACTATATGTACGCTCGTAGCAGTTTTTAATGAAGTGCGTTGCTTTCCTTTGTATTTTATTAAATTTTTTTGTCAAATCTATTCGACCAGGGTCCAAAATGCTGGGCGCGTTCTAGGTGTGTCCTTACCAGAGCGAAGTAGAAGTAGAGTAGTCAGTGAGAGTAGTATCTTTCTTTGACTTTTTCATCCGAGGACCTTCCTATTATACGTTTAACAAAACCTAGGTTCTTAAATGCTGCGCCAAATATGTTCTGTATGTGTAATCCCCACGATATTTCAGATATTAAGGTAATTCCAAGATATTTTAATGTATATGAAGATTTTATGTTTACTCCACCCACAGTATAGGTATGGCATTTTTGTGATGATTTTTGTAGGAGGTGAACTGTGGTGCATTTGATGATATTAACTTCAAACCCCCCACTCTTGGCACCACGAATGAACGCTGTTAAGGTCCGATGACAGAGCTTCAAAGTCCGCGTCTTCGCCTATTTCACGGTAGAATACTGCATCGTCTGCGAATTATCTTAATTTACTACTAACTCTAGAACTTAGGTCATTAGTATAAATAATGAATAAAAGAGGGCCGATCACGCTTCCTCGAGGAACACTGAATGTGACTTGGAACTTATCAGAGCTGAAACCCTATAGGTGGGTGGGTGTGAGTATTAGTGTGTCCGTGCAGAGAGATCGAGAGAGGCGAGTGCGAGAGGTGTGGCCGATCGGAAGAATCGCTGCCGTCCCTTGGTCCGATCGGATCTCCTCGTCCCCCCCACCCTCCCGTTCGTTACGCCGAATAGGAAGGAAGCAGCCCCCCCCCCCCTTCCCTCCGATGCCACAAGTGGGCAATGCCCCCTGCCCTCGACCACGGGGTCCTCCGGCGAAAGCAATCCCGCCCCGCCGGTTCTATTGTTTCCTCCCCCCCTCCCCCCTTTTATGCACTTATTGTGTCGCCTCCGCCCGCATCTGACCGACTAACTATTTTGTTTCTGGAGGCCGTTCTACTTCGGACCAAATGAGGATAAGGAAGAATTTTGCTATTGCGTGCTTTGTATAGATTTTCGTCCGCACAATTGTAAAATGGCCAATGAATATCGTGCAAAACATTTTCAGTGCCCTCTTCTTCTGTCAGTTGTTGTTTTTTAGCTGTCGTAAAACCAAATCTACAATATTCGTGGTAATTTTCAACTCATCCCGTGTCGGAATTACTGGTTCTTTACATCCGTTTATATGCTATCAACTGGGAAGGAAGACATTTTTTAAGTCGTGATATTGTCACGCAAATTTTTGTCGGCTGAATTGATGATTTTATTGGAAACTGCCTGCTTATTTCCTCTTCCCGTATGCTCCACGGAAGTAGAGACGATTTCAATATGCAATTAGTGGCGTGCGAACCAATTCAGCATGGAATTTGGAAAACTTGCTGTAAGAATTTTTAGAGACGCCATTATTTAGTCAGACCATTTCACTTGGCGCGTAACGGCGCAGGCCAATGATATATATTAGCATTTCTATTGTTAACCTTTGAGAGGGTGCACCGCCACTCCTCCCCCTCCCCCGTCGTACCTCCCACCCACCCAATGACCTCCCACCGAGAGAGTTTTTGCGCCCTCATTCCGCCAGCAGCTAATTTCCGACGCCTTTGGTCCACCGTAGTTATAGTGATCCAGGGTGGCCACACTTCTGGAAAACCTGGAAAGTCAGGGAATTTCATTGTGTCTGGAAAGTCATGGAATGTCAGGGAAAATGAAAAATTAATCTGGAAAAATCATCTTTGTCGTAAAAGTCGAATGGCGAACGTATTGGTGTATCTTCGATATTTGGACATCCCGCGTTTATGCTGAGAGCCATTGCGATACACGCAATCATTGAGTTAACAATGGAGCCAGTCCAATCTCAATCCAAGTTGAACAATCGTGCATTTGTAGGTAATGCTCCCCTCAACCGAAGAGGTGCATATGGCCTGTGACGCCTGTCTGGGCGGATTTTACCGACGCTACATTTTTGTCATTGCCGTCGATCCAGTTGTGGTGCGAAGAAACCAATTTCCTTCATACCAATGAGGGTATAAAATAAAACAATGAACTATCCATTTTGAAATTGGTGTTTATTCCTGAAGTTGTATGCTTGTCATAAAATTCATCAAATATTTGCAAGTATGTTCAATGTTATGTCATTCAGATGATGCTCCATAACTGTTAAAATAAATTTTGTATCATAATTTGACTTAATTTTATTTTGGAGCTTATCTTTTACAGCTTTTAATCATATTCTTATCATGTTTAAATACGTTAATATTCCCTAAACTACAAATTATCAAACAGTCTGGAAAAATGTGAAAGTAGTCTGGGAAATATGGAAAAGTCAGGGAATTTCAGCTTGATACTTGAGTGGCCACCCTGTAATCCTGGATTGATAAATAGGTTTTCCCCCTCTAAAGTGATACAGTTCTTATCTCTTGACCCAAAATCTCTGTGTAAATATAGTACCGCTGAAATGACTGCGCGTAATTGCGAATTCACCTACCGTCCATTACACACAAAAAACTAAGAATAACCCAGATTAGTGAGGAAAATCAGGCGGAAAATAGCCCAGGTTAGCAGCACTGGTCCGGAGCTAGGCTGATCATCCCTAGTGAACCAGGAGGGCTGTCTAGGAACCTTTTGAAAGACAAAAATTTATCTAGTTTTGTGTAAAACGAGTGGTCCTCATGATTTGTCTTTATTTTTAGCTGAAAGCTGTAACTTTATCCATGGTTTGTCTTGGTACTTGGCTTCAAGAAATTATAAGTTACGGGGCCGAATATTAGCTTGGTGACCATTAAAAAAAAGTCGATAATTGTTCTCTTTCCTACCTCGTCATGCATAAAATTTACATAAACTCTTGTCAGTCATTATTTACAGCGCATGACGGTAGTATTTTAGGTGACCAGAAAGGACTTCCATTGGTAAATGAAAGTCTTTTTCACGAATATCTCTCTCCGCCATCTCTCGCCCATCGTTCTGTTTCTTTCTAGTTTGCTTTACGCTCGACTGGATCTTTTGCGCGATTGCCTATTCTCCGGCCGCCAGCCCTTCCCTCGCCTCCGCCGCCTTGGTGGCCTCTATCTCGTGGGCACGAATAGCCTCTCGCCTCGTTCAATTTGCATCGAAAGGGCTTTCCGGCGGTCGTAATACTTTACCAATCACCCGCGAGGGGTGGCGTGCACCTCTCCCCGCCCTACATCCAGTTCCCTCCCAGCACCCCCCTCCCCTCTCGTACGTCCAGTGTCCGTGAGAGAAAGCGCGTGTTTGATGAGAGAGAGGAAGAGATGTATCGATTGTTATGTGGAGCGTCGTCACGTGCGTGCGCTTTCTACGGCGCGTGTCTCTCCGCACGCGTGCACCCCTCGTTTTAGGTGACGTGACGCGAGGAAATAACACTTTCTTTGCTTGAAAACAGTCCGCTGGTGGTTTTTGTTTCATCGATCTGCTTGGGTGGTGGACGAAGGGAAAGTTTCCGCCGTACGCGTACTTGTCGCGAACATTTCCTGCCAGTGGCTTTCGTTGTCGGCGGGAGAGGAGCAGCACTTGGGTCATCCATTCCATCGCCGCTCGAGTCATTCATCGCTTTTAACTCTGGTGATCTTGTCTTTGACTGCACTGTTTGGGATGGGTAGACGAGGAGTATTGAGGTGACGGATGTACCCACGCTTCGACCAGAATCGGTCCGAATTGACCCTCCATGGCGGGAAGTCCCTGATTTGATGACGTACTCCGGCAGACCGCGCGGCGTCTACCAGTAAAAGGGAATCGAGGGATACCTAATCCCAATTTTTTGGGCAACGGGCTCTTCCGGTTTTCATTAGAGTTGCGGTAAGTTTTCGCAAAAGCGAGACTGACGGGGACTCGTCTCACGTCGTTGGGGTAACCCAACAGATACGAGTACTGCGGGGAGGCGGTGGCCCATTGACGTCCTTTTGACGTCAATCCGCCTCATGGTGTCAGCCTCGCAGGGGCTGTGGCCCGCTAATCTTCCTTTCCCATCCCTTTTCCTTTTCCCGCTACTTCCACTAGGGTATGAGCGAAGGCTTGCAGACCTGGTGGGGGGTTTTTAGACCTCGCGGAGAGACCCGAAACACCTGCACTGTTTGGGTCACCTGCGGTTCTTCCTTCGGTTTTAAAAGGCAAACTTGGGTGCACTGCGCCGATATAATATCCGTATGGGGTTCTCTCGTCGTAGCCAAAGGGTGTCATTCCTTGTCGCCCCGATGAGAGCCACTTGGAAGATTAGTCCACCGCCCAAACGCTTGGGTTTCGTCGTTGTGGAAACTTGACCTTTTCATCGTCTCGAGATGGAAAGACGTTTCATCGAGCGTCTGCCGAGAATCGGTCATTTTCTAATCCGACACAGCCATGTTGACTGAATCATAAGAGTTCGAATGAGACGGAATGTTCTCCTTTTTCTATTCCATCTCTCGGAACGAGTGGCGTGAATCATCGAGTGTTCTTCAATGGGGGTCTTTGCTCTGGTTTTTTCAAAAAAGTTTCGGTTTGGGTCTCTTCGATCGACCACCAGCCAATCCGTCTCGGAATACGATGATCGACCCCAGCGGTCCAATTGGTGGCCCCCTCTTTGGTACTTTGTCTCTTCCTCCTCCACATCCCGCCCCCGCTACAGGGCTTGCGTTCTTTTGGTCATTATTGACAGATTTAAGGATTTAAATGATGTCTGTTCCCGATGACAGTTTTCTGCGTACTCAGATTGCTGGCCGACTGATCTAATGGGCGTGTCCGTGGGTTTCTGGTAATGCGCGTTTATTTCTCCGAATCGGAAGCCTTACATGCGTTTCCGGAATCCAATTCAATCCAATCCATCTTCATGGTAAAAATTTGAGGCTTAAAAGAATTGAAAAGGGATATATATCCACACCCACCGCGTGGCCATTTTGACCTTCGATGACCTTTTGGCAATGATATCGTCATCGCAAGGCCGTCCGTCGTCCGCCATTGCTCCAGTTTCCTCAATACGCACATGATTAAGAAATTTAATAAAGTTAAAATTATTGTGGCTTTCTACAAATTTTCGTCGTAATTTTCTTAATCATGTGCGTATTGAGTAAACTGGAGCAATGGCGGGCGACGGACGGCCTTGTGATGACGATATCATTGCCAAAAGGTCATCGAAAGTTCGAATGGCCACGCGGTGGGTGTGTGGATACACCTCTTTCCCTCCCACCCTCGCGCTCCCCTTCTCCCCATCTTTCGATTGGAAGGGGGTTGCTCCGCAGCCGATGGGAGGGGAAGTCTCTCTCTCTCTCTCTCTCTCTCTCTCTCTCTCTCTCTCTCTCTCTCTCTCTGCGTGGTCCAGGGGTGTGAGGGGGGGATGATACTCCTATCTCCGCCCTCCCCTCCTCCCTTCCCCCCCCAGCCCATCCCCCCCACCATCACCTCGTTTTGGCTTCCGGTTCGACTGAAATAGTAAACGCGGAGGTCCCTCGCCCGGAATGCGCGTTTCGCTGGAGGATTTTCTAATCCTGGTTTTCAAAGTGGCTGGGTGGGTACTCATCCGTTGAAACTCTCCCTTACCGAGAGATTGTAAAAGCAGTTTTTAGTTTTAAAACTTAGATATAAATTGTGTATTACCTCCCCGTTACTCCTACCCATTTTACTAGCAAATAAATGTTTTATTTAATCATTTGATGTTGTTGCACAATGGCCTCGCCATTGTCTCCTCATTTAATGATTTTTTGTCGATTTATATTCTGTCACGTTCTCGTCATAATTATACAAATCGGCACATTCCCAAGGTGGTCGATTCGTCGATGGCGGATGATCAGTCGAAAGACTCACCCGCCCCGTGAAGACGAGAGGCGACGCTAACGAGTGTGTGGAGAAGGAAACCCGCATGTAAAACGGTTCCCAACGGTAAAAGTAGCGTGGTCAAGTGGACCGCTGAGGCAAATTCAACGTGTCCCGTCTGGCGGTACTGCGAAATGTTCTTCGCTGAGCAAGAACGGTACCATCGGTCCTCCGGCGGAATGGGAAGCCTTCATCACCACTCTGGCCGGCCGTCCCGAGTTCTCCACTGAACCCTTTGAGTTAGTGACGCTAGGGACGGATGATGCCGATGCTTCCTGCATCGCTTAAATCCCTCTTTAATGTTTTCCGATACGATCGTAAGTATTGTCGTTTGTATGTTATATTGTTGCCATTGCCATATTTATGATTATATATTCGATTTGTCAATGGCATATTGTGTCATTCCACCACGATTCTACGAGCAGTGGCCTTTTGTGTTCTCCAATTTCGCTCAAAATTGGTGTATGGTTATAAAATCACCATAAACGAAATTACCGGTAACTATGACACTTAAAGGGTTTTTTTCGCTGGGAATACTACTGATTATAAGCATCTTCCAGTAGTTTTAAACGGAATCATCCTCATATTTCCCTGTCCTAATGAAACCCATCGCATCAGATAATTCTTAGTCCCAATGGGGTTAAATACGCCTTATATTGATTGGATCGTATAGTGCGTTGACTTCGCTTTAACGGATTCCACTTACGGTCATTCTCTAAACCCCACGATAATCTTCTTGCTCTCAGTGACGGACTCGTGTCGCTGTTTGTTTGTTGTCAACATTTCGGCTCCGGACTTCCCTCCTCGCACTCCCGACTCTTCAAAAGTGACTCCTCCTTAATCTCCTTTCACCCTCCTGCGTGCTTTCCCCCGAATTCTCCGTCACGGTTCCTGCCCCTTCATCTTTCGTCTCAGTTCTAATCACGAGAAGAATTTACCGGGAGCATTCGCCGGGGGGAAAGCTTCGAATTTTAATCTTTTATTTAGTTTTATTTCAATTAGGCATCTTTAATTTCGTCCTTCGACCCCCTTTCCTTCCGCTCAATTGCCCTCATCCACACTTACTCGTCGTCCCTCGAAAAAAAAGACGCACGCCACTCGCCCTTGGGCCATTCCCGCGCTTGACTTTGTGCTCGCCTCGTGTTCGCGTCGTCGCATCCAGGCATTCGGCGGGGTTGAAATCGCCTCCTTCGGAAACGATTCACCGCTCTCGCCGCTTGCGGAAGAGGCCAGCCTTATCTTCCCGAGGAAAAAGAGCACATCTCTTTCATCGATGATGAAACCTCGAATGAATGCGTCGCTGTTGATACTGATCCGTAAATGGCTACGACGCTTAGGACGTGCGTTGAAAACTTCACCTGCTCTCCACTTACGCGAATCTTGTCCTTAACATTACCTAATCAGTTGCCTTATCAGCGTGGTTTGTGTCATTATTTTTTGTGATACGCTCTTCCATGAGCTATTTGCTCAAATTTGCACATCTCGTCATCATCGTTTTAATTAAGGATCAGTATTCCTTCAAAATTTATTCTAAAGAAAGTATTTGGACCATTTTTTCTTTTGTTAAATAATTTTTCTATCATTCCTGGAGAATATCCATTTTCATTAGTCGAATCCAAATGATTTATCGAATCATTGCTGTTTGTCTCACAATTTAATTTTGGGTGAAAATTATTTGAAACCCCTGTAAAGTTTTCCAATTGGCGATCCGTCCCATATTGGCGATCATAATGTCGTCATCATTTATACCCCGACACAATGCCGTGTAAATTAACCTGTTTTTTGCGAAAAAGTTTTTATTCATTTTAGTCCATAAATATTTCGGCGAGCAACGGAAACATAAGGAAGCCTGTGGCCACCATGCCCTATTTCATTTCATAAATTACATTACAATTAGGCAAATGCCTGGTGGTAATGAAAGGAACATAATCATAATACGTATAGATATCATAATACACATACTTAGACGGTATGATTAATATTAAATTTGTCTTAAGAATAATAAGCATTTACTTCTAAATGACCTTAAGGATTTAGGTAAGGGTTCAAAAATTTCAACAGGCAGCCGATTCCAATCGAGAATACCCGTTTAAAAAAGAGTTCTTGGTAGTGTTTGTCTTTTGTCTTCTTTGTTTTATTTTATATGGGTGATCATTTTTACTTATATAATTAGGGGTCTCAATGGCATCGTTTTGCTCACCCCACCCTTGTCCCCAGCGACAATCCTGTAGATTGCACTTATCCTATAACTCTCCTTGTGGCGAGAGTGTCCCATCCCATAACTTTAATCATATCCGTCACGCTGTCGTTTTTCTCGTGACGACCTATTACACATCTTGCGGCCTTTCTTTGCACCCTTTCGATTTTTTTGTAAGTCAATTCGTGGGGGTCCCACACTGCCGTGGCATATTCTACAATAGGTCTGACAATGGTTAAGTATGCCATTTCTTTTGTAGCTCTGTTGCTTCCTTTGAGGTTCCTCATGACCCAGTGGAGTGACTTAAGAGGCTTTGCTGGCAATATAGTCGATGTGCAGCCCCCACCTTAAGTGTTTGCTAAAGTGAACACCCAAGTCTTTACAATTTTGGCTGGCTTCGATCGATTCTCCAATTATCTCATATTTCCTACCCACACACTTCCTATTGTTAGAGAATGGGATATATTTGCTTTTGGATATATTTATTACCATTTCGTTGGTTTTTATCTAGTTTTACACCTTTTTTAAGTCGTGCTGTGGGTCGCTGTCATCAATATTTTTTCTAAACAGAATGCAGTCATCAGCAAATAGATGTATATCCGAGGTAATGCAGTCAGGGAGGTTATTCACGTAGCAGAGAAATAAAAGGGGGCCAAGTACACTGCCTTGTGGCACGCCAGAGGTGACACAAGACTCATCGGAGAGTTTATTGCCTACTCGAACTCGTTGAGTTCTACTCCTTTGAAAGGCCTCTATCCATGTTACTACTCGTTTGGCTAAGTTCAGTTCTATGAGTTGGTAAAAATGACCGTCAAAAAGGATAAAATGATTTTTACTGACATTTATATTTAATGATACAGATAGCTCATACGCCACATCTTCAGCCACCATCAGTATTTATAACAGATAATTAATTTGTTCTGCTTCATTAGGTGTCAACATTTGGCAAACAGAGTGACAATGTCGAAATACGAAAGTCGCGCTTTTGAGGAGACGCACGGAGTGACGACGTTGGGCGACAAGTAAAGGTATACGTGATTATTGTCGTAGGAATCGGCGTTGTCGCGTTTCATTAGCATTTGTGGGTGTTGCATCATTTCTTTCCTTCCGAATGCTTTGCACTTACCGGGGACGATCGAGCCGACTACTGCCGGTCACCCTCTCTCTCTCTATCTCTCTCTGGGTCTGTCACACTTCCGGAAGCTCGTGGCACGGCGTTCGTGGGGTTCGCCTCGATAATGCATTAACGCTGTCTGTCGCAAGTACATCTTCGTGGTGGCCCATGAGGTCTCAACTTTTCCAAGAATAAAAAAAAAACGAAAATATTTTCCCCTGTTAATTGCTGGCCGGGGACTGATGGCAAGTAAGTTAAAAACCATCTGAATGCCGGTGTAATGGGAAATGCCCCCAAAAGCTCGTTTTAAGGCTGTTTTTTTGGCACCGTGTAGCTCACCCAAAAAGTTGGGAATGCCGCGTAGGTTTTTTTGAAACGTATGTGTGCGAAATTTGACGTAATTAGTGGACGCTGCCATCTGGAGACTGCATCGCGCATAAATTGCGTATTTAGTTGTGTTAGGTTTCCTTTGCTATTTGTATGAATGTAATGACCGTCATGTAATCGCAAATTGCGCAGGGGTCATCATGTTTCCTCAATTCTGGATTTTAAAAATCGCTCCAAATAGTGGAAATAATTATTAGAGCTGTGTTGATCAGGAGTGATTCGTTCATTTTGAACGATTCATTGGCATGAACCATATGAATTGAATCACGTTCTCCGTTCAAATCGTTCATAATGAATCAAATCAAGGGGGCCGATTTTATAACTTAACGTTCGAGCGTAAAAGAGTCATGCCCGCTGAATTGTGGTAATATTTCGAAAACAATTGCCGATGCCTATTTTGTAACTCATGTTCGAACGTATTTTGCCTATGCTCGAATCCTCGTCTTCGACAGCAAAATACCTGTCGAAGCGGCCATTCTAAATCGAAGAAGGGTTTGTTTTGGTTTCTTAATTGATTGATATTTGAAGAGCAATCATCTTTTGGAATGTTTTACGGACTACAAATGAAATATAACACACCATTCTTTACTTCAATTACAATTGGTGGCCTAGATTGCTGTTCAGTAATGTATTGGAAAAGTGTTTCAATAACGCGTATTGTTTTGATTAATTAGAGTATCCAATTGTCGCAAACTATCCTATTGTAGCGCTTTCTCTTCACTTTTAATTGCAGTTGGAAGTTTTAAAAATCACTTATGCAAGGACATGGGTGTCATTATTGGTGAGGGTAGTGAAAAGGTTTATCGTGTGTTTAAGCGGCAGTGTTTATTGTGGCATATCAGTGCTTACAAATGTTACTAATGCGGTGTGATGGATTGCATGTGTGCTCGTGGTGATGTATTAACATATTAAGATCAATAAGAGCTATACGTTATCTCTTGAGATTGTGTGTTCTGACAGGTATTGTGTTCTAAGACAAACAAATGCGTAACAAATGTCGGAGATGACTGATAGCAGCAATTATTACGTTATCCCATCAAATGTCTTACTCGAGGTTTGGATTCTATGTCAATTGATGTTGGTGACTTAGGATTGCTTTTGAGTAGTAAGTGTGGTTTTTTCGTCCTCGATAAAGGATAAACATTGAAGTGTTTCTTAATCTTAATTCAGTAACTTGCCAATCCAAGAGTTACTTTTGTATAAATTAGCAATATTGTGTACAAAATGGGTTTTTGCCTCAATAATGAACCCATCAACGTTTAAGGCAAGTGATAACTAATTAATTAGCCGTAGGCATTTGAATATTTGGCTATGACAAGGCTTATTCTTTTGTTTGGGGGTAAATTGTGTGATCGTTTTCGTCCAAGTAAAAGGATGATGAGTTATTTGTTAGCTTATCTGTGTTGTTTCATTCTAGTTTGAAATAGTTTTTATACAATCATATCCTTAAGTAGTTGAGACGAATGTTGAATGGTGTTCAAGTGACTTTCAGTGATAGAAATTATTATACATGTTCTGTGATAGATTACACGTATGTCTATGGTGATATTTCTGCAATAAGTGTATAGTTATTGGCAATTTGAATTTAAGATTCGTTACGTTAGTCAGTGTACTTGAAGTGTTGTTAGAAATCAGCAAATATCGTGGATGACTGTGATTACTGACTACAAAACAGAGCTTGGTGATGCAATGGAAAATTCATGGCAGAAAGTTGGTGACATTATTAAATTTGTGAAAGCTTGATAATATGTCTGTATGCGATGTATAATGTTTCATTATTTGGCATTGATTAAATTGTGCCTCCTCAGCCAAGTGTTTTTTGGGATTAATTTGCCTTATTATCATTCGCAAAGATTGTTCCATTATTTGAATAAAACTCAGTTTAATGTCGAAGTGTGAGCTTTTTGAAATTGTGGCATTTATAATGAAGAAGATACCCTACAAATCTAGCGGAAGATATGATATACGCTGCAAGAAATAGACTTGTGAAAGTGATCTACCAAGCTCTTTTCAATTTCACTTGAAGATACGCTGGTCATCCTTGAATATAGTCTTGCAGGTGGATTAACGTATGAATGCTTTGGGTTAAGGGATTTTAGGAGGATAGTCGTTGAGTATCGATGAATGTCCCAATCCATTGATGTCGGAAATTACATTTTATATTCTGCCCAAGATAATGTTAATGGTCTCTTAACGGCGTAATATTTGGACATTGACATTTTATGACATCCGTCGAGCTTTAGCTGTATTTAGACCATGAAAATTATCGGGATGGATGTGGGGATATTGCATATTTATGAGGAAAAAGTTTTCTCTTTTCAACAAGTAAAGTTCCATTGGTTTGCCGTTAGTCATCTGAAATAGCTATTTTCTTTATTCAGAAGAATGTTATGGATCTTTTTATGTACAAAAAACTTTATTTATACAAAACTCCTGGTTTTGGGGTGGAATGCGATGTGATAAGAATGGAATGAGAATATAATACTCTTCGAATAGAAAATCTTCATTGACTGTTATTGGTGAGAACTTCGTAAATTATGTTTGCCGGTTTGATCAATTAAGTCTATCATTATTCATTAATGAAGGATAAGGTACTGCAACACTCGAATGTATCATATTTTTCTGCTTTTGACTCTGCAAAAACATTATAGTTTTAATAAAACATTGCTGACAGGCAATTGAAGCCGGCGAAATAGTTTTTATCCGCTATAGACAGAATGACATGGTATTAGGACTGTAATTATCAAATGAAGGCAATTCGTGAGAAAGTATAAATCGACTTAGTATGCATATGTATATATATATATATATATATATATATATATATAAACTACACTTAGGATCACTCGTGTGACGAAAATATAAACAGTTTGCCACAGGAAGGCAGATGATAAACACAGAGAAACACAAAAAATAAACACACAGAGTTTCTTGATATTTCGGTGCCACTTGCACCTTGGTTGCAAGTGTCCTCTACGTTCTTGCGACCAAGGTGCTAGTGGCACCGAAATATCAAGAAACTCTGTGTGTTCATTTTTTTGTGTTTCTCTGTGTTTATCGTCTGCCCCTCTGTTGTCTTCAAACGTCCCCCGAACCTGTCTTATATTTCGAGCCACTAACCCCCTCCATAAACCCTTGAATATTTCTAAAGCTCCAGCCACCCGTTGTAACCGGCTATGATGCAAAACTTGTTTAATTCTAATTGCAGACCGACTATCAAAAAAATTTGTTAATCATTATCTTCCTTCTGTTTCCTCCCCTTCCTGTACCACTACTAATATAGTATATATCCTTCTTTGTAAATTATGTACAGCCTTTTACATTGGGCTCTGTAATACCCCCCTCAATATTAGAATTAACAATCACTTCTTGCAATCCTTCTTCAACCAACTTCTCTTTCTCTGTCCCCACATATGCTGCCTCCCACGATGTAAAATTTGATGACTGCTACAATGTAGCCATTCTGGCATCCCTCCCGCCCACAGCCACTATCATTAGTCTGAAGACATTAGAACAATGTTGCATCAGATTTTTTAACGCCCTCTGTCCACCTGGCCTCAACCGTTCCCATTAATTTCCCCCCACTTCTTGCTACATTGTTTCCTTTTCCCGAATAGGTCTTTGGCTCCTACCCTCCCCCACTTCCCCACCCCTACTACCTGCTGCTTTCTCCCACTACCTCTCCTGTACAATTCTTCCTCCTCAATCCTCATTCTATCACTGACGAAGGTGCGGGCGACCCACCGAAATATTTAAAATCGTGAGTTTGCTTTTTATATTTAGTGTAACCCTGTGACGATGTTTTATGTTATATATATATATATATATATATATATAGTTTAGTATAGTTAGTTTATATAGTTAGGGTAGTTTGGTGGTCTGAGCATTGGACGCGAAATCCAAAGGTCCTTGGTTCGATTCCCGGTCCAGTCGAATTTTTTCAGCCAGGAATCGGCCATCATTTATTCTTTACACCACCACTGTGTTCGTCAATTTTGTGTTAATATCCACTTTCTCATTTCGTTCATTATGAATGATTTAAAAGAACGAGTCAATGTCATAAATCGAATCGCAGGAATGGAATCTTCGAAATGAACCGTAATTCCCACCTCTAATAGTTATCATCCACAGACGGTAACACCATTGATGATACACGCATTCCTCACATTCGGACCAGAGCGCGACGCTCGTCGGGCGATGGATCGGGCGAAGTGTCGATCAAGTCGGTTGTGAGGCTTCGAGTGGCCGTCCGCGCTTGCCCCCCCGGGGGAGGGGGGCTCCCCCGTCCCTCTTTGTGAGTATTATAGAGTGAGTAAGTATATATAGAGTGGCAAAGCGATGCTAAAAACTGGACATAAATTTATGAAAGCTTTGGGAAGAATTTCTCAGGTGCCACCACCGTAGGGGAGGAAGAATTTTGGCTTAAGGAGAAGGCCACTTGGAGGCGCTAGTGGTACTCGGTGATTTTGCATCAACATACAGAAGAGTGGATTCACCATGGCTGTTGTTTGCTTTTGATCGAGTATCAAGTGTTTTGTCGTTCCTATGATACATCGGCTAACAGTTTACTCCGTATTTGGTAATCGCGTGTCTTATCATATTGACGTGAATTCGATTCATTATAGACGATGCTCATTGAAGGCACATTAAAATAATGTTTAATTTGGTCTCGACGACTCAATAAGATTTGTTTCCGTTGCTATGGGTCGATTAGTAAACATCCAGGCACCGAAATCATCATAAGAACATCATGTGAGTTATGCGACACTAAATGAAGTGGCCGTGTGCCAAAGCTCATTAGTTATGGCTTGTCGTGCAACTTCGATACACCTGTTCCCTCTATCGGCCAAAGTATTATTTAAAAACTCATACCCGAATCTCCCTATCTCTTAGCCACTCACTCCATGTATATGAATGTGCTTACTCTATGATGATATCCCCTTCTTCTTCTTCTCCTCCCCCCTTGTTTTGTTTAGCGGGGGGGAGGGGGTTGTTACTCTGTGTCTCCACTACTCCTCTCTCGTGTGTCCATGTGTTCCCCCCCCCCCTCCCCCCACGCTCTCCCCGCGCATCTCATTC
This sequence comes from Ceriagrion tenellum, assembly GCA_963169105.1. Lineage (NCBI taxonomy): Eukaryota > Metazoa > Arthropoda > Insecta > Odonata > Coenagrionidae > Ceriagrion > Ceriagrion tenellum. The sequence goes on from OY720636.1 coordinate 165,538,620, forward strand.
TCATCGATCCGCCGCGCCGCGCAGTAGATGGCGCGCGTGAGTGAGTGTCCGTCCCTCGGACCGAATCGACTTCTATCAAAGCGCCTCGATTATCGATTATCGGATCGCCTTTCCTATACATATATGACACTTGCGCGACACGTCCTCTTTCTCCTCCCGCTCGTCTCATCTCATCCCGTCTCATCCCGGTCGTCCGAAACAACGGTCCAACTTTTCTCTTCCTTCAAAACGGTGGACGCGCGAGAGTGATGAGGCGATGGGATAATATTTTGCTGCCGATTCGCCAAATCGTGAGATGAGAAGAATTGGATAAGGAACCCACTCGTTTGGTCGACACCACGATTGTCTCCTCCCGGGCAAAGCGGACGATTTCGTGCACGATCACCGGGAACGATAACTTTTGAACGGACAATTACGATGTGCGAGGCCAGGAATCAATCCGTCTGCATCTCTCGTCCTCCTACCTCATCACGTTCATTACCGCGCCGATGTTTCCATTAGAGATGAGGAGTCGTGAAGACCGGCCGTGCCATTCTCCCGTTTCTATTAGATATTTCTCCTCGTCGCCGTGAGCCGTTCTACTGTTGTTTTGAGAATCCGATCTTACTTATGGGTAGTTGACGTACCATGCGTGATGGAAATTTGTGGACATCGATTTTTGGATGTGAGATGTGGTATTTTTGGTGGATACCATGCTAGGGTGTTTGGTGACAGTGGCGATAGTCCTTTTGAATCGCGAAACGGATCCCGCGGCTTTGCATTTTCGCCGCCGCTTTCCGTTGTGAAATCACCCCAATCAGGAGGAGTTGATATGTTCACAGGGCGTTTTGGCGCCCGTCGAGTTATGCGATCCCACGCGGCGCTCCTGTCATGCCCGTCGCCTGCATTCCAGGGGCAAGGGCCTGCTGGGGGTTGAAAAGGAGGGAGGGAGTTCATTGTTGCGCGTTCTCCCACGCACGCCCCCTTCGAATCGCATCTTCTTCGCCCAATTAACGAGTCGCGGCCCTTGAAGGCCTGGCCCCCGTGGGTGGGCACTCTCGCGGTCGTTGGAAGTCGCTCGAAGGCGAAGTGAAATGTTTGCTCAAGTGGAATAAACGTCAGGTGATCGACGAAGGTCATTTTGAAACAACCTTGAGTCCAAAAACTTTCAAGTAATGGTCCACCAATATTTTTATTGTTTACGACCCGGGTTTCGTCACGTAATGACATCTTCATTACGCGACGAAACCCGGGTCGTAAACAATAAAAATATTAGTGGACCAATACTTGAAAGTTTTTGATTTCCGATATGGAGAGGTTCCACAAAGTGAAGCCTGAATTTATTAGTTAAACCTTGAGTCGTTTAGTACTTGGTGAGGTTACCCCTCATGGGTGTATATGACCTCATTGTTCAAATTTTGCAACATTTGCATACGTGTTCGTGTTGAAAAAGTGGTGGTTTAATGGACTTGTTTGATATATTATATTGCCTATATGCAAAATATATGTTGATGACGATAATTTGAAAATGACTAGGGAAATAGAATGCATAGAAATTACATTAAGGTTATAATATTCTCATTAATAAATATTGAGCGATTTTCGCAAATGACTTGTTAAGTATCCGCATGTTAACTTCGAACATTTCACATAATCACCTCACAACAAATATTTTAGTGACTGCAGAGAATTACGAAACGAGTATTGTCACAAGTGTGGGACATGCATTGTTGCGTGTGTAAGAGCCTGTCGCACTTTTCCCCCTTGTGTCGCCGCACAGAAATTCGAAGTAAATACTCAAGCGTGGAAGTCACTATGCGGGTACAGATTCGTGTGAAACCGGCCGAGGACGATTCTAGTCCAGGTTTAGTTTAAAGTATATTTTCGTCGCAGACTGATCGAACCGGGCGAAAATAGCTTGACATTTCAGGCTAGTGTTTTTACTCTTAGTATTTCATGAAGGTGAACGGACTAAGTAACCAAGACTAAACCGCAGCTGCTGTTTTTGAGTTTAAGGCGAAGGGCGAAGTGAAATGCGCTCTCGAAGGGACAAAGGGACAGCGGGACGCGAGATAGGCACTGTCGAGTTGAGTATTCAGTTGACGTTGATTTCAGCGAATCCCAAGTCGAAGGACTCTGTCCAAAGGGATTCAATTACGCCAATATTTCGAAACGACGGCAGTCGATCCGTAGTGAAAATGAGAATGATTAGATGGTACAAAAGTGCTTCGCCTTCGAGAAGGGCGGATATGACGTCGAAATATTTTACACCGAGATCGATATCCGGGAAATGCCGCGAAATGTTAGATTTTCATATTGTGTGTCTCCTCTCTTGGGCGCAGAAATAATTTGATGCGCTAAGTTCAATGCGCGCCTCGCAACGGAAACTCCCGAAAACGTCCCACTCTCTCCTCCTGTGCCCCTTTGAATCATCAACATCATTATTATTCCCAATGTGAGGGCACAGCTGTGCCGCCCATTTGCCGCTACCCCTCCCCTCTTGCCCCTATCTCCTCCAAGGGAGGGGCGAAGGGGAAGAGAAGGCGAAAGAAGAATTCTGGAAACCGCGTCTCTCTTTCTCATGTTGTCGTATTTAAGGAAGCCCCTCTGTCTTGGACCTCCTCCAGCTTCCGACGCCTGCGCTTCCTCTTACACCCTCCTCCCCTGCCCCTCCACCCGCCCTTCGGGATATGCATTTGTCGAAACCGAAAACCCCAGCTGCTCACAGACGCTGAACACGTGGCACACATTCCTCTCACCTAACGTGTACTTATTTATTTATTTATTTAATGAAGTCCAAAAACAGCAGAAGGCCAATTAAAAAGGACATATAATGAGCAACGAAAACATCCAATGAATAGCAAACAAAACATACACAACAATGAACAAAACAATATGCAACAGTAATATCAAGTAACAATCATGGAAATGAAGTGTTCATGGGATGGAGAGAGGAGTAGAGAGAAAATTAGGATGGAGATGGTGCACGATAGATGAGGGATGAAAAAAAGCATCAAACTTAAGAACTTGAAAAGGAGTTAATGGAGGAAGGGAGTCTGAATAGAAAAGAACGTTTAGAGACAGAAAGGCGTGGGGTGAAACAATGAAATAGGCCATTCGACCTAGTCGTGCGCGAAGGCACTCGAAGCGGGAAAAGAGAAAGAAGGCCATCTGTATTTGATCTGTATTTGCCATTAATTTAATAATGTTTAAGAAGAAATTCTTGTCTTGTAAATGTACTTCGGAGGCGAACGAAGGGAAGTGTCCGGCGAATGCAACTGTGGGTGGGATATTTAAGCGCCACCTTGAAAACGTATCGGCTGGAACTTAAGTGAATGATAGAATGCGTCTTTTCCTGTAGTTGGTGACTCCTCCGTGTTATTCGGCGCTTCCTTCGGAAATGTCCGCGCCGTCCGGACACTTGTCGGCAGTGTTGTCTCAACAGTTTGCGTCGGCTGAACTGCCTTTGTCTGTAAGATGTTCCCGTTAGATGGATGGTGAATCCTGTTCTTGTCTTCCTAATGATAATAAAACTCGATATGTGACACTTCCTCGCGGTTTGGTATGCCATTGTTAAAAGTTTAATTCCATATTTGCGCACTTCCATAGAAAGAAATTCAGAAGACAGATTCAGAGAGGATGCTAACGTCTTGCAGATAAAACTGGTTGTGAAACGAAGAACAGTCGAGAGCGTAAAGGAGTTAGCCGGGGACAGGGATGAGTGAAGGGAAGATTTCTTTCAGCCGATAATAGGTTTGAATTAATTATGGTAATGCTCTCTGTGAAAGGTATTTTAACCCTCCCTTTCACACGTATCAGAGTTCCTAAATCAAGGACAGATGTAACCAAATGTATGTGAGCGCTTATTCCTCCACCTTATCTACGAGAACAATATATTTATTGTTTTTAAGTTCTCGAAAGCGGGGGCAATCGCCCCCTCACTTCGTCATTCTGACCTCTTTTGCACGGAGCGCTTCCGCGTGGCCTACGAATTTGGAGGATCGGTGGTGTCGTGCTCCCGCCTTCAAATGTTTGGGCGGATAGGAAAACATCGGAAGTCGGTTTTGATGGAATCAAATTGTGGGGTGGCGAGGCGAGCATGCAGTTGTCCCGCGAGAGTGAGGCGAGGATGGAGAATGGATATGAATGGCGCCACGTGTGCGCCTGCTGTGGTTCGCGGAATTGCCGCGAGAGGTCGGGCGGCACGTGCTCGAGTAGCCGATCCATGAATACATATTATGTATTCGGATGTTTGGCATTGTTGCCTAGGCTACGTGTTGCCGAAATTTCCACTTTTAGTTCACCCAGTCCTTGGCGCCACTTCGATTAGAGTCTTTTCCCTTACTATTGTAAATAGACGTAGTTAATTGTTGCTAACGTGAGACTGTGATGAATATTCAATAACGGTAGAGGAGATATGAATTAATTGATGATTAGAATACACCTTGCTATTTTTGTTATCTTAAATTTACTTTTTAAATGCTGGAGAGGAAATATCTATTAAAGGAAATCAGTAAGAGGTTAATGAAACGTTCATCGTGTGCCGACTACATTGTTTGCCAGAATCCGATTATAATTGGAATGCATTAAGCCTGATTTGCATAAATAAAGAATTAAGAATGCCTTAATTGTACAGAACTTGCTTCGTACGAGGCTGCAAAACAGGGTATGCGTCTACTAGGACCCAAAATAGGAGCCTTGGGTTGAAAAATAAGAATCTGTTCAAGGCGGCGGTAAGTGCATTCCTTTTTACCTACACTGCAATGATGGCCATGGGGAATGCTCATGAAGTCACCTCGCATTATTATTAAATTTCCGTATAGCGGTATTCACGAAGTGCTAAGAAGTTAATTGTGCATTTGTGTAATTAAATTTGGAGAGGAATTAAATATATCTGTAGACCGGACGATATCAAATAAGTGTATAATTACTTCCGCGTGAAGTACTATATTTTTTATCCACTACATTTATGATTACTTGTAAGTAAAAACCTATGTATATTCATGGCAAAACGGGTAAGACTAGTTTATTTACAATCTGTTAACTATTTACATTTGAACTTCCGTCTTTCATCACTAGGCGGCACCACTTTCCAAAAAGTTAATTGTTTACGGAATTCTAGACAACAGTTTTTGGCAACGAGATCCCAATCCATAATATATATTCATGAGCCGATCACTGCGACGAACGACCTCTTTGACCGGAGCGATCCGAAACATGAAGCAATCAAGTTTGAGGCCTCACCAACGGAAGAGAGTCCTCATCTCCTATCCCTGTGGCGAAATGGTTGGTAACACCACCGAGCGTGTTGGGTGCGGGCCAGAATAATCCATTCCCCCAGTCAGTTAACTTCTTTGTCGGCTGACTCGTTCGAAAATCACTAATTCCACGGCGCTGGAATTGATGCCCTTTCAGTTCAAGGAGCCTGACCGGTTTCAGTGTTAACGCATTAACACTGAAACAGGGTCAGGCTCCTTGAACAATAAATTATTGTGGAAAATTACAAAGTTACAATTATTATAGTATGGCTAAATTCCACAAAGTCAATTCGTCGACTATCTTGTATACGCGAAAAGAGGTTTCCTTCCAGGCAAGTCATCCCTGCAATTGGCAGGGCTGTTAAAGAATGCTTTGTCAACCGGAAAAATCAGCAGTAGTTGAGCATAGCCTGAGTTGGGACCATAAGATCATTTGGGATGACACGACTGTTCTTTGGCGATCCGGCTAATTTTGGGATCGCTTAACCAAAGAGGCGATAGAGATAAGGTTGGAGAGGAAGAATTTCAACCGGGATACTGGTTACACGATCAGCAGCTCTTGGAATAGAATTCTGAGAAGAATTCAGAACGCCAGAGCTAAGTCCCCGCTGGTCAACGGTCCTCCACCACAACAATCGGGGCTCGACCAATCCCGCCCCGCCTAGCGCCAAAGTAAACGGTCTTTTCAAGCTCGCATCAGTAGCCTTGAGAATGGGTAACGAGTCGGAACCCGAAACGTCGGCTGCCTATGTATATCTTACTCGGTGACGAGCCCGAGAAATTTACACAAATGTTTAAGATTTTCTTTTACCTCGATGAAATATGTGGTACCAAAGTTAGTATGTAGTTGAGGCTATATGGTACTTTCATCAATAGTGTACTCCATCGTATACTTTCTCATGTTTCGTGTGTTTTGAGTCGGCTCTTGTGGCATCGTAAATTATAGGAAAGTGGGTGAATGATTCTGTCATCTGTTTAAAATTCAAATTTTTTTTCAGATTAAACATTAATTACCCTCATTTTGCAGAGGTACACGGAAAGAACAATGCCACTATAGCATTTCAATGGACTGAGTAGTCATCGATGCGGAAAATTACAGCGAAAGAAACGGCAGCCATGGACTATTTAGATTCTTATTGATTCTATTCTTTAAAGGCCACAGGATAGCGTACATTTTAATGGTGGTGTCGTATTTTAGAGTTGATGGATAAGAGAAAGTCAATTTTTTGGCGCAACTTTGTTTTACTTGGAGGTGAAAATTTTCGCTAACAATTTTTTATTGCCTGCCACTAAGTCTTCAAATTCATAATCGGACAATCGCATCGCTCTGAGCCGCTCTGCGCCGCTCACTCGACGCGTTCTAGACCTCCTCCTCCTCTGCGTGCTGCCACCTGGATATTTCGAGATATTCTATCTTATTACGGACACGGAATTACGCTCTGAAGACTTCCATTCGACGCCCAGACGCTCCAATCCGATCTTTTTAAGTCAGTCCGTATCCAAAAGCAACCGCATTACACATTACATATTTGGACAGCATTCGCCGATGGGGTGCCCAATGTAGCAGCTCTACTTTCGTGTTTGAAAGAATCCACTAAACAATCTGCTGCATATTCCCTGAGACCATTAGCACTGAGTCCACAATTTTGGCCGCGTTGTCGCTTTTTTCGCTTAAAACCTAATGGTGTGAATCACCACGGGACAGTTCGACCTGCGGCAGGCAGTAGGATTCTTTCCACTTCTAAAAACGGAAGATTCCTGAAGCATCCCAATTGACATGCAAGCACCCTTATCTGCTCTGGGGTCACAATCCAAACCGTCTCCCCGTGTAATCGATCAATTGGTTATAAAATAAATTGGTCAACTCCACTTGAGATGATTTATTTTCACGACCCGGGTTTCGAAACTACTGTCATCTCAACTGATTCTTCCATAACGGATCACTGCCACAAAATCAAGCCGACAATCATTTCTTCTATTGATCGGCATTCATTTCTTATTTTTTTCATAAGTTTGATCATTGAGGTGGTAAGAATGAGTAAAGAAATAAGAATGGGTTAATTTTAGCTAAGGAAGGATTTCCATCGGATCATTGGGTAAAGTGCGCCTCGCCATTGAAACTTATAGTCCAGTCAATGACCAAAGTCCCGTATATAATTTTGCCAAACAACACCGATTTGCATGAAAATTTGGTTGTAGGTTCTACTTACCCTCTACTTCAAAGTTGACCCTGTGCCGGGGGTTGCTTTTACCCTGGGGGTGGATGCCACCCTTTCTCGGGGGTGGAAAATTTGTTTTTAGAAATAAGTCCGGGAATCAATAGATTTGCTAATTTTAAGCAACTTTTATTTTTTGAAGTTTTTTTCGTAAAGTCAATACTTTTCGAGTTATTTGTGATTCAAAGTCACCCAAAAAAACCATGTTTTCAGATGGTTTCCGCGAATAACTCAAAAACTAAGCATTTTATCGAAAAAATCATTCTTACAAGGAGACATCGCGAAACAGTAATTGAGGGCGAAGACAAGACATACGTAATCTTAAAGTGGAGTGAAAATGCCGGAAATTGGTAATGTCTTTCCGCCCCATGTTCCCGGGTTCGTGAGAAAATTGCTAATAAACATTTTCGTCCCAAGTAAATACTTACGATTTCGCGCCTTGTACAACAAGGCGAAATGGCCGAGGTGGTTAAGGCGCCAGTACCTATTATGCCGGGTTGGAGAGGGACGTCGCGGGTTCGAGGCTCATACATGCGTAACTTTTTTTCGCTCGAATATACTTCGGAAACCACGAAAGATGCCAGATTCCGAACGTATACGACAGTTACTACGGTTTTTTTCGTTTTAAAACTATTTTCTGGAATTTCTACTGCCCAGAGTGTTGTAGACAATTGTGGAGTTTTTATCATTTGCTCGGAAGGAGAGTTGGAGGAGAAAGGAGCGTCATTGGCCGAGTATTTCCGATTTTGAAATACTTTTTGAAACAGAAATGACTCCGATTAGTCGTGGGACTTTCTGGAGGCTATTAACTGAAGACAAAAATGTTAATGTTTATCTTGAAGGGATCTGATTGCTTTAAATTTCCTAGAAATTGTGCTCCAAGGCGGATATATTTTACTTAACTATTCCTTCAATCGCGAAGATTTTCCTGCCAGAAAAGAGATTAAAACAGGTGCCAAGAGTATGGATAAGAGGCTTGAGAGGAGCCAATATGGGACAACGTATTTAATGAAGCGACTGGGGGGAAGGGGGGGTTGAGAGGGGGAGGGGGAAAGAAATTCCTTTTCAGTAAAGGAAAATTATTGGGTAATAAAAAAACTGTAATTCATTTCCAAAACCATGTTTATTAAAACTGCAGGAATTATAAATTTCAGTCATGGTGTTGAATAGCATGTTTTTGGATGATATTCATCATAAAAGCATTTGAAGCAAAGAATTTCCCTACAATGAGAGCATGAGGTTGCAATGAGAGAGTTGAAGGTTTTTCTTTTCTGAAAATTTTCGTTTTTTTTTATTTCCTGTAGGATAAAAATTGAGTGAGATATAACCGTTTAAAGTTTGTATGTGTTCGTCAATAGTCACTTTTTCACCCCCTTTCAGCTCTAACCCTTTCAAAAATAAGGGTTGAAAAAAATAATTTATAGGATCTTATAGGTCTTGAAAAAACCTACAAAATGGCGTATTGTAGGACTTTATAGCTTAAAAATTAAGCGAGTTATGGTCAAAAAACCAATCAAATATTTAGCATAAATCAGAACGCGTGTATTAAGCATTGATGAATATACATTATAGGTATATTTTAGGCACTGCATACTTTCACCTATTCACTCATTTGAAAATATATATGAATACGTTTACACGTTAACATACACACACACACACACACACACATGTGGTAAGGGGTGGTTTTCATAAGGGTTGAAACTTATACATCAATGATGAAAAATTAAAACAGTAAAGAAACCTTAATTTAATATCACATTTGATTAAATTATTAAAAATTGCTCAATAAAATTTTTTAACATTATTTTTTAATGATTACTGTATGTTGGGCTGATTTTTAGGGGTTGAAATTTCGAAAATCATCATTATTCATCCCTCAGAATGTCAATTGATATTTATTTAATTTATTGAAAAAAGATTTCGATTGCAAGCTTGAATTCTATAATTATTTCGAAATAGGGGTGGTTTTCACCCTTACAAATAAAAAGCAACCCTCGACACAGAGTCAACTTTGAAGTAGAGGGTAAGTAGAACCTAAAACCAAATTTTCATGCAAATCGGTGCTGTTTGGCAAAATTAAACAGTTTTGCCGTTTTTTGCCTTCATTGACTGGACTATTAACGAAAAAAACGCAAAGGGGAAACCAACGACAACGGATCTTGGGTGACTTCCTTTCGCGCTCTGGCGCTCCTCCCTGTAGGTAAATGCGATGAACAAACCTGAGCACCTTCACTTTCCGACTAGCCTCTATTCCCTAAAATTTAATCCAAGTCTGCCTGACTTCTTCAGAAATCTGATTTTTGCCAAAACATAGCGGCATTCACTCTGTCGAACGACTTTTCGGAATCCAGAAACAACCGAAAACATATTAGTTACACTATTTGTTTCTTTCTGTAAGTGTTGTGATCACCTCAATCACATCCCGAGTGGACGTTCCCTTCTGGAACCCAAACTGGTCATCGCCCAAGTAGAAAATGGCCTTATACTCTCCAATCTTTTATAGTTAAGACTAACGGAAGGTACTCGCTGAAATTCAACGGGTGTGGAAAACATTGATCTAATTTTATAAGAGAACCACAAAGCCTGAAGAATACTGTCATCGTGGTCATTTGAGGAGTTGTTAACCTATCTTGTACGTTGGTGAAAGTTTCTCGGGTTTCACACCGGGTAAGATTATTTAATACTCTCAACGTTTCGATGTCTGACCCAGCCTTCTTCATCAGGATAATTGTCCGCTTGGGGATGCTGGCGGTTATATATATCCGATCCCCCCATTGTTGTGGGAGCCGTTACGATTCCTTTGAATCTCGGTAATAACCGGTCTCCAGTGGGGTTTGGGTTTGAACCACTAGAGATAATCTCGATCACGTAACTATGGAGTCAACGTGGTACAACAACGAACTGTTCGAGATTTTGGTTAGTTTTACTCACTCGGATGGATACATTAAATGATTAATGTTGTAAATTGTGTCGCCAATCGGAAAATAAAATCCATTAACAATATTATCGCGATAAGAACTCGATTCGGAAGTCTATGTGAGATTTTTACAAATGTTTCAAATACAGCAAAATCTCGGACCCTTGGTGATTGTTCCACGTGACTCCTTAGTTACGTGTACGGAATTATCTCGAGCGGTTCAAACACAACCCCCCTCAAATTGAAGCCGTTGTCTCTATTGATGTTATTTTCCTCAATTTGAATTAGTATGAACTATATACGCTCTACCACACTCACATGGTATGCGGTATACCCCAGTTGTATCGGTATCCAGTAGTATCGGATATATATAACCGCCAGCATCCCCACGCGGATCATTATTCTGAGGACGATGGCTGAGTCAGACATCGAAACGTTGAAAGTATTAGTTAATCTTACCCGGTGTGAAACCCGAGAAACTTTAACCAATATAATTCGCCGGGAAAATCTAAAATCCTTTATGTCTTGTACGTTGTGTTCGTTGTAGTGGACACGCTGACTGCTTTCCAGGTGCACATAGAGATGAGTGACTGTCGGTCCTCTCTCATGCATGGGAAACCCGAAAATGGGCCACGCAGACTAATTAATACTTAAATAGCACCCAGGTTGATATATCGGTCACCTCGTCCCTCCTGTCCCTCCCTTGAGCCGTCTTCTGAGTGAATTAAACAGCTTGATCGCTTCCCTTGTGTACAAAAATATAATTGCATTCAATGACTATATTGAGCTGCGCTATTTAAGTTTGATATGTGCGTCGAATGTCTTAATCAGGATCGGGGTGCAGGGTACGTAGGAAGGTCGCAGGGGTGTGAATAGCCATCTTCCCATTCGAAGTAATTCGCAGTATTAGCGATTTCGATCGCCTCTCGTGTCAGCCGAGCTTATTTTCTTATATTTTTACATTATAAACTTACATGCCTTGGCGAGCAAAGGCATTGCCGCACACTTCTACCGTACGCCGACGAAACTTCGGAAAAGGTTGCGAGTTCACGCTAAGTAGGTACAACGTAGTGACGAAGTTTAGAAGCGACAATGAGATCTCTGATCTCCTTCGGACCGAAAAAGATGCTCGGCCAACGGATATTCAGGCAGGTGCGTGTGCGCGAGGTGAAATATAGCTGCGGATATCGTGTATTTTGAGGTTCCTTAAACGTAGGTTGGAAGAACATCGGAGAGCGACCAAACAGGAGCCATTCCGCTGTTGCTGAACGCGTCTGATCAGCACCGGACCACGTAATAAATTATAAAGAAGATAAAATCATCGCTAAGGAAAATAAGCACTTTCCTCAGCTGACACGGGGCGATCGAAATCGCTAAGAATTCGAATAACTTCAACAGGGAAGATGGCTATTCGCTCTCCTCAACTTCTACGCGAATTTACAGCAATCGAAGACTGTCCGACTCCTCAGCCAATCAGAGCGCTGCGGACTAGATTTCAACGGACCAGAGGCGACAATTCTCTTGAACATTAGGACGTGATGATGCCGGCTGGAATGCCGGCAAAACGGTTGTCCGCTAAAATGCTGCAATGCGGGAGGAAACCGAAAAATACTTATTTACAATAAAACCCCGGAAGCCTCCGTAATAGCGTGTTAGTAATTCGCGTGAACAACTTAGTAAAAGTGTTTACTAAAACAAAACAACCTGAAGAGAATTTCTTTCAAGTCCATATGTTCACTCCTTTGCAGCGCTACTGCGTTGGTTGAATAAACGTGTACCGAGTGGATTTCGACAAAATTCACTGAGAGCACGATCCAAGAAATAGTTTCCTTTCGATTGAATTAGTTACTCATACCCTATGTCCACGATGCTATTGTCATTGTAAATACGAGGCGAGTGAATAATTTTTGTTTTATGCTCCTTGACTCTGGTATTTTCGATGTGATTATCTCAATACAAGAACTCTTGAAATGTAATGGCGCTTTAGACAAGTAAGTATTAATTACGTATGGGGAAAAGTGATTACAGCAAAATGTGGACACCACACCGTGGTAGGAATGGAGCACAACAATAGTCATTAACCAGTCGTGTAACATCTAGCTGTTAGAAGTTACTATGTGAAAATCTTTTTTTTTTGGTTCAGTGGGAGAAAAACGCATGTAAAGACTGGCACGTTTCTCTTCACAAGATTCTCCTTGAATGCCCTAAATTCTCGGTTTCTCGTAACTAACATTAAATTTCATGATTTATGAGCTTAGCCGGGGCGAACAATTCTTGTATTGACGGGTCGCATGCGGTACTTTGTTTATCTCTCGAAAGAAAAGAAAACTCAAACCCAGGAGATCATACAAGATGGATTTGCACCCACCCGCCTCTACTGGAACAAAGTAGGGTACATATTACTATTTAATAATTATACGTCATTTCGTGTGCCTAATTTGAGTCGCTTCATTCAGAAGTGTATTTAAATTTATGAATCTGGCACTTTTCAATTTTCCCTGTATTATTCAGAAAGTCCTGTGCTCTAGACAGTATTCTAGGAATTTCACAGAACGCCATATAATTGCTTACAGAACGTCCTAGGGAATCCTACAGAACGTCCATGGGAAGTATGCAGAATGTTCTCTGGAATTATTTAGGAATTCCTTGAAATGACGTTTAACAATGTCAAGGAATGTCTTCGGAACTTCCAAGTGAATTCTGTAAGAATACTTTCACGGCAAGTAAACAGAATTTTCTGGCGGGGAAGTAATTGTGAAAATTGGGTAATAAAGATGAAAAAGTTACTTCATTTCAAAATAGACGAAGTCACGGACGAAGAAATTTGCAACAAAGCAAATGGAGGAGAAAAGGGATTTATCATGATTATTTCAACGCTGCCACCGGATAGAGTACCTTGTGAAGTGACGATTTCCGAAATATCTCTTCCAAAATCCGAGAACCAACGGCGATATTTGGGCTTGAATATATGGATAGATGTGGGGGGGGGGACCCCCCCTCCCCAACCCCCTCGAAAGTGGTCAGGGTGTTATTTTGTTATTCCATTTTCGCTAGTATGACGTCATAAACGAGGAAAAGACGCCAATTTCCGTAGTTCAGCTCCAACATCCAGGGCGGCGTGATCACCTTCGGATCTCCTCGCAGTGATTTGCGGGTCTTCTCCAAGAGTCAACGGCTCTTACACTTGACTCACCGGCTCTTTCCTGTGACCCACTATCTCTTTCTACTCTTGATCCGTATGTTGTGACTCTAGATCCGTGTCACTTTCGTTACTTCCAAACCACCTGTTATTGGGCTCGTGAGCTGTCGCCACTATCGCTCCACTTTGCTCGGAGAGAAAACCGCGGAAGCGCGGGAAATTGGTTCGTATAAACATTAGAACGTCTGCGATACGTACGTGAAATTCTTAAATTGCCCAGATATATTTGCCAGTGGTAGGTATGGTCTATTTGAAAAGGTCATATTATTTATATTTATGTATGCCTATGTTTTCTTAGAGCTCCCGTAAATGATATGTCGACGGATTTCACGAGCCGTTCAATGTGATCCATTCATTAAACTGAATGTGAGCCATTTAGTGAATGAAACGGATCTTCCGCCCTTCCAAAGAGAGGTGGAATTACAAAGCAATTACCCCCCTGCGTGGCGTGGAAGGCTGGCCCGGGCGTCGAATGTCTTCAATCGACATGTCGCCGCGTTTGAATCACGAACACAACTCGTACACTTGAGTTCTTTTCGAGGCTTGCTCTTTATAAGCTGTAGACCACATGACAACCGCATCGGATGCACTTCTAATGAGCAGAAAACAAACTTTCAACGCCGCACGCTGTTCTAGAAAATCATTCATTCAAAAAAATCGATGAAGTCGAAAAACTCGTCGAACGAAAACTGTCTCAGGGTCTCGTTACAGCAGACTCAAGCGACGTTGCTTGGGGTACTGACTCAGGAGGGCTTATTTAACGCACACGTAGCTGGAGAAGCCCGAAATACAAAAGCAAAGCGCGCAGCGAATTCCGTCCGGTTACTTATGGGTCCCCACTCGTATGTATTCGCATTAACTTTCATGCTTCAGTCTTTGGGTTGCTAATGTTGTTTATGAAGAGGGTCAATATTTTTAGAAAATCAATAATTCAAGTGAAGACGTAGAAACTGAGATTGAAAGAAATTAGCCATTATTAAGATAGAATCCCTAAAATTTACATTTTTCTAATAATTATCATTCATATTAATTGAAGTCTCTGGAACTTTCCATTTGACCGACTTTATCTTCTGCCTTAAGGTGAGGCTTTCGCGTTCAAAATATAAATACTATCTACCCCAGCGTAATAGTTCACTCTATTTCGTACGGAACTGTATATTAGTTTATTCAAGTTTTCGTCATAAAGTAGAGGTCAACTACAGAGAGAACCACCGACCAAAAGTGTAGACAGAAGTATTGTTATAACCCTCCTCACACAATTCGAGAAGTCTCGAACAAAGGACGTTGAACAAGGCGCATTAAACGTTTAAAATCCATGCAAGACCATTAGAGACGGCCTTTCAATGACCATTGTTCAAGAATACTTGTAGGGACTTGAAAGGGCTTTCACAGTGACACCATAAGGCTGGAAAATACTTCTAAGCAATCTCCAAGGAAATCAACGACTATCGGAGAGTACTTCGAAGCCTAGAGTCACTAGTCATACCCAATTGTTGGATATTATCGATTAAATGTCAATTTGCTTCAAACCACAACTCTGTACTCGCTCAAGGTTGGTTTACGAAATTAATATTCAGTTCGATTGCGAAGAGGTCGTAAATATGCAGTTTTGGAGACGAAAAACGCATTAATGGAGTAAATGTTGCTAAAGTTGTATTTTCATTGAAGCATTGAAGTGCTGCAGCCAACATCCACAGGGAAAAATCGTAACAGAAATGGAAACGGGGATGGCGATAGCAACCAGTTGCATCAGGCGCTTGTATTTCGGTTCGATCCCGTAGTACAGACGAAGGATCTCGAATCCTACGCTTAAAATCGCCGAATTAATGTTCACCTTCAGGAAAATCTGAAATCAGATACCAAAACAAATGTTTTAATTTTATTTCGGATGAGACTCGCTGAAACTATCAATGAATATACTTTCAATAATGAAATAAAGAAATAATTAGGCTAAAAATACTATCAAGAAATATGCCAACTAGTAGACTTGAATCGGGGGACACTCATTCTATACTTCCGAAGACAAAGGCGCTAGCCACTAGGCTATGGTAACCGAGCAGTAAGAAATGAAAAACGATGTAGTTATCCTTATTTATATCATGGCCTCCACTAACTTCCGATCGCCGGTTCCAATAAAATTTTTGCGGAAATGTGTACTTTTTACTCTGTCTAAGGGTTTTATTTGTACGCAAACACAGTTATTATAGTCATATGCTTATGCTTATGCTTTATATTTTGGAAGGAAACATGGATGTAAATCGTAAGTTACCGCAAATACTCCGACGGTGTCCCTTATCGAATGGAGAGTCTGCGACTGAAATTTGTCCATCAAATTCTTATTTTAAATGATTTAAGATTTTCCCGGTGTATTATGTTTAAATATCTTTCTCGGGCTTCGCACCGGGTAATGTTTTCATAATCCGCCGACGTTTCGGAAAACGACTTGTTTTCCATTTTCAAGGCACGTGTTATTTCTGCCGTGACCACTATAACACTAAAAATTAAACAAGCTGTTGATGCCCCAACAATGAAGGTTGCGATCCCTATGATTGGCTGACGCGTTCCGCTGGCCGTTGAATCATTTTCAACTCCTTTGATTTTTTCATCATTTTCAAATGATTCAACGGCCAGCGAAACACGTCAGCCAATCATAGGGATCGCAACCTTCATTGTTGGGGCATCAACAGCTTGTTTAATTTTTAGTGTTATAGTGGTCACGACGGAAATAACACGTGCCTTGAAAATGGAAAACAAGTCGTTTTCCGAAACGTCGGCGGATTATGAAAACATTACCCGGTGCGAAGCCCGAGAAAGATATTTAAATTAAATTCTTATTTTGCCAACAATTAGCCCATCCTAAATATTCAGCACTGTAGCAAGAATTTATATAAATGAAGAGATCATTACAGTACGCCAATATACGCTAGTGAAATTAATCCCAAAGTACGTTTGCTTACCCTTCCTTCACTTGAAATTATTTATCGTTAATATAGACTGTAATACATATTACAGCTTACGTACGCCTTAGATAACCTTAAGCACCACCGTATTTTTATGTTTAAAAGTGTGTTTATTACCTTAAACTGTTATGTTATGATTGAATTATTGCATAAAGTAACGCCTTGGTGTTTTCTTTTGGTAGCGCTTTATTTTCGGTTATCTAGTACACCTTCTATCTCCTCTCTCCAACAATCTCCCCCTCTCTAAACTTCAACAACTCCCTCACAACCAACAACGACCGTACAAAATAAGAAAATTAAGCAATAAAACACAAAAATAAGAAATAAGAGAAAACACAAAAAATAAACAATAAACTTATTGAACATTAAAACACACAAAACAAATAATAACTGAAGAAGGTTACACCCGTATGTGATGTCGAAAAAATTCACAATCCGTTCAATGTGAGCCACTCATGAAGCATTTAGTGAGCGAAACTAATCTTCAACCTTCCCGCAAAGTGTTGGAATAACAAAATAACCCATCGGGTCAGATTTAGCAGACGGCTGCTGTGACGTCATTTCTCTCCCATATCGCTCCACCGCGCTTGCAATGCCGTCGCGTCTGTCATTTGTTGCGCGATTGCTGCCGTTTATGAGCCGTTGTCATGGACACTGTAAACTAGAAAATCTGTAGTGTCCATGGCCGTTGTTAACTAGAAGTTCGCGAAGGAATGGGGTCCGAGGGAACTGGCCCATGGATTGAACGGAAGAACCAACTTCCATGGAACGATCTTCGGTCCTTTCGGTCCGTCTTCGTTCCTTTCTCTACTTCGCTCTCGTCTTTATTTTATGTTCTTTATGCGATCCCAAAAATTCATCCGGGGGATGGTAGTTAAGAGTTACTTCTTTTTCTTGATAGTGGAGCTAGTCGGCTTGCTCTACTCGGCCACGGTCGCTGCTAAGGCCAAAATAAACAACTGAAATTTCTTGTCGCGCCTCGCCAGATAAGGTTGTTAGGACCAAATTTGGCCAAGATTTTACTGTCCACCTCCTCCGTTGCATTATGGTGTAGGTATTGTGAAGCTTTTGGAGATCTTGCTTGACCTAACCTTCGGCCGCCGCGTGGCGTGTCACTGGGCAGAAATAACTACAGTTATGTTGCTGTACGCACGGTACAGAAAATGTGGCCGCAAGCACGGAATGAAACGCCGGATCAGTTGCTTGTCAACTTGCAGTGTTAATATTGCAGTTCATTTGATAGCTATAAACTGAATTTTCTTAACATAGCCAAAAAACCAGTTTCGCTTTCATACTTTTTCTTTTTCTCCTAGGTAGAGCTAGCTTAAGAAATTGATTTCTTACTAATATTATATAAACTTTTCCATTAAACATCATGGAAAAAATTGTTAATTGTAACATTATCTTATACCTTTTATTTCACACCAAATTCTTAAATGCTCAAATTATTATACACATAGTACGTCTAGTATTTTTATTTGTACAATTTTTTAAATGCTAAGAACATATCCTGGTATCCTATAACTGATTAATATCCTTTCCCGCGGACTAAACCTTGACGTGGTGGGAGGGCTTGCGCGTTCCAATGACCCCAGCAGCTGGACTGGCGAGAGCGATTAATCTTGCTCCCGGTAGGGGCCACCCATGCCAGATAGGTCGAAGGGTAGGAGCCAGACGACAGGTAGTCCCGTGAGAGTGTCACGTGAAACACACTGTTGGGAATTGGGGGTGGGAGTCCCCTCTTGACTATTATACTACCCAACAATATGAATGTCGCACAAAGAGAAATGAATCCTGGCAACTACGGGACGCCACCCACTGGGGCGGGTGAAGGGCCCGGCATCGGGGGAGGCAAGGCCCCCGAGATCGTCATTTGACAAAATCCTTGCACAGCAGAGTCATCACAGGATACAAGGATCACGGAAAATAAGAAGATAAAGGAGAAAAGGAAAGTATCGATAAAAATGGGGACTTAAAACGTTAGGACAATGATGAGGGCTGGGAAGCTGGAAAATATTAAACGGGAAATGGATAGAGGGAACATAGATGCCTTGGGGTTGTGCGAGGTGAGATGGAAAGACAGCGGGGACTTCTGGAGTGATGGTATCAGGGTAATCTGTAGTGGTGGGTTTGGAAGTCAACGTGGGGTAGCCATAGCATTGAGCGCAATTTTGGGGATGAGGGTTGTAAATATTGAACAGGTGAGTGACAGGATACTAGTGGTAGAAATAAAAGCACTCCCTACAAATTTCGCATTGGTCCAGGTGTACATGCCAACAACCAATCATAGGGAGGAAGAGGTGGATGAGGTGTATGAACAGATAGATGGAGGAGATAATCAGAGAAGTGCCGGACAAGAAAAATCTAATAGTAATGGGCGAATGGAACGCAGTTGTGGGGGAAGGGAGAGATGGGTATGAAGTGGGAGGGTATGGGTTAGGAACGAGAAATGATCGCGGTGAGAAGGCAGTGGAATTTTGTAGGAGAAATAAATTAGTAGTAACGAATACTTGGTTTAAACACCATCGTAGGAGGAGGTGCTCATGTGAAATGCCGGGAGACACTGGGAGTTATCAAATTGACCATACCATGGTGAGACAAAGATTCAGGAACAGCGTGAAGAACTCGCGGAGCTATTCGGGGGGAGATGCTGACTCGGATCATAATTTAGTAATGATGAACCGTGAGGCAGATTCAAAAAGCTTAATAAAATTAGCAGGATGAAGAGGTGGAACTTCAAACCGTTGAAAGGGAAGAAAAGGAGGGAATACCAAGAGATAGTGGAAGGGAACGTAGATGAAGCCAAGGAAATAGAAACAACCGAGGAAAAATGGGAGAATATAAAAAGAGGCATTGAGAACGGGCGAGAAAACAATGGGAGCCGCGGAAAAGAGGAAGGCTAAAGAGGTAGTGGGTTGCGGAAGAAATCTTTAGGAGAATGGAGGTGAGAAGGAATTGGAAATAACGTCAACACCGACCAGGTTAAGGCGAAATGCAAGAAGTTAAATAATCAACTGCGGATAACCAGTCAGGGGAAGGAAAGTTGTTGGAATAGGCAATTCGAGGAATTGGAGAAGCTGCAAAGAGAAGGGAAAATGGGTGCGTTATACCGTAGAGTAAAATTGCCATCGGGATGTGAGAGAGGGCAAACGGTACCGAAGAACAGGAGAGGTAAGACATTAATCGAGCAGAAAGATATTCAAGACCGGAGGAGTGAATAGGTAAAGGAGCTATATGACAGCGATTAATAGGCCAACTAATTTAAATATAGAGGATGAGGGAACGGTAGATGAAGACATTGATACCATCGGACATCGGACCAATGATACTCGACATTGAAATTGAGAAAGCCTTGAAAGAGACGAGTGCAAGAATAGCTCTAGGAGTAGATAGCAAACCTTCGCAGCTCCTGAAGTATTTAGGAAATAAAGTTAGGCAAGCTTTATTCTAACTAATTTGTAGGGTCTGCGAGGAAGGAGTGTGGCCAGAGGACTTCGTGAAAACAGTCCTGATTCCTATCCCGAAGAAGAAGAAAGCGTCAGAATGCCAGGACTGTAGAACAGTCGCATTGATCTCACACGCAGCCAAAGTTTTACTTAGAATCCTTACTAATGTATAAAAATGTAATGGTGTCTGCCTGTTCTGTCTGTCTGTATGTTGCTCCATCACGCAAAAGCTACTGAACTGATTGAGCTAAAATTGTGCATGTAGATAGAAAATATATCTGGTCGTAAAATGGGCTATTTAAAAAAGCCCCCACAGGCCCCCCTGGTGGTCCATGCTAAGCATTGGAATCGGTACAGTGATTTCATTTTTTTAATTTCAGAAGTACTGTCACTCAAGATAGAGGGCTGGGAATTTTTTCTCAGATGGCTGAATAAATTAAGTTTCTAATTCTCTCATTCGATTTTCTTTTACGCTTCATATTTGTCTGAAAATTATATTTTATGCTGAAAAATTATCATTTTTCTCTGAAATCAACTATAGCATATTTCCTTGACAACTAGAGTTTTAATTTGCAAAGGATATTCACGCCTCTAGCATTAAAGCGTCACGTTTTCCTGCAGACCCATGAGAGCACGTAAAAAAAAGAGAATCTGTATGAGAAGGGCCCCATGATAGGTATCTACGGTGGGTAATCGATAAATTCAATGATTATTTACAAGTATACTCTTCAATGTTTATTCTCAAAGTAGCTCTCATAGGGGCACTGGATGTATATGAGAGAACGCTTTCGTAGTAAACGATACACATAAAGGAATTAAATAGACTACACACGCAATAAAATGTGCAAGAATACTTACGTTCAGCGAATAGTAATGGTAATAATCATGAATATGCATTATGGATTCTCGACTCGTCGCCAAAAGCTGTTGTTTAGAACTCCGTAAGCAAACAACTTTTTCGAATGAGTCGCTGTCTAGTGGTGAAAGACGGCAGTTCAAATGTAAATACAGTCTACAGATCGTAAATAATCACGTCTTACCGGTTTTATAAATTCCAGTGAACGATATTCATGAAGTGTGTAATTACGTCCCGCGTGTAGTAGGTACTACATTTGAATCCACGGCATTATGATTACTGGTAAGTACACTTACCAATAATTACACTCTTTTTTTAAATATTGTCCGGTCTACAGATATATTTAATTCCTCTCCAAATGTAATTACACAAATGCACAAATAACTTCTTAGCACTTGGTGAATATCGTTGTACGACAATTTATTAATAAGACGAGGTGAAGAAAGTGGAATGAATTATAAGACGGATACAATAAGTACTATAAGGATTTCAAAACCAAGATCCGACAATATCAGCAATGGATGTGAAATTGCGCCAATAACTATCATTTTAATAACAAATAAAGGAGAGATTGTTGAACCAACTCCGAGGCCACACATGAATGGTGGGTTACTTATTAACATCCACGTCAATCTATCTAGATTACAATATATCTAGATCATACCTTCTGATTCCTAAGACTCTCAACAGGTAATTAACCAAAAAAAAGTAGTTTTAAATTAACAGTAAACGATCCACACAGCAGAGAAAAGACTTGCGATGGAAGTTTCATATGCCTCCTACATGCATTTCCTGTTGTAGATATTTCCTCTCTAGCATGTACAAAGTAACTGTTAGGTCTCAAAAATAGTCAGCTATTATTCACCACAATCAAGTAGTTCATGTCTCTTCAATCGTAAGGTATTGAATATCCACCACGCAGTCTCACGTTAACTACAATTAACAACGGCTATTTATGATTCGACTGAGAAGACTTTTTTCTTAGTGGCGCCAAGGACTGAGTGCACTAAATGTGGAACTTGAGGCAACGTATTACCTAGGCAACGATTCCAAACATTTAAAACCATAATATATATTCATGGTAATAATGCCTCTGTTGCTACAAAAAACACAGCGTTGTTTATTATCGTTTAATACTCCAATGTATTACACGTAGTGGAACCGTCTGCCTCTCATTACGATTGCGGACTGTTTTTAGACCAATTCTCCCATGATAAACGTTACGAATTATTTATAGCTGTTTAAAAGTGTTAAAGTGCTGTTAACACACATTCACTCAATCATCGAGGTGCCAATTCAAGACTCTCACTCGCCGCTGAGTTTCCCTCCCCTCCTTGGACTTGGAAAAATTTATCCGTCAACATGCCTAAAGAAAAAAGGGTAACTATTCGAAAAAAATCTTCTAAAGCAAGAGGAATATCTTCTTTGCGATAAAATGAGCCCTTGCAAGAAAAACGACAACTATTAGACTTGGATGCTCAAAGATATTCTCACGAGCGATCTAATGAAACTCCTAAAGAGCGGCACGCGCGAAGGGTGCAGGATGCTGCTATACGCGCTTCCCAGCGTCATTTCACCAGTTTCCGGGATTGACATCTTATTTCTACGACAATAAATGAGTCACAAGGGCAGATTCTTAAGTGACTGAAAAGGTCCCTGTTTCACGTATGGGCAACTTAACGGGGCTTGTTCCCTCGTTTCAAGCGACAACAACCTTTTTATGAACACTCCTAAGGGAAAAGCTGTAGATATAGTGTATAAGCCTATTTTCTAATGAATTGATACAGAAAATTAATGGTTCAAACACAACCCCCCTGGAGACCGGTTATTACCGAGATTCAAAGGAATCGTAACGGCTCCCACAACAATGGGGGGATCGGATATATATAACCGCCAGCATCCCCAAGCGGACAATTATCCTGATGAAGAAGGCTGGGTCAGACATCGAAACGTTGAGAGTATTAAATAATCTTACCCGGTGTGAAACCCGAGAAACTTTCACCAACGTACAAGATAGGTTAACAACTCCTCAAATGACCACGATGACAGTATTCTTCAGGCTTTGTGGTTCTCTTATAAAATTAGATCAATGTTTTCCACACCCGTTGAATTTCAGCGAGTACCTTCCGTTAGTCTTAACTATAAAAGATTGGAGAGTATAAGGCCATTTTCTACTTGGGCGATGACCAGTTTGGGTTCCAGAAGGGAACGTCCACTCGGGATGTGATTGAGGTGATCACAACACTTACAGAAAGAAACAAATAGTGTAACTAATATGTTTTCGGTTGTTTCTGGATTCCGAAAAGTCGTGAGTGAATCGGGAGAAACTAACGGAGAGATTCTGGAAAATGGGGATAGATTGGCTCGCAGCAGACAAATCCAAAACATATCTGCATGGGCACAGGTGAGGGCACAGGCTGACAGAGAATCAGGGTGGGCAACTATAGATTGCGGGGTAAGGCAAGGGTTCCCGTTGTCGCCATTGCTTTTTAGCGTTTATGCTGAGGAAATGGTAATACATGCATGAGAAGAACTTAATGTGGGAATCAGAGTAGATGGAAGCTGATAAAGTCAGTTAGATTTTCGGACGCTCAGACGCTGAGTAGTCTATCTTCGAAGGGACTACAAGGTTTAGTAGATGCTTTAGAGATGAAACAAAATTAACTGGATTCTCTGGGACAAAGAAAGCGAGGCTGGACATAAACGCTGGAGGACACAAACACGAGCAAATAGGACATTTTATTTTTTTAGGCTGTGCGCTTGAAGAAAATAGGCTTAGTTGCAGAGATATAAGGAGGAGAATAGCAATGACTGAGGAGGCGTTTAGTAATGGAAGGGAGCTGATGACGGGACGGGGACCTTGGGCATGGATAAAAAGAAGAGGCTGGTGAAGAGGTTGGGTTGTATGGGGCGGAAACCTGGACCCCCACAAAAGAGCACGATAATAGGCTGCAGGTATTTGAGATGTGGGTGTGGAGAAGGATGGAAAAGGAGAGGTGGACGGAGGGGAAGACTAACGAGGAAGTGCTTGAAATGGTGGACGAGGAAAGGGAAATTCAGAATGAAATTGCGATGGAGGGAAGGACGTTGAGCAAGCGGGGAAGAGGATAGGTTTCATGGACGGGATGAAGACGGTTTTACTCGTATGCAGAGGCGAAAAATGATGTACTAGAGCGAGATAAGGCCCTGAAAGTGTAGAAATCCGGGAGAAGAATACCTGACATTCAACGAAACGTACCTTTTCCGGGTAGAAAACTTGAATGAATAACTGATAATAAATGTACACGAATACCAATAAAAAAGAGGAACAATGAAGGAGTGCAAATGGCCACGTAAGACGCCGCCGACACGGAGGTCTAGCCAGTTGTGGGCGTCAGCTGCGACATCGTCGCGTGGCTTGCACCAAGAACCGCCATGTGTTAGTGTGCGCGCTTAATTTTGTCAGCTAATTTCGAAAGTTTCGCTGCGGAGGGAAGCTTTTTTGGTGCGACTAGTAAATTTTTCGAATTGGGTTCCTCTCGCGGCACGGTTTGGTGATGACGCACCCCGACCGTAATCGCTTGTGTTAATGCTAATAGTCTAAATCAGGGTTCTCCAAACTACGGCCCGTGGAGACCTTTTTATCTACGGAGAAAAATTACGGAAATTTACGTGTATCCTGCCAAGATCAGCCGCCGCTTACGTGGACATTACGTTTTCATCGAATTAAAGTGGAGGCGTGCAATAGTGCGTTATGTTTTCCAACCGATCATTACATTGCAAAACCTTATTCGCTGCTTACTTTTACTACTTCTGTTCACAGTAAATGAGATGATATAACGCCATCTAGTGGCAGAGTTTTAAAATGGCTTGCTGCTTGTTTAAGGCATTTCACCATTTCTACTTATACAAATGTTTATGTGTAGTGTATCAATTTGTTATTAAATAATAGCTGAATAAAATAATATTAAATAAATAATTAAAAACAACATCCGTTTCGATTCTTGTTTATTTGGACCTCGAGAGTGTAGTCGGCCCCCAAGCTGTTGTTTGATGCGGCGTCCATCCATCTGAAACCTGAAAAGTTTGGAGACCCTTGGTCTAAATGAATGGCGTTGTTTGTGTGAAACTGTTCACATTTCCAAATGAACAAGACCCAATTTTGCAGTCCTGGTCGTGGAGATATCCTCATCGTGTGTGTACGCATTCGCGCCGAAAGGACGAACCGAGGAGAGAAAAGGTCGCCCGTCTCTCTCTGCTCATTGGCCTTTTGGGAGGGCGGAATAGTGGCGGAATTCAGAGTCCCTCTTCCCCCTTCCTCTTCCTCTCTCTTGCCCCCCTCCCCTCCCTCCCGCAACCCCCCCCCTCCCCCGAGACTTCTTCCGCTGGAGAAGGAGAGAGAGAGAGAGAGGCACGCCTCGTGACAACACAATCGATCGCGCGACTAAAAAACTCAGAAGAATGAAAAGTGAAAGAGTCGCTTTTTCAGGCGAAACGATTACTCTCTTGGAGGGGGAGGGTCTGCTCTGGGGAGGGAGGAGGAAGGGTGGGTGCTGCTGCGCCGAACGAACGAACGAAGACTGCGCGCGACCCTCGAGAGGCACGCGGGGGCGCTTTTGGCCCGCTGATCATCGTCGCGCTGTGGAAGGAAAAGGGACGAGCGGTCGGCATCGGCGGCGGCGGAGCTGCGTCATCCGATGAAACGTATCACTTTTCAGAATAGTATCGTTAGATAAACGCGCACCCTCGCGTTGGGTCTCCGAATTATGCCTCGTATACGTTGGCCGCTCTAGGTGGTGGGCGCCATTCTTGTTTATGCACCAATTTGCGTGAAACTTCGCTGGCGTGTTCTCAATGGTACTATCCATAGGATAAAGTAAACGAAATTGCATCGTGCCGATATGAATTGTTGGTAATTACGTTCCTTTTGAACATGGAGCCTCTAATGGTACGTGGAGCAGTTCTCCTAGTAATCCGATTACATATCTACGGATTTTCTTCTAAGCGTGAAGTAATGCATTACATTTTATTTCAATAGTTACTGACAAGTATCAGTGTGTTGTATCGAATCCTATATTCTAGTTAAAGATATTACGGGATGATTTCTCCTAATCTTCGAATATCGTGCCGGCATCTCTAGTCGTAACCTGTTTTATCTAAGGAAATTTATCACCTTTCTAGACGTCGACATTTCCATCACGAATAATTGCACCTTTGTGACTTCTGCCCACATTGAGCCCTCAAACAAACAACTATATTCGCACTGCAACAGCTGCCATCCCAAGCTCACAAAGCACTCAATTCCTTATTCTCTGTCGATCCGCGTTCACCGGATTTGCAATTCTAAGGAAAAAATTCAAGAATATCTAATTGTAAGTGTGTTTCACAATTCTTTAACCAATAGAAATTATCCCTAGCCACTTTAAAAAAAAGCGTATTTTTCCCTCCTCTGCTAATATCACCCCACGCATAAAAGACACTCCCCCGGAATCCCTAAACCTTTACATCACATATTTTCCTGGCGTGCACAAACTCTAGACAATACTCAAAGACTTATTCCCCATTTTAGAGACAAACTGATCGACAGGTGATTTCCTACCCAAATGCCACTCATTATTCTTCAGACGTCCACCTAACCTATCCAACCTTCTCCGCTCCAATTATTCTTTGGATGGTAGATTAAATGACGCTCCCCGTCCAACCACACAGAGTTGCAACAAGCCACGTTGCAAAACGTGCAACAGTTTCCACTCCCTATCCTCTTTCCAGAGTCCTAAAACAGAGACGCCGTTCGACATCAAAGCCTCCGGCTCTTGCGACTCCCACAACGCAGTGTATGTATCACAATGCCAACTATGTCCATCCTTTTACGTTGGCGAATGCATTACGCCACTAAATATCAGAATAAATAACCATCGGTGTACGTGTAAAGACCCTTCCTCCACATTTTCCGTCCCTACCCATGTGCGGAAACATGGTTTGTCTTTTGACAAATGCTGCTTAATGGCAATACTGCTATCCTTACCCACCGTTAATCGAAGTACGCCAGAAGGAGCTGGCGTTAATCTGGTTACTGAAATCTTACGCCGCGCCCGGGTTAAACAAAACCCATTAACCCCCGTTAGATTCCGTTTAACCCCTCCCCCACCTCACTTCGGAATTTCACTTCGGCCCGTGAGCATCACGCTTGAATATTTCATGGCTCCTCTAAATTGACTAATTTTGACCTTGGACGTTTTAATCGGTGTATTATGGGTCACACTGGACAAATACCGTGGCGTTATGTGTCAGCCTCATGAATTCCATGTTTTCTTAAAAGAATTTCCTGACCGAGCCGACGAGAGCGAGTGCGATTCAAGAGAATCTGATACGGAATTACGAAATTTCGTGTAAATAATAAGTTGCTAAATTTTCGGTTAAATAATATAGGTGTGCATCAAAGTACCATTCAAATATTTAATAAGCCATGATTTTGGTTGCAATTTTCGTATTTACCTCTCTTAGTTTACTGAAGATGGCGATCCATTCTCTGTTTAAAGTGACGACGAAATGGAAATCGGTGCTAATGAAATCATGGGGATACAATTTTCTTTGTAACTTTGGCTTAGGGATGGTTTATTGTCCCTCTCCTTGGCGATCCGGAGAGGATTACTGAGCGGCTTTCCCTCTCCAGCTTGCGCTGGTTGGAGTTCCTCTCGTTGTGAGCGAATTGCTTTTCGTAGCATTACGAGTTTCGCCAGTTTAGCAGTGTGGTGAGCATTATTACGGCATTTTCACGCACAGCTAAAGTCTGGAAACTCTTCAGCTGTGACTAATCGCTGCGAAAGCCTTCGATCAACGTTTGCCATGCTGTGATGCTCGTGGAGAATCATTTTGTTGCTCTGAAATTGCACTTGCACACACAAAATTGCACTAAAATGCACGGGCTTCGCCCTTACCATTGTTGTTGGGAGTAACCCTTAATGTGAACGTGTCAGTTCACATTATTGCTTGTGTGCGTCCTTTGAACGCTAACTCAGCTTGGTTACTTTTTTTTCGAAAGGCTGGCTCAGTACGTTGCCAGCGAGTGTAGTGAATCGTTCTTCTTGTTTGTTCCGATGTGGGCGCAACTGCCGCCGAGTGTTTTCTGTCTGTACGCGTGTTGTGTTTGAAGTTCTCTCGTTTGAGCGATCTGTTCCGTTGAGGAGTGGAGTTTGCTGGAGGTAGGTTAAAAAAAGTGTAGTGCCTTTTTACGCTAGTGCCTGAACTGTTGTAATGGTGTTCACTGTGATGTGTCGGGTTGAAAAGCTAGAGAATAAGTGAAATATTGAGTTTGTGTCTTTTCGCGATGGCATTGTTCTTAATTATAATGTGGCAATCATTACTTATTGAAGTGGAACCCGCAAGGTTCATTTGCTGTTCGAATGCAGCCTTCATCAGATCGTATTAACAGAGGAGAATTCTCCTTGCCTTGACGAGGCAATCAACGCTGTGATAATTTGCGTTGCTGGGCAACATTGAGATGGTCGAACTGTGCTGCTCAGAATTGTAAATTGCTGTTGAGCGTAAGTTATTGATTTATATGGGCTATTATTAGTCCGCCCTGCTGTTTTCGGGGTCAAATCCGAGTAGCCCATGATTCGTCTTGCCCAAGTGGTGGGCGGCAGTCCCTTAAAGCTGAATCACGTCCTCTAAAAAACATCACTTGTGTTTTATTTTACTCTGCTGTGTGTATAACTTCATTAATCTAGAATTAATGCTAAAGTCTGCGTCGAAATGTTAATCTTTTCCACAATCTTCGGCTGTCTTCCATACCTGGACGTTGAAGGTTAACGATGGGACTTAAAGGTCCATGACCTACAGTTGGTCATTTATCACGGTTACATCCACTGCGTTGGTCGCACGTCGTTCATCAGAAAGAGTTCTTGATACGGGTCATGTCGCGAAGCATACAAGGTGAAATGGGTCCATATAGCGTAGAGGCATGCGTTGGGTGTTTGAACTGCGTGCTCTGTGCGGCGGGGCCCAGTGCGCCTAAGGTCCAGATTACTCTGCTGCCGTTCTATAAACTACATCAAAGTAATGTCCATGGAGTATGATTTTTATTCATGTTTAATTATTGATATCATACAAATTACGATCCCATTATGAGCAAGGAAATGGTAGGTGAAAGGGTTACACATTTGGAATTTTTTTCTTGCTAAAGGAATAATGGCATCCGCACGGAGAGATCAATAAAATGGATAAGTTCTAAATATTACGGCTAAGGCCGTTTTCGAGCATGGCAAATCGACCAATCTTCCCTTGCAACCTAGAGCTCATTGGGCGGATATGACGTCAAATTCACGTGACCGCAGACGCCATATTGTCTAGATCAGTGGCCGCCAACGTTTTTTTTTTTTTCAAGTGCGTCGTTTTCCAATTTTTTTTCACAAACATTTTTGCTGGTGGGTCACATCACTTCTATTTTAGATTACGCATTATCTTCGAATACAGAAAATAAAAACATTATACAGGTGGGATTATCCAATATAACTTATAAATAGAATTACAAATTTATTGTTATCAAATCTACATTTACAACTTGAAAGAAATCATAAAATGTTAGCAGAAAAGTAAACACCATGTAAACAAAATGAACCCCTATTTAATTGAGAACATTTAATGATTTTAATGGCTTCCTTGATGCTGTTTTATTATCCCTGTAAGGTTTGAGATATTTGAGTGATAATTCGTTGTTTTAAAAGTGCCCATGATTCTGAATTTTCGTTAGTTAACCTGTTTCGCGATGAATTGAGAATGAATTTCATTTGGGAAAATAACTGTTCACATAAGTAGCTGGACACAAAAGCTGATAGTAAAGCGAAACCAACTTTCTTTATCGAAGAAAACTTGGAAGGAGGTGATGCCCAACATGTAGCTATCATGCTTAAGTGATTTTCATCAGTGGCTTCAACGTTGTCTTCTTGACTTGCCTTGAATTTTCCGTCCATATTGCTGAGTTTTTAAAAAGTCAATTCACTCCATATCCAGATTTTCAATTTCAAGGAAATTGAAATATTGCAGGTCCAACACATTGTCCTCCATTTCATCAGGCTTTATTATAAAACTGAACATAGGACCATGAGCTTTAAAGTTCTGAAATCGGGTTTCAAATTCGGTTTGAAACGCATCTGTGTAAGTTTTAAGCGTATCTACTTCTGCATTTGTAATTTCTTTATGAGGTTTTACTAAAGGAAAATATTTAAATGTTTGTTTCACTAAGTCACCCTGGCGCAAAACTATCGTACAACAAAAACTTTTACATTCTTCACAAAGTTTGAGAATAGTCTGTTCCTTGCCCCGAAAGCGCAAATTTAAATGATTGAAATGATTAGTGATACTATCTGCTAAGAAGCCACTTTTTATCTTTTGAGCCGAGGGGAAACTTTCACCGATTTCACTCATAAATGTTTCAATGGCATCAATGCATTCCACAATGCGATTGAGAACTTTGACTCTGCTTAACCAGAGATTTTCAGTATGCATTAATAAATCACTGTATTCGCGTTCAATTTCTTCTACAAATGTGATTCAGTGATTCAAGGCGGAACGAGCTATAATTGTATTGGTAATTTTAATCACTACGCTCATTTAACTGTTTCGAGGAGGCTTTTGCACATAAATTTTGTTCGTGAATTATACAGTGGAATGAAAGTAGTGGTATTCCAAGTTCCTTCTGCAATAGGTTTTCAAAGCCAGCATATTTTCCTAACATTCCTGTAATCCCATCAGTTTTGACCGAAAATAATTTTTTCTTCAAATCGAAAACATTTCCGTTTTCGAATTTAATGAATTCTTGAACTTTCTTGTGTGAAATGTCAATACCTTTCGTAGTACCTAACGTTGGCAAGTGCACACAATAACTCTTCATGAATAACTGGAGAATCAATAGCTCCATAACGAGCTACTATTGCAAGCCTTGCAACGTTATTTATTTCAGTACTTTCATCCACATACTAACTAACTACTTCACTACTTAATAAATCATTTTGTATCTACATAGTGATATCTTTTGACACATCATGAACACGACGTTGTACGGTTCGAACAGATGAGGGCATTTCTTTCATTTTACTCAATGTTTCTTTTTTGTTTTGAAAATCACTGGACAACTTTTCAGTCAAGAAAAATTTCTTTAAAAACTTCACCATCGGCAAAAGGTTTACCATGCTTAATTAATCCAAGTGATACAATAAAACTTGCATATGTTGAATGTCTTGAACTCTTGTTTGAACTCACAAACTTGTTAATAGCCCCTTTCTGTGTATTAAAATTCTGTACACATTGATGAATGTATTCCAATTTGTCTTCAGGATCCATTTTTGAAAGAGATGCGCTCTATGTTTGGAGAAGTAATTTCGCTGAACATTGTATATGCGATCAGTTAAATTGTCGCCACCGATTGTATGTGCATGAAAGACGTTCGCCAAGTCGAACACATCCATATTCTTTTTCCAACAGAGTTTGAAACAGTCTTGTCTTTTTGGCTTTTGGCGCACTCATATTAATTATGGGCTCAGACTTTTTATTTTCTCAAATTGATACCAAAGTTCTTGGTTAACTAAAAAAAACGAGATAATGCAGTTAATTTCAATGCATGATACATGATCTATACATAATATAATTACTGCTATGCATAGTTCATTTCTATGAAGTCAGTGTATTAAAATTTAAGAGTTACGTATCATTAATCCCTCTTTTGTTTATATTTAAAAAAACATTATACACTCACAATACTGCATTTCCGCCAGATACGTTTTTTGCAGTCTACCAGGTATGAGTCTAAATAAAGAGCCGAGCAATATTAATTAGGCTGCGGTAGGCGTAATTACAATGCCACAAAAGAGATTACACGTTATTTCACTTTTAAAATTGATCAGCAGAAGGTGGGAAAAAGAAAGAATAAAGAAAATTATATAACAATAAAAATAAAAAAGAACGCAGAGCGTAATAAAAACATAGACAGTCTTTGAAAAAATATACGTATATCAATGAAATATACAATATCAAAAAATAGTATTTCAGCAACAAATGTAAGTAAATAACAGAAAAATAAAAACTTCAAAAATATATTAAATTTGCCATTTTCTTTTAATAACAGCAACAGTCACACAGTTTCACTGGCTGACATCTCAAGGTCAACTAATAAGACACCATTCACCAAATCTCTGATACAATATGTTTGGCACATGTTTGATACATGTGCGCGGTGCGTAAGAAATTCATCACATTTTGCCACACTTCACAATGCAAACAGATTAATTCGTTGGCAAGAATGCCTACCGATCGTCGTAGTTAAGAATTGTTTAATGGGTCACTAAAATTTTCCCAGTGGGTCACTAGGTGACCCGCGAGTCATAGGTTGCCGACCAATGGTC
The DNA here is from genome assembly GCA_963169105.1 of Ceriagrion tenellum. Taxonomy (NCBI): domain Eukaryota; kingdom Metazoa; phylum Arthropoda; class Insecta; order Odonata; family Coenagrionidae; genus Ceriagrion; species Ceriagrion tenellum. The sequence goes on from OY720636.1 coordinate 165,570,832, forward strand.
TAGATGCATAGCAAAGAAACCGAGTTAGTGAAAAAGCAGTCGTGTTATGGTTCCTATGTATTATGATAGAATTCGGGGTGGGATAATATGGGCTTGTATGGAAAATAGAAGTGAAGAAACTTTCAAGTGGATACTATTTTATCATTACTACATAATTACGAAAAAATGATGAATTCGCTATATTTAAAGGCTTTTCAAATGTGAATATACTGATAAAATGTTTGGTAGCTTATAGTTATGTGAATTATTCCAGGCATTGTAGATATACCGACCTTGTTTACTTTATTGAACCCACAAATTCTCTTTTCCTTGCTCTGAAAGAAAACCCTCGTTGAAAGTATAGTGGTCCGATGAAAGGTACTCTCAAGTTAGCCATAATTTCATCGGTAACATTAGTTTCAGCTAATAAACATCATAATTGCTGATAACGTTGAGCATTGAAGAGGTTTTCACTGCATTCATCAAAGAGGGGGGACAATAAACCATTAGAGTAGATAGAATTTGTTTTCAGCTTAATTATGTTACTTACAACGCACGTATTTTATCAGTCTACAGTTGAAGATCATAGGTAGTTCTTTCGGGGTGTTATGCATTATTATATTGTTACGTGTTTTTTCATGTAGGCAAAAAACATTATAATGCCCTTTTGTGCGTAAAGACGTTCACTTTAGCAGCCCCTAGCAATCGAAGCATAATCGTTATTCGCCATATTATGATATATATTTTATGGATTATTTTATTCATTAGCAATAAGATTTTGAAAATATTATTCCCTTCTAAATTGTCTTGACTTAGTCTTTCTGGCATTAGCCGCTTGACGACTGTCCGTTCTTGATGTATGGTTTAAGGAAGGCGGATCGAGGTGCACATCGAGGCTGGTGTTAAATTTTCTACACACGTAGGCTTGCAGTCGGAGTTGGGTCATCTCGCTAATTAAATTTGTCGTCTATAAATAATAAAAATTAATGGATCGTCCCATTTTTAGGAAAGCGTTGATAGTGTAGAGTCTCACTCGTGTGCCACCTGGAAAATATTGGAAGAAATTCTGCACTAATCAACGTTAAGCGTGACGTTCTCTCTATGCACAGAACAATTGTCATACGACTTTCAGTCCAACTTGTGTACAGGCATTGTCTGATGAGTCCCGGTGTGTGCCATCACCATCATCACCTCATTTACAGCTCAGCAGTGGTGGATTGGTGTGGCTATTGGTGTGTGCATGGGTCTCGAGATAATAGTCCTTTTAAGAAGAAGGGATCCTGGCGGCTCCAGATGAAGAGTGAAAGCGGGACCAGAGCATTACTAGGTTTTGGTTTCTATCGTGGCTTTCTGGCGGAAATGTGCCTAGGATGACCGATGGAACGCCGTAACTTTACGCAGGGAAAGTTTCCTGTCGCGCGGGCATTTCAAAAAATTATAACCTTGCAAACTCAGGTCAAACTTCTTGATACTAGTCCAAGAATTGACTAGGATGACGGACTGACTGACGGTGGCAGGGGCTGCATAAATTTGGTCCATCAAGAGATGTACATGCCAATACTAGTGGAGTGGATATTTTGCATGTTCGTGTAACCAAGCGCAAGGGGTGTGATGTTGTTACAAGTAATTACGGTGAGTTAGCCCTTTGGTCAGGAATTGAAGGTAGTGTGCACGGCAGTCAAGGTATAGGCTCGCTTCTCTATGGTTGAGTTCGGTGGTGCCCTCAAGGAAATACGAGTTAGTATCCCGTAGATTTCTCTGGGTTCGTATATGAGTTTGCATCTTAAGAGTTGTAATTGTGGCATAGGTATTATGAAACGGCGAATCGGGAAAGTGGCTGAGTGAAAGTGGGTTTCGGGGAAAACTGAGTGAGATGCCGAATGAGGAGATGTGTGAATGAAGGAGGTGAGGGAATAATTGCACATTAGAGCGCCGACTATCCGGCGCCTGATTAACTGTTCGTCGGGGTCTTCGTACTGTCATCTGGGCTACATACTGTCATTCATCCCGCGACAGCCCCTTCTCTTCCCTCTCCCCCTCACCCACTGCCCATTTACGTTCGCACCAGCAGCCAGCGGCAGCGTTCAAGTCTACAAAATTGCCAAATTTTGTCCACACACACACACACACACAAGTTTCTCAGCAGGAGGCTTTTAAAATACGCATATGACAGTGGTGTTATTGTGAGTCTCCTCATTCACTGCTCATGACTTTTGGCGAACCGGGTAAGCGACCTAATAATGCTTCCGCGCCCGTTTTGTATTTATGTTGAAATCAGTAATAGAACTGTTATAAAAAGTCCAATTGTTCGGGAATGAGTCAGCGATGCGTGTAGAAATGGGACAAAATGAACCGAGCAGTTCAAATGGAAGTTTCGAAAAATGAACTGATCTGTAAATGAGCGGTTCACACACACTACCTGTTCCGCACAGTGTTTTAAAGTTAGAGCCTAGTGCTATCTATTTATATTAATTTTGTAGCGTGTCAGTCATTCTGTATCCGTTTTGTTTCTTTCTCTGTCAATTTTTGAGCTAGAAGAGTGATGTTTGGTGCGTTGAATGTGGAATCTCTGTCTTCATGATTTGGTAGTTGTTTTGGATTTATATAGCTTGGGCGTGTGGCAGGGGGTGTAAGGTCACCAGCCATGCAAAGGTGTAAGTTATTTGGAGATGAAGTGGAGACATGAATTAAAAGGGGTGTATTTAGTCAGTTTAAATAAGATCCAAAAGAGTGGCTGCTTGGGCGTGTGGCAGAGGGGGTGTTAGGGTATCATCCGTGCAAAGGTGTATTTTTGGGTTGTGGTTGCAACAACCAGATGCAAGGAACAACAAGGGAGAGTGGAAGAGTGTAAAGGTTGTAGTTGTAACAAAAGAAACCCACAGTGCTCTCCTTTTCAAATGGCTTTAAAAACAACAAAGGAGAACAGTAAATGAAAAAAAAATGTTCACCAAGGAGCTATTTTTAGACTAGGACACACCCTCTGTGGGTACACACTCCTGCTCACGGAGTGAGCATGCTAGCTGCCTGCTAGTATTGTATGAACGATGCAGCGGAGGATCATGAATTGTGTTCATCAAGTTCCTTCGAGTACGAACAGATGGCGAGACTCTAGGTGCACCATTTAGGGGAGGGTGTGTGTGTGTGTTGGATCCACAATCCACCCAACCATTAGATAACGCCCATCGCGGAGGACGGGGCTTACACTCGTCCTTGAGCCCTCTCGAAAGAACCTGAACAGCATGCTCACTAGAGTTCTGCTACGATACAACGCTCAAAATGAGGTAGTGTATGATAGAAATGCAGCAGAACTCAATTCAATAGCGTTCTACTGCAGTGCTTCTCTTGCAGATTCGTTGGACAGCAGGGCATTCAACTAAGGTAGTATTGGGATAAAGTTGAATAGGCTGTTAGTTCGATGCTATTTCGATCGGAAATTATCCCTGCATTCTTCGCCAATAAGTGTGTTGCGTTACGATTCTAAGAAAAATAAAAATGCACCGCTGTTTTATTCACATGCATTTCTGTGGACTCGTAATGTTCAATCAAGTGTAAATTTTGGTTCGACATGAGAAATTCATTCTTCTAAGTTTAGAGTCGAATTTTGAGTAGGACAGCGGAAACTAAATGTCTCGTCACTGCAGGCATTTTAAGCATGCTTGTGCTTTATCGATTCATCGAAATCGTCACCCAAACCTGGACGACAAATGACGGAAAGCCATTCATCGTCGTGTACTTTTCTAAATGAAACTATCAATGCATTTGTTCTTCCGTCTATTGGTACCAAAGTTCGCTGAATGGTGGTGATAATAAAACTCGAAACGAAAAGGCCGAGTATTCATACTCCGAGTGATATTGCCTGGAATTTGCACCGCGAACGTAAGAGCATATGTATTATCTCAGTTATAATTGCCCTTACAGCCACGCCGTATTTCATGTAGACGTTTCAGTGTAGAGGAAACGCCACAAGTGTCATTTCTGCACTTAATAGTCTATTTATTTGCGGTAGAAGGCAGTTTTCATATGTTTATCTTATTTTTTTACGTCATTTACTCTTTATTTTATCTGACTATTTTTACACTACTTAGAGCCATTATTTCAGATCACTTTCTACTTTGACTTAAGTTCAACTATGAACTTAAGTCAAAATGAATTTTGAATGAAATGACGGGTTGATAAAGAATACGTAATTTGAAGTTCGAAGTAAATTTGAAGATTTAATTCTTTAGAATTATGCTTGAATTGCAAAAATATGGAGAATATGATTAAGTAATGATAAAAAATTGAGGTCATGAGCACGAAAGAATAATGAAAATACGTCGAGGAAGTGAGAAGGCTGCCTTCGACTGAAAAAAAAAACAGAATAAGCCTGACGTCGTGTATGCAAATGAAAAATTTGCCTCGCACAAAAATAATATTTTGAGTAGAAATAAAAAAATCTCGAGCGCATTGTAGGATGCCGTAAAGGAAAAACTGAAACAACAGCGGAAAAATGATCTGCACGAACGCTGTTCGTGTGGGTAACATAACTTACGACCATTTTTTTTATGTTGTCCAACATTAAGGTCGTCCGGGTGTTCCACCGCGTTGGTTGATTGTGCAAGGAAAACACTCCATGATCCTTCGATCCACGTTTCGCTTACTTTAAATACGCCGTTTTAAATGAACCTTTTCACAAACCTCTGCTTTTACATACTCTAGGCACCTGTTATCTCACCTGTTATTCTCACGTCAGAAAATTCTTCACGTTGAGCGAACAGTTGATTAACAAATATCAGCATTCGAGTATAATTGCCAGGAAATTCAAAGTGAATACGTCGTTTTACGATAAAAATTTACATCTTTGTCAATTGTAAACAATCTTCAAATAGACTCAAGACCGATCGGAGCTCTCTCTCTCTCTTCCCTAAAATGTACCCTCGGATTTCATAATGTGCGGCCAACGACACACCTTCCGCCTATTAAGTGTAAATCCAGGCAAACTGTAGAATCCCAAAATTTGCTACTAGGTATACTCTCTTTGAAGGGTTAGTTGAAGATCCAAGTAATAGTTTGAAAGTGAAAAATGATGCAGCGACGGTTGTATCTGTTTGGGATTGGGAATTCTACTTTATTTCTGAAACATATTAAACCGAAAAATAAATTACGCAATAGGGCCTCGATTCTGTACTACACTGGAGTCCTGTGCACCCAATGCCTTAACCCACACCACCACGACAAATAATCATAGCGCGAGCGTAAGGCCGTTGTTACTTAAGCATGAGCAGATGCGTAAACAGCCAACATTAAAATAGCATTTTATTTACACCCAAAATTGCGCCAATGCATTAACTCGTGGACATAAAATAGCTCCTGTTATGATACGGATAATTTGTCCACGCATCTATCTATCAACGTATATACTTACAAAGACATGCATCGTGTGAACATGTCTTAATACGACGAATTGGAGAGGAGCGAAATTCTCGAGTTACCTACAATTTTCTCGCGAACCCGGGCCTATGGGAGAAAAAGCAGTGACCCTTTTTCTAGATCTCTCCTCAGTCGCAAAAACAATTAAATCTTTGGCGCCACCTCACCGTAGGTCTCGCGGTGTCTCCTCGTTAGACTCTTTGTTGATTACAAGGCTTGACTCACAATTTTTTGCCGTTACTTTATGTTCCGGGAATATTTCGCACTTCACTGTGCATACATTTTTCAATATTTGCTATCGAACGCGTCCTATTTCACTATCGATTTAATATTTCCTCATGGAACTGCAATAAAATTTAAGAATCGAACTTTTCGAATAGATCACATTTCTAAGAATGTCGAAATACTGCGATAGAAATTGCAAACAATTAATATATTTTTATCGGGAAAATCACAGTAAATAATTAGCGAAGTGATTTAACAGTTTGTATTTCGGACTATGTCTACATGTCGCATCTCATAATAAGTACTATATGTGGACACCAGAAGTCAAGGGGTCTAAGTGACATTAAAAAAATAATAAGCTAGGTACAGAAATGGGATGTGAAAATATAAATCTTTCAGGTGGTAAAGGGATTCAAGTGTATGATTTTACACTTTCCCGGCGAATTAAATTAGTGTAAATTTCTCGGGCTCGCCACCGGGTAAGATTTTTATAGACAGCCGACGTTTCGGGTTCCGACTCGTCACCCTTAGCCTTGAGAATGGGTGACGAGTCGGAACCCGAAACGTCGGCTGTCTATAAAAATCTTACCCGGTGGGGATCCAAGTGATTTTCTTGACAGGTGATGCTATCTAGGGTAATGCCTCTTAACTACTAAGTGGGTTGTACCAAACATTTTCAACTTTGACTTAAGTTTTCTCTAAACAACGATTTTGTTACTTAAGACCCCATTGACTTCTGGGGTCCTCATATTATCACTTGAGCGTCGACTTCATAGGCAGATCATCTGACTCGGCACGAACTTCCATGCAGATGAAACACTAAGAAATCGTGAAACTATTGCGCACCTAAATACATATATACATTCTGAAACTCAGACGCAATATTTCAACGAAATATCACGAGGCTAAAGATAAATAAACGTTGATACTCGCCGAACTATCTCCTCCGGTATCTCGTATGTCTCGCACGGTAGACGGCAAGTGTGACGTTACTCGTATAACTTCCAAAACGGCGCGCAAAAAGCGGCGTTTGAAACGACGTCATCTTTTCAATTCACTGTAGTTCAATAAATATGGGTCACTCAGATGAAAGGAGAAGTTATGTAGGAAACATTTTTGGATATCTATATGATGCATGAGTTAAAACAGCTGTAAAAAAACCTTGCAAGTTCTCCATTGAACGTGGTCGGATTATCCGTCGCCTTCGATCGGCCCCTTCTATTCGTAATACCACTGTAATAATAGGCCCTCTGCTGCTCTAGGTAACATTATAGCGTGGTTGGTTTTAGATAGGATGCTTCTGAGAGAGTGGTTGGGCCTCACGTGACTCTCGGTTAAATGATATTGGGGTAATTCCATGACCAAACGACCTAAAAAAATTGCCAGGGTTGAAATTCGCCTTGAAAAAATCATTTGACTTGACAGGGATTCGAACCCGGATCTCCCAATTACACCACCAAGCCATCTTCCTTCAAGGCGAATTTCGAGGGCGTTTTATGCGAACTAGATGTTTTTCATGGCGAATTTCAACCATGGTGTATATGCATCCGTGCGAGTGACTTCGTACCACATCATTTGTTAAGTGCAATGATTGGAAATTTATGAAAAATGCCCTTGACCTAATTTGTTTGTTTTGACCTAATTTACCACATGTACTCTGTTTTTCTGTATTATCGACCGTGCCCAATTGTTTTGCAAAATATATGTCCCTTGCCTTGTTACGGGAGTATGAAAAATGAAACTTTTCGTTTTCTTGTTATTGGTGTCTTAGCGGAATGCTCATTTGAAAGAGGAAGTTAATAATCCCTCGGCGTCATTAATTCAAGATTTTGCATTTTTGTACATTACTATTTACTATTTTAACTTCGAACGAGTTTTCCTCAAAGCACGTACCCCTCGATTTTGCTCATTTTTTTATATTTTGTTGAAAAATACCTTGGCTCTACAAATGTATTGCAAAATTGCGATGGTAATTTTTGTTTTAAGAAAGAAATTAATTTTTATGTGTACGCTTTTTACGCCCAAGTTTCGAGGCATCCAAGGCACGGGGGACGGTGTTTAATATCGGCGTGCGGTCCAACACCACTCGTGTATCAGTTGCATCAAGGGGGTGGGTTTAGAACAAATACCCTATTTTAGAAGGCGTCAAATCGCAATAATGCTGTTTTAGCGGTCTCCATGTCGACGAATCCCGTAATTGATTGTTCTCGTGCTTTCGATGCTCTTCTCCTCTTGATCATTGTTTAGACTCAACAATCACGTGTCCTCCATTAGTAACTAGTTAAATACACCCGTCAGACTAGGGAAGAAGATCTGGTGGCAAAGTTTCCTGAAGCTGTTGGAAGGAATTCATTTAGGGTCACTGCAAGAACCCACCGGAATGATCAATTTAAAAAAAGTGCTCGATAGTAAGTTATTTTGCATTGACAGGTGCTTAATCTTCAAAATAGTCCCTTTCATGAATACAAAAAAAATGTCCCCCTGTTGTCTATGTGACTAATCTATCCTAGCACCCGTATGCATGACTATGTATCATATCGTTTTTAATTGTGGCGGGTATCTTCTTTTGGAAGGTATTGAGGAGTGTACTTTTATTCTTTTTATAAGTTACTCCGCGGTTCGAATAAGTTTGGACTGGGTCCTTAAATTCATACAGTAATGAAATCGAGTAGGCACCGATAGATCGGGATTTTAGGTAAGGTTGAGAATTGAAACCTCATAATTGCGTTCCGCATAATACATATTATTCGATAAAAAAGTACTCAATTCGCTTACAGTGATCATATACGGAGCCAAAAATTATCCCTGGGGACTCCTCTGTATTTCCAATTGGTTGGAAAGTTAATAAACGAAGAATTTATATTTTTGAAAACATTTGAAGTTGGAAAAGGAGCATATCTAATGCGGAGTAATTGAAATAAGTGGAATTCCATTAAGCATTTAACTTGGATTTGTAAGTCTCGCTTTCGTGTATTTCGCCCAATGGTTGTTCGTTGAATGGGTCATTCGATGGAAGTTTACCTGGACTGCGAAATTTTTCTAGCTAGAAATGTACATTGAATTGCTGAAAAAATGGCAATCTAAATATTTCATTTTTGTGGGAAATATTTTTTAACATGGGTCTTGAGGACAATTCCAAGCAACATCTTCGAGCTTCAACGTCTAATCAGCGCCTGCGCTTCATTGCGTTACACAGTTGCACGTCTACTACGCTCGCGGTCAATGGCATTTGATTGAAACCATGTCGTTCACGTGTTGGAGGTGCAATGCCTAAAAATAGTCGACGATATTAATTCGTCAGCGATAAAGTTTGGTTTTTTCTTACGGTTCCTGTGACCTATAAAGTTTTCGGATCTTTTAAGATCTAAGGTAGTACTTCTACATCCACTTTCACCACCCCGCAAGGCGCCTCAAGGGCGTGTGTGAATGGTATTTCTGGCATACACCACAATCATTGTCATGTCTGGGGGGGATCATTGTCATAAGAGTTTCGAAACCGCGGTCGACCTCGAAAAATGATACGTTCTGCTATCATGACTCACGGCCCATTTAAGATTTTCGTCGGTTGGCTTTCGATTGGCAGTATATTGGGCGGTAGTGTTTCCAGTGTTTCCTCGAGTTTATGTGGTAAACGTCAACTATTTTATGTGCTGCGCAGCGGTTTGCTTTGATCGTTTATGACTGATATATAGAAGGCTTGTGAGGAGGGAGGACTGAGGGGATCTGATATGCATATCCTTAAAGATGCTCACGTAGACGACTGTCGATTCCTTTGCAATCAAAAGGATTTTCTCCTCCGCCGAAAAATATTTACTGTTAATTTGAGGTTTACCAAGATCCCGTCAAATACTTGGAATCTTTATTTTTTAGTCGTTTGAAATTCTCGTGCAGCAGAAAGTAAAAACAACTCTCCTCTGGACGAGTCGCTCGACAGGACGCGTCAGGACAGCGGGCGGGCCCTTTCGACTCGAATGGCCCAGATGATGTCAAGGGCGTTCGATATTCGGTGGGAATCATAAGGTTCTCCGGAGTTGAGCGCATTGTTTACGGGCGGAATTCGCTCGACGAGAGTTGGGTACTCGTGACAGGCGGTGAAGGAGCGCTTTCCTCTCCGCGCACGGATAATAATGCCTCGCTCGCACCGACCACGCGGAATCGGTCGACGAGATTGGGATGATGAACGTATGGGGCCGCCGCCGACACGTCGAGTGGTGCGGCCCCATTTGATCCTCCTTCTGTGCCCCCCCATGTGTCGGGTCGTGTGAGGGGATCGAATGGGGGAGGAAGACGACGGCGGGGGGTCCTTTCGTGTGTCGTGGACCAGCGACTCGTTTCGGAGGTTGGGGAAGCGGCGTGGGGAGTGTGTGGCACGCGTGTGGAGAGGCGCCGCACCCGGGTGTGTGTGCCCCTTTAAAAGTATCAATATCAGTGCGGCGCCACGAGGGGAAGCTTGAAGGGGAGCGCTTTAAAGGAGACGTAGTGGCGGCGCTCTCTCCTATGTGTATACACGATGGATGATGATCTCGAGGACCATCACCACCACCTTCTCACGGGGAGCGGACGCTCTTCTTTTGATTCTGACCCTGGGAAAAAACATCCTTCGAACGTGTGTAATCGGAGAGGCGATTAAACTCCCCGTTTCTGTCCGCCCGTTTATTGCTGTTCCATGACTCAGTGATCGGCTTCCACATGCTCCAGAGAAACCCTTCGGTGTGACCCAGTCAGCGTCACCCAGTGGTCTTAGTGTTGATCAGGGAGTGCCAACTTAACGTTATATTTCTTTGATTGGGGGTGCTAACTGCTTACTACAATAATAGATGGCGTTACTTGTCACCGCGAAATTCAAATCCGGGAGGTTCACCACTGTATATTTTAAGTTTTATATTTTTTTGACCATTTTAAACGTCCCTGATTAATCTCCATGACATTGAATAATGGTATAGCAAAAAATATTCTGAAAATAGCTTTATATACTGCATATTTAAGATAAAAATCCTTTTATCATCAAGAATTGGAAGAAATACCTGGTAACTTGATCCCAAATGAATGCCTGAAACACCTACAAATCCTAAATTCTCATGATTTCAATGATGAAGAAACGTAGGGTAAAGACATTTAATTACTTTTATTATAAAAAATAAAATTTATTGCATAAAAAGTAAATTAATAGATAGTCAAATACACATAAATACATGAGGAAGTGATATAATGGCTGTAGCAATAAGCATTCAAAATTTTCCCCATCAAGGGTAAATCCTCGACTGCCTCTGAAAAAATAATTGCAACATTAATTTAAGATATATGGCAAATTCAATCGAGAGGCATGAAATTAAATAGCCAAAATAGGTTTGCTCCTGGTACACAGACACCAGAGAAACTAGAAAGAATAGGTAGAATTTGAAATGAAAATTATTTTCTGCTGTAAAATTACCAACCACTGTTCCAAGGAGTGTGCTAAATTAAACTGTGGAAACCCAAAGATATGGAAAATAATACAAAATATTGCAGTAATAGAGGAATCCCATTAAAAGTTAAATATGGAAATTGAAATACACACATGTACTACACCTTAGTAACACAATATTAATGCCACTGGAACAATATAATAATGACATTAAGTACTTGAAGCATTTTTAATAAATTTTGACTCAGAAGACAGTTAATCTAAATGTCATTATGAAAGAATCACTATTGCCACAATTATATATTCCAATAGCTGAAGAAGATGAGGTTTTTTAATGTAAACAACCACCAAATTCTGACAGATTAATGAACTCCAATGAAAAATTTGAAACATTTCACCTAAAGCAACAATAGAAGAACATTACCACCACAAATTCATGAGTGAAGCAAAAACCAGTAATCAAATAAGTGAATAACTTAAATAGTCACGAATCTGGGAAACAAATTCTTAGGAGGAATATTAGGGGTCTCAGAAACAGGAGGGCATGTATGAAGCAGTGTATGGTGGTAAAAGAAGCAAAAGAGGTTTGCGAGGGTAGGTCAGTATGGAGGAAATTATTGAAGCAGAGTTAGGTGTACAAATATGTATTTATGAGTGAAACTTGTTGACTCTACCTACCCCGGAAAGGAACGGTGTGATTCGAATGAATGTATGTATGTACCTGGGAAACAGATAATTGAAAATAATTTTTTGTAGTTGGCTTGCAAAATCATCATAACAAACATAATTATTGACAAATAAATATGACATACATCTACTCTGATGAGCAGAACAATTGATCAAAAGAAATAAGACTTGCACAAATATGCATACACATGCAGATGGGTCATGCATAGGGGTCAAATTCCTGTTTGCAGCCAGCTCACTGAGGAGCAGACATTGTGGGCTACCTTTGGTCGGATTCATATCCTTAGAGATTCCCGGTTTTGCTGTTTACATAAGGAATTACTGTTAGCTCCAGCCAGTTCAGCTCATGAAGTCACAAGCCCTTGCACCACGTAAAGGTTAGAACCGGGAAGGGAAAATAGGGAAAAATGACTGTTACAGGAAGAGGAAGAGTATCATAGAGGACAGGAAGGTGGAAGATAAGAGAGAAGCCTGGCACTGGCATTAGCCTGCTCTTAACGAATAATGCCTAGGGGACCCACAGGTTTACGTCCCTACCGAAAGACGTGCTCTTACTATGAAGGATCAAAGCATTCTAGGATGTCAACATGAATTATTCAATCTGTTAAACAAAATTGCTTAATTGCAACTTGTGCAATGGAGAAGGCAACTTTTTCTTTTACATCTCTCCCATGCTCAGCATAAGCTAGCCAGTGAAAATTAATCACTTAGTGGGCAATGGGTATGCATAAGGAGGACACCTGACACTGGTGAGCAACAGTCTTCAAATGTAATTTCACAGCTTGCTAGCACCTGGCAAAGAAGCCAGAATTTGAGAAGTGGAAGCAGAAGCATCTTCATTCATTAGGGTAGACACATTCACAGAATAGGCTAGCTGAGAAGCACCAGACGGTATTGGTTTGCCAAGAGGCAAGAAAAGGGTTGGCAGTATATTAATATTTAAGCGAGTCAAGGTGCTGTTAATGAATTGACTCCATTCAGAATGCTTCTCACAAATGCAAAAATTATCAAATAGCTTTGCCACATCTCACTGATTCACTATTGGATTGCCACAGAACTCTCACCATTGTTCAGCTCTGGTGTCATCCAACATATCATGCAAAAAAAGAATTAGTGCCATGAATCCCTGAAGTGGAGCCAATGCCACAGTGTATGTGCCAACACAACCATGGCATTAGCCAACATAAGCTGCTCAATTCACTACATACACAAGAGTTTATGCACACAGCCAGAGTAAAACCATCACTTGCTTGTGCATGCAACTTCATTTGGGCAACCATGCTAGCAAATATTGAAACTGAACAACACTCACAATATACCCTGGTGAAAATAAAATGTGAATGAAGCGACAAAAGTGTGCATGAAGAGTACTAAAAGCATGAAAACAGTGACAAAAGTGTGATTTGTAACACCTAAAGTGTGAAGTAAGTGCGCTGAAAGTGGGCGAATGGAGTGCATGTAAATGAGTAAAAAGTGTGAATAGCATTCCTAAAGTGTGACTCAAGTACGCATGTGAGGTATGGAACATTTAATGAAATTAAAGAATACAAATAGGAAATAGAAAGGGTAACGAAGGTCTACAATTATGTACATAATTAATATCATTAAAACAAATGGTAAACTGTTTTCCAAGAATTGTTGTCCCATTTACAATTTAAAATAAGGGGTGGTTTATCAATAATCATCATAGGTTATTTTTGAGTTAAACATCATTATTCACAATCGTATACAGTCATATAGTGGCAATGAATAAAAGAGTTATTATACATAAACAGTGACAAAAGTGTGCCAGAAGTGTGCGTGAAAAACGTGCAAGAAGTGTGTAAAGATTGTACATGGTAATATTCAGAAAAAGTGTACAAAAAGTGTGCAAAGACCAGCATGAACATTTTCTGCATATTTTTTTCACATTTTATTTTCACCAGGGTATGACAATGAAAGGCCACATCTCCCCAACCATGAAAAGCACAAGCCACAGCCATTGGAATATATACCACCCAACCAAAAACCTGGCATGCAATGAAAATAACTTCAGTCACCAAAACTTGAGAAAACTCATTTCTTATATTTCTAACAAAACATGCTTTGCACATAAAAATTACACTCATTAATATAAAGGTTCATTTAAAGTAAAAAGCGAATTATATGTATGGGTATGCAACTTATGTCTTTGCTAAAGAAGCCAAGAAAAGATTAAATGAACAATGATCCGGACCACCAGAGCAAAATAATCTCCAGGAATATCAATATCGTAGCCAATAGGAAACTAAATCAAGACTCAACATCCAAAACCATCATACTATCAAAGCAATACATAAGTCTCCCGTAGTTAACCTTAATATCCACCATGATGCGACATAGATGAAAATAATGTGATAAAAGATAGTAGAATATGTACATGTTGTTCTTGCACAACTTTCGTACGCCCTTTTCACGAATTTCCTCTCTTCCTGCTCCCATCATTTCCACTGTCACCGCTGAGTCTTTTCTTATTCCTCTACCACAAGGCACACTACCTGCAAAATTTCCGGCGAGTAATGAAATGTAAACAAATCAAAACCTCAATTCTCTATGGAAGGTTTTTGCTAAGGAAAACTATTTATAAAAATCACGTTCTGCAATCATTCGAAGATGACAACAAGACAAAAGTTTATCATACCACTGAGTTTGTCTTTTCGACGGAGGAATTCTAAGATGAACACAAGGTTACTATTATTTAAGCTTAAATCTGTGTTATATACTGTCACTGTGGTGTATCAATTTCGTAAGAGATTTACTATGTGGGGTAGAAAACTTGACAACACAAAATGATAGGATAATTTATAACAAACAAAATTTAACCACAAGCTACACCATACCTGGCGAATGTTCGCGGAAATCGGAAAAACCTACACCTTTTGGACTGACATCCAATAACGGCACAAGAATTGCGCATTTAGAAGGATTTCTTTCGATATCCTGTGAAGTTCAACTCCTTCTCACCATTCAAAGAATTTCTATCACGTTAAATATATAGCTTAGAAATTCGTTGTTTCAAACTAGTGCAAGTACAACGTCTGCTGCGTCTGACGTAGTCAACTGTTTCTCGCTTTAATTGTAGTTAACCAATAGTTTTAGCAACAAAAGCACTCCTGAAAACGCAGAACCCTAAAATTAAATAATTAATACGGCTTTTTTCAAAAATATTTATTAAAATATGTACATAGCGCCACAGTCAGATTTACCACATTTATAGGTGGAGTTACTGGCGCTCGGAGAGGGTTCTGCTATACCAGTCGGACAGTGCTGGTGTTGATATTCAGCGGCCAAGTATACCGTGCTGCATTTGGCTCAGCTGTGGTCATTTCCTTATAGAGTTCTCTGTGGGAGCTTTGATATGTGTGTGCTAGAGGGTTCGGGTCTAGTAGCGTTGTTTTATGATGATCTAGCCAAGTTGTTTCGGGGACCATCATGTAAAAGAATAACAAAATTACCTAGTCACAAATTATAGGTGTCAAGGAGGGATGTCTGCCGTGGGGATGTCGCAAGTTTCTGGTCATATATGCATGAACAAGTGGTCATTTGCAATTAGACGTCCCCGGTGGACGATTACAACCAAGGGCGGATCCAGGATTTTTTTCTGGGGGGGGGGGGGGGGGGGGGGGGGGGCACAAGGGTCTGACGGGCAAACGGTCTTCTCATATTTTAGGATTAAAAAACAATATACAACAATTACTGTACGAAATATACTCTTTATTTTAATATAAAGGTTATTAATATGAAAATATCATTAAGTTACATATATAATAACGACAGTTTTCTTTTATGTTTCCAGCTGAAGATGTCCAGTACTTCATTAACGTTCATTTTTGACTCAATGTTTTGATGGATATGCATTAAAGCCAGTCCATTCAAACGATCTTCTGTCATTCTGCTGCGAAGATATGTTTTTAATCGGCGTAAGGTGGAGAAAGATCGCTCGGCAGTGCAAGTAGTCACAGGAAACGTGCACAACAATTGACATAGTGTTCTAATATTTAGCAGCGCCGTTGCTGTTTTGTAGACATCTGCTGGAGACTTTGGCATAATATTTTCTCTCATCTCTTGCCAAATTTTTAGCTCTCCCTTCAAAGCTAAAAAACAAGGAAGGTCCTCTTTATATACTTCAGCACCTTGCAAAACATCCTCAATATCTTCGTTACTGAAGTTATGTGACAGCAGCTTTTGCAACTGTCCGATTTTTCGCAGCTGAGCGTTAGGGAACCTGGATGATATTTCCTTTAATAAATAATCTAGAAAAGGAATATATATTGTAAGGCGGTAATACTCTTCAATAGACTCAGTCTGAATATTCGACCTATTTGTTTGACGGCCGGTAATTTTGCGGACCGTGATTTCTGTACCCATTTCCTTTGCAAGGGCCTCAGCCATATTGAAATGTTTTTTGAATGCATCCGTGCTAGTTTCACGTTGCCTCTGCAGACTGGCTGTGGTTGTATTGATAAGCTGAACTGCAGAAAGTATATCAATTTCAATGGCTTGTAATGATCGAGATAAAGGCAGCGTGATTCCTAAAATATCAGCGAGGATTACCAAACTTACAAGAAACTCTGACGACATAATAGCTTGGAGCAGCGAAAATGCAGGTGTAGCACTTCTAACCCCTTCTTCAGCCATTTTTTGCAAAATTCCAGGAAGACATGGCAAGGCGTCCAAAAATTTCAAAACAGCTTCATGTCTTTCCACCCATCTGTTCTCACACATTTTTTTAATTATATTTTGTTTTTCCTTTGGCAGATGAACTTGCATTTCTTTGCATTTCTTCCCTGAGGAGATTTATTCGTTGAGCTGACTCACGAAAGAAAGTTGCTACACTTGAGATAACCCCTACGGAATTTCTTATGCTGGGTACGGTACAGGCAGTACTGATAGCTAAGTTGAGTCGGTGGCTTGCACAATGAGTAAAAAAGGCTAACGGCTGAATGCTAGATATGCATGCCTGAACACCTTTTATTTTACCACTCATGTTGGCTCCTCCATCGTATGCTTGACCCCGGCACAATGTCATATCCAGGTTAAGGTTTTCGATCGCCTTCAAAATATGCTGAGCAATGATTTCACCAGTAAGTTAATCAACTTCGACAAACATGAGAAAGTCTTCTTGGATTTCATTTTTATCTACATCGAAATAGCGAATACAAATGGTCAGTTGCTCAGAAACAGACACATCTGTGGTCTCATCAGCTATAATTGTAAAATATTTGGCCTTTTTAATTTTTTTTATTTTGGTTGTGATTAATTCCCCACAGCACTCAATCAAGTCATTTTGTGTCGACTTGCTTATGTAGGAAGCGTTTTTAGCACACTTTTTTACGTGTTCATGCAGTATCTCATCTCCAGCATCGATTCGGAACTTCAACAACGCTCTAAAGTTGCCTTCTCCGTAGCAACTTTCCGATTCTAAATCACCATCATCCCTGTGACCTCTTAATGGTATATTTTGCATTCCACATAATATAATTGTCTTTATAATGGGTATAAGCTTTTTACGATTCTCTTCAATAGTTTTCATTTCCTGGGTTCTCATTTGAACAACAACGTCCATTGATTTTCCCTCCATTACCATGCAAAAATTTTGAGATTTTACCATGTTCGCCTGGTGATATTTCGTGCTCTCGTGGTGTCTGATCGTTTCAATGGCCTTTTTATATGTTTTCAGTGGTTCCGACTCCAACTTTCCTAGCTTCACATTATTTGTACCCGCCTCACGCCAACCAAAAAGAATGCACATTTTGCACAATCCGCCACCAGCAATTTTGCCATATGCTAGCCATTCATGTCCTTTTAACCAGCTCATTTGAAAAGACCGCTTTTTTCCCCTCACTCACCAGTGGAAACTTAGTCTGTCGTAGGTTGCCAAGTATTTTTCAACCACTGGTACTTTTCTTCATCTGTAAGAACTGAACTGTCCTGCTGGTTGGTAAGTAGTTTAGCTGTAAGTAAATATACAAATAAAGACTAAATTTGTTGTCATTTTTATGTAAGTAAGACAAATAATTACTTGAACAATGAAATGAACGTCTCTACGGCTGTAAGCAATACAAAGGAAGAAAAATATCTCTAAAGCCGTACTCCCGAAAAAAGTCCTCTGACTTCCTCTTCCTCGAAAAAATTCCCTGAACACTGTATGTATGTGAATGTGTGAAGGAGAATCACGAGGGTGACTGTGTATTGTATGCAAACCCACGTGAATGAGTGCTTGAAAGTTATTATCAATTTTATTTTACGTACTTAGTTATTTGTTTTCCTTTTAATCCCCCACTTTTATTTTTATTCTTATCTTGTGTGCATGAAGGGTCACTGGCGTTGGAGAAATCATTGTAAACCCTGCTTGTGTGTGTGATTGATCTCACGAAGGTTACTGTATTTTGTATACAAACCTGGGTGAGTGAGTGATTGTGTGAGTCACTGTTCGTTTTTATTTTTTTACCTTGATTCCCTTAATTTTGAGTGTTACCGTTGTTTGTAACGTTGTGAGTGAGTGTGGGAATGTCATTTACTGCCATTTAAATTGCTTTGTATGCTTGATTTTGTACGAGTGATTGAGAGCTCCCTTACACTGTATATACTCCTTCCTTCCCCCTCTCCCCTTTTGATTCCTCTGCCCCATTAAGAGTAAGGCTTTGGAGATATTTTTCTTCATTTGTAAATAATTACTTCATTGGTTAATTAAAGTTTAAAACTATAACCCGACGTAAGAAACTATAGCTGTTAAGTATATTGAATTTCGACAGTTAATTTTGTTATTATTAGTTTAGTAGTCTAATGTTTGTGCCTCTCTTGTGGGCAAGACAAATCTAACGACAACGCCAAATAAGTATTACCAAGAAAATATTAAAATCGATACCTACCTATGTCACGTTCCTGCAACATGTAACTAGTGGTGGCTGATGCTGCCGATGGATGTGTTCCATATGTTGAAATTGATGTAGTTGCCGCAAGCGAGGATGGATGCACATGAGAACCATCACATTCAATCCCTTTACCAGTCTCTGCAACTGTATCGTCCGTTTTATTTTGTTTTTGTAAAGAAATACGCACTTATGTTGTCTTTTTCTATCTTTGTCACTCATTATAGATAATATCAATCGTTACTCACTAAATTATGTAACTTATGTAAGTATGACAATCAATTACTGAATTGGTTAATAAGATAAATATCTAAAACCTTACTTCAGAAATTATAGCTACTATGTACATTGAATTTCTCCAATCAATGTTATCATTATTTGTCAAGTTGACTGTTTATTATACACTCTTGTGGGCAAGACAAATCTAACGACAGCTCAAAATAAGTATTACCAACAAAATATCAAAATATTTCCAACAGGGGCGTCGCGATACCTACCTATGTCACGTTCCTGCAGCTTGTAACTAGCGGTGGCTGACGCTGCCGATGGATGTGTTGACATTGACGTAGTTGCCGCAAGCGAAGATGGATGCTCATAAGAACCATCACATTCAATCCCTTTACCAGTCTCTGTAACTGCATCGTCCGTTTTTTGTTTTTTTGTATAGAAATACGCACTTAATTTATTTTGTCTTTTTCTATCTTTGTCACTCATTTATAAATAATATCACTCGTTACGCACTAAATTATGTAATCGTAACAGTAACAAACACTAGACTAGACTAGCTTGGCCGGACGTTCGTGACTGACTGCATAGAAGTCGAACCCTCGGCCCTCCCCTCGCCCCGTCTTCTCACACACGCGTCTACGCTCATTCTTCTATCGTAATTTAATGTTAATACATTGACGTCGCCGTCCTTATAGACTGCGTCCCTAAAAACATTGTCTTCGTCCTCCTCATCGTCAACTTCGCGGTCTTCGTCTCAGATAAAATCCCAGAGAAAAGGAACACACAGCACAAGTAGTTGCGACAATGTAGCGATCTACTCAAAGGGTGCATCTAGCACGGCGGCAGAGCACCAGCGGTAGAAATCAGCGAATGAGGCGTCCGACTGATGGGCGGTCTTACCTCGCATTCAGCCGCCACAGATATTCTCACGAGCTGATTTTGTAGCGGCAAGCAGACGAAGCCCAGGTGTTTTGAAGTGCACTACAAAGCTCACGGTCCCCCCACGAGCCCCCTTCCCACTTGGGCGATGTTTTTTTTTCGAGCACTGACTAGCGAATGACCAATGACCGGCAAATATGTCTTCTTGACTTGGGCTCAAGGCTTAAATGATTGAGGCTCCACAATACACAAAACTAAACGAACGTAATTATAACGGGACCGTATTAAAAATCTTGTCTATTTTTTAAGCTTCTGGGGGGGGCCCGTGCCCCTCCCCCCCCCCCCCCCCCCTAAAGCCGCCTATGATTACAACAGTTGACGATCAGGCTGGTATCCCTCTGCTAGACGTTAAACATTGAACTCCTTTAAACCCTGATCTGTTTTTATGCAATTGCTGAGAAAAGAAATTATCTCTAATCCCACTCATTGATTAGAATAATTATCTCATTGTAATAAATGAAAAGTGCCTCCAGCCAAGTGCCTCAACGAGGAAATATACTCATGCCCCTTCAATTGTGATACCTCTACCAACTGGTTAACATATAGTATACCGCCAATTCATTGTTATATATGTATTGTCCAAGTTCTGTAACCCATACCAGGCTAATCTTGGTGATCTCAATCTCTGAGTTCAGAGGCTGCAGCATGACCTAACTATATCTATGCCCACGTACTACCCTGTGAGCAGCTGCATGGGCATGTGGCAGGGGGTGTAAAGACACCAGCCATTTAAAGGTGTGAAGTATAATGTTTGGAGGGTGAAATAGTGAAGAGCATGAAAGGGAGGATTCTGAGTTGAACTCGCTTTCTGATATGCTCACTTATTGTGAGTGGAAATAACAAACTTTTGTACTTCTAAATTGTCAATGTATCTCTCTTATGTTATCACTTCTGTCAGACCTAGAATTGTTGTGTGGCATCATAATGATATTCTCTGTGTTGTGGAAGAAACATGTTCCGAATTTCTCTAGCAAACTAAGCTTATCACGTAGCCACCTCCTAATCTCTAGCGACTTACAACCTAATCCCCAAAAAAGCAGAGAAACATAATAATTTCGCATATATATAATTTGGTAGGAGATTTTTATGAATCTTGCAAATTTCCTATGTATTTTATTTATTTTTTTAATTATATTTTTTTGTCCAGGATTCCAAATGCTATATATTTTTACAAACCCATATAGGTTGTATTGGTTAAGAATGCAAATGGGAGTATGCCGATGTTCAACTACTGCAAGTCTTTAACGGTAATAGTTAAGTATGCAATGTAATATGCCGAATGATATGTATTATTTCATTTAGGGTATATTGTTATGAATTGACTGAAGTATAGCCAGCTAACTGCTTTGAGAATGTTAACAGACCGCTATATTTCAGCGCAGACTGCTCAGATGGAGTGTGAGAATGGGCATCTGATGGCAGCACTGCTGCCCGCGCTTCAGGACAAAAGTGTCAATAGCTTAAAAAATGGCAGTTACAAGCACATAACCCTTATTCCTTCCTTTATACAAAGGCCTTCACTAGCCCTAGCTTATTGTCTCATCACAAGATAATGCAATATTTATTCGAAATGCCTAATGGATGTCGGTAAAGTGCGTGGCATAGCACCATATATGAATATCTTGCCGTTGTCACTTAAAAATGTCAAGAAAAAGCGATTTGGCAGATTAGAAATGTAGTTAGGTTTCAAAATGAGTGAATTATGTAATTTTGCTGTGACAAAATGACTATGTCGAGTTATATTTGAGTTATATTTGTGCATCCATGATGCTGGCAAATATGGTAATACTTGGCCCCATTTGTTACATTAGCCTGCCTGGATGTGTGAAGTACATCCTTGCCCTCCTACTTTGGTGATTTACCTAATCTTCCATTGTCTCATGTATGTCATCGTCTTTTAATTAATGTTCATCCCATACTTCTCACAATGACTTTGAAGTGTGTGCAGCATAAGCTACAGAACCCTGTCTTACTCCTTGTCTCTCGCATGATCATTGACAAGTTCATTCATTGGTTGTTCAATCCTAAGATTGTTTAACTGCAGCCCTCCACCCCTCCCTATCTAATGCTAGTTCCCTTACTTCCTGGTACCTCTTCCTATGTATTTGTCTCTTCATTTGGTCCATGAACTTATTCCTGGGTCTTCCTCAGGGGGCTATTTAATCTATTTTACCTTTAATTATGCTCTTTACATACCTATATCTGTCTCAGGGTCTGTCCAATCCACCTGGTTCTTTCTCTGTGTATGGTGTTCCAATTGGTCCTTTCCTCTTCCACTCTTATGTGTACTCCTTCATTTCCTATTGTACCCATTCATTTGATCAGCAGCACTCTCCTCCAGTCCCTAGTTTCGAAGGCTTCTATTCTTTTCTGGTCAGCTTTTCCAATGGTCTATGCTTCTGATCCATAGAGGCTTCACACGAATGTTTTCACATACTGTTTCCTAGTTTTTCCTATCTTCTTTGACTTCATTCACAAGTATGGCTGGCTAACATTCCTCAATCTGTCATTTTCATTAAATGATCTTTCCATTCCATAATTACCAATTTCTTGGTTTAAATGTTAAATGTATTTATCTGATTTAATTTGTTTGTACAATATCTATGGTTGTGATAATTGAGAAATGTTAGGTGGAAAGCTTGTCTTGTGTGCCATAACTGTGAATTAAATATCAAAAAAGGATCTCAAAGGGGCTGATGCATTTGAGGAATTTTTTGCCGAAGTGTCAGGCTTGAAAATGTAATGAATCTTGCCACAGGTTCAGTTGGTTCTCTGTAACCTACACTTCATGTTGTTTGCTTCAGATTGGGTGCTGATTGTGTATTGGCTATGGCCATTGTGAGGTGTAACTCCAAAATTATTGATTTTAAAAACTATGCTGTTAGGAATTTTCCTCCATACTCCTTTCACTTCCCCCTTTCCCCCCTAGCCCCTCGCTTCGAGCTGAAGTATACATATAAGGACACTTATATGTGTACCTAGATAATGATGATGTGTGTTAAAACTATGGTCATTATTTAAAAAAAAATGTGAAATTTACCAAGAGAGATATAAGTAATTTGTAGTAATTGGTGTCACCTGGCCTTTTAGAGCTTTTGCTTAAGTTGTATTTTTGAGTCAGTTGAAGTTCTTGAAGATGTGCAGAGGCCTAAGTGTTGGCTCTATTTTGCATGCAGGGATGGTCGGCTCCAGGAAGGTGACCAGATCCTGGCGATCGATGGCCAGCCCCTCGACTCGAACATCTCCCACCATCAGGCGATCAGCATCCTGCAGAAAGCGAGGGGCTTAGTGGAGCTGGTGGTGGCACGAAACGCACCCTCAGCTGCCGGAGAGTCTACAACTGTCGTATCCCTGCATCACCAGCACCTGCCGACTGCAGTAGCCTCTGTTGTGCACCCGTCCTCTTCCCCCCCTCCCCCACCTCGCTCATCCACGCCCACTGCACCCTCTTCCTCTTTGACTCAACCAACTCTACCCTCTGCGACCGTTGAGCGGTCACCGTCAGCTGTTAGTGACGGTTCCAAGGCTGGTGCCGAGATGGTGGTGAGTACCATACGTGATATTCAACACTTCTTGAAATCTTGATATCATCATCATGAATATACTAGATAGCAAAGATATTGGCTAAGGAAAAGGAACAGTTTTTTTAGGCTTTATTTGTTTTTTTTTTGTTTTTATGTACTTTTTCCTGGGTTGAGTTAATTTACATCAACCTCAGTGGGCATTTTAGTTTTTTATGTAAATTTCCTGCTTTATCAAATCATGTTTTTTATTATGGTCCCATTCCTTTCATTATGTTTTTTCACCTCCCTAATGAGAAACCAGTACCTCCAACCTAAGACAGTTTCCATTTATTACTCATACAAAGTGTTCTACTGTATCAGTCTGTTGTGTGCCTAGAAAAATATGTAGCTGCATTGAAACTGTAGATGTAAATACTGGGGTGCAGAGGAAGGATGGAGGGTTTGAGCTTGCTGCTGTAAAATTTGAACTCTAGAAAAAATTGGAAAAGTTATTGCTGATGGAGTTCTAAGGCCCCTTACTCTACTAATCTCCACATTCCGTTTTGACGTGTGAAACAATGCTTGTACTCATCAGCACATTAATTAATTTTGAATCAGTTATAGTAGAATAACTTTAACCTGGATATCACAGGTTTATGCAATTATACCATTGCATGCAAAGTTAAAATTTATCTTCAGATGATATTACCGATTGTTGTTTTGAAAACCTTTTAGAATGCTTGTGTGGACTTTCTTTGAAAGAATACAAATCCATAGTAGGTGGAATATCAGAAGCAAAAATGCTATCATAATGGGGATTGTACAACCATAATTGCTCATATGCTTATGTCAAACACCCATTGTTTTTTGTGATGTAAGTTCCTCTTTTTCTACTCCAGCTTAATACCGAGTGGGCTCAGGTGGAGGTCATTGACCTTCTCAATGATGGGTCTGGTCTTGGCTTTGGCATCATTGGTGGACGTAGCACAGGGGTTGTCGTTAAGACCATACTACCTACTGGAGTGGCTGACAGGGTAAGTTCTATTGGTGAATCCAAATTTATTTTCTAGTGATACTTTCGCTTCCTAGAGAGTGAAAAATTTTGACGGAGATGCTGACCTGGAGGAAATCAGTTTAACACTCTTAATTGTGTGGAGGGTCAAATGTATGTAGTTGAAGGTGAGACCTCAGTGAAACTTGGCTAGATTTACTTACCCAAACATAATGACTTGGGTGGGGGTGGTGAGATATCTCGTGATGTAGAAATGGATTAAAATTTAGGTGTGACAAGGTAACTCGTCTTGCTCGAATTTGCATCTTCTCTCTTGGGCATGATGAGATATCTCACTAGAAATATCTTACACATCTTCCATTGTTCTTCAAGTACGTTCTTCCGGCAGCAGATGACAGCTTCAATGAATCTTTTGATGCACTCCTGTCAAAGCCTGCACATGTGTGTTGGGGTTGTATAAACCCCACTTTTTTCCCCGACATATTTTGTGACTGCTGTGATAACATTTTAACATGTTCAGAGTAAAGGGCCATGAACACAATGGTGTTGATGGTTGGAGAGTGTTAGGGGAGTTTGATGGAAGGCCGGGTGGGGGAATTTTCCAGGTGGCATGTTGGTTGTGGAAGGCTTGTGTGACTTTCACACATTCAATCACTTACTTCCAGAGGGCCTTCCTCAACCACCTCCAGGAAAGAGTAACTGTTCCATCCATTTGATAAAGGTGCAAATTTTTTGGGCACAGTCTGTGTGAGTCGTACGGTTTCTTTGCGTGGATGGCAATAAGCAGTTGCTCAAAATGGTTGAGATCAGTTTTAACTTGCGTTGGATCTTTCCGTTCCTCAGGGAAGCACAATCACGAATTCATGTGTTGTACAACCTCTCATCAGTATTGGCATCAAGAGGAGGGTAATGCTTCTACTTCACATCATTGATAAACTTTTGGAATAGAGCTACAAAAGTGATTTTGGTAAGGATAGTGACAGTATTTTTGTGAGCACTGATGTGAGCTACTCTTAATCAGAAGTAAGTGAGGAATCAGATGAAGAAGTGGAATGCACACCATTTGGTCCTCTATCATGGAGTTTGCATGAAACCATGTGAAGTTGATTCAATTTTGAAGGCACCCTTGGCATAATGATGCAGTTGAAGAATGAGTAGAATATTTTAGGGATATTAGAAAACTTAATGGATGATGAACTGTGTGGCCTTATATCCAAGCAGACCGACCCCTATGCAAAGCAGTTTCTGGACAAATTAACAATTCTGAAACTGCACTCAAGGTTGTATGAGTGGAGTGAGTCACGTTTTGTCAAAATGAAATCAACATCATCAACATCAACAAGGAATATTTTTACTTATTTTGGTCATAAATCATTCAAAATATAATAATCACAAATAAAAATATATATTTACCTTCAAACAAAGATTACTTTTTTATAATTATAATATAATAATAATTTGATTCCTTTTCAGGAAATACAGAGTGGTAGTACCATAGATAGCCCCTAAGGAATATCCTGTGTTGGGGCTACTGACAAATAAATAAACCATGCAAAAAACGATAGCAAAAACAAAATGGTTTACAAATTTCGATAAAACGTTTACAATACAGTGAATAAACTAATTCAAAATAGAAAAAAGACTCAGAGATATACATAATTAAATAGTGGTTACAAAAAAGAGACACAAATACAAGATCGGGCAAACTTACTTCAACAATGATATTACAATATCACTTAATTCATTACATTTAATTTGATAAATATTTCATGTAAATTACGAAACAAAATCTCGATATTTTTTATAAGTAATAACCAAGTTTTTACTTTCTTAAGAAATTTTCTTACGTTTTTTTCTTCCTTAATGTGGTTTGGAAGGGCGTTAAATATTTTTCGGGATATATACACAAAGCATCTTTGAAACACAGTCAAATTAGGCTTGGGTAGAGAAATCGTATTTCTTTCTCGCAAGGTCAGGACTTGAGTCCTGGGTAACAGATTTGCTTCGTCGCCACTTCTTAGATCGAAATTCTTGAACACTTTATAAAAATACATATACCTGATAGGCAATAAGTTCAGTTCTAAAAAGAGTGGGAATGCATGAGAGAAACGGTTTTTGTGCATTATCACACGTACTATCCTCTTTTGCAGAAATAGTACGGGGTTTATAGTATTTCTGTAAGCTCCTCCCCAGCAAATTAAACCATAACTTAATTTTGACTGAACCAGTGCCAAGTAGATAACTTTTAGAAAATACAATGGACATTTGTTTCGTACGAAGTATAAATTTGAGATACAATGCCTTAATCATTGATGGGTGTTTTTATTTTTATGAGAATTGTGCAAAATCCTGACTATCGCAGCTATTTTTCAAAACGTGAAAGCATCTTGTCTTCATACTTATGAAAGTTGTCATGGCAAGGAGATTTCATCTGCTCCTGAAATTTCAACATTTTGTGGACAATCAAAGGTTTAGTGAAGACTGCCCGAACAAAAGCCTTTTCAAAAACATACCTGTCTTGGAGGTATGAAAGGAAAGTTTTCTGCATGGAATCCCTGAAGCAACTATAGTATTCAATGAAACCCTTTTCCTGTGGAAATGCATGGAATGCATTTCCACAGGAAAATCATGAAAGCAGTTCATGTTTGATTCATGATGCCACATCAAAACAGGAAAATGAAAATCATGGAAGCAGTTCATTCCTTCCAAATCTAGCAGGTTTGGGATGAAATCCTTTGTTTTGTGTCAGTTCAAAATGGGATATATGTGAAATTATAAATTTTGCACCAGGAAGGGTGCTATGTTCAGTGAAAATTACGAAGATAAACCAATCACAAGCAGAATTGTGTTATATTTAGCTACTAAACTGCTTAATAAGGGCCACACCATGTAACTGGACAATTGGCACATTAGCTCTTGACTGGTCGACAAACTTTTTGTTAGAAAAGGTGATGTCATAGGAAAAATATGCCCAGTATGAAGGCGTTTCCATTCAATGTGAATCAGAAAAAGTTGAAGAAGAAGGGGAAACAGTTGCAGCATAGTGGGTGAAGCAAATGGTGCTGAAGGAGAGGAGGGATGTTGCCTTAGGAAGCACATTTCTTGGCACTCTGATGAGCCAAGTGGAGAGAGAAAGAGGAAGGAAAAGGAGGAAGTTCAAGACTACAATAAAAATAAGGGGGGTATGGAGAGGAGTGACACTATGATAGACATTTATAAAACGGCAAGAAGCTATAATTTCATTTTACTATTCATCTAAATGAGTGGTTGATTTTTGTACAGCACTTAGACAAGTGTCCTAATTTCTGCCAAATGATTCTGTTCAAATTAAGGATGAGTTTAATCCAAATGTCAATTCTCGATTCCACCGATTCTCAGGATTAGAATCGGTATTGAGAATCGATCACCTGAAGTCGATTCTGATTCCATCGATTCCAGATGGATAAATATTCAAATCAAATTTCATTAATCACATCATATTCGTCTCAGTAATTTTGGGTGTAGGCTATAGATTTGTACTTTTTATTTACCTCAATAAGCTGAGGATATATTTGCTATTTGTTAATAAATATACTTTTTGTTTGCCTTTGTTATTTTATTTCAGCCAATACTTGAATTTAAATAATAGTCTTACGCTACTGGTTTATCGATATCCCACCATCTGTTATGAGGAATAAGAATCGATGGAATCGGGAATCGATTTGAAAGAATTGGAATTGAAAAAAAGTGGGATACACTCATCCCTAGTTCAAATAGTTTGGCACTTGCTTGATCTATGCTACATAAATACATTTGTCACTAACAAAAAGAACAATGGAAAAATTGTTTGGAAAATTTTTCTCATCTTTCTGGTAGAAAATGTAATCTCAGAGTGTAGCCAAACTCAGTTAGGAAGAATAGTTCTTTCCCGCATTTCTTGCCCTACTTGGCCAACCAAGCGACACTTAGTATATGTACTTGATTCCACCCCTCAGAAAAAAAGTATTCCCCACAAAAAGATGTGTAGTGTACTTCAAAGCAGTTCAGCAGAAAGAAATGAGATTCTGCTGACCAGATTGTGAGTTTGCTTTGTGCCTAACCTCACGTTTTAAGAATGTAAAAGCTCTGTTTGGAATATTCATTTGCCAGTCAAGTGGCTTGTTAAATAACTTTTCCATGTTGAAATATGTGGCTGATGCATAAAAGGAGTAGGATTCAAACATGAAATTGGTAATTTATCATGTGGTCTTTCCATTGAAGATGATCTAATGATGGTTCAAAGACCATTAAAAAAGAATCAATTTTTTGTACACATTTACCCACATGTACACAGTGGCAGAGATTGCAACGATTTTAAAATTTCTATCCCACAAACACAGCTTAGCATTTCTCACAGCTGACATTTTTCCATAATCTCTCCCTCTCTCTCTCTCTCTCTCTCTCTCTCTCAAGATCTTTCCATTATATTTCAAGAATAACAGTGAGAGCAGGAGAGAGATACTGAAAATATTTAAATTCAAACTAAAATATTTTCTTCAATTTATCATTTTTCCTTTCAAATTTTGTTGATTTTTGAAATTGAACTTGAAATGAAAATTTTGTTCCCCTTAACTAAAGGGTAAGCGAATAAGGCCACAAGCGAGAATCACTCCTCAGGTAGGGAGTGCAACTATAGTCGCACATCAGGTTCTTCCGTGATTCTGGGTGGGGATGGCGTCTATAGTTGTTCTGCACACTTTGAGGTTCTAGCCTTACATTACCTTGTATTTGCATCTTTATAGCATCATTTTTACACTGAATATAAAGTTTTGCATGTGATGTCTCCTGAGTCTCTTTTTCGAACGTTTTTACTACTCTTTGATGCAGAATTTGCGCTTGGCGTTTACTCCTGGGTTTTATGTCCACCTTATTTCACTATTAGCCTCTTAGTCTAGCTGTTTGATAATTTAGATTCTTGTTGCAATTAAATGTTTCCATCCTTAGGTTAGATATTATAAGTACAAAAATTATTGTTTTTTTTTTTTTCCTTTTCATGCATTGGATGGCACATTATTCAAAATGTAAAATGGTAGCAATTATTTTAGCACCAATTTTAGCCGGCTTAGTTATTACAACATTGTTATGTTTACCACCCTCTTGTTTCCTTATTTATTTTGCATCCTAGTGTAACATTGAACTAGCATACAGTTTTGGATATCCTTCAAGGAAAAAGGAATTTTTCTGCTTTGTCTGCGTGATTGGCCTCACTGTCACGTTATTTAGTTATTTACAAGCAGTGAAACAGTGAAAATACTCATTTCATACATTTTTTTATCGCTCGGGGTTTATTATCATATGCTTTGACATTTTGTGATGAAACACCAAATTCAGAATTCATACTTGGAAATGAATTTAAAATTCACAAGCTTAGCATTTTGTCCAAAGGAAAGCATCTTTGATCTTGTGACTCCAATTTTTATGAATAAGAATCCAAAACCTTTTTCTCAGAATGCAAAATTGGTTTTTCCCGGCACAGAGTTTCGAGAATAATGACCCTACCACCCTTACTGTGTCACTGTCCTTTGTTCTCTTTTGGATCCTCTCTCCCTGGTACTCTCGGCTCACCCTTCTTGTTTCGTGTGGATGGGCATTTACCGAGAAGGTGTGAACCTGCCCATGTGCCAATGCACCCACATGCTACGGAATACTCTCCAATTCCTCCCTTTTCTTATGATTTCAATCAAGACGAGGATCCATGCCTTAGATCCCTTCTTAGCATTGTCTTTCATAGGGGTGGGGGGCTAGTTCTTCTCAAACACTGTCATTCACATGTATACTCCTGTCCAAAAATAGCTTACCATCTTGGAGCCGAAAATTTTTTAAATCCCGAGTTGACGTTGATGTGACAACGCTGAACCACGCCCCCTCATGGAGGAAAGTAATAAACGCACGGGATGGAAAAGAAACCTTTGAAACGTGCTTAATGAGAGAGAATACCCCTCAATGGAAAATGTTGACCTGTACGGGATTATTTCCATTGGGGTGAGGGTGAGTTGGGTCTATTGTGTCGGTCCGATCCCATCTGTGTCGGCATGCCTAAGGGTGGGGAAGCTAGGAGATAAGATAGGTCGGTCGGAGGATGAAGTCACAAAATCATCCTTGTTTTTGGAATCTACAGGAATGAAAGATAGAACTCAAAAATCGATGTCATGTTTTCATCGGAAATACCTTCTTCTTCATCTTAATAGGAAAACTTTGTTGAAAATGATGGGTCTTCTGCCTTTTAGGCTGCAGAAAATCTATTACCGTCGTGATTAAGAGGTTGAATCGGGTGAAATCGAAACTTATATAAAAATCATTGTTTTCCACTTACATTTCTGATAGCAACAAGTGGTTGTCTAGCAACCGATAGTGGTTCCATTATCTAGGCATTAATCGCAGATTGTCATCGCTCGGAGGGTTTGAATTTGTTGAATTGGATACAAAAATCATTCTATTATACTTAAAAGAGTTTTGATGCATAATCATAATGGAGTTTAATATTTTATACGACATATTGTTGATGTCTGAGATGATAAAAGCATGTAAACCACACAATGCAGCCCTCAAATCATTTGATGGTATTTCTTTGTCATACAGGACAAAATTTTTGTAAATTAGAAATACTTAGCTTAAAATAGTCATAATACAGGCAGTCCCCGAGTTACGTATGTCTCGACTCACGTAAATCCGTACTTTTGTAAGTGGTAACCTTATCTTAAGAGATTCCGTTAATTTTCGAACGCGAGCACGAAAAAGTAAAATGTTCGCTCGTAAACCTAATGACGGAGAAAATATCGAATGGTTATGGGGTTTTTAACGTGATAGGCAAAACAAATTGGCCCATTTTTATCATTCATCTAAGGAATTTTAATTAATGTTCATTAATTTTCGTAGCAAAATCGCTTAAAAATCTAATATCTTCTGCCCAAGTCACCAATTAACGCGACAATTTAGTCCTAGCGATAGAAGTGGTTGCGCTCACGCCAGTACGATACAGCTTGATACGCATCATTCAGACCTGAAACCCGAACTCCGACTTTCGTCTATTTTAAAATTGTATCCTTAAGTTCGACCATGCCTGTATGTGGATTTAAAAGAAAATGAAGTTCAAACCGTTCAAACAGAAGTCTTTATTGCGGAAAAGACTTGGATAGTACCCACGTGATGGAACTTGGCCCACGGTAACAGCCCACGGTAAGGCGGCAGTCGGTTGTGCAACGGAGTATGACTTATTGCCAAGAAATTAACTCGTATTTTCTCTAACCGCGAGCATCTACCTACATCCTCTTGAACTCTTAAATCGGATTACAAATAGAACCCATCATCATCTTATATATTATTTTTATAGAAATCGACTAGAAATAACTTTTTCGAACCTGGCCATTGGAAAGTCACAGCGACCAGAACCACCATCACTATCAACCAACGCAATTGTCTTCTGGCTGAAATGGAAAAATTACTGACGGTGTGGATGGAGGAGCAGCATCGAAGAGGTACACCGCTTAGTCTTATGACGATTCAACATAAGGTCATAAGTCTCTATGAACTGTTGAAGAATCAGAAAGGAGAGACGGGTAGAAGTTATGTCGCGATGTAAAATTATGTGGTGAGGCAGCCAGTGGTGATATAGAGGCAGCAGAAGATTTTCCAAAAGTCCTTGAAAAAATAATTGAGGGTGGCTATTTACCAGAACAGGTGTTTAATGTCGACGAAACGGGGCAAAAGGAAAAGAATGCCTCTCTTGAATGAAAAATTTTTGGAAAAGAATGCCTCACCATACATTTATTTCGAAAGAAGACAAGTCCGCACCTGGCTTTAAGGCAACAAAAGATCGCCTAACTCTCTTGCTTGGAGGTAACGCGATGGGAGATTGCAAATTGAGACCTCTTCTAATTTATCATTTGGAAAAGCCGCGAGCATTAAAAAATAAATCCTCTCTTTCAGTCATCTGGAAATCAAACCCTAAAGCTTGGGTTACGTCTGCCTTATTTGAGAACTGGAATTGCAACCATTTTCTACCAGAGGTGAAGGAGTACTGCCTTAAGAAAAAAATTCCATTTAAAATCCTGCTAATACTTGATAATGCACCCGGCCATCCTCCACACTTGGATGATTAAAATGAATTTCTTAAGGTGATTTTTCTGCCCCCAAATACAACGTCCCTTCTATAACCAATGGATCCGGGAGTCACAGCATCCTTCAAGGCTAATTACTTACGGAAGACATTTGCTGATGCCATTGCCACTACAGATGGGGATGGTGGAATGACACTTAGGGAGTTTTGGAAGGGCTACAATGTGTATCACGCAATAAAAAATATAGCATCATCCTGGGAAGAAGTAATGAGCAAAAATATGAATAGTGTTTGGAAAAAACTTTGCCCCGGTCTCGTGCATTTCGAGGGATTTATGGCGAAGGAAGTAAACAACGTCATCGACTGAGTTGTTAATCTTGCGAATGTTCTCGACCTTGAAGTGGCGGCGGAAGACGTACATGGGCGAGTTGGGAGTACGCGAGTTGGGCGTACATGGGGCGGGAGTAGGGGATGAAGATGATGATGGGGGCTCTGAAAATGACGTGTGTGGACAACCAAAATGCTTTATGGCCAAAGGATTGTCTCAGGTTTTCGAGCATATTAATTCAGCAGTGGAAAAACTTGAACAAATGGATTCTGACATCGACAGGTTCTTGAAGGTCAGTAGGGCACTTCAAGATGCCATGTCTTGCTATGAAGAAATATATGGTGAAAAAATGAAGGCATCCATACAGACATCTTTGCAGAGCTTCTTCACGAAAGTTGACTCCACATCAACCTCATCAGCTGCTGACGCCAAAGTGACGTCACCATGCAGCCTTCGACATCGCAGTGAGAGAATGAAAATGTGTCTGTGTGCATGAAAGGTTGAGTGTGTGTTCGTGTGAATGTAAGCATTGATATAGACATATCAGTGATTTACGGGCATTTTTTGTGTGTAATTTACTCGTAATCCTTGACACCCCTCCTACGAGTATAAACTCTGACAATGAAACCACCAGATCCATAAAATAACGCAACATATAAAAGGCTTAAGATATAATGATTTAAGGTTGGTAAATTAGGCATTATATGGCTCCTGCGATCGCAAAATAACATAATAAATCAATATTAGTATTCAGTTTAGTAATGTAGCATTAAGATACCGTACTTTCCTGAATCCACGCGATCAGTCAATTCGAGGAATGATATTACGCATTTTGAATAGCAATTCACGAGATGCAACTTTCAGGCGATATTAATGTTTATTGATTCTATAATATATTAAGAATACACGTAGGAGTTGATGAATGACGCAGTGAATTGAATGAAACTGCCGAAAATTTACCGCGCATTTCTCCGCCGAGAATTTACCGCGCATTTTTCCGCATCGATCGAAATCTCTGGAGCACTGAAGCAGAATTTTCGACTTACGCAGAGTCTGTCGGAACGCATCTCTTACGTAACTCGGGGACTGCCTGTATTGAATTCACATAAATTTATTTATCATTCAAGTCCTAATCAGCAATTTATTTTGTGTTGCTGAGTCTTGTGAATTGCTTCACGCCTGCTTGTACACTTTGAGCAGGGAATTGAGAGGGTATTGGTTGTATCCTCCAAGACATGTTCAATATTATATCCCCCCTCGCTGAATTTAAACGGGCTAAAAATCGAGGGAAAGTACCCTCTGCTGATTAAACGTAGAATGAACTCATATGACCACCCCTTGGGTGGTGGAAAGCCCGTGCTGGTTGTAATCGTACATTCACCAACTTAACCGTGTGAACTGTAAACACTACAAAACGAAAGAAAGCCTCTTCACCACCTTAGCTCATCTTCCCAGCGAGGCCTATGTAGGAATTGAAAGGTAAGGAGGCAGCAACATTGTTTTCAGATTGAAGTGGGGGAGAAGGAGCGGTCTAGTGGTCAGTCTGGCTCTTTCACCTAAGGTTCATGAAGGCGAGGGCTCCCCTGGGGGACGTAGGTTGGGAATTCTCAGTATTGCCTCTGGCCTACTGAAGTGCAATTCTGAGATAAGCCTCTCTTAGTGAGCCGTGGTACTAAATTGTCTATAGAGTGATGGCTGGGTGTACATTGCCCTCCTGAAGTTGCATTTTTCAAAAATATTTCCTTGACCAACTGTATTCAAAATGATTGGTGGTCCAATTTTTTATCTGTATTTTCCCTGTGAATGACATGTGAATTTAGGACTGCTGTATTAATTAGTCTCCTAATTAACATACCACTTATTACGGCACTTTCTTTCAATCAGGCAACTACTGGTTGTCAACATCCACCCGACCCGTGAATTTGTTGTTGTCTAACTAAGAAAAAAGGCTTTTGGGTCTCTTTTTTGCCTTTGATGCCATTCTCGTTTTGTCATTGTGGAATTTGGACATCATGGATATGATTTTTTTGTCCCTCCATTTGAAAACAGCAACGAGTCAAGAATGTTGTCCTTCCTCTGCAATTTCTACTCCTTCATGAATTTTGGAACATCTGTTCAACATCAACGTTTCCAACACAATCAGTCTTGTACTTACTTTTCAGTAGTGTTGCAAGAGGAGCAGGAGAATAATAAAAATTGTCCATCCAAATACACCATCCTTGATTTAGCAGTGGTTCTATCAGATCTAACTTTTGCAGTTGTCCTGTTAGATTTGGCTGGGGCGATTTTTGAGGAAATACATTATCTTTACCTGTGTACACCAGAAAGGACCATAGATAGCCGGTATTGGCATCACAAAGCTAATAGCACTTGATTCCAAACTTTGATGCCTTTAGAGAAATGTATTGCTTGAAGGATAGCGTACCCTTCCATAAGTGTCAACGACTCATCTATTGAAATGTCGCGATTTGGTCAAAAATATGTTTAAAATGTTTCATTTAGATGTGCAATTACTGAAAATTTTTTATTGTGCCAGTGGGCTCACAGCAACTTCACTCAACGATTCGGGAATAAACTGGCCCGTTAGCTTGAGTACATCACACAATAAAATCAGAAACCGAGGAGCAATAAAGATACACATTTTCCCCGTTGGAAGTGAAAATTAATTGTTGTTTAAGATTCAGAGTCATGTCATAAAAGGGTTATAAGATGCATGTCTTTTTAAGTGTACATATATTGTTTGCCATGATTCTGCTCATGCACGCTGAGTACATGCACATTCATTGGCTACCCAAGGGCTTCATATTGGAAGCATTCTTGAGTGTTCACATTTGTTTTTGCCTAAAATGCTGTGGCTAATTAAACATTCCACTGAGTGTGAAAACCGTGCAGTGATTTGTTTTGTGTGTGCAAAAGACGTGAAAGTGGTGGAAATTTATCGGAGGGATCAGAATTAAGTGTATTTGGAGAGGAACACCCTGAGGAGTGATGGAATGATGAGAAAATGGGTTTAGAGTGTTTAAAGAGGGAGGTCTTATGTTCATGATGAAGCAAAAAGAAGTGTGTGACCATTTGTCATCACTCAAGTCTTGGTGCAGACAATTGATGCATAAGAAGTAAGAAGACAGATGCTTTATGATTTTGTCCTTGTCTAATGAGATTCCTGAAGTTTCAAGAATTGTTTTTTATGAAACTCTTACAGAATGTTTCTAGTACTGGAAGTTGTGGTCATGCTGGGTGCTGAAAATGCTGACTGCGGTGTATAAAACCAATCAAGTATCCAATGCTTTGAACTACCTTGAGCAGTACAATTATGAAAGCTAAGAATTTTTAAGCTGAATTGTCTCTAGGGACAAAACATGGTTGGCTCATGTTACAACAGAATCAAAACAAAAATCCACGGGATGGTGCCATTCAACATCGCCGAAGAAACTGTAGTTCAAGCAAACTAATACAGCCTGAAAAACCATGTGCACCGTGTTTTGGGATAGGCAGGAGGTGATATTTGTAGAGTTTTTGCCTCATGATAACACAATCAATTCTGAGACACATTGTGAGCCCTTAACAAAACTGCTTTGAGCAATCCAAAACTAAAAATTTAGCAAGCTCAGTAAAGTGATCGTTTTGCATCATGTCAGTGCCCGTCTACCTATGGCTCAACAAGATCTCATCAAATCATATGGCTGGGAACAACTTGATCTCTCTCTGTCTAGTTCTGATCTGGTTCCCAGTGATTACCACTTGTTCCTGCACTTGAAAACATATTTAGGTTGTTAGGTCTATGGCAGCATGAAATTTGTCGAAATGGCCATTCAGCAGTGGCAGTTGGCAAATAAGGTGGCAAATTTTAATGAGAATAGCATTCGAAAGTTGGTTGTTCATGGTGATTAATTCCAAAATAATAGTGAAAATTATGATGAAAAGTAGATTAAGATATAGGGTTTCATGTAATAATAAAATTGTTTTAAAAGGTGCCCGTGTGAATGTTCAGTATAAAAACAGTACTTACTTAGAAAACGCGCCTTGTTTATATTTGAACAAACTTATTAATTGAATTTAATATATATTTATCTAATTCTGCTCACTGAAACATAAACGTTAAGCATTAATAGTTTAATTCTAGGCCACTAGAAGCAAGAAATACATGCCCATTTCAAAATAATAGGTGCTAATTTGAAAAAAATAGATATCTCATTTTGTTTCAAGTACATGCTATTTTATGCATGGTCCCTGGTTATCATCTTTGAACTCCTATACATGAATAAATGATTTATCATGGTAAAAAAATATCATTTGGCCAATATTGGAATTCTGGTAGGATATTTACATTAATAAGTAGATTTTCAAGCAACATAGGATTTCCAAAGTTGGCAAAAATTGGCCTCTCTACCAATGCAGTATTGGATGATGTAAGCTGATGGGATAAACCATTCTGAATTTCAAAACAGGTGCTTGGGTCAGATATATCTTGTAAATGCAGAACCTGATGGTGTATCAAAGCTCATACTTTCAGTGCAGAAAAATCACAGAATTATTTTGCCTTTTAAAACAGATGCTCTTTTAGGCCATCATTTAACATGGGTTTTTGTTCATTCACATATTTATGTGTAATGCGGCCAGACTTTTAAAGACTGGAAAAAATTATAATAAAGGAATTGTGCAATATTTATTTAAATCCTCAGCCTTGAAGTCATAGGCTGATAATGTCTTGAGTATTGATTCACAAATGAGAGTGAGAAAGCTTTTCAGTAACACAGTATACATTAAAAAGCAAGCCTTGTGAATGGAAGACGTTGAAAACTTGCTTGATGTTTGAGAGGCAGTAAGAGAAATGCTACTGGAGCTGCATAAATAGAATTACTATGTATGTACCAAGTTTCATCAAAATCTGATATTGTGGATGTTTAAACCTTAATTTTTTGGCTGAATGGACTGTGAATGGCTATATAGTAATAGTCATATAGTCAACAGTACTTAATCTGTTCATGTCAGTATAGTGATATATTTTCTCATTTTTTGTTTTGCTGCAGGATGGCCGCCTGCAGAGTGGTGATCACATCCTGCAGATTGGGGATGTTAATCTGCGAGGCATGGGCTCGGAGCAAGTGGCAGCTGTTCTCCGGCAATCAGGGAGCCATGTCCGTCTCGTCGTTGCACGACCTGTTGAACCAACCTCTCCTGACTACCAGGTACTGTATTTACCTGCTGAGTGACTTATTTTTTCATTCTTGTTTCTTAATGCTAATTATAGCTTGGTGGCATCTTGAAATTTTCCATTACATGAGGAGACTTGGGTATGTACAAGAACA
Source organism: Ceriagrion tenellum (assembly GCA_963169105.1). NCBI lineage: Eukaryota > Metazoa > Arthropoda > Insecta > Odonata > Coenagrionidae > Ceriagrion > Ceriagrion tenellum. The sequence continues at coordinate 165,608,819 of OY720636.1, forward strand.
GGTTTAAGTTGTAATGTTGGAATGCATTTATGTATGAAGAAATTGATTCCTGACAGCCCAGAATTACCTTGGTACATCAGTACATGGATATGTCATTTCTCTTAATACGTTTATAGTAGAGGTGGGTCAAAGAGCATTTTTCTCTAGCAGCTAGAATATCTAATATTTTTTCCGAATATCTCACTCTAATATCAGATACTACATGTGCGTTTTCCCACCAAATTTAAAATACAAATGACAATTGAAATAAAAAATAGTATAGGACTACTATTTCTGAGATCCTATTTATAAAGTCACAAAAAACTAAATTGTAAAATTAGTTGAACAGAATGTATTAAAATTCTGAATTACTGAAGGTTCTAAGAAAGAAGCAATGCTCTTGACACTATATTCACACATGACCACCTATTAACAGTTTGTCAAAAATCTGTTGAAGCACAGTCATCAAAATAATCCAAGCAATGTAAAATTTTCACGGGCTCCAATAAATAAATGGTGTTACTTATCCTGCATTTTAAGTATGACCAATTTTTTATTGACAATTAATAATTTACTTGTAAAAACACAAATTGTACTTTGCAAAAAGATACTTCTAAAAACACAAATAACATTACATATGTTTAAGTTTTGTTAAAAAAACAACATTTCCACCCTGTCTTGTACCAGTCTATTTCTTTTCTTATCACAGATTAGTCCTGCTGTGCTAAATAGTCTCTCGGGAAACACTGTGGCTGGTGGTGCACTCTATTATTTTTTAGCCAGTTACTGTAAATGTGGAAATTTGGCACAGTTTTTCCGGTATTGAAATATATTCAGATATGGTGAAAGAAATGGTACCTCTAAGTATTGGTCCACCTTTTCTTCAGCTGTCTTCCCTTTCTGTCTTTGAATGGATGTATTGGTGGACATCAGCTAAGAGTAGAATGCCCACATGCCATGAATTTTCTTGCTGCAGGCAGCTCCTTCATTAATAATATTAATAATAATTTTTATTGGACGTTAAACAAATACAATTTGTAACAGTCCTTAATTCAATTTGCTGCCAACCTATAACCGCTTCCCTGACGCGCCCGGAAATCTTCGGGCACTGCGGCCGTAGCGTTCCTGACACGCCCGTATATTTCCGGGCAAGTCTATGACGGCCGTATCTTTTCCTTTTCGCCCAGATATTTCCAACCGATGCTAGTAGTTAACAGATCTGCCACCTCGAGTGCTGTTGACGGCGTAGGCTCATGTTTGCCGTATGCGGCGCATTTTTCAAATAGTGATTTCTGATGCTCGAGCAGCAACATCTTTTTGTAATAGTTACGGCGATCCGAAGGTTGTAAATTTTTGTTCCGGTGGTTAGTTACGCTCTTATTGAATTCTATTCGATTTTACTACCATTCCAAACCATTGTTGATAAAATGCATAGAGTTGTTTGGCGATATTTTTTACGGTACTTAAAGTCTAAATTATTATTTTTTTCGGAAACTTTTTACAAAATTAGGATAAAAAAAACTGCCTTTTTGCATGAAAAAACTTTTTAACACTGTAAATAATTTTGAAAATATTTATTTTCGTCTCTATTTTATCATTCTCTTTCTTTTACTGCCTATGAGCTCTCAATTATATTTTTTCCACCAAAATCTTTGGCGATTGAAATCTCTTGATGGTATTTTGACATTAAAAAATGGAGATTTCACAAACATGGTAATTTTCACCGATCTGGTGTGTTTCAATGTAGTTAGAAGAAATATATCGCTAGAAATTGATGAATATTTTTTGCTTTATGTGAATTTTTAAACATCTCACGTTCTATTTTATTTATTCACACACTCTCCTTCTTATAAATGTTTTTTTACGTAAGAGATTATGCATTGAACCTATCTGTTCTTGGAAAATTGAATACGTGGTAAAATGCTTTTTGCGTGAAGAGCTCAAGGGTAAAAAAATCAAAACTAAGCGATTTGGCATCTAAAACACCGTGAGATCGCGTTTGTCCTTTATTTTTAGGATATTTTGCATTTCTCCCCAGAGAATAATGAACAGTTTGGTGCTATTGGGAACACAGAAATAGTATTACCCTAGGCGCTCTGGCAAATGCAAAGCCTTCCCGACAAAGCTTTCCCGATGTCGAAATGCCGTTATGTGAATGATGCCTGGGGCCGCAGACTACCGCACGTGCATAATGTCCCTTTTTTGTGAGAAATAGAAGGGACAAGTCGCAGAAATTTTTACGATGGGTAAAGGACACGACTTCGCACGAGAGTGTGAAATCCCTTCCATATGGAAGTTGGGACCCCTTGTCGGTCGATGAATGAACGTCAGTCAGTCTTTCTTTGAGTTTTGGAGCGCGCACACATTTTTTCCATCTAGATTCTCCAGTTCAAAATAACGTGATACGTGGAAAAGCATATTTTGTGGCAACTACCTATTTTTGCCAAGGAACATTGCTCCTGTGGGGTGTTTCGCATCGTGTAGTTTTACAATGGATTCAGGAGAAGAGTCATTCGACGGACAGTGCTTCAGAAGAATTAGAGAATGAAGACTCCAGTTCGGAATCAAGTGTTTCCGGGGACATCACCTCTGACACGCACGGGGATGCTGCTCCTCCACAGGAAGAAGAATGGTGTGAGATTTCTTCATCGAATCCTCCTCCAGCACCAGAAAGGTTTCCCTTCACGGGCGAGTCTTGAATGCATTTTCATTTAGCTCCAGACTCATTGAATGGTGCATTGAAGGATTTTGAGCTCTTTTTTGATGATGAGTTGATTGATTTCATCATTACGGAGACCAACCGCTACGCCAGTGATTCTTTGAAGGCAAGAGCCAGGACGTAGCAGTGACAGCGCAAGCTCTTGGCGTGATGTGACGAGCTCAGAAGTTCATGTTTTCTTAGCCCTCGTGATGTTACAGAGCGTCGTAAGGAAGCCCGACACGGAATTTTATTGGTCGACGAGGCCGATTCTGGCTTCCCCATTTTTTGGACAGACAATGGCCTACCGGATTGATTCGCCAATCCGCCAATTTTTGCATTTTACCAACAACTCGGAATATGACCCCGAGACTCACCCTAATCCGAAATTGAACAAAATATGGCCAATTTATGAGAAGTTAAGGCAGAAATTTGCAGAAATGTACACACCTATGAGGGATGTCACCATAGATGAGAGTCTTTTGCTGTTCAAGGGAAGATTGGGATGGCGGCAGTTCATGCCTCAAAAAAGAGCCAGATTTGGAATCAAGACGTACATACTTTGTGAATCGCGCAGTGGATACGTGTGGTCGAGCATCATTTACACTGGTAAAGGCACAGTATTTGTTGAAGAATATGCTCGTATGCCTATGTCTTCGCAGGTGGTGATGGCGCTCCTGAAACCTCTACTGGACAAAGGCTATTGTCTAACAACTGATAATTTTTATACTTCCCCTGAGTTGAGTGAGCTATTGACTTCCCGGCGTACTGACTCGTACGGGACTTTGAATAAATCATGCAGAGGAGTGCCAGCCGAGCTGAAGAGGAAGAGACTACAGAATGGGGAAGTGGCTGCCTTCAGGAAAGGAAAAATGATGGCTCTGCGGTGGAAGGACAAGAAGGAAGTGGCCCCATTGTCAACCATCCACAATTGTGCAGTGGAAAGAGTAACCAAAAGAGGTGGAGTGAAAGTGAAACCCATAGTGGTGGTTGAGTATAACGATACGATGGGGGGGTGTGGATCGTGTTGACCAGCACCTAGCTGATTACCCCATTCCAAGAAAACAGGGTAAAAAATATTATAAAAAAATATTTTTTCACATGGTTGAACTCGCTTTGTGGAATTCCTTTGTCCTTTACCGAAAGAATGGCAGAAAAAAAGTGCATTTGGAATACCGCCTAGAACTTATAGAGGAAATGATTGAGGCTAATCACCCGGACATAGTATCCCCTAGGGTGGGTGGGCCTCCCGCTATGCCCCATCCACGACGACTCGTGGAGAGACATTTCCCCGAAATAATAGAGGCCACTGAAAAGAAGGCTCACCCTTCAAAACAATGTTATTTGTGCTCCCGAAAGTGTGATGCAAGGGGGAAAAAAATTCGCTAAGAGACAAGGTACCAGTGTGTACAATGCAATGTGTCACTCTGTGTCATCCCGTGCTTCAAAAATTTTCACACAAATGCAAATGTGTAATTTTTGCATTTTTTATGTTGAATGTATCATTTTTCATTTATATATATGTTTTTTCAAATAAATGTGATAAGGAATGATTTCACAGAATTTCAGGGAAAAAATTGTTTGCAATTACTGAAAAATCAAAAACCTTTCCCAATTAGTGAAAAAAATAATCAATTTAAACCTAAAGTTTATTAGTAACATTTAAATTGAAATATAAGTCCCAGAGCATAAATAATCACGTATCCTCATTTATCTAGCTCTAGGCAACAATATTAAACAATAAAAAAATTTGACTTCATTTTTACATTTTACTGTAAAAAATTTGTCAGGGAAGCTGTTAAAAAAGTGTAAAAGCATATTTAAAATGTCACCAGTTGCAAGTATTAGAGATCTATTAATGGAGTGGCCAGTAATTTTCACTAAGCAATTTGTTACAACAAAATGGTAGATGAAAAATATATAAAATGGGAAAATCTTTTAATTGTTAAATTAATTGAAACAGTCAGAAAATCTGTGAAGCATAATATCAATATTTTAAGGACACATCCATCAATCAGTAAAGACATAAATGATCCATAATAGTATAATCTTTTTCCAGAAGACTAGTGACAATTCAATGCAATAAAATATGTTTTTAATGATTGGCTTCAGCCTCCAATTTCGCTTGTGTGTCACTAATGTGAGTTCTTCGTCCGTTGTGGCTTTGGTCACTTTTGGCTTCAGTCAGGACCCCATTCCTACTCCATGGATTATTATTTGATGGCTCTCTCTTCCCCACGTCGTACTGAGAAAAGTGGTTTCTTCTTGGTCGGATTATGGATGTTTGTGTCACCTTGTTGGGCTGAAGAAGACCCATAATCAATCCAAACCATTTTAATTGGCGTAACACTCTCTTTACCATCCATATTCCAGGTGGTTAACTTGCAATTGTTACTCTCTTTAGTGCCCATACTCAAGGTGGTTAACCTGCAATCGTCATGTACACCATCACCAACTGTATGAAGGTCGACTTTATTTCAACGATTTGTTTGTTCTGCTCCAATGTAATGTCCATGCACTTTGCTAATTTAGCATTTAGGAGATCTGTCACTATTTGTAACACTTCTTGCTTTTTTCCATTATTATTCTAATGGAGTCACGTGTTGCAAACAAACACTTGTTGCACAGATAATGTAACTGCATGCTGTTAGGAGTTGTATTTGTCAACGCTTTAGTTAAGCCAGCACAACTGGCAAGGAAAAACAACTCACAACAAAAGTCACACTTGATATATAGTTTGATTATTACTGATAATTTTGGATCAAAGCTCTCAATTACCCAATGCTGACACCATCTTGGACAAAAAAATGTGCCATCATGCAATTAGGAGTCAAAAAAAGGAACAGCTAATGTCGCGAGTGTTTGAAAATACATTTAATTAGCTATTTCATGCAATTCCCCTGTAGTTATTATGGATTATACATAACCATTCTTAACTTGAAATATGAAGTTTTGCACTAATGCTTTGTATTGGTACCAACCAAATCTGGTAGCCCAAATGCTTTGTAACATGTGAGACCCAACTGATGTTCGCAAATTTATAAAGCATTACAGTCGATTTATTTAATGTATTCAAGAGAGTTAAATTTTTATTTTGTGTCCTTGAGTATCAAATAGTAAATATAGTTCATTATTTGAGGTATGCAAGAATTCGACTATTAGAACATCAAATAATTTGAATAGATGAATGTGTGATGCTATTCACTGACGATGGCGTGCCTGGTGGAGCTCTGAAATAAAATCTCTTGTCAATACGCTATAATGTATAGTGTGCTTCAGAAGGTGAACTGCCTAAATGTTAGTTTTCTCTATTCATATATACCCTCATGAGCATGGAATGGTAGGATTATGAGAATCTGTGCTTATGACATTATTAGCTAGGGAAATTGGTCTTAAACATTCAGGGTGGATTGTAAGAATTAAAGGTTTATCTCCGGTTTGAACTGCAGCTGCCAAGAATGTCCAAAACGGTAGTATTTGGCTCGCAAGAACAAGGCTCTGACCGCACCATAGGCAAAATCATGGTTCAAAGGCCGCCAATCCCTGAATCCTATGCTTTTGGGTAGGTTTTAACCTTGGACTCTGTTGTTGAAAGTAATCAAAAGTGTCCAGCCGAGAAGAAGTAGACTATAGACGTAAATTAAATTGATTATTTATATACTCGAGTTAAAGGCATTTGAATGGTTTTCAATTTGAAGAAATGTACTCATCATTAGAAATTGGAGTGATTGCTGCGTGTTCTTCTAATGAATCATAGTTCATGTATAGACTCAGGTCCCGTAGTGAAGTAACGCATAAATCCCTACATAAAGTTAAGACCTTGGAGGATTTTGAGTTACACAAATGTGGGATTTGTTGATAGCATTTAGGTTATACAATAAGGGATAGTAATTTTGTGAGATGATGGGGGATGATGTGGTTGCTGACAAGTTGACTGTGAATAAAACAATGCTAAAACCCCAATGAGGGAAGGCAAACAATAAAGTAAACAAAGGAAATAACATTTTTCCATTAATTAGTTTATTGAAATATGATTTATTTACGACAATGCGTAACTGACAATTCTGGTGGCGAGTTCAACAATGTCGGGCAGGCTAGTACCTTCAAGTACCAGTCACCCACTCTCCTCCCATTTAGCTGCTTCCCCATCCTCTACTTCCCCTCCCCTCCTACACCCTGACAATGTATATATATTAGGGGCTCATGGTGTAATATTGTCACCTTGATAATGACTAAACTTCGAGTCGAAACCTAGGTTGGAATAATAAAAAAACTATTGTGGAAAATTACAAAGTGAATTTATTTACAAACCATCGCAATGGTTTTTTGTCCTCCAAGTGAAGCCTGAGAATTTATTATATAAAGCCGAACGCATTTTGGTCTGATTGGAGTCGTATTGTATGAACTACTATGTCTTTGATCAAAAGTTGTCCTCACTATTGCAGCATAAAAAATGTATTATCATTCATGTAAGTCACATTCAGTGCATAATGTATTCTGCAACGATGATCAATGTCTTTACTCTGACAAGGAGCACCTATAAAATGGTGCTGTGACCCGTCAACATTCGTAAAAATGAGTAACTTTTTCACGATGGAACCAAGACCCGAGGCTCATAATTTCAAAACTTCATTATTTTGTAATATCGTGTATTGTTACATCCATTTAGTTACCCTCTTGGTTGGGGCCGAGGATTTTGCTTCATAAAATCAAAAGTTTGTTATTTCGAGTTTCACACTTTCAAGTTGCTCTGTATTATTAGTATGAGAAAGATTCGAGAACCTTAAAGGATTCGAGAAAATTTAGCATTTGTCCGTTTTCCAGTTAACCCTGTTAGTGCCACCGAAATTTGGTGGTACCAGCGAAAAGTGCCTGTGTGAATTTGAGAGTTTGGTAACACCATATGAAAAAAACAGTATGAAGATACTATTTTTGATATGAATGTTATGGTTTTTTTATTTGACTAAAAATGAATTAATTGTTGTGTATAATATTCTGATAAATTGCATAAAGGATAAATGTAATTTTTACAACAAAATTAGTTTGAAAAATAATTTGTGCTCGAGCAGCTCGTGGCACTTTTTGCCTGTGGAGCAAAAGCCAATGTATCGGCCCGTGGCACTGAGAGGGTTAAAACCCAAAGTCTGTCCATGTATTACATATTTTCACATGTGCGGGCATGTCCTCCTCCTTCAAATTGTCCTTTTTACACTCAATTAGTGTATTGAGCAATCATTCTGTGAAGTCTAATTAATAATACCTCTGTGCCCGGGTTTGAAATATTATAGTAAAATTTATAATCAAGAGACCTTGAAATAAAAATACATCCCTGTAGTGAATGCATAACATGTACTTTCCCCAGTGTGAGGTGGATAAACTGGAGTTTCCTGATGTCTCAGGAAATTATTTCCCTTCCATCCTAGATGGTTTACTTTTCTGGGAATGTTTCTTGAAATGACACTGGTAGAAAATGTTTTAGTGTTGAAGGCAAGGTTATTTTAGTCCCATTAATCCACTTTCTTTGATAGTATGGTATAATGATGTTCTTATTATGATGAAGGAGTCTGATCTCATTTCTTACACATACTTCGAATCAGGCTTTGGGTAGCCATGCTCCAATTGTGCCAACCAAGATCTTGGGAGACCCAGAGGAGCTGGATCGTCAGCTGCTTCAGAATGGTTATGATGCAGATGCAGCCTTCAGTGGTCCACCCCCCCCTCCTCTTCTCACCAGCCAGCAGCCTACTCCTCCGTTGGCTCCAACAGCCCTGCTTGCCCAAGGGTCCCTGGATGCAAATGGGTTGCCCTCGTATGACTACACATTTACTGTGAGTTGTACAATACCCAATATGTATATCTCTAAGCCTCTAAGTGCACATCTCTCTAAAATCATGCAATATGCTTGAGTCTCGTATGAAAACTGCTTGAGTTGTGTCCAGTCAGAGATCAGTGAATGAGGATTCCACTCTGTGAATTTTATTTTCTTAAAATCAAACACAACTTTGAAGGATTTTATTTTCTCTTAAAAACATAAAATGTAGCATTGGTTCTTGAACTTGACTCAACACTTGATTTTTTGCATCAATGTTCAACTTGAACTCAACTTGAGTTGCAAATCTGCCGCTTACACATCCCTTCAGAGAATGTAAGGTTGGATTTATGGAAGTACTACTTAATGAATATACAATGGACTCTCATTAGGGCATTACTTGATGACATGTTTTCCTTCGTTGAACATTCATTTTCTCAGTTCTGGGTCACAGCACATGTAAATTCTCGTGGTTAACATGTTTATATGTTTTGATTTCCTCTTTTGCATACTTGATTGATCACTTAAGAAAATTTTTCTGCAAAGCAATAGCAGCCCCAAAGGTTAATTTGACAGTAGATATCTGTCAAAAGCTTTGATTCACACACCAATGTTTACACTGGCTATTGCTTACATTGATATTTTGGGTGTGGTGGTTGAGTGACTGAGTCTGGCATATTCTTTTACTGTGTCCTTTTTACTTTGTGAGTGGCTCTTACAGAATACTAGCTTGAACTCAGCTGCCACAGTGACATAGTCATGCTGTGGAGACCTACTCCTCCTAGTGGGATCATTATAACTGCCAGCAATAAGTTTACTGTGGTGGGAAATGTGTATCTAGAAGTGAAAAAGACATTTATAAAATTTTAATGACCCATTGAATGCTTGGCAAGGCTCCTACGACTCGGGTATTTTTACAGCAGTGTTTTGTTTTCTGATGCCTGTGATGAAGAAGCTGCCCTGGCACTAGAATTCTTTTGAAATATCTTTGCGATTGAGAGACAGGCCTAAGTTTTTTGGAGGTGAGGGAAGAGGGGGCACTTGACTTTGCAAAAACCAACCAGAAGGCACTTGGAGGAGCCTTGCCTCTTGCCAGAATTCAGTCACTCTCAGACCTCCGTCATGTACACTTCGCGAGTCAGCTGTGTTGCCAGACCTCCATAGCATTTGTTTGCTTGGTGTGCCATGGTGATATTCCTTCAATCTAACCTTTTACCAGCATGTTTTATTACCCAAGCACCTTTCCTTCTTTTCTCCACCCCCCCCCCCCCCCACAATCATTCCTTCACATAAGTGGACTTGTAAGTGGAATTATTTTTGGCAAATATATTTTCCTTAACTTTCATCGGGCATATTTTTAACTTGTATATCTATTTTAGTAGTTCCTGATTGATTTGAGACCATATAGCATCATTTCCATCATATTTTAGCCGAAGAGTATGACGAAAACTTGTAAAAAACTCTTCGTTCAGTCTCAGCAATAGTCAGAAATCAACTAAATTACTTTGTGTTTGGATTCATTTTAATCAGCTTGGTTAACAGAAAATGAGTTTTGCATTTGATTGTTAGAGTAATTTAACAAATAAAAGTTATGACTTTTATTTTCAAAAGTCCACTTCTGAGTCACTGACGGAGCAATCACACATAATCCTTTCTATGACCCTTAAGACAGGTAAAAATAAGGAGTGGGAAATGAAAGGAATGTAAAGGAGTTAATCCTTTCGACCCCTGTACCAGACAAGCCTCTTGCCCTTCCCAGTTGGCCATTGTGGTGGCTTGTCGTATGTTACAAAGTGGCAGTCTTTCGTTTCCATTTGCATACAAAGTTTTGAGAGAAAACATGGCGACGTCCACCTCTCTCTTGCCACCCCACCTCCCTTTGTGACAAAGGCCCCAATTCCTGCTGCGTTGCCACTCGAACTGTTCCGAGCATGCATGAATGGCCAGTTGCAATGGTGTTTGAAAAGGATACTAGTTTCTTATGACATTAAAAGCAAAGGCAGTGCTTAAAGTTTGTCTAGGAAAATTCTGTGGTAAATAGAAAAATATTAATCATTGAGAAGCTTAACCACCTCCATTAAGTAGATGAAAATCCATTTATGAAACAATTTGAAGTAACAGCAAAAAAGAAATTTCCACTGTCAACATTTAACTGCATGTTCAAAAATTGGGCCATTCAGATCAAGAAGGTACAATCAAGTATCACGGTAGAGTATAAGGTGGCTAATTATAGGAGTAGGAGGATGCCCTGATGTGGTTTAAATAAGCAAGCTCATCCAGTGTGCCATTAGGTAGTAATTGTGCGAGGAACGGTTTGATGTTTTTCCAATGAAATGGGTGTGAGTGGCTTTAAGGCTTCGAATGTAAGGTCCGAGGGATTTAGACAGCTAACGGGTGTGTTCAAAACAAGGACAGTGTGGACACCAGCATTTGGGAAATATGGAAAGATGTTATCCTGCCAAGTATTATTAAAAATCTCAGCTTAAATGATGTTTTTAATGGTGATTAGACTGGCTTATTTTTTAACTGCCTCCTGACTGAACATCAGCATTTCGAGGGGATTAGTGTGATGGAGGCGAAATGAGTAAGGATAGGCTGATGGCATTTCGATACTGCAACAAAAGTGGAACTGAAAAAACAAAATTGGAACTGAAAAATTGATACAGTTGGTGATCAGGGGGGTAAGTCTGTAACTTTTGTCGACCGTCGACAAACACTTTTTGTCTCCTCTCTGGGCTTTTATCGACGTTTGCAAGTCTGTAAATTTTATCTACCTCTATGGTCGACAATTTTAGAGACGGTCAACAATTTTGACGACGTCAACAGTATAAGCGCTTGGCTTGAGTCTGTAAAGTGAACAATCGACTTCCGGGGCAACAATTAAGCGACTACGGTCGTTTATTTTACGTACAACTGGATTGGCGTCGGTAAAATTAATCTATAGGCGATAAAGCATCGCTAGGCGTTAGTCATTTGTTGATTTTTGAAATGACGCGGTTCATTCGTAACCATCAGAGAATAATTCTTCTTCGGGAGATATATTTAGAAGAAGTTAAGCGATAATAATGCCACTCATAATGCTTTTGACTTGCCAGATCCAGTGTTTATTAAACTTTTCCGGATAAATAAAGACATTGCTCGTTATTTATGCGATGTCCTTGAACCATCTTTGAAAAGAAAGCGTAGGTCTGGGTTAAGTAATCTGAAATAAATATATTATACTTACAAAGGACCGGCAATAGCCTCCATTATTTCAATAAGTTCACTATTATTTGGAGCAATTTGAAACAACTGGCCTCGACCACGTTCGTACTTCGCTCTTTATTTTCCAGCATTCAATTGTTTGTTTACACGTTGCATCGTTGTGGTCGATTTGTTTACAAAACGAGAGCTTGACGCGGGAAAAAGAAACGACGAATTTAATTGGCTCCAGATCATTATCGCCAACTGTTGCAGAAATTCTCATACTTTGAATGGTCAACGTTTGCAGTCAGTCGACAATTTTAAAGACCATTAGTTACGGACTCACAAACGTCGTCAAAACCGGTCGAGTAATTTATCGACAAAAATAAGCGACAAAAGTTACAGACTTACCCCCCAGGAGATGTGAACTCTCCAGATGCCTAAAACATGTTTTGAAGTTATAAATCTAATTCTAATGCTGGGATAATTACAGTATTTTTTTAAAGGTTTCTGCAAGCACTCACTGCCAAGATTCGTGGATAAAATGATAAAATCTATTTGCTCCTTTGTAACTGAGCACATCATCCAATATATACTGTATTTTTAATAAATGCTATTGTTGCATTTTTTCAGCTTAATTGTACAATAGTTCTTCAGCCTCCTAATCAATCTATCATAGAGCAATGCATAAAGCATTAGACTGGAAACTTCTTGTCAATGAGAGCCACCCTTCAAGTGTCTGTTTGAGAAGCAAATATCTTGATGGTGATGCATTTTGTGGAGTATGCATGATGCTCTGTATTGTCTACGAAACATTGACATGTCTTGAGCTGCTCACTTAAGGATTTGCCCAAGAAACCTTTCTACTTAATTTTCACTAGCAAATCCTTGGATCTTCTATGTGTATTTTCATTAATTGTCTGTTTTTGTGTTTATTTTCGAGTGTACAAAAAGAGAGTTCACAGAAAGCTATTTTTTGTTCAGTTACCTGTGGTCAAGTTATCACCAAGTATAACTGTGTTTATGGGCTGGATGCTCATTTGGTTAATTTTTTCCTGAAATTCTAGCAGTCCTCCTCACAGCAAAGATATTTTCAGAGAACTATAATTAGAAAAAGCATGATGTTTTCATGTACACAATTTGCAAATGTTTGAAGGAGGAATGATTGAGGAGTAGGGGATTTGTGTCTCAGGTTAGTCTGTCCCCAGATCTATTACATACGTCGGTAGCATGAGGAGAGATAAAATAACTTGGTTGCTCTATTACTGTGGCCCCAAACTTTATAAAAGCATCATTTACTGCAAACACTCACATAGCATGAGGTTAGGTTTTGTATTGTAAATGGTGCTCTATGAAACAAATGAGATGGAAAATGTGGGCTTTCATTCCTCCATCTCAACTCTAAAATTTCTATTTGGCACAACGTTTTATGACTATTGACCTTAGATTGCATGAAATAATTTCATAGTTAGATGTTCCTAACCAAATATGTTCTTTTTTTACTTGAGAAGGTGTCCAGTGAAATCAAAATGCTTTTTTTTTTATAATAAGTTGTTCTTCAAGAAATCATTTAAATAGGTACTATAGTCCAGTCTGTAGGGAAATTTGAAGGTTTTTTCGTGATACAGGTTAAGAATAGTCAAAAGTTGTAGGAAATGGAGAGTTATATATACCTATATATTTTTAAACTTCGAACTAGACGTTATAAACAAATTACAGGGGTTCAAAGTTGGCTAAAAACGGTTTTTTAATTCTACAAGCCAAGGTATTCACTTAAGGAAAAAATATTTCAAATGTTTTTTGTAGACAATTAATAAACGCATAATTTGAGCTATGGTAAGTTTATTTTTGATAATTATTTATTGCAAAAACTTTGAAAAACCCCCCAAAATGGCGTTTTTTTGCATATCAATTATTTATTGCAAAAATGACTTTTTTAATACTTTTTTGCTTTGTGATTAAGGCCCCCATTATGACAAAAAAAATAGGATGTATAAAGCCAATTTGGTTAATTTGTTGCTGAGTTATTCCATTTGTTTATTAAAAACATGTCTAATGTTAAATGCTGTAACTTTTTATTGGACCAACATACAGGGTCGCATAAAGGCTCATTCTCTTTGTAAAGGTTCAAAATTTAAAAATATTGAAGAAAAATTGAAAAAAAAATATTTTCAACTCCTCAAATAACGCGTACAAACAAAGGGCGGTTTTTTTAAATAAATAAATGAAGCTGGGGCCACCCCCATAAACTCTAGATATATGTTTTATTTTTAAATCACTGCTTCGTTGTTTATAACAACGGAAATATAAACAACAATATTTAGGCTGGCCGGCCTTGTTTTTCTTCGCTATACTTCATTCATCTTTTTTAACACTTACAAGTCAATATTTTGTAAATCTGACAAAAGATATTGAAAATATAAGTCTTTGAGGTCCAAATGCTGTCGGATTTATTTATTAATTGTTATAAACAATGGAGCAGTGATTAAAAAAAAAAATCTTATCTCGGTTGCTATTGGTCGAAAAACAACTTTTTTTTTTTAATTCTTCGTTTTGACCTCAGCTACTCAAATCTTGAGGAAAAAAATATCTAGAGTTTATGGGGGTGGCCCCAGCTTCATTTATTTATTTAAAAAAACCGCCCTTTTTTTGTAAGCGTTATTTGAGGAGTTGAAAATATTTTTTTTTCAATTTTTCTTCAATATTTTTAAATTTTGAACCTTTACAAAGAGAATGAGCGTTTATGCGACCCTGTATGTTGGTCCAATAAAAAGTTACAGCATTTAACATTAGACATGTTTTTAATAAACAAATGGAATAACTCAGCAACAAATTAACCAAATTGGCTTTATACATCCTATTTTTTTTGTCATAATGGGGGCCTTAATCACAAAGCAAAAAAGTATTAAAAAAGTCATTTTTGCAATAAATAATTGATATGCAAAAAAACGCCATTTTGGGGGGTTTTTCAAAGTTTTTGCAATAAATAATTATCAAAAATAAACTTACCATAGCTCAAATTATGCGTTTATTAATTGTCTACAAAAAACATTTGAAATATTTTTTCCTAAAGTGAATACCTTGGCTTGTAGAATTAAAAAACCGTTTTTAGCCAACTTTGAACCCCTGTAATTTGTTTATAACGTCTAGTTCGAAGTTTAAAAATATATAGGTATATATAACTCTCCATTTCCTACAACTTTTGACTATTCTTAACCTGTATCAAGACAACGTCATAAATGACCCTTTTTTCTCTCCACAGACTGGACTACTATTGTTAGCTTAAATAAGGAGTCCACTGATCCAAGTGCTTCAACAAAACATGTGATAAAAGTAAAATTCTGCACAACATTTTATGCAGACTTTTTTAAAAGTCTATTCAGATTGGAATAATCGATTGCTGCTGCTAACTAATCTGTCAGCTAGAATGAAAACTAAATTCATATTACATAGAAATTAAATAATTTTTATGGCAGATAATTATCAGCTACCTATGGAGTGAGCAAACATAGTATCAAGGATAATATTCCTTTACATTAGTAATGCAGCTCAAGAGTACTATGTTACTTATCCCTGAAAGACCTCTCTTGTATAGTACATTTTCCCGGTTGCTACACCCAAAATTTCAAAAATGTGAGAGTCCCTTGTTCTGATTATGATTAATTAAATGGGTGATTGCACCTTAAAGGTAGCTAGTAGTAGGCTGTGTTTGAATCCCTTTAATATAACTGCATGAAATATAAAAAAAAATATTCTCTCCTTTAGGGTAGATAGTTTCTGCAGGGTTACTTCTTTCTCACATATCTATTGCAGAGAGAGAGAGAGAGAGTATTTTAGAGTCATAGCTAGACTTATACTCCCAAGGTTGCCTTCAACTTCTCTCATGGTATTTGTCAGCTCTTGAATATGCCCTCAGATATGCAACTCCCAGGCTAGCTTCACTGTGAAAATGATGAAGTTCGCAATGATTGACTTATTATTTGCTTATTTTTTATTATATAAATATTTATTTTAATATGCCTTCAGAAAGAATATACTCTCTCTTTTACCATACTCTTGTCATTCCCTGGTTCTTGGCTTTCAATTCATATTCATGACCAGTAACTTTTAGTGCAACGTTGTGAACTTTGTCAATCTGATGTGATATCTTTTGTGGTTCCCTTGGTCCTGCTGCTTTGTCATTTGTATCTGCTCTTTGCCCTGGCCACTATGTAGTCTGCCCCCGACCCCATCAAATGCAGCGGTTCCTCGAGGAAGGACCCTCCCCCTCTGCCCACTTCATCACCTCCGTCATCCGACTCTCCCCCACCACCCTTCGTTGCCTCTTTCGGTGATGACCCATTCAACTCTCCCACGGACCCATTTTCCTCCGACCCTTTCCCTCTGCCTATCACGGCCGACCCCTTCGCTCCTCCCCCCAACGACCTCTTCCTCGACTCATCGCCCAACACAGACCCCCCCAGCCTATTCCCCACATCGGATCCCTTTGCTCCCGACAAAGACCCCTTTGCTCCCGACAATGACCCCTTCCCACCTCCCACCTCCCTCCCTAGCTCCTTCCCCTCACCCTGGGATGCCTTTGCTACAATTAAGGTGCCCGATGAAGAGGTCAATTCGACTGCTCGGGAGGAAGAGGAACCCTTTGATGCATTTCCAGGGGGGGGCAGTGATGTACCATTCCCTCCCTCATCATTCCTGGGGGGGTCTTTGGATGCCATTACCTTCTCCCCCCCTGCCAAGGTGGTGGAGAAGTCACAGCCGGAATTTTCCTTCCCGTGTCCGCCACAAACCCCAGCACCCCCACCCCCTCCACGCCGCCGTCCTTCCCTCGGTTTTCCTGAAACTAAACCCCTTGGCCTCGTAAAGCAGGAATTGCCTCAAACTCATTTGCCCAGTAGCGATGCTGCTGCATCCCTTGGAACGAAGGAACGGCCACCATCACCAGCCAGCGACTCTCTCCCCCGTGAGGAGGAGGAGATGCGGGTGAATGGTGCCGTGTTTCTCTCAATGCCCCCCCCTGTCCACTTTGGATCCCCTCCCTACCTGCCTCCCCCACCTCCCACTGTCGTGAAGCAGCAGCCTGACCTCGTGCTTCCGCTAGTGTACCACCAAGCTCCCCGCCCTTTCTCCCTTGCACAGACCTCTGGCCAAGCGTTGGACCCGTCTTCGACCGTGGGCCTGGCGACCGGCGCCTCCCTCACCGCCATGGAGCCACTGCCTGAAATGGAGAAATTTGAGGTGGAGCTTCGGAAGGATGCCCATGGACTTGGAATCACCATTGCTGGATATGTGTGTGAGAAAGGTATGTCGAAGGATGAGGTACATGCCTCGGGATAGGTTTCCTGCAATTTTGCAAACACTTCACTTAACCAAAAATCCCACAGAAAATGAACCTCGACCGGTAGACAAATTGTACTAAATAAGGCCAATGATTAACCTTTTTCATGGTGGAATGTATGCTTTATTCCCCTGAAAAAGAGTTATCATTAGATGAATCCATGGTTTTATGGAGAGGTCGTCTGGTTTTCCGTCAATGCATGAAAGGAAAGCATGGCATCATGGCGAGTATGGCATAAAAATTTATATGCTGAAATATGAAATACAAAAAAAACTTAAATGCTGACAGAACCATCAGGGATGCTATTGCTGATGCTGATATACTTGGGATCTGCAGATAAGAAGGTAGGAGGGCACGGGTATGTACAAAATGGAGTGCATAAACTCCTTGATGTCTGAGAGGGTTTTGGTCATTCTCTTTATTTAGACAACTATTATAACAGTGTACAATTGGCTAGAGAACTCCTAGAAAAAAAAAACATGTTGTACAAGAACGTTACAGGCAGACAGAGTTAGGAATCCCAAAGAAATTGTATCCCAAAATATTAAAAAGGGTGAAGTTGTTAAGCGATGGAGTCATGGTGGCATCTGTGTCTTGAAATGGAGAGATAGACGGGATGTTTTAATAATTACTTCTGAGTTTGGCAGCCAATGGCTTGAGGTCCCAAATAGGAAAGGGATCATGAAGTTGAAACAAGAACCAGTTGTCAAGTATAACAAATACATGAGTGGCATTGATCACAACGATCAAATGCTAGCGTATTACCCCTGTGAGCATAGATCGCTCAAGTGGCACAAGAAAATAGGGAGTCACATCTTTCAGTTGATCCTTGTAAATAGTTACATATTGTTGCAAAAATATAGGGGAAACAGAAAAACTCTGTATGAGTTGTGCATAGAACTAATACGTTCCCTACTTGGAGCACAAACTATCTCACTACCATCTACACCAAAGTTCCCCGAGTCTTATTTCTCCATGCATGGGGAGACGATGCCACAGTCAGGTGTGAATAGCTTCTGGCTTGGAAGACAGGAGGTGACAGACTCATGAACATTTATGGCAAAAATAATCATAGCATAGATTTGCATTTGGATACATTTACGAATTATCCTTATCAGCTGTTGTGGAGTATCAAATGTACTATTAAGAAGAGAAATGTTAAACACAGAGATGTGTTCATGCATGTAAAAGCAAAGTTGAAGTTTTCAATCAAAGGGCACCTGATTTATTGATAAGCAAAGAACACTTAACCTGTGGGAACTATGCGAGGGAGGACAGAGTATTCAAATTACTTAGAATGGCGGTGCTACAGTAAAATGAAAATTTAAAAAAGCACAACAGAGGAAATAAATTTGACAAAGTATTCACTTTCTCAGGGAAGGGTTTTCCCTGTTTTTTAACATAATGATAACTTAATATGAAAGGAATATATTACGTCCTGCATTAATTTCTTAGTTGATGCCATAGCACCCCCTACCATACACCCTAAATGAGGACTCCAAGTGTTATAGAAATGGTAGTTCTGAGTATTGTGGTGTGTTGTAGATTTAGTTCCACAGACCAAAAAATCTTAATTTTATTGATTGATTTAGATGCAGCAATGATAAAAGTTACAACATGGCATGTCACCTAAGGGTAACATTAAAACAATATTATTTACACTCGCAGCTGGATTCAAACACACAACCTGTGGATGAGATGTGGTAACATTTGATTAAAATTGACTGCTGAATCCTGCATTTGGCAAAATGGGATTGTTTAATCAAATTTTATGAACATAAATGACAGAAAAATGATAAAAAACAAAAAAATATGCCTCTAATGAGGTGATCAAGCACTTCAAATTCCAAAACTTTTTAACAGTGCCATTATGTAACTCGACAATGCATTTTAGAACAAAGCTCATGGCAGAAAAGATTCAAGCTTAAGCTATGACGCCAGTGAAATAGCAATCGCCTGATGAGTGAATGGAGTCCGTTGGCCGGCTGTAGAGAATGACTAGATTGTGGATGTTTTGGAATGTCCTTCATCAACCAATATCACCCACAGGACATTCCAGAATGTCCATCAGCATTGAACGTATTACAAAAGTACCATCCATGTCTCGGTAATCACCTGCTTTATCACTATCGAGTATCGAGATCGTTAAGCAATGTTCTGAAGGACCAAGTGATCACTTACACTAGCGCGTAATGAGAGAAAAGAGATTAAGTGATCACTAATTTAATGAAACACAAATGAAATATAACAAGTACAAATATAACACTTTTCACTGCGACAAACATCTAGAGAGTACTTAAGTTTCTGCTGCACGTTGAGGGCTCCTGAGCAGGGAAGGCTGGCCGGCGGGGGGAGGGCGGAATATCGACACACGCATACCCTGTTCCGGGAGCACTTAAACCTAATATGGGTTGCATCCGAGTCACCTTTTAGTTATCACCGAATGACTGACTGCTCAGTCGAACAAGTTCCTTTGAATTGAATCACCAAAAAAAGGCGCCCTCCTGTGGCAATCTTACGGTACGCGTAACAAAAACGAAACGAAAAGAACGAAACATACCGGCCCCCTTGGTCCCCTGGGACCAATAAACAATAAGAGGAAAGTGAAGGAACTAATTGAGGGGAATGGGAAAGACCTTGGTTGCAGGACGGGTAAGGGTACCTCCTTGTGTGCGTAGATGGACAACTCTGACGACACCATCTTTCCCTGGCGATGTAGCATCTATCCGGGCAAGAGTCCAGCAGAGGGGTGGAGTTTGAGGGTTGTGGATGAGCACCAAATCGCCGATCTTCAAATTCCTGCCTCTTTCGGTCCACTTGGAGCGCTGCTGGAGGGTATGCAAATATTCCAAATGCCAGCGTCTCCAGAAATGTTGGGAGAGGGATTGTACCATTTGCCATCAGGTGAGTCTGTTTAAAGGAATGTCCGAAAACTGTTCTTCCGGTACGGCCAAAAGAGAGCTTCCAACTAGAAAATGTGCTGGAGTGAGGGCTGAGACCTCGCGGGGATCTGTCGAAAGCGGTGTTAGAGGGCGTGAATTCAACATTGCCTCCACCTTTGTGGTAAGGGTGATGAATTCTTCCAGCGTGAGTATTTGTTTCCCAATTACTCTCGTAAGGTGATATTTCGCACTTTTGATGGCACTTTCCCAAATACCACCTTGATGGGGAGCTGCCGGTGGGAGAAAATGGAAGTTTATTTGGTTCTCTGGTGAGAAATTAAGCATTTTATCCTGAAAATCTTGTGATTTAAGAAATTTCTTCACCACTGCAGCTAATTTAGCAGAGGCGCCCTTAAAGTTAGTCCCGCAATCTGAATATAAATCCGTACAAAGACCTCTCCTGGAGACAAAGCGGGTAAGGGTTGCAATGAAGGCATCAGAGGATAGGTCAGTCACCACTTCGAGATGGACAGCCTTAGTGGAGAGACACACAAATATGCATAAATATGCTTTGATAAACTGAACTCGTTTGAGGTGATGGAGCTTTATCTGGAACGGACTTCCATAGTCCATTCCACTTTTTAGAAATGGGCGTGCAGGGCTGACTCTAGGCTCTGGTAGATTTCCCATTAAGGGCGGCGTATTTGTGGGCTTGCATCGGTAACACCGCAAACAATTGTAAATTCTGCTACGTGTTACCGAGCGAGCTGATAGAATCCAATACTGCTTACATAAAATAGATTGTAGAAGCTGAGGTCCTGCATGCAAATAAGTTACATGATAATAATCAATGAGTAGGTTCACGATATGGTGTGATTTCGGTAAAATTATGGGATACTTTGCATCGTAGTCCAAATGTGAATGATACGATCTTCCTCCCGCTCTGAGCAATCCATCCGTATCTAGAAATGGGGAGAGGCGACGGATCCTCAGGCTACAAGGTTGATTGTGATGAAGCTGAGTTAGGTCTTCCTTGAAGCAAGAAGTTTGTACAATTTTACAAATGGTGATTGCAGCTCTTTTCAGCTCTGAAGACGTTATGAATCCCTTTAACTTACTCATCGAGCGAGAATTGTGGCAAAATCGCATGATATAAGCTAGGACGCGGAGCAATTTTGTCCATGATGAAAATCTCGTGAGTAAGTTCCATTCATGTGACTTTACACTTACAAGTACATTAAGAGGAGATGGCAGAATTTCAGGTAAGAATTCATCTTCGATTCGAACGAAATGAGAGATAGGTTGTCCATCAGCGGTTGATGCAAGCCATTTCGGTCCCTTCCACCAGAGGTTGGTTGCAATAAGCTGAGAAGGGAAAAGTCCTCTAGAGGCACAATCAGCTGGGTTTTCCTTTGAAGAAATGTGATTCCAGGATTGCGACGGAGTCCATTCTTGGATTTGGCTAACGCGATTTGCAACATACGTTTTCAAACGATAGGGTGGTGTCTGAATCCAACTTAGAACAATAGTAGAGTCACAATATGCATATACACTTTCTATAGTCATGTGGGGAGAAAGTTTAAAGCGCAATGATGTAACAATTTCGCTAAGAGATGAGATCCGCATAGCTCCCAACGCGGCAAGGATTTGCGTTTTAGTGGGGAAACACGAGTTTTAGCGACCAGAATGGACATTTTTGTTGATTGGTTGTTGCTTACACTTCGGACATAAACAACAGCACTATATCCTTGTTGCGAGGCATCGGAAAATCCATGTAATTGAATGGAAGTTGAATTCGCAAGGAGTAGATGACGATGCAAATTTATGTTGGCTAGGAGTGGTAGTTCCCTTAAGAAGTCATTCCATTTCTTTGAGATTCCTGTTGGTAACTGAGCATCCCAAGTTAATCCAAGAGTCCAAAGCAATTGCATTAGAGATTTCGCCCAAAAAACAACAGGGGCTATCCAGCCACAAGGATCATAAATTTTTGCGATCGCTGACAAAACCGACCTCTTTGTAAGTAGCGAATCTTCGATTTTGATTCTGTAGGAGAAGGCATCGGACAATGGGTCCCATTGTATTCCTAATATTCCACATAATTGGTTTTCACTTGAATTGAATGGAATGGGCAGTTGGTCTTGAGAAGAAATATGTTCTAACAAAACCGTTGAGTTACTCGACCATTTATGAAGTTCAAAACCTCCGAGGCGAAGCAGATGCATCAATTCATCTTTGAGGGCAGAGGCTTCTTCGATGGTATCAGCACCGCTTATTATGTCGTCTACAAACGTCTGGTTCCGGAGGACATCCGCTGCATGAGGGAATTTCTCTTCTTCATCCCGGGCTAATTGCTGTAAGGTTCTGATGGCTAGGGAGGGTGAGCTCGTCATGCCGTAGGTCACAGTTGTCAGTTTATATTGACAAAGAGGTTCCGAGCTTTGTGGTCTCCAATAAATTAATTGGTAGGGCTGGTCATCTTCATGTAGTATTATGTTGCGAAACATTTGGCTGATGTCGCAAGAAAAGACGATAGCATGTCGTCTAAAATGCAACAATACATCAAAAATACTGTTCTGTAATTTGGGTCCTGAAAGTAAGATATCATTCAGGGAAACATTATTTGAAGTACGAGCACTAGCATCAAAGACAACTCGTAGTCTCTTGATAGAGCCTTGTTGTTTAAAAATCCCATGATGAGGAAGAAAGTAATGTGGTGAACCAATGGAGTTGGATGAACACTGAGTCATGTGTCCTGAATCTAGATAATCTCGCATGAAATCCGTGTAGAGGTGTTTAAATTCCGGCTGTGATGAGAATCTCTTCTCTAGAGAGGAAAAACGTTTTTCGCCATGTCAGACGATTCTCCGAGAGGGGGGTGGTTCCTTTTAAAAGGAAGTCGCACGATGTATCTTCCTGAGGAGTTACGTTTAAAAGTAGACACAAAGTTTTCTTCCGCATATAATTCTTCTGGTGAGCGAGAGGAGTAAGGTGGTTCCTCAACTTGCCAAAACTGTTGAATCGCTGAATGGAGATCCAGATCACTGGTAGTCAGTAGTACTACATCCTCATCCAGATCTCTCGAGTTTGATGTAAGACGACATGATCCCATCAGGACAAATCCAAATATAGTTTCAAAGGCGACAGGCATATCAGGACCAAGGGATAAGCATTGTCCTGTTATTGCATGCGCAAAGAGATCAGCTCCAATTAACATGTCCACCGGGGAAGGAACATCAAATGTGGGATCTGCTAAAATCAATGAGCGTACTTTCTTCTTGACCTCTGACGAAATTGTTGAGCGTGGTAAATTCGAACATATTTTTTCAACAATTTGCACAGGATAAGATCGGACTAGTGAATCTCCATTTAGCGCATCGACATTCAAGTGAGTGATTCCTCTTGTTTGCACGTACGCTTGTGATAACCCACTAATTTGGTTTTGGGTCCTGTTGCGCCGTACCATTAAAAGCTGTGCGCAGTGTTTGGATATACAGCTTGTTTGGGCTGCGGAGTCCAGTATTCCCCGCACTACGCAATAATTGCCTTGAGGGGTTGAGAGTTTTACTAGTGTAGTGAGTAGTGTTGTAGCGAGAAGTACTGACGTTGTCGATTGGGCAGCTGAAAATCCAACAAATGTGGTGGACTGCGCATTTTGTGATGATGGACTGGATAATGGCGATGGTTTATTAATCTTCAGCGACAAACTTGAAAGTTCAGTTTTATTTACTTTAAGAGACGCATCGATATGTAGCAAGGAGTGGTGCCGTTTG
The DNA here is from genome assembly GCA_963169105.1 of Ceriagrion tenellum. NCBI lineage: Eukaryota > Metazoa > Arthropoda > Insecta > Odonata > Coenagrionidae > Ceriagrion > Ceriagrion tenellum. The sequence continues at coordinate 165,632,478 of OY720636.1, forward strand.
CCACATACTCTGCATACTCGCGTAGATTTACAAGAACTTAACGAGTGAGAATCACCTAAACAATTATACCACCAGCCTTTAGAACAGGCAGATGCACGGTGTTCCTCGGGTGATAATCTGGAAAATGAATCACAACTATACACGTTGTGATCAGAGCTACTGCAGAATTTGCATGTTCCTTTGGCTAACGAGAGAAGCGTGACCTTGGTGTTACGTGAAGATGTGCTACTTTGTGACGACTGTACACAATGGCGTCCAATAGATGCAGCCTCCAAATGAGAACATTCTTTCTCTAAGAATTCAATCAGGTCCCTGATTGAAGGTATTTCACTTTCCGTACTCTTCACGTCTCAAAGCGTCTTCTAGTTTCCGAATTCAGCTTTCGTAGAAGGAGTGTCAGTAGAAGTAGACTTCCATTAGTGATATCATGTCCTAGGGCAATTAGCGCTTGCGTATTTTCACGGAAAATGTCCAAAAAGTTTCGGATGCTCTTCAATGAAGCGTTTACATTAGGTAAGTCAATAACATTGCTGATATGATAGCTCACCAAACGCCTAATATTATTATATCTTTTATAAAGCAAGTCCCAGGCAATTTTATAGTTGTTGGCGGAGATGGGCAACCCCTTAACGACATTTAGAGCTTCGCCTCGAAGTGAGGAAAGAAGATACTGAAAATTTTCAATTTCAGAGAGACATTCATTCTGATTAATCGTTTTTTCGAATAAATTAGAAAAATAAATCCAACCACTAAGATCTCCAGCAAAGTGAGGCATATCGAATCTAGGTAATCTCACTGACGTAATAGGCAACGGCGAGGCGGGTAGAGGGGCAGCATGGGTTTGGACATCTGCCTTTTCTTCTGATCTTAGTAACGTTCTAATTGTTGCCTTCACGTCACCATAAATATCCGAAATTTCGTCCGAATAGATTCCGACGGCCTGATCGTTGATCTCGGAGGTTTCGTCGCCAGCATATAACCTTTCAACAAGGTTTTGGAAATTTAGGTGCTTTTGTTCTACTTCCTCTAGGTAGGAAAGTAATTTTTCCCTCTTGTGGTCGGGAAGTCGAACATCAGGAGGAGGTAGGATTTGTTCAACATAGTCCTTTATTTTAGCAAATCTACTTCTTATTAAGTCTGCTTGGCGAGAAAAGGCTAGATAACGCATTACGACAGCTGTTTAAGCTTAAGAAGACGAAAAGTAAGCGACAGCTATTGGGGGAGGTAGTGAGCGAGCGAGTGAAGAGCAGCAGTCGACCTTGGAGATTACCAGCTGGAGAAGCGGACGGCGAGCGACGAGGACGTACGCAAGAGGAGGGGGAGTGGTATGAGAGAGGATCAGGGCTTTGGGAAAAATCAAATGAGCTATGAGTTTTCCGACGCGAAAGAATTTGCCCCGACTAACTGCGACAGGAGTACACGTACATTTACAATATATTGCACAGGTCATAAGTCGACATAACAAAATGATTAGAGCACAATAGAAAACGACAAAATACAATAGCAAGCACGGAAAACAACATACTAAAATGCGGTAAATGTGAACAATAGTGAGGAGAAGTGACTCTGTAAATATAAAGCTAAAGTTCAATGAAATATTTAGTTGGATACGTGTATAGAATACCAACAAATACATCCGGCCCGAAGGACCAAAAGATGTCGAGTATCAAGATCGTTAAGCAATGTTCCGAAGGACCAAGTGATCACTTACACTAGCGCGTAATGAGAGAAAAGAGATTAAGTGATCACTAATTTAATGAAACACAAATGAAATATAACAAGTACAAATATAACACTTTTCACTGCGACAAACATCTAGAGAGTACTTAAGTTTCTGCTGCACGTTGAGGGCTCCTGAGCAGGGAAGGCCGGCCGGCGGGGGGAGGGCGGAATATCGACACACGCATACCCTGTTCCGGGAGCACTTAAACCTAATATGGGTTGCATCCGAGTCACCTTTTAGTTATCACCGAATGACTGACTGCTCAGTCGAACAAGTTCCTTTGAATTGAATCACCAAAAAAAGGCGCCCTCCTGTGGCAATCTTACGGTACGCGTAACAAAAACGAAACGAAAAGAACGAAACAACATCACTAATTAATTATAATAATGAATAGGGTACGGGCGCTTACCACAACCAAGAAAAAACTCCTGAAAAGGAGCAGAGGCGTAAGGGAGAATTCCACCTTTCTCCTTAAGCCGTCCAGTCTCTTTCGGCCTCCTCCGCCGATTGTTGAATCTCCGCCACCCGTTCATGAGGTCGAGCGTTTCTGGAAGGATATCTGTGAAATGTCGAAGCCATTCAATGGAGACAGTCCGGCCATCGCACTCTTTAAAGAGTTCTGCGACCGCCACCTACACAATGTGGATGGACCCCTTTCAGTCACAGAAAGTGACGTGAAGCACGCTTTCTCTGGCAAGAAGAATTTCGCGGCTCCAGGAATGGATGCCGTGAATAGCTTCTGGTGGAAGAAGTTCACCTCTACCCACAAACATCTGTCCAGAATCTTCACGTCCCTCATCACAGGTAGAGAACCATTTCCACCTTGGCTGACTGAGGGACGCACGGTTCTCATTCCGAAAAAGGGAGACTTGTCCAATCCAAAGAACTATCGCCCTATAACCTGTCTAAACACTGTATACAAGGCATTCACCATGATCTTGAGCGACCTTATCCTCCGGCAGATCCAGCCTGTGTGCGAGGAGGTGTACGAGCAAAAGGGGTGCAAACGAGGAATCGCGGGATGCAAGGACAACCTGCTCATTGACAGGTGCATATGTCAGGATGCCACCCGACATAAGCGAAACCTATCAATGGCCTGGGTGGACTATCGCTGAGCTTTCGACCCCACTTCGCATGAGCTTCTCATCGCCCTGCTGAAGTTGATGAAAGTCCACCCAGAGGTTGTGTCCTGCATCCAACGCCTGTTACCACTCTGGAGAACGAGCTTAATCTTGACATCGGGCAAGCGGACCATCTCCACTGAGTTGGTAACATACCGCCGTGGCATTTTTCAAGGCGACAGCTTGAGCCCCCTCCTGTTCTGTATTTCCCTCCTCCCCCTCTCCTTCAAGCTGAGACGAGACCGAGGATACATGAGCAGTGTTCCTGGTGACAGGAAGCACAAGGTCACCCATTTGTTTTACATGGATGACCTTAAACTACGCTTCCAACGACAAAGACCTGCACGTTGCACTGGACACTGTACATCAATACAGTGAGGCTATAGGGATGGAATTCGGATTGGACGAGTGTGCATCCATCCACCTGGCGAAAGGAAGAATATCGGAGGACAAGGAAGACTCGCAACTCGTTGACGGGAACGTCGTTCGTCATCTGCAAGATAGCGAGATAAGATGCAAGAAGGAAAGACTCACCGCCAAGTACAGACCGACTCTCAGAAAAATCTGGAGTTCTGAGCTGTCTGGCAAGAACAAGGTTCTTGCCACGAACATGTTCGTGGTTCCGACACTGCTGTACACCTTCGGATGCATGAAATGGAATGTCAACGAGTTGCAAAACCTCGACCGGGGAATGAGGAAGATGCTGACCATCTATAGAAGTCTTCATCCGAAATCTTCCGTCACCAGATTGTATCTCCATCGCAGTGTAGGCGGTAGAGGGCTATTGAGCCTGGAGTGTCTACATAACAGAGTTGTTTAGGGTACAGTTTGCCATTTGTTCAACAGCATGGACCCCCTGCTCACTCTCGTAATGGAGCACGAAGGTGCCAGGGTGGGGGCCGTTCCTCTTCCAGGCGGCGAAGAGGGCAGCAGACGAAACCGGTCTGGACTTTGACCTGTCATCCAACGTTAACGACAGTGGCACGTCAATCGTGTCACTGAGGGCAGAGGTCTTAAAGTTCGAGGTCAAAAAGGCTGAGCAGAAGACCTTGCTCAAGACACATACCGACAAGCCCATGCATTGATGTTTATTCTGAAACATGGAAAAACATGGGCTATCGAAGGAGCTGACGTTTTCCTTCCTTCGTTCCGCGGGTCTCAGGTCCGAGACAGAGGGTTTTGTTCTCGCGTGCCAGGATGGTGTTATCAACACTCTCATGTACTGCCGAATTATATTCAAGGCGGAGGTGGCGGTGATGCCAGGATGTTCGTAATTGAGTTTTCGGCTCTGGCCGATACGAACTTGGACGCAAAAGAGGCAGAAAAACGGACGAAATATCAAGACCTGCTGTTTGAACTTCGGCAGATGTACCCGGGACACTCTGTAAAACTAGTAGTCCTAGTCATAGGTGTGCTCGGTGGAATCAAAGGCTCGCTGATACAGAGCATCAAGTGTATTCCTGCTTGCGTGGCACAGGCGGAATCACTTGCAGCCCACATGCAGAAGGCCGTCCTCTTGGGGTCGCTCCGTCTGCTTCGTGCGCACTATCCTAACGCAGCGTAGCCACTGATCCGATGAGTTTCGGAAGTGGCTACGAACTCTGCACCACCCCTCTCGAGTTCTTGGCCATTATGACGGCAACGATACCCAATGTTTGCCAGGGACTCGGAGGGGAAAGTTACAGAAGTAACAAAAAAAATGACAATGATTACTTATTGTTATAATAATGGGAGGTCTGTTGAGCCTGCTGACCCCCTGCTCAGTCTTGTAAGAGTCCATGAAGGTGCCGGAGTTTCTCTTCCAGGCGGCCAAGACGGCAAGTCCCTCTTGTCATTGAAGGCAGACGTCCTTAAGCTCGAAATAAAAATGGCCGAGCAGAACGCCTTGCTCAAGGCACATACCAAGAAGCCCACGCATGGATGTTTCTATTGAAACATGGAGAAGCATGGGCTATCGAAGGAGCTGACGTTTGCCTTCCTCCGCTCCGCTGGTCTAAAGTCAGAGACCGAGGGTTTCGTCCTCGCATGCCAGGATGGTGTCATAAACACACTCTTGTACCGCCGCATTATATTCAAGACGGATGCTGCGGACACGGGATGCAGGGCGTGCCGAGCCCAGCCAGAGACTTTGAGCCACCCTCTCTCCAGCTGTAGCTATTACGCCAAGTCGGCGTACATTGCTAGGCACAATGCGGCTCTGTGGGTGTTATATTTCCATCTTCGACATCATTTTGGCTTTGACGATACTCCTGTACTGCCGTATGCCCCTGGAGATATTGCGTCCGTTGTGGAGAACGACAAATGCACCATCTGGTGGAATTACTCCTTTTCTACCACCAGGTAGTTGGAGGTTACCAAGCCTGATATCGTTCTCCTAGACCACCTCTCACGCTGCTGGAGAGCATCAAGTGTATTCTGTCCTGCGTGGCACAGGCGGAGTCACTTGCAGCTCGCATCAGAAGGCCGTTATACTTGGGTCCCTCCGTCTACTCCATACAGACGACCCAACCGCAGCGTAGCCACCAATCCGATGGGCGTCGGACGTGGCTGCGATAACTGCCAAACCCCTCTCGAGTCCTGGGCGATTATGACGGCAATGAAACCCGATGCTTGCCGAGGACTTGGAGGGAAATGTTATGAAAGTAACTTTAATAATAAATATAATGATTTATTTGTCCAAAGATCACATTTTCACATGATATAAGACACGTCAAGATGATGTATGTACAATCAAAATACAATAACAAATACATGAGGCAAATGGCAAGAATGTCATGTTAAGTACAAGGAGCAAAATACAGATAATCAGTCACATTGACATATTAAAAAGTCAGGTTGATTTGTCATGTAAATATTCATTTACAGAGTAAAACAATTTCTCCTGAAGGAAACTTTGAACATTACGTTTAAAAGCACACAATGATTTTGTTTTTTATCCTATTGGGCAGTTTATTAAATAGTTTGATGCCTGTTTCTTTGGGGCCAGAGCTGGATTCACTAGTCCTAACACTACCTTGATGGAGATCTTTTGATCTTTGAGTCTCATGGCAATGGAAATCAGCATTTGTAGAGAATTTGGACAGATTTTGTTGAACATATATCACAGAGTACAAGATATATACACTAGGGAAAGGAAGAATGTTTAAGTTTGCAGAGATGGGTCTGGATAGGGAGCAATATGACTTTTTAGAAATAATCCTGACTAATCTTTTCTGTAATTTGAAAATCTTCACTGCATGTGTGGATTAACCCCAAAGTATTATGTTATATGTCATGCGAGAGAAAAAGATACCATAATAGAGTATTAATAGGACATCTAAACTAACTGAACTATGTAAAGTTCTCACAAGATAACACACCGATCTAAGTTTTTTTTAAGAGAGTGTCAATATGAAGTTCCCAAGAGAGGTTGTCACTGAGGTGCACACCAAGAAATTTTGAAGAGTTAACCTGCTCAATTGTATTATTGTTGAACTTAACAATAAAGTTATTTTCAAATTTTTTATGAGAAAATATTACCAACTGAGATTTTAGGGTGTTAAGGCAGAGGTGATTTTCTTTACACCAGGTATAGAGTTTATTTGAAATAGCATTGGCATTATCAGTCAATGTAGGGTAAGTAGATGATGAGAGAAGGAAGTTAGTGTCATCAGCATAAAGAGGTAACTTTGAACTAGTTGTGTCAGTGACATGATGAGCCAAATCATTTATATGGATTAAGAACAAAATAGGACCAAGTATTGAAACTTGAGGGATAAATTGTCATGATAGCATTTTACTCAAGTATTACACACAGTTATTTAATGTCTTTATTGAAAAAAATCTTATAAATTTCAGTGAAACCCCTCTTTTAAACTTATGAGGAACCAAAAGAATATATTGTAGGAAAATGTAAATGGAGGGAAATCTTAATTTGCTGGGAACTGAAGTAGAATCATGACCAAATGTTTCATAATTTTATTTAATTTGAATGGATAATGCCTAAAATCTAGTGGCTGCTGCTAGCTGGCATAATTGGAATGGAAATATAATTATTAATTTTTAATCTTAATTTCAAGTGAACAGGATGTGCATTGTATCCATTGTTCGATGCTCATATCCTCATGTGTCATTACACACTCTACTCTCTCTGTCTCTAGAGGTATATAACTCTAGAGGTGGGGTGCAGGCTATGCGTGCTCGGGGCAGTCCTTTTATAAGGGATCCTTGCTAGAGTAGCTGAGTGAAAGCAGACTCAGGATTTAACTAGTCCTTGTTTTCTCTGTGGCATACAGGAAGAAAGGTGCCAAACTGATATGCTACTGAGAGGTGTATTGTGAGAGGGTATTTAAGGGTAATTATTCAAAGAGGGCCAATGTTTTCGGTAAAATAGTGGTAAATAATTTCTTAGACTTCGCCTACCCAGAAAGGGAAAGGCATGCTAGGTAAGTATGATGTCTAAGATGATGTATCTAAATGTTGGAAGCTGTGTTACAGAGTTATTTTTGAAGTGTTATTTGTGGTGAAAATCATTAATTATAAATACTGGCATTAATTTTTTGTTTCCTATTGTCTTTGCAGAAGAGCTCTCTGGAATCTTTGTCAAAAGTATAAGTGAGGGCAGTGCAGCAGATCTCTGTGGGCGAATCCAAGTCAATGACAGGATTGTGGAGGTATTTCATCATTATGTTCATATGGCAATATTTTGATGTACTGATCAGTCTCAACCTCACATCTGTTTGTTGAAGAACTATTCTCTCATTTGATGGAAATGCTATGAAGTTGGGGTGGATAAGGAGATGTAAGCTATCTATTGTAAAACAAGTCAAAGTTTTTCGGTAAACTCATGATTGGGTTATTGTATGTAGTAAATTTTTGAATTGCCCAATAACTTAAGCACAACTGTACAATGTATAGTTGTATGTTACTCAGCCTTACAAAAATATATATGACAAGGTTCCATTTTTGGGAATTCAGTGGCTTAGGCTTACGTAGTTGGGGTGAATTAAATTTTTTCCTGATTTCCAAAAACCTTAGGGTAGATATTTTATTTGCAAGTTTTTATTTACAAGTTTGTTTTTACGAACCTTGGGGGAAAATTGCATCAGAAATGCTCTCTATTTGCCGAATATAATCTATCAATTGTGCAAAATGTGTGAATTTTAGTGTATTCATCTCTCACAAGTGCCTGTGTCACACATTTATTTTAGTCGCAGACAATTTAGACCTCGAGTGAGTGACAGGGAAAATTGGCAGCTTGAGGCAATTTGTCCCGTATTTGATTATTGTTTCAACTGTTGGCTGTATTTCCTTAATGTAAACCTTTCTCTTTCGGCCATAACTCATGTGTGGCGCTACGTACCTACTCACTGCCATGCGCTATGAGTGGCAATTGTAATTTGTTGAGCTCTCGAACGGAAAAATGACATGATTAAATGGTGGGAAATAGGACTGGGATACTTGCTGAAGGGGGGGTCTGGTTTAGACCTGTGGTAGTGTGTTTGACTCCCAATCCGAGGGTCACAGGTTTGAGACCCGATGGGAATAAAAAATATTTTCCTAGCTTGCCAACTAACTTTTGCACGCTACCCAAATTTGACCCCACTACTGAGAGGCAGCAGTCTCAGCAGAAGGCTATGATGGCGCAGATGAAGAAGATCGGACCGGTATCAACAGCCACAGCTTTGAGCGAGAGTGACAGTTCACAAAATTGGCCAAGGTACTGCGATGTGGAAGGCAATGGGAAAGCCACCATATTAGCCTCCATAGAATATGCAGCCCCACATTTTAACTATATACAAGACATGATGGCACTCCTCCCAGTAAAATATTCCATGATTCCAATAATCCAAAAATATAAAGAGGGGCACATCAGTCAGTAAGGACAAGTGCTGAATAGGAACATGGAAACTGTCGCGGTCACTATCCCTAAAATCTATGGCTTCACTTTGAATAAACCCACGTTTAGTCCGCCATTGTCCATATTTCATGAGACACTAGAAAAAATAAGTTTCCAAGAATTTGCGAGGGTGTAGCTGTCCCCGTGATTGATATAATTTTGCATATTAAACAGATTATTTCAAATTTTGAAACATATGACCCAATCAGGGGAGTGGCTCAGCAATGGAGCATTATAATGTATAAGACTTGTAATAAACTGCCAAGACACTTCAACCTGAAGAAGATGACATCCACATAATATCGCCCTATGAAGTATAGTTTATCGCATGAGTAAACCAGAAAATTGAAATATTTAAAAGAAAATCACCACGGAAGCCTTCTCTTTAACTTAATTCCAATATGTTGTTGGGGTAACTCCATGAAATTTTCCTGGAACCAACTTTCACCCATCAATTACTGCAGTGAATTAATTCAGTAACCAGGCTTCTATATACAGTAGAAGATCGATAATCCGGAATATGCAGGACCAGACGCGTTCCGGAATTACGATATTTCCGGTGTATAGATCACTTTCCTTGAAGTATGCAACACTGCAACACAGTGGGTAGATTAACGGAAAGAGCATGAGCTACTCTACGGAAATGATGCAATGATGAATGAGGGGGCAGGTAATGAGGAAAACTTAAGTGCTATCATAAACTCTATATGATGTAAAACATTTAACAAAGTTCTTCGTTCGTAAATGACGAATCGTGAAGGTAATCTAGATGAGACCACCTGTAAATGGAAGAAAAATGGCACTTAACTTTACAATCCGGGTAGAACATCAATATTTCGCCAGCCCGTATTTGTCAACATGCCCCTATCGTAAATTCCACGTCGCTTTAATGACTACTAGAGTAAACATATCGGAGGTTTTGGTAATTAACAATCCCACTTCGAATACAGTACTGGGAATATCAACAGTTTTAATCGTTAAATTAAATGTTAACAGTCGCAGTGAATCCTACAAGGAGGGGAAATAGCGGGTATTTTGGAAAAACTACTTGGCATGAACTTGATAAATTATTAATACGTTCTGAAGTGGCGTAAATCCCAAAAAATTGAAATGTTTGCTTACCATCACATCTTATGGATCTTTATTGGCCCTGGGCAGAGTGACGCACATTATCCGTGGCAGCAACACACGAATGTTGGTGATGCTGTCTTCTTCATGAGGTCTGTGAGCTTCACCTGTTTCCACTGGCTACGTCTCTTTCATTAGATTGTTCTTTATCCTATACAGCTGAAATATCTCCGTATCGTTGGAAGAGGTTCTCTGTTCCAAGTACTTAATCAGTTTTTCCGCATATGTAATTGCATCAGAATTCGTTATTTTTTCCTCGTCTGAGCTGCAATTACTTGCAATCCCATCTTCATTGATGTTTTCAATAATTGATGAACCTGTTACGGCATCCAAAATCTCACCATTGGTGAGGCATTGATACACAGGTGCATCATTGTCACAGTCATTCCACTATTTTATCTATTCATCGCTCATATTGGCATTTAACTCTTTAACAAAATTTACGAAATGGGAAAAGTTATCACCTGGCGGCTGGAAACCATGGAATTCCTGTGGGCCATCAGTTTCCTCGCAGTGGTTTTGAAAATCCAGCAGCAGGTTACTCCAGCACCTTTTCAAAACCGTGGATGTAACCTCCTGCTTCACGCTTCAGCAATGCACCATACCACATTTTTCATAGCAAATTCTTTTTTAAATTCTTCGTAGCTGAAGGGACTCCCACGATGGATCATTTTTTTCATGATTTCACTTCGTTAGTGACACTTGAGGCTGTTTATTATCCCTTTATCAAATGGCTGGATGAGGGGATGTGCAGTTAGGTGGTAAGAATGACACTGTTACATCATTCTCGATGAGTTGTTGCGGGGGATGAACGGGGCAGTTGTCCAACAACAATACATTTTTTTAATTTTCCGGCAGCCCTATACTCTTGAAAATTTTCCGAACCTCAGGCACAAAATGACGATGAAACCATTCTTTAAATAATCCCTGTGTTATCCTCGCTCGTTTATTTGCCTTGTAAATCACAGGAAACTGCCAGATCCCCTTAAACACGCATGGTTTTTTTGCACCATGCCACCACACGCGGCACTTTTTCCGATAACCATGAGTCCGCATTTATGGCTTCCGGCAGCATTAACATAGGCCGTGATTGTGAGTCTTGCCATAGATTCTTTAGCTCTGGTCGCAGTCTTCTCGTCACTGCAAACAAGTTTTTCGAGGAAGACAGCACCAGATCTAACCAGTCTCATCCATGTTGTAAATCTGATCCAGTGTAAGATTGTTCTTCCATCAACTTTGCCAGCTCGTACATACTCTTCGGTAGCATCATGATCTGGTGACAATTTTGCATTTTTGCCTTTTGCATTATGATTCCGCCAGAAATTAGGATGCCTTCACTTCGTTGCTGCCGTAACCACTCATACACCGTCTTGTCCAGTTCATTGTTACTTGGCTCACGTAAATTTCTTCTTTTGGAAATTCCGGCCAGCGATTTAGACTCTGCAACGAATAGCAAAAGTTTCTCTCTGTCCCTTGATGTCATAAATGGTCGATTGCCCGACCACATACTCCTGACGAAGCTGTGGAACACTGACACTTCGGTCCAATTTTGGCAGTAACTCCATTTTTTGTTGAAGGGAGAGAGTTTTTCTTTCACTTGGAGCCTACTACTGCTTCCTTGACCCAAGTCTATTTCTGGAGTTTTCACTGTACGACTCAACCTGCTCAATGCTATCTGGAAGCAACCAGCAAACAACTGATTCTGAAATGAACCGAGTTCCACTGAGTTCACGAGAACCCTTTTCAAATATGTATTTTGGGGGCTGAGAGGTCAGCATAAAATTTGTGGGGGTGAGGGTCTTTACAGGGTAATACATTGAGTAATTTTGACGTGCGTTGCGCACAATGTCTTAGAGTGGGGGGTGGGGTGGAGCTCGGTGTCCTCAAGTCGTTCACCTGGGAAGTCCGCATGACTCAGTCTGAAAAAGGCCCTCTAGGCTATGGGCTTTGCCGCGGAAGTCGCCCGCCCTATATATTCATGCGCCCGCCCATGAAGATGAAAGTCATAGAATTTCTCTCCAAGATGATTGTAGCACAATGAATGAAAAAAGTAGGTAATCGTATTTATGGGAAGGGAATAAACAGTGGTATTCATTTTTCATCAAACCGCCAATCCCCTATGATACATTGTAACTATGGACTTGCGGCGCACACAATATAAACTTTAAGACCTCTTTCACATTTTGGACGCGCGGAATCCACGCGATCGAGCAACCGGGTGGAGCTGGATTTGGATAAGAAAGAGAATTGTTATTTTCGTATTTTAATTGTAAAAGGATATTGAAAATGGTTTCCAAATTGAAATAAATTGCAGTCACGCTTACCAAATTCTTTTCTTTCAGCTTCACTTTTGTTTTCAAAATCTTCATCCAATAAGACGCAAATCTCACGCCATGCATATCTTGTTGCAATTCTGTCCATTTACTCTTCTAATACTTATCCCACAGCACAGGACTCTTTGGGACAAGATCGATAAACAATTCTACGTCTTTCAGGCTCCAGGCGGTCGCCGCGAGTTCTCGAGGAGGCATGGTAGGTTCGCGGTCGCCGCCCGGTGGCCACGCGAACTTTGGACGCGCAGAAACAAGTGTGAAAGGTCACATGCCTTCCAATGCCCAATAAAAGTACGCGGATTCCGCGTGGAAACCACGCGTCCAAAATTCGCCTAGTGTGAGAGAGGCCTAACCCACCTTCATTCCTCTCGCAAGGAAGTCACGGAAGCTCGCGAAATAGACGTCGTATGTTGATGCCGTAGATACTGTTGCGTAGAATCACCTGTATATGCATTCCAAATCACGGAATAAGATATTCTACGGATGAAAAGGGCGAATTTATTGGCTGGCTCTCGGAGGATTGACACGAAGCCACACAGGCTCCAAAACGGCAATTTAACCGCTTATATAACTACATTTTTGGCGGCGCAACTTAAAAAATCAAAAATTCGCAAAATTCTGGAAAACCTTCCGTTGTTTAGATGCTTCCGTTATTTAGATTTCTGGATTATTGATCTTCTACTGTATTACATTTGATCTATCGTCACTGCTATCCCTGATTTCCTCGTGATAAATGACCAATTGAATCAGATTTCATTGCGATGGCATGAGTAACTTTTAGTCCTAGGCATTTTAATACACGGATATGACACAAGATGGGCATGAATTGGATCCTGATGCGCTCTATTTCAAAATCACCGGATGTTTAGAAGGATCTAAGTATGGAAATGCTAGTCTGTGAGAAACTTATTGTCGTTATCAGGATTTTGACACAGAGAGGAGTTAGGTTTCTGCCTCAGCTGCGACAGATTTTTTTTATGACCCCAACCTCTTCCTAAGTTCCCTAGAGTCAATTTTACAAAGTTACACTTCAAACAGTTCATCTTATTTTGTTTTTATGTTTTATGCTCCACAGCACAGTCAAGTATAGAAGGCGTAAGTCACAGAGGGGAAAGAAAATAACTAAATAATGGAATGGGGATAGTTGGATCTGGAATTACTCCGCGATGCCCATTTAGGGTGAAGTTTCTCTTTCACACTATTGTGAATAAAAAGTTCTGGAAATTGTGGAGTGATTTGGTAATGGCTTTTTAAATACGTGATTTTTCATTAGCTTCTATATTTTAGCTTACCAAAGTTGACAAATAAGGACGCCATTGGATAATATGGCATTCAGCATAACACCCATTACACGAAGAGATAATGCATCGAAGGATAAAAAATAATCGCTTGATTTATTTGCTGGATTTGTGTTTTGCAGAATAGAACTATAAGCACAAATCATTAAAGTTAAAAGGAAAGTGGTAGTACGTTCATGTTTCTTACCCGAATTCCAATGAACGGTGAAACTGTTTGGCTTGGAATGAAACAATACTCCTTCCAAAGTTCGTGTATCCTGCAGGCAATGTGGAAGAAACCACAAATAATGGCCTGAGAAGGATTTTTTAATTGGACTGAGTCCTTTGCTCTTTTTACCTATTACTTATTAAGCGATGAAAAGTGGGTGGATGGAAGCAAGGTCAGGCCAGCTACCATCTTAACTGAGCAGATGTAAGAAACATCTATAAGAATTGGATTGGTGAAGCACGCTCATTGCAGGCGAAGGCATTTCCTGGACAGCAGTTGAAGCATTCGTTCGTTCTTCACAAACCGTTATCTGAGGTTCTATTTTCTTCTCCACAAAATTCATTCTAGACGACCTCCACATTAATATTCCATCTGTCCAAAAAATCTTACGTTTAAAATGCGGAAACTTAGTTTACTCCGAGCTGATAAAGATATGGAAAATGTCTGGATCACAACCAATTTGTTGTTAAGCATTTAGCAATTGGAACAAAATAATATTTCTTCTCAAGTTCGTATATCCAGCAGGCGATGTGGAAGAAACCACAAACCTGTGAAGGATTTTTTAAATGGACCGAGTCCTTTGCTCATTTTACCTATGATTGAGCGATAAAGAAAGGGTGATTGGAAGTGCGGTCGGGTCAGCTACTGTCTTCACTGTGTAGATGTTAAGTACTACCAATGTCTCTTTTAAACGCCCATAGCAGTTGAACGTCCTGAGTAGCCGCAGATTAGGAAAGCTGGAGTCTCATACAAAATGCAGAACTTGCTTTACATAAGTCTTCTAAACTGGGCAAAAATTTTGCAAAGAAAATAATTGCCAATTAAAAAGCATTTGCAATCATAGGAAACTAAGATGTGAAAGTTATTTCACGAATGTTTGTAACTTGTAGCTTATGATATAAAGGCATTATTTCGAATGCTTTCGCGAATAATTACTATAAATAGTTTTAAAACTTTTCCAAACACTGGAGAAGTCAGGGGAGGAAGGGGAGATATTTTTCGTGATTTATTAATAAGGTTTGAAAATACGAAACTCGAAAATAAGAAGTGCCGATTTTTCGGTCCTGCAAACTTCGTATTATCGAGTTACTACTGTATTTATATGCCTCCTATTTTTAACGTAATAATAATAATAATAATATTTATTTCTGTCCACTGATCATATACATGATATAAGACAACGGTCAAAGTTGCAGAACAAAGATAACATACATGAACAAATTACAATCCGATACGGAAAAAAAACTATATAATACAAGTAAATAAAAATATCTGAACTCAACTTTTATACAAATTTTTCCTCTAAACATTCATTAACATTGTAATAACATTTATTGGACAACATTTGATTTAGTTTTTTATGAAATAATGAAGGAGAAGGAATTGATTTGAGTTGAGAGGGCAGTTTGTTATAAATTTTGGAGGCTATTTTGTGGTTATATATTTATTATTTGGAGGTTATTTATATGGGGCATCAAAGTTAGAGGAGTAGGAGCAATAGTCAGAATGAATATCCAGTCTATTTCGGGTGTCATGAGTATTGACGGTGGCATTGGTGGAGAACTTCTCTGGGTTATTTTTTACAAACATTGCACATGCAAGAATTTAGAGTGAGGGAAAAGTAATTATGTTCATTTTGGTATAAAGTGGCTTACCAGGTGTACGAATAGGTAATTGAAAAATTGCTTGATTGCCCACTTTTGCATAGAAAAAACTTTATCTGCTTCCCGATGGTTACCCCAAAATAAGTTCATCAGTTATTAAGATTGAAAAATCAGGAGAAGATTATTTGCAATAAAATTTTATTGTTTCAATTATTCAAGAAATAACTGGGAAAAAATATTGACTGCTTCCTTGAAATAAGGTCACTGTTAGTGTTCACTTTATAAATAATTGCTAATAATAGTGTCTTTAAATTTCATGATTAAATAGCAGTTATACTCACAGCCTTGTGAAATATATCCATATAACTTTTTTTCTGAACCTTAGTCAAGTATAGGGTTTTTTAAATTGGTCTGTGGCAAGTGGATCTCACTTACGCAGTCAAATATCAAGATGGCAAATTATATGTTCTCAGAGGATTTTGGTTGGCTTGTAGAAAAATCATCTGTCCGAGATATGGCCAATTTCGACGTACACTCTCAAAAAGGTTTCCCTTGAATTCCCTCACTGGATTCGACCTGGCATTGGATAGTTCAAGATATGTTAAGGTGCTACTTGTGTCTATTTTTTTAATTTTCTGCTCTTATTCCCATTGAATCAGGAATGAGGTTTTGTTCTGGTGAGATGGCATTGAGAGTAGGCTAGTGAAGCAAATGTTGACCTTTCCAATTCTGGTTTATCCTAATAAATTGCTTATTCTTCACTGTGAAGCCTGTTGACTCAGTTGTGCTTTATTGTTTCAGGTGGATGGGAGATCACTGCAAGGCTATACAAATCATGGTGCAGTAGAAGTCCTGAGAGGAACAGGTCGAACGGTTCGCCTGTGCCTAGAGCGTTACCTTCGAGGGCCCAAGTATGAGCAGCTACAGCAGGCGATTGCCAACAGCGAGCTGCTGCAGGGGAGGCAAGGGGGTGGGGGCATGGCCCAGAGACAGCAGCCCCTTCTGACGGGAGTGGTGACCTCTGGGGGCAGTGGTATCATCAGTGTGGGAATCCTGCCCCCACCAACACCCTCGTCACCCTCCGCCACTTCTTTGCCACATGTTCAGCTCAGCAGTACAGTGAGTCATTCTTCCTTCTCCATTAAAATGCCCTCTTCATACTCAGTGTGTTTGCAAGAATAGTTTCAACATGGCTGAATCCTGTGTTTTGAGCTCTTCTCTGTATCACGCCTTTTACAGCATTCTTAATTTGAAGTGGCAATCATAAGATTCTGTTTTCTTTTACTGACGTCCAGCAAAAAAGATTGTACAACAGAGTGCAGTGCTGATTGACCGTGCTAATGGAGGGGAAGCCCAATTGAGCAATCAAAAGTGAGGGATAATCGGTTCATATTCGATTGTTTTGTAGTGATGGCCGTGGTTTAGTTTAATATTATTCCTGCATATTGAAATTCAAGGAATTTAGTCCAGTGTAATCCTCAGGTCTCAACCCCTACACTTTGCAATCCTCTTTTTAAGTTTTTCTTCTCAAGATGGTACTTTTTTTAAAATAGCAGGTGTATGTCAAAAAACCCCTGGTGCCCTACATCTCTACTCAATTTTCTATTCCTAACCCCTCATCACTGACAATATGTCCAGTTCTTCACTGACTGGCCCCCTCTCCTCCTATTGGGAGGGTCCACCAGCCCACTCGAATGTTTCCAATCAACTCGCACACAGCACTGCGCAGCTTTGTTTAGACTTCCCTGTATGAGACCTGTACCCTCACACTCATTTTAAGGAACTCACCAGGGTGAAGAATTGTGTAGTCTTGGAAAGCCAGTATAATAGTATCGCTGACTGATGGTCTGTAGCTAGAGCACTTCAAGAGCATGGTGAGGAGTGACCTTCTGGAGACCCACATCATGGAGCTTGAGAGCATGGTTGCTGTGATCCACTTGTGTAATGGGGTGTGCTGGGTTCTCGGCATTGGGGCGTAGTGTTTCCTCCAAGACCTGTCACTGAAACAAAGTTGTGAATACCGGTGGAGTGGTCAAGAGGTTGATGGTGTAGTTCTTGAGCTTGGGGACAGTGCCCATCCTGAAGCCAGAGTGGATTGTGGTGCCCCAGGGTCAGGGTTGGTGGTATGACCAAGTCAAGGAGAGGGGTAGCAGAGGCTGCACCCATCCTTATGGTAACAGCTTCATGTGACTGTGGAAGGATGTTTCCACTATGCCCATTAGTGAGGACATGACTGAACCTCTTGCCTGGAGAGGTACTGTCCCCAAGGTTAGCCAGGCAGGGAGGGAGATTATCCTAATGATGGGGAGTTATAACATCTGGTGTATTGTGCCCACGTTGTGAATAGGGTATGGAGAGAAAGAGTGGACCAATGAATCACCTCCTGGTGTGTGCCAAGAGGATTAGTACCCAACACCATGGCTGCGATACACACTGCAGTGGGAGATAAGGGCTGCTCTAGCCTGTGAGTGGTGGCCCATGTCAGCACCAATGATGCCTCTGAGTGTGGAGTGGAAGAGATTTTAAATTCCTTCAGGGATATAATCTAGGAGGTGGAACACATCTTGTGTTGACTTGAGGTTGTCCATTTACAGCATTGTTCCATGGACTAACTGTGGTCTCTATGTTTGGAGCAGGAATGACTGCTGAAATAGGAGGCTGTGGGAATTCTATTAGAGCATAGGGGCAGAATTCGTAAATCTTCGTCTGATGCTCAGGTAATGTCTTGCTCCCCTCAATCATTCTTGGGTGCATTACTCCGCTCAGGCATCAACACGGGTGACTGGTTGGATTTTCAAGCGTTGTAGGTATTTTTTTAGAGTAGGTCATTTAGTGGGACTGATGTTTGAAAATATAGACCTGATTACAGCCTCCAAGTTAATCTGTGAAGCATAGATCTGCATTGCGGAAAAAACTTGAGGGAAGCTCAAATAAATAAATGTAACTGACATAGCAAAAATTATTAAAAAATACAGACTCATGAGAATGGTGTAACTTCCGGGGACATCTTGTTTCTCAGTTATTGTATAGAAGATCAAAGATTATACACGCATAAAAAAGAATGAACTGTCATGTATCACACTAAAAATGATACAAATTTAGTAATGGTAAATCACCACAGGGGAAAGAAATAACGTGCAGAAGTTGAGGACATTATTGGAAATGCAGATGTAGTAATTGGAACAGAGAGCTGGCTTGCTGAGGATATTAGGGATAGCAAAGATTTTCCTACAGGATATGAAATCTATAGACATGACCAACAGGATAGTACTCTCATTGGAGTATTCATAGCAGTTAAATCATATTTGAATAGTACAGGACACATATTAGACGACAATGAAGTAGAGAGGATTTGGTTCTCTATTCAACAGCAAAACAAAAGAAATATACATATTTGATCATTTTATAAACCACGAGATTCCAAAATAGATATTTTGTATCAATTAGAAACTCAAATATCATTATTGACCTCGAGAGATAACAAATAAATTTGGAAACCTATTCTGCAGAAACCCCCTCATTGGTTTCTCCCTCTTGAAGTGATAAGGAGGCTTGCATGCCCAAGGGATCCTGCGAGCTATGCCGGCGGGAGCTCAAGCTCCTGGTAGGGCCACCCAAGGTCAAAGGTGTTAGGCTGGACAAAGAGAGATACCCTGGCCCTCCAGGCTGGGCTCTGGGAATGGGGCCTACAACACCACCCGCTAGAAAAAGAATAATTGTTCAGAAACGTAAGAATAAGCCTCGGAAAAGGGATGGATTAAATGGAAAATGACCCCTGCAAAGAATAGGAACACGATTATGATGACAACCTAGATTATGAGAACTATGTTACAGCGTGGATTAATGAAAGAGATAACCTACCAAAAACAGGCATTTGGAGTACATACAGTGGCTGTGCAAGAACAACCATGGAGCGGACGGAGTAGGATAGACAAACCTGAATATCAGGGTGGCGTTCGTCAGGTAAAACCTGGAATAGTCAGGGAAATTTGAATTTCTGGAAAAGTCAGAGAATTCTCGTAACAGTCAGGGAGAAACTGGAATTGGAATCCTTGTTATTTTTCTACCATTACGTTTATCCGGCCAGTCTTTCCTACCCTTTATTTCACCAACTAAAACTAACATCCCTCGCTGACGTGCATGGAATAAGCACCATCAATTCATTGGGAATTCCATTGTGAATCTTAGTTATTTAGTTATGAATCAGACTTACAATGCATCCCTTTTTATATCCTTATTGGGATATTTGCCTAGTTGTGTTAAAAATCATGATAACAATGTATTACGCTCATCGCAAGGAATCCAAGGGTATGTCATTCGGAAAATTTTACCTGGCATTGTTTTTTAACTTCCAAAACTCAGATCAGAAAGTACCTGGAGCACTTTAGCATATCGTAAATAACGTGCTCGCAGTTCAGAAAATACTAGACGATGGTTAGAAAATTTAAAGCTGCCGTAGATAATTTAATTCAGCAGAAAAAAATATTTCAATAATAGATGACCTTTTGGCGATCGGTCAGGGAAATTGAGAAATCCATCAGGGAAAAGTCAGGGAAAGGTCAGGGAATTTGAATTTTGGGTATCAGTAGCCACCCTGAATATAGACTGATATATGGTGACTCTTGAAATTGGACAGGTCAGTTAGGCAGGGATTCATGATACCCAAGAAAATGAAGCAGAACCCGCTACAGATCGAAAAAATCAATACCAGAATATTTAAGGTAAGGATTAAGGGACCGTTGGGGAACATAGCAATAGTCTAACCCTGAAATGCAATGTATTACTGGTAATGGGTGACTTCAATGCCAAAATTAGTGAAGAAAGCTTCCATGAACAAATGACAGGAATGCACAAGTTGCATGATAGCAGTAATGGGAATGGAAGAATACTGGAACTGTTAGTAGCCAGGCATATTATTTTTATTATGAGTACATTTTTCCCTCACAAACAATTTCATTTGGGAACATGGAGGATACATGGAAGAAATGATGCTAAGCAGATCGATCATATACTCATATCTAAAAGACATTTTTCATCCATGAATGATCTTAGAAGTGTTTGAGGGCCTAACTGTAATTCTGACCTCTACTTAGCTAAGGCCCACGTACAAGGGAAACTAGCAAACATACTGAAAATGGCTTAAAGAAGCAGAATTGCATCATTCATCAGCTCCTCATTAGAGGGGGCAGAGTCGTCAACTTCCCCAAAACTTATAAAAGTACACGGACCAAAATGACCCTCAATCTCTTCCCAACCTTCAGGGTTGTCAGTGTCTTTACCGTTTTCAATTTCTTTGTCTTCGGGGACTCCTTGGGCTGAGAAACCAGTGTGTTTAAAGCAAGAGGATATTACCTCAAGTGATATTTTGTCCCTGCTAGAAACTACAACACATGGTGTCCAGTATGTTCCATTTTATCCTCATTAAGCTTTTAAGTTTCAATTGCCTTACTACAAAATTTACCAGTGTGGCTCTATAATTTTGCTTAAACAATTTTTTTAATCCTAGGTCAAGTGGTTGCAATATGCTGGCAGCATTTGGTGGCGGGAAGACTAGTTCTGTGTTCCTCAGGTCAATTTTTGGGTGGGTGGGACAGTTGTCAACAAATAAGGCGACTTTTATTTTTACCTCCTATTCTTGTGTCGAATGACCTTAGCCACTGAGCAAAAAGTCCAGAAGTCACCCATGCTTTGGTATTATGCTCGTGGCTGCATGGGAGAGTTTTAATCCCTTTAAAACAGCAAGGCTGTGCATACTTCCCAATCACCATTGGTTTTATTTAAAATTGTAAAGAGTATAAATTATGCTTCCTGCCCACTTCACTCTTTGACGATATGCCACTTTTGCATTGCTTTATTATTTTCATTTTCTCGCTTAGACTTAAGTGTTTTGTGTTTTTGGGCCACTGTGCCCATCATTGAAATGCTCTCAACTCACTGACGTGCGAGTGTGCTCTTGACCGCCAGTGGAATAAAAGAAGATAGAATATTCGCAACTGCTAATGCTGCAGTATTTCCACCAAGATTAGCAATAACTAATCAGACAGTGATTTACAATGTGCAGTTGATACTTAACACTCCATATTAATTTCAAGCAATTACAGATGTTGGCCACTCTCTTTCTCTCTCTCCAATGGCGCTACAGTCCTAGTTGAGCCTTGGCCTTGCCAATTTTCCGCCTCCATCCATCCATCTCGGTCTCTTGACTCTTCTCTCCAGTTCCAGAACCTTAATAGGTCTCTTGCATTCTTGCTTATGTTATCTTCACACCTTGCCCTTGGTTTGCCCACTGCTCTCTTTCCTCCCATATTCTCCAAGAAGACTTTTTTTGCCACCCTTGTCTCTGGCATCCGCTGGACATGTCCTGCCCATCGGAGCCTCATTAGCTTAATGTGTATGGAAATTGTAGGTTCTTTGTACAGTTCATATATTTCACGTTTCCAACTAATTCTTCATATCCCTTCACTGTTTACTGGCCCATAGATTCTCCTCAGCATTCTTCTTTCTAGGCTATCCAGTAGCTCAGCAGATTTGGCCATCATTGTCCATGTTTCACTTCCGTTTATCAGAACTGTACAATTAAGGGTTTTATAGAGTTTGACCTTTGTTTCCTTGTACACATTTCTAGACTTAAAGAGAGGAAGTAGGGAGTATAAGGTATGGTTTGCTGCATCTATGAGTTTCCTTATTTCCTTGGTCTCATCGTTGTCCGAGGACGCATTGGTACCTAAATAGGTAAAGTTGTTAATACCTTCAAAATTGTAGTTCCCAATGGTGATGTTTTGCCCATTTCTAGCTCTATGCTTTCTACTTTGTAACATAAACTTAGTTGTATGTTTGTTTACTGTAAGACCTAGATCTTTAGGAGCGGTTTCTAGGTTCTCAAAGGCTTCCTTTATTGATGGTACAAATCTTCCCTAAATGTTCAGGTTGTCTGCATATCCTACAATTTGTTTTGATTTATTTGTGAGGATTGCCTTAGTGTCAATTCCAGTATTTCTTATAACATGTTCTAGGGCCAGATTGAAAAGCATGGGTGCTAGTCCGTCTCCTTGCTTTAGTCCTTGGGTTACTTCAAAATTGTAAGTTAGGCTTCCAGCTACTTTCACTTGACATTGAGTGGTCGTCATTGTGGCTTTAACTAATCTTACTAGTTTTTGGGGTATGTGGAAGTCGAGCATGATGGTAAGTAGCTTATTCCTATCAATAATATCATACGCTTGTTTGAAGTCCACAAAGAGTTGGTATAGATCCAATTTATACTCCCAGAATTTTTCTGATATTTGTTTCACTGTGTAGAGTTGATCTATGGTTGATCTACCAGGTCTGAATCCCACCTGGTATTCCCCTATTATATTTCCTACTATATTATATTATACGCTTCCAGTTTTTCCTTGATAATCATTGTGAAAATCTTGTATGCTGTGTATAGTAGGGAGATCCCTCTGTAGTTTGTATATTCATGATTATCCCCTTTTTTATGGACTGGGCAGATTAAACATGTGAGCCATTCCTTGGGGGTTTTTTCTGTGCTCCATATTTGTAATATGAGCTTATGGAGCACGGCTGCTTGAGTTTCCCCACCATATTTGAATAGTTCTCCAGGAAGGTTCTCTATTCCTGGTGCTTTATTTTTTACAACTTTTTTATGGCTCTCATTGTGTCCTTCATGGATGGTGGTTCAATCGTATCTTCTCCATCTGCCTCTGATTATAGTCTTGGATCTGGTGGGGCACTTGGCATGTTGGACCTTGGATTGAATAGCTCATCAAAATATTGCATCCATCTAGTCATCACCTTTTCTTCATCTGTCAGCAATTCTCCATTGCATTCTCTACATATGGTAGAGCTAGGCTGGTTAATTCCCTAGTTGCCCCCAATGGCGGTGGGATTAAGTCCTCCCTCGCCTGCTCACCCGAGGGTTGCCCCGCCTGGGTAGAATATTATCTTGCCTTGATATGAATATATCCCGCCTTGCCTTGAATAGAATGCCTTGGACATGGGTGTTTGTGTCTCGTCCGGTGTTACCATTGTTCACCTGACGTAAATTGGCCCATTGTGCTTTATCAGGGTAATAAAGATAAATAAATAAATAAATTATAAGCTTCCCATGTGTTATTCTCTCTGACATTTTCTTCAGCTGTCAGCATCATGGAATTGAAATATGCTTTTTTTTATCTTTACAACTCTATTGGCTTCCCTTCTGGATTCTTCATACTTTAATTTCTTGTCCCTGGTCGGCCTTTCCAACTATTTTCTTGTCTGAATTTCTTTTCTGGATGGCCTCGGTGCACTCCTGGTCAAACCACTCAATCTTTTTATTCTGTGGTTTATGCCCCAGTGTTGATTCTGCAGCTTGCAATATTGCATTTTTAATGTGCTGCCACTCATCTTGTACTGCGTTTTCTGTACTGTTTAGTTTACTAAAATGTTGCATATTTTCACTCAATGCTTTTTGGTAGCTTCTTCTGGTGTTGGAGCAGTCTAGTTTCTCTAAATTGAGTTTTGGAAGGGCCTTTGGTCCATTTAGCCTTTGGCTTGTTATGCGACATCTAAAATACATGCATACCAGGTAATGATCTGACTCACAGTTTGCCCCTCTAAAACTTCTTACACTTGTGTCACTGGAAGCTCCCCTTTTCTCATTTAGTACATGATCTATTTGGTTGTGGTGTCTGTTATCCGGGGTGGTCCGTGTTCATTTGCGGATGTCTTTCCTAGGGAATTGAGTCGATTATACCACCATGCCTCTGGATCTAGCAAATTCAATGGTGCGTATTCCATTGTTGTTACTTTTAGTGTGAAGGCTATATTTCCCTACTATATCTTGGTAAATTTTTTCTCTACCTATTTTTGTGTTGTAGTCTCATGTCACTTATCTTGGTATCTTTCGTTGGAATGTTGTCAAATAATTGTCCTAGCTTTACAAAGAAAGTTTCTTTGGTAATTTTGTCTTTATCTTCCTTTTCCGCGTGTACATTAATGATTGATTAGTTAAAGAATTTTGTTTTGAGTCTCAGAAGGCAGATTCTTTTGTTAATTAGTTTAAAATTAAGGACGCTTCCCTTTAATCTTTTATCCACAACAAAAACAACCCCGCCCTCATGTTTATTGTCATTCTTCGCACTGTAAAAAATAGTATGGTTTCTTGTGTCAAATATACCATTACCCTTCCATCTGGTCAACGTTATAACGTTTAATTTCTGCTAGTAGATCCTTTAGGGCACCGCTCTTGTATAAACTTCTAGTATTCCAAGTTCCAAAAATCATAACCATCCGTTTACTTGGTCTGTCTGCTAAATCATTCCTGCTTCCGAGGCTTAAATTGACGTTTCGAAACAATGACTTTTCCGGGGTTTGGTTGCCAACCATATGCCCAACCCCCTTTTCGGAGGACCTTTTCTCCCTCCCTCATCAGCCCTGACCCTGCTTCCCACTGGGGTTGGTTTCCCAATCTTCATCAGGGTTACTCTGGTAACTGGGGTCCACAGATGTTGGCCACTCTTGGTGTATCTTTACCGGTGATGGAAACTCTCGCAATCGCCGATGCCAACACGAAAAGGGCCTAGTAAAAACTGTATTTGTTCACATGGTTATCCTAGGGTCAATTGACAGTGCCCCTGCAATCTCATATAGGCAGGGGTATCGCAATAGGCCGTACTTGTACTAGCGCAGTTCCGATGTATATGGCTCTGTCAGCATCAGAGTCTAAGAGAAAAGTAGAAAATATGGTGGTGAGGGACAGAATATTTCAGGGAGTATCACATGTTAGGTACCTTAGAAACATAATCTATAATGAGAACTAGAAGCAGCTGTTTAGTGGTGTGAATACAGATGGTTATAAAGCAGTTGATGCTAACCGACACCTTCTTAAATGCAAGTGAATGTTGAGGAATTTAAAAACTCAGATGTATGTAAAACATTGATGCAACCAGTGGTGACTCATGTAACAGAAACTTGGTCCTTAACCCATTCAATGCGGGTTTGTATGAAGATATCGCTCCTGGTGTCGGAATTCAATATAATGTCTGTTATTGTATGGAAAGTTACCACCAATCGTTGAAATTTCTCCGTCTTTTTTACCTCATTTTTCGAAATTTAAAAAAATGTCATTCATCTGCGCCGATGAAAATCCATGGTTATGCAACCCGCATTTCTTTTTCTTTCGCTGCCATGTTTTTCCGTAATTTTCTACGAAAATATTACTTTTTGGCATCTGAAAATTTGTAATTGAAATAAATTTGCATTTACCGTGGTAAATTTGAAATAAATAGGAATTATCAGATATTGGCATCATATTTATGTCCATTTTTATTTTACATCAATAAACATATCTTTGATTTCTCCTCCTTTGTTGTAACATTTTTGTCTAGTGAAATTTCCGACTAAAAATGTATTAATGTTTTCTGGACATATTGACATTTGACGTTTGTATAAATTTTTTAGAGGAAGAATGGTATTTTTAACAAATTTAGTGTTTTATTTGAAAAGTCATCCCCAAAATTTTGATACGTTAATACTTGGCTGTTGAAAATATTTCTCTCGCATTTGCTGAATGGTATATCCCTTCCTTCAAACTAGTGCGATTATAATACTTACGTACTCGGCTCTAGGTCCCGGGTGGCATTTTGCCACGTGGGATTACCTCACGACATTCATTAGCCAGCAGTTTCCTGCAAGCACCCACACCCTTTCTTATCAGTATATTTTTATGGGGAGCAAAGTGCGTCGCACCAATGTCCTCTCTCCGCAGAAGTGTCTTCCCCAAATCCCTTCTTGTCCGCCTGTCAGCATTCCTGCCTGCTCCCTATCCCGGCCCACCCCTGTAGTGTCTTTTCTTAGCCTTCATCACTGGAAATTCCAAAACTTTCCATTTCTGTGTTTTTCTGATGTCAACGCACTTAGCTTTTTTACCCATGCGCAATGCCCACCATGTTTTGCCTTCTTCTCTTGAACATGGCCTTTTTATTTATTTTTACAGTAATTTTAGTGTTACGTTTTGCACTCCACAATGTTTTGAATGCCGGAAAAATGTGTCTTCCGTGCGTTACGTTACTTTTCTAAAACATTTACATTTGGCCATTGCTCAAGACAATCATTATGCATTCAAAACACAGGTTTAATTCCTTTTTTTTGCCATATTTAAAGAATGCCATATTTCTTGCCATATTTGATTAATGAAATATGGCATAAATGTGCACTGCAGTTATGTAAACATATGTAAATTATAGAAGTAATATCAGAACAAATATTTATTTATCTTTCTCTCCAAAAGTTTCAGTAAAAAATTGAAACCATTTTTCAAATAATGAACTGATTTCGGGTTCGCAAAATAATTTCAATATCATGGCTAAAAAAGGAACTGATCATTTTGCAAGAAATAAAATATTGTTTTATAGTTTAGGGTAAAGCACTTGTCAAACCAAAATAAATGCTCAACACTTATATATTTCTTCCAAAATAATAAAAACCTCTCATGCTGCACACATCAAATCAGTTTGAATTGTTCGCAATGCAAATGTATGTACAAATACAATATATACAATGAAAAAATGATATTCATAAATTCTTATGGTATTTTTGGAAACAAGGGCATAAGCGTCGACTCACAGTCGGGACAGATACTTATGACCACTTTCCTTACACCTTTCGCATGACAAACCCAACATCTTTTTTGGAGCTTCTTTTCCGTATTTGTGGCTTCTGTTCGGGCAGGTTAATGGAATAGAGCAGTCGCTGATGTGAAAGTTCTCACTGATTCATTGGAGCCACTTGAGAGTAGAGAATCTATTAACTCCAGTTAGAATTCATGTAGACTTCTCTGTTTGCTGCTATTTTTGTAAAAAAAGAATGTAGCTGTTGACCAGCAATTATGACTAGCAATCAGCATGCCTTCCAGATGGGTAGATCTTGCGAAACACAACTTGATGTCTTCCATCAAGGCATACTAAAATCAGGCGAATTGAATCATATTCCTTGTTTTCAAAAAAGCATTCAACAAGGTTTTTCCCATAACACTCGTATTCAAATTGCAATCATGCGGAGTGAATAAAAAAATAGTGAATTGGATTCGTGACTTTCTCAGTGATGGCAAACGTAAAGTAGTTATTGTGGGTATTAGTTCTGATGTGGCTGGTCACATCCAGTTGTCTATGAGGAAGCATGATCGGCCCACTTTTATTCATTATTTATATAAATGACCCGAGTTTTAGAGTGAGCTGTAAACTAGGATTATTTGCAGAAGATGCAGTCATCTACTGCAAAATTAGCAAAGATACAGACCTAGAAGGTCTATCATCTGACTTTAACAATGCTCATTTGTGGTGCCAGGGGTGGGGGCTGGAACTAAATATAAGTAAATCCGCCACTGTGCACTTCTTGTGGAAGTCATCACACCAATACCATCTCTACACTGTGGGTGGAGTAAACATTGAATCTTCAGCTAACGTCAAATATCTTTGAATAACCTTAACTTGTGACATATTGTGGGGAATGCACATACAAAACATTTTCAGCACAGTACTGAAGAAACTAGGATATATCAAGCATATACTATAGTTCTCGGAGAGTTTCTGTGCACTGGAGAGTTCCTCCAAGCCTAGCTGCCCGTGGTAGATGAGCAGCAATTGGCTGCCGGAGTCCAATCCCGTAAACCGGTTCTTAGCTCAGTGCGCGCCGCGTACGAATACCGTAAGTGGCAACCCAAAAGAATCGGCGAAAACGAACGCTATGCCTTGCTGACTCGAGGGCCTTTAAAATGGAAATACTCTGCACTAGAAACTACTACATACATCGAGTCAAAACTTGCAGTGATTGCAATAGTCATCGCAGTGAGGTTAGAAAGTAATCCTCATTGGCGGAGGTCACTGTGCTTACACGATAAATAAACAAAACTTAAATCCTCTTTACCAACATTTTGAAAAATACAAATACAAAAATTGCGACTAATTATCATAACAACCAAAATTTTTACCGCTGGGAAAGAAACTAGAAAACATCCGTAAACGTAGATCTAAGAAGAAAGCCTGTTACTCGAAAAATAGTAACGAAGTGAAAAATAACCGATTCATATATAATTTAATCATAAAATACCACAGCATACCTCTTACGTTTTTGGTGGTTCATGTCTTAATTTAAGCTGCAATTTTGTTCCGGGAAGCCAGGTTCTCGCTGATCCGATCCTAGCATTTTTTCAATCTTCATCACTTGATTCAACGCTAAGGGGAATTACTACTTTGGGCACTTCATCACAGACAGATTCCTTTTTATAGTCTTCTTCCTGAATATTTTCTGCATGTTGAACACACTTTTTCCAATCCTCCTTCGTCACAGATGCTAGAGCTTTGTGCGTTAAACGCTCCACATCAACCATTTTAAATGTAGTGTTCCTCTCTGCCACGAACCTCTTGACTTGTGCCCATATTAATTCAATGGGATTATATTTGCAGTGGTAGGGAGGCAGACGGACCACTAAATGGCCCATTGAAAGGGCTAAATCGTCCAACTGGTATGATGTCGTGATATTGTTTCTCACTACGAATTCTTTCACTTTCTGAAGCAGTTCTTTTACTGTGCTACTATCACTAAGTGGTTCCTTGTGATGTCGCAACCAGGATTGTATTTCCTTTTTCCGGCTGGATGTGTTTGATATTTTTTCTAACACTTTGGAGTGGTAGCTCGTGTTATCTATGACAATCATGGACGGTCGGTCCAACCTCCTCAAAAGTTCCTCGAATCACCAGGTAAAACAATCCGCATTCATATCTTTATGGTAGTCAGACAAAGGATCTCTGCTGCCGGATCTAAAAACTAGACCCATATCACCAATAAATCCGAGCTCACTGGATCCTGCATGAGTCACAATTAATCATCCACCCTTCCCAGTTGGAACACGCATGCCACCTTCTCCCTCAGAGTTAACCCAGATGTGACGCCGGCAGTAATTTTGATTTTCCACTCCACGTTTCATCTAAATACACCGTTTGTTGGTATATAGGGTTCACACGGTGGGAGTGCATGATTTTCAGGAATTTTAACCTGCATTCCCTTATATCATAGCGCTCCATCAATAGTTTTCTCCCATCATTACCCATCACATACATAAATCCCAGGCTGTTGAATATCTTCCTAAAAGAAGAGTCTGATCCATCGTATCCTGTCGCTTCTTGGAAAGCAATTCTCACTCTCTCCACTGTTGGGTAAATACCATTGTGGTACATATCCAGAAATATTCAACGCACCAAATCCTCATCGAATTCGTCCATTTTACTTTTATTGGGAGGTGGCCCTCTCTTCTTCTTCTCCTCCTCCTTCCCCATGTTTTTCAACACGGTATAAACATAGTGGGTGGACAGGCTACATGCCATTGCTGTTTTTTTGACAGCTTCGCCGTTTTCATAGCGAGAACATCCGGTGTTGACAGCCGCAAATTTACTCAGATGCACTTTACCACGGTTGGGGACGTTGAGGTCATTTTCACTTCCACACAAATCCACTGATGATGATCTGTGTGGATATAAATTGACTCCAAGGAACTCATAATGTTCGCTACTCGACACTTCATCTAAGCACAGTCTTTCACGATCTACTACGGAATTGTCACTCAGTGTATCTGGGAGAGTTGCCCTCGCCATTTCCTTGCAAAAGTAAAGGTAAACGCTAAATACGCGTGCCCGTAACTCCGCAGAAAATTCCTTAGGCATGGTAACACGAGGGATTGACACAGCACCACTGAAGACGAGATTCACTCTGAAGGTCTCAACGAACTGGCACCAGCAACGGTTTAGCCATAGAGAGTCTTTCAAGGGCCCAGAAAGCTCATTAACAAATTTCGTGGAAACCCCAAAAACTCTAGAATAAAGATCTGACCCCATGAGCGCACTTGTTTCCGATACTTGGGTCAGCGCGGATTATCTCCCTTTTGCAGGGCACCTGCCGAGCGCCCCGCAGCTTTCCTTTCACGGTCATGCGCTGATATCTCAGGGGTTCGTGCTCATGGCTCTAGGGGATGTGTTACCTGCTAATGAGTTTTTCTCAGAATCTAAATTCTTAGAGCTGCATGCGATTAAGGAGCAAAGCTGTTTCTTAGAAGAAGTTATTTAGGTGATGAAACTATGGCTCAAAATATCACCGATTCAGTAGAAATAGTCTATTTACACATTTTGGACTAAATCATTTTCGGAACGTCGTACGATTTGGAAATGAGCTATTTTTCATTTTATTGCTGTTTCAACTATTTGGGCATATTTTCTAATAGAGGATTATCTGATAGCCAATTAAAATGGAGATAAAAAGTAGTTTATCGTCCTGAGTACAGTGAAACTTCCCCGAACGCGGCTTCCCGCAACGCGGATTCTAATTTATGCTGTTTCTAAATCGGCACCAACCTTCACAGAACACGGTAAGAAGCTTCAGTTTTACGTGGTTTCCGTTGGAGGACATTTTCCCATTTTTTTCCTGGTATGATCGAGGCCTAATATAAATAAATGACCGATTTTAACAATTGATTTTAATTCATCACAAAGATTTCAGTTTTTTACTTCACGCAAGAATTGAGCCTCAACCTCCAGCACGGCAGTAAATTATTTTTATGCTTTACTTATCTCGATGACATTTTCTTTTCGATGAAGAAATAAAGGAACTTCATCACAATCAATCAGTATTTCGGCTCGATATTTACCATTTTAATCAGTATAAAGTATTTTATCGCAACCACTGGTGTTATACTGATTGTTTCGCGGAACAATGAATACAGGATTTGGTGTACCTATATGGTAGGTTATACGTACAAAGTACATTTCCATGCTAAGATCTACCTTCGTCACGACGTAAAGAAAATTGCAGAGGAGGCATCCAAAGGTATCTATCATTGGCCACCACACATCCTCATTTTTGCTTACTTTATATTCGAGAAATATAGTGTATGCACAATCTTTCCCAAGATTCCCCCGTTCTCCTTACTCTCACTAGTATTCCAAGAAGGGATCTCGTTCTTCTACCAGGCCGCGGCGAGCCGGCGAGGCGTTCGTTTTCGCCGATTCTTTTGGGTCGCCACTTACGGTTTTCGTACGCGGCGCGCACTGAGCTAAGAACCGGTTTACGGGATTGGACGCCGGCAGCCAATCGCTGCTCATCTACCATGGGCAGCTAGGCTTGGAGGAACTCTCCAGTGCACAGAAACTCTGCGAGAACTATAGTGCTTGTCAGTACCAGCAGAAAGGTGCTGCACCTAGGCAGAAGCCTGGGAATGGGTTGATCACAGTGGGGTATGATGATGCGACACAGACCGACACAGTTGGCCATGAGCAGGTGAAGGAAGGTTGAGTTGGTTGGTTGTAAAACAAAGTGTTAATAAAGTGTATGAAAATAGTGCTGGCACTTGTTTGTTGTGTTCTTCCCCCCCTCTATCCAACTTAAGTGTCTCACAATGTGAATGTCCTCGGATAAGGAAGTGATAGAGAGATGATACTTAGCTCTGATTAGGCCGCACCTCAAATATGCCATGAGCATTAGGGACCTTTGAGAGAAAGATTTTTACCTAAAAAATGAGTGAAGGAAAGCTGACTGCTTCGTTGAAAACTGCTAAGAGCAAAATTATGGTGTAACTCATCTTTTAGAGGGATTAGGCTGGGGTCACTAGAGCTTTGGAGGCTGTATGCTAGGCTGAGCTTGCTTGATAAATCCAGAACAGGTGTGTTTCAGAGCGATTCATGGACTATCATTTTGATGCCACATTACATCTCTTGGTCCAACTGAAGCGATAAAATAAAAGAGATACACGGCCGAACAGTAAGTTATAAAAATTCATTCTTTCCATGCGCAATAAGTGGCCACAATAAGTACTCTCCTTCCCCTCTAAACACTCCCATACTACAATTGACCATTTCACCTCCAAAACCTTATCTATTTTTATTCCTACAATTGAATTTGGTTAATCAGGCAATCGTGAATCCATAACATTCTGCTGGATAAAATTGATGCCTATTAATTATGTGCAATTAATATGCTTCATCAGTTCATGGAATGTTTGGTGGTGAATCCTTTTTTCAATTGTGCAATGCATTCCATTTTTATACAGCATCTTGTGATGTTTTCCCACACATGAGAATTTAACTTCATGGTCATAACATATTAAGATTGTAACATACTTGATGTATGTACCCACATGAGTAGTTGCAAGAACACATTCACCATTAAAAACATTGTGTTGTGTTAATATGCTAAATTGCACAAATGCATGACCAGAAAATGCCCAGTTCTAATTTCGATCATTTGTTCAAGCCTCTGTCCAGCCATGAAATTGCAGGGGTACATGCTTTGCATATATGTACACACCTTTACAATCATTCTGACAGGACTGATCTGCAAAAAGTGCTTCACATTCTTGAACTTCTTGAGTCTTATATCAAGGTATCTGATGCTCACTTGCATGACGACAGCCCCATCGAGTCAAACTTGCCGAACCCCAAGCTATGGCTGGCACGAATGATGTTTTTTTTAACAAGGGGAAAGAGGTAGTTCAAAAATTGAAAACACTGCTACCCAAACTTTCGCATGCGAACGTAACTATTGTCAACTTGCCGCATCGCCATGACTTGCCAAGCTCCTCATGTGTTAACACAGGGATTAAAAGAGTGAACGGGGAACTGTCCAAAATTTGCAATAGTTTTATGAATTCGAAATTAATTGACATCAGCGGTATTGACCGAGCTTTCCATACCAGGCATGGCCTCCATTTAAACGGCATGGGTAAAGATCATCTATGTTCAATTCTGGTTAACTCATTAATTTCCAGGATTCGTAATGATTCAGTGCTCACTATCGGAAAAGAATTATGACAAAATAAAGCCTCAATTGGCAACGACTCAGGTCCCAATTTCAAGTTGTCTAATGTTCAATGTCTAAGTGCTCCTTGCCCGATAGGAAATGAAATGAGCTTAATTAATTCAACCGATAAGCATATACCCTCAGGTCAAGAAATTTGTAGTTTACCTGGTGATTTTAGGGTTGGGTATTTAAACGTACAAGGGATTAACAAGAAACATGTCATCTTAAATAGGTTTGGATTAGATAGTGAGTTAGGTACTATGTGTTTGAGTGAGCATTGGTGCAAGGAGGATGAAATTCCTCTGATCAAATTAGATAATTATGAACTGGTTAGTAGTTTTAGTGGGAAGGAACATATTCATGGTGGGGTTTGCATTTTTGTAAGGGATGAGTTCTTCTCTAAATGCTCTAAAATAGATATTGATTTCTCTTGTCATGAGCTTGATCTGGAAGCCACCTGTGTTGTTATTGAAGCCATTAACTTAGTTATAATTGCATTATACAGATCCCCTAATGGTAATGTTTCTGTATTCTTAGAGAAGCTGGAAGAACTTAACTTTTTTCAGTAAACCCTGTTTTAAAAATTATAGTTTAGTTTTTGGTGGTGATTTAAACTCTGATTTTGATGTTACAATGGAAAAATGCTCAGTGCTTGAGTTTAGGAATATTTCAAGGCAATTAATTTCAGTACTCATAATTAAAAACCAACCAGAGGATTAGCATGTCTTGACAATATCTTTAGCAATGTAAATTTGGCCAATGTTTGTTGCAATGTATCAGATTTTTCTTTTTCTGACCATGACTGTGTTTGGGTTTGGGTGTGTAATTTAGCCCCAAAAAATAGCGAGTCTCTACCTGAAGTTGGGAAAATATGTATATCTAGATCAATCACAAATGAAAGGATGTGTTACCTTAGAGATACACTTACTAGTATTGATTGGTCCAAATATCTACTTGAATCTGATCATGCTGGTACAATATTTAATAATTTCTTCAATGTTTTTATCCATAATTTTAACATGTGTGTTCCTCAAAGAAAGTGTATGAATAACAACCCTATAGCAAAATCTAAGTTACAAACGAAAAGTAACAATTTTAACTGGTACACACCCCAACTTGCAAGTGTGAAAACTAGAGTATTGCTTTATAGAGATTTATTCAGAAGGGATAAATGTGAAGCTTCTAAGTTAGCCTATCTGAATATAAGAAAACTGTACAAACATGCTATAAATGAAGCTAAAAAGGCATTCAATATATCAATAATTGAGTCTGCAAACAACAAATGCAAAAAGGCATGGAATATAATTACATCAGTTAACAAAACTAAACAAAATACTACTACTGTTCCACCAGATACTTTCAATGATTACTTTGTGCAATCAGTTAATGAGGTTCACAGTAACATTATTAAACCTAACATTACTGCTCATAGTTTACTAGAGAAATGTGTTGAACCTCTGAATAATGGTTTCTTATTCAAGGAAGTCCCTCCTCAGGATGTTGTAAAAATTGTACGTAAACTTAAGTCATCTCATAGTAAAGATATTTATGATTTATCAACAAATTTAATTGAAAATATCATTGATTGTATTGTTTATCCACTGGCATTCTGTTTGAATAGATGTTTAGTTGAAGGACATTTTCCAGATGTATTGAAAGTTTCAAGAGTGGTACCAGTGTATAAAAAGGGACCTAGAGATTGCCCAGACAGTTATCGTCCCATCTCCCTAGTTCCAGTTTTTGCCAAAATTCTAGAGACCATTATGCATGAGCAGTTTTATTACTACCTTGACCGATGTAAATTAATTAGTGAATCTCAGTTTGGGTTTGTTAAGGGCAGATCAACAACAGGTGCAATGGCCTCTTTAATTGATAACATTATCAATTCTTTTGAAAGTAAAGAGTTTGCTCAGGCCACATTTTGCGACCTGAGTAAAGCATTTGATTGTGTGGAATATTCTATTCTTTTATACAAATTAACTGACTATGGTGTAATGGGTACTAGCTGGAAATTGTTCAGTTCCTATTTGGAAAACCGAAAGCAAGTGGTCTGTGTAAATAAAGTTAATTCTGTTAGCTCGTAGGCTTCCGCGGATGCATTGTTGACTGTTACTTTTTACGGGATTCATTCCGCGATGTATGTTTTTTTAAACAACAATATTTCGCTGGTCCTCCTGCCAGCTTCATCAGGTTAACTAAACCAGGTTCAGTTAACCTGATGAAGCTGGCAGGAGGACCAGCGAAATATTGTTGTTTAAAAAAACATAAATCGCGGAATGAATCCCGTAAAAAGTAACAGTCATTAAAGTTAATTCTGGTTTGGCATGTGTTGACTTTGGTGTGCCTCAAGGCTCAGTGTTGGGCCCCCTTTTATTTGTGGTAATGATTAATGACGTGTCTTATTCGCTTAATTCTCACTCCATTTTATATGCTGACGACACTACCTTTTTTTGTAACAGTTCTAATGTACAAATTCTTAAAAATACTACAGAAAATACAATGACTCAAGCTGCTTTATGGTTTAAAGCCAATGGGTTTATGTTGAATCAAGGTAAGACCCAAGAGCTGTACTTAAGTTTGAGAAACACACCAGTAGATAATTGTCTGACTCATGTTAAATTTTTAGGAGTACTAATAGACAGTAAACTCTCTTGGGAGTACCACATTGATTTCATGACAGGAAAACTGTCTAGGGTTATTTTTTTATTAAAACAGTTGAAAAATCATGTTTCGGATCATTATGTGTGGACTGCTTATTTTGCCTTTTTCCAAAGCATAGTCACGTATGGAATTGTACTTTGGGGTAACTGCAGTCGTATTAATGAAATCCTTCTGTTGCAGAAGAAAGTAATCCGTATTATGATGATGCTGATAGATTAGCTCACTGTAAGCCTTTGTTCATTGAACTTAAAATTTTGACAGTTGTTAATTTATATATTTATGCTGTCTTATTATATACAAAGAATAATTTACCTCACCTACTTCAGAGACAAAATATTCACTGTCATAACCCCAGGAATGGCAACAAACTTAATCTACCATACTACAGGTTATCCACATCTTTTAATAGTTACAAGAGCATTGGGATGAGAATCTACAATAAGTTCCCATGTAGTATGGTAGATATCCCTGCAGATAATCTCAAGAATAAAATGTTCGATTGGCTTGTTGCAAGACTTTTTTATTCCTTGCAGGAATTTTTTGAAACAAAAATCTAGAGGTGCTACAAATGGGGTTAATGGGTTATGTTTTGTGTTCATAAAATGAAACACAATGTATAGGTTGCTACTTTTTTATACTAAATCTGTGTGTAAACCAAATTTTAAACCATGAATTCACTATACCTAAATTACATACTGTGTTCATGATGGGACTGCTTGTTTTTTATAAGTGCTGTCAATGTGTAAAGGAAATCGTATTTGAATTTGTGTAATGTTCTTGGTTTCAACTTGTATATAGCTACAATACATACTTTTTATAATCTCTGTAGATGTAAGCTTGACGTTGTCTATTGCTGTAAAGGCTGAATGACAATAAAATCATTATTATTATTATTATGTATAGGCCAGGCGCATCTTCTTCCTTCTTCATCAGTGGTCACTGGAACAGGAGTTCTGGTTCTGAGTCCCCTTAACCCTTGACCACCTAGCATATATTTTTGTCACACAACCACCTATCATGGGTCAGACCTCAGAGTAAAATAATTCAATTTTATAAAAATTTGTGCAGAAAGGTTTGGTTATTAATTAATAGTCGGTTTAGGAGCATATTAAACCATTTATTAAAAATAAAGGAACCTGAAAATGGACTTTATTTTTTGTTTAATCTCTGATAAGTGTAAATAACTCTTATTTTAAGCTTACACACGCCTATCTTTGAAAAATGAGATCCACAAAAATTATCACATAGTATAGAAATTTCGTTGTAACTTTTTTTAAATGTTCAATGAACGATAAACCTAGAAAAAAATTTAAATTCTAAATAAAATTAAAAAATGAACAAAATTGCAAACTCTCAACTTAGAGTTTTTCACGGCAGCGAAAAAACAGCTTGTTTGAGCATTCGAGGCAAATTGGTGCTTTGCATTCGAAACACATGTATTGTGTTTTGCGGCTCTTACTGTATGTGCAACTTGAACAATTTTTGCGAACCGCCAACTTTACTTCTGCACTGTTGCTTCTTGGACCAGCTGATAGAGTGGTCGCGTCTCTGTGGAGGATGCATTGTATACCGATCCATATATAACGTTGCAATTTCACATTACTTTCACAACGTTCCATGTGCGGTCTCGTTAACTGTTCAGCCAGTTTCTTCAAAAACTTAAACCTGCTTTCAATCTTTTGTCCTTGGAGCTGGATAGGTAGATTCACGACATAGCAATTTGAGGCAGAAATGTCAAGTAGCCGGTAAAATATTGCCAAGGGCCATCTGCGTGTGCGACGACCTGTAGAGTAATTTGAGCACCTTTGGTCGAGTAGATCCACACCAATTTTGGTTTGGTTGTAAAATAAGATTATCTCCAGTTTTTTTGTAGTTTCATCAACATTTGGCGTGTGGTGCATACTTGACAGTGTGACCACTGCTTTGTTTTATTTTGGCACTTATGATGATATAGTGAAATCTTTCGTAAACCCAAAAACTGTGGAATCAACATTTCGATTACGAGCTGGCTTGAATTCTTGCGGAATTTCCTTCTGGTTTTTCCTCAAGGTTCCCACGCCTGTCAGCTGTTTCTTTTTCAGTGTTTCTCGTAGCTCAAGAGAGGTATACCAGTTGTCAGTTGTTACGTGTCTATTAAATCCTTCGATGGGAGGAATGAGATGCATTACAGCTTGAGTGGGTTTCTTCAGACGCTGCTGTTCAGTTGGTAAAGTCG
The DNA here is from genome assembly GCA_963169105.1 of Ceriagrion tenellum. Classification (NCBI taxonomy): domain Eukaryota; kingdom Metazoa; phylum Arthropoda; class Insecta; order Odonata; family Coenagrionidae; genus Ceriagrion; species Ceriagrion tenellum. The sequence goes on from OY720636.1 coordinate 165,670,470, forward strand.
GCCCATCGGAATCTTTGCCAAGGTATATGTAGGCATTAAATAGGTAACCCGACTTTGTATCTGTAAGGCATTGCATTTTTATGCCATATTTGGCTGGTTTCTTTGGCATGTACATTTTGAACCTGCATCTTCCTCGAAACGCAACCAACATCCCATCTATACAAGCGTAACTACCGATTGCATAAATAGCTTGACAGCGGTCAATAAAGGATGCAAAGAGGTCAGCAATAGAGGCAGATGCATCAATTTCTTGACGTGCTGCTCGGGTTGATGCATCATCAAAACGTATAGAATTTAGCAACACTTCAAACCTGTTTTTGCTCATTATACAGCGATATATTTCCCTTCCTGTGCCGTCAGTGCTATACCATGATGTATAATCTTCATGGTTTTCCTTGAAGATTGCATTGTAAAATAGGAAATCTATAAATGCTTTCAATTCTATGAGAGATCTAAATCTTGAACGCAGGTGGCAATTTGGTATTTTGGTCTGATTTCTCTAATTTTCACATTAGTGTGAAAAAAAATTTTTTCAAGCATTTTGTTGGTAAAAAAATGCTGCCATATATCTAGTGGAGAAGACGAAGAATTTAGCTCACCACGATATGCTGGTTTTATACCTGGTGTTTCCTGCACTATATTATGTTGTAAAGTTCTCGATTGCGAAGACTGTGGGACAGATGACCAGATGACCAACGAAAGAGATTCCTACCGAAATAGTTCTTCCTCAGTCTCCATCGAATAACAGATAAAGGTTCATCATCTTCTGATGAAAACTCATGGTCTTGACTTAAATTTGAGGAAACAATATTGTGGGATGATGAATTCTGTTTATTGCTCACCGTAGTTAGTTCTCTTCGCATTCGGAATCGGACGCACAACTTTCTTCCAAAACATGATCTAGCCCAATATCAGACTCCACATCGCTAAATTCGTCAGTCGGTAGGTTTTCGTCGTCTGACAGATCGTGCTCCAACCTATGCGCGATAGAATCATCATTTAGAATCATTTTTAACCGAAACAATGAGAAATACACTAATCACATAACCACCAGGCCACATAACCACCAGGCCGCCACACACCTGAGCGGCCAAACAACAATGTAGCATTCAGTGCGTTCATACACACACATTATAATTTCTCGGATAGTAATTCATAATCTTAGTTACTTGATTTACCGTGACCGGCAGTGAATAAAAGATCAAAAAACATATACATTACTTTCCGATCGCATGGCTTCCAATTTTTTTCTTTTGAGAGTTGCTCGCTAGCACGTGCCATTTTAGGGTTCGTCGGTTTGCCGCTCTCGCCAGCATTGTAACATTTCCGTAGCCGCAGCCGCTTAGGTGTGTGCTTAGCAGCGCCCGTGCGGGCAAAGCCGTCACCGCACCGTACCATAGGAAAAGGTACAAGCACGAACAAGTCAATACAAAACTAGGGCGCTGAAATATTTACGATTATTAAATTGTTGAGGTCTGTGAGACCCATGCTAGGTGGTTAAGGGTTAATGTCTTTCCCCTCTCACACCCTGCTCTCCAAGTCCTCACAAGTCAAGGTCATCAAACAGCCCAGTTCAGTGGTTTGCTTGCTATGTGCCACCATGCCACTGCTTCATCTTTCCCAAAGAATGAGACATCTTATATCACTTATATTTCCAAAGGAAACTTAGTGTATACAGAAGAGCTGTTGCAGCAATATAAACTCCCTCACCCTCCTAGGGCGCGCTTACACTGAGCAGTGATTCCTGCCTTTTTTCAGCCTGAAACCTTGTGTGTGTGGCAAAATGTTGCAGTTTTGTAGACTTGACCACGGCTACTGGCTGTGAGTGCAAGCAAAAGTTGTAGTAGTAGGTGGGAAGGGGGCTGTTGTGAAATATGATTGTCAGAATATCCACCTATCAGATAACTGGATTATAGATAATCGATGCTCTACTGTATTCTCTACATGCTACTCAAAAATAAAAAAACAAATCCTAATGCTTGATCTCAGGAAATTTTTGTGTGCTAGTTAAATGTTGTCTAGTATTGTAGATATTGAAAATCATAATTCTCCTGAGCAATCACTCCAGCATTGCTGTTCCCGGAAATAAGCTTTCAGTATTAGGGTGCATTTTAGCTTCTTGTGCAAGTTTGTGCTTGCGAGAAAGGGCTCAGTTCTTGCTTGGTTGGCAATTGGATTTCCTTTTCTCTAATCTAAAATGTTGTTGGCTTGTGAGCAGGATGGTGAGGAGGATGAAACGACGGAGATTGAACCTGAAGGAGAGTCTCACACGACCATTGACTCAGCCGTTCTGCTGGAGGGTTTGGGAGGAGGTGGAGAGGTTGGTGGTGAAGGGGAGGAGCGACTGGAGGCTCTTAACATGGACGTGGACGTGGAGAGGCTGATTACTACGACGTATGATGGGGAGCTGGACTCAGCTGTTGAGGCCGCCATCAAGGCCAAGTGGTCCAAGGTCATGGGCCCCGATTGTGAGGTTGTGGTGAGTCTTTCTTTCCTCACCTCCCGTCACCACTGTGAATTCTTTTTTTCTAATATTTTGTTTTGTGATCTTGGAGTCCTTGGTAGACCACGACTTTAAGGCTATCAATAGTATTCTTGTCAGTTTTGCTTTCTGCTGAAATTATTGGACTTCAAGATGTCATCTAATTATGAAGGGTTAAGAGTGGTTCAGAATTTTTAGATATTAATGGCTTTGAGTAATTTTTCTTCAAGCCACAACAATATACTGTGTTTGCTGGATAAATGATTGGAAGCTTGGTTTTGCTTCAGAAATTTGTAAATTGATGATGCACATGTGGCTAGAGGAAACACTAAGGCATACAGAAGAAACTCGCTTTTTTACATATGTGACTGCATGACTGCCTTTTTTAAAAACTGAGAACGATAATAATAATAATGATTTATTTGTCCAAAGATCACATTTTCACATGATATAAGACACGTCAAGATGATGTATGTACAATCAAAATACAATAACAAATACATGAGGCAAATGGCAAGAATGTCATGTTAAGTACAAGGAGCAAAATACAGATAATCAGTCACATTGACATATTAAAAAGTCAGGTTGATTTGTCATGTAAATATTCATTTACAGAGTAAAACAATTTCTCCTGAAGGAAACTTTGAACATTACGTTTAAAAGCACACAATGATTTTGTTTTTTATCCTATTGGGCAGTTTATTAAATAGTTTGATGCCTGTTTCTTTGGGGCCAGAGCTGGATTCACTAGTCCTAACACTACCTTGATGGAGATCTTTTGATCTTTGAGTCTCATGGCAATGGAAATCAGCATTTGTAGAGAATTTGGACAGATTTTGTTGAACATATATCACAGAGTACAAGATATATACACTAGGGAAAGGAAGAATGTTTAAGTTTGCAGAGATGGGTCTGGATAGGGAGCAATATGACTTTTTAGAAATAATCCTGACTAATCTTTTCTGTAATTTGAAAATCTTCACTGCATGTGTGGATTAACCCCAAAGTATTATGTTATATGTCATGCGAGAGAAAAAGATACCATAATAGAGTATTAATAGGACATCTAAACTAACTGAACTATGTAAAGTTCTCACAAGATAACACACCGATCTAAGTTTTTTTTAAGAGAGTGTCAATATGAAGTTCCCAAGAGAGGTTGTCACTGAGGTGCACACCAAGAAATTTTGAAGAGTTAACCTGCTCAATTGTATTATTGTTGAACTTAACAATAAAGTTATTTTCAAATTTTTTATGAGAAAATATTACCAACTGAGATTTTAGGGTGTTAAGGCAGAGGTGATTTTCTTTACACCAGGTATAGAGTTTATTTGAAATAGCATTGGCATTATCAGTCAATGTAGGGTAAGTAGATGATGAGAGAAGGAAGTTAGTGTCATCAGCATAAAGAGGTAACTTTGAACTAGTTGTGTCAGTGACATGATGAGCCAAATCATTTATATGGATTAAGAACAAAATAGGACCAAGTATTGAACCTTGAGGAATCCCTAGTGAACTGTGAGCTACATTTGAGTGGTAGTATGCACCATTGGCAAAGAGAGACACAAAATTAGTTTGATTAAGAAGGCAAGATTCTAGCCATTTGAAAGGTATACCTCTAATACCCAGGATGTAAATTTTTTTGAGGAGACGATGTTGATTAACCAAATCAAAAGCCTTAGAGAAGTTGAAAAAGATACCTAAGGTTTTCTGCTTGTTGTCAAGTGAGCTGAGGATGAAGTCTATAGCTTCATAAATTGCAGTGGTTGTAGATCTACCCTTCCTAAAACCATGCTGGTTTGGAATGAGCAGTGAATTTTTTTCCAAGAAGGAAACAAGCCTAGTAGCGAAAACCATTTCAAACACCTTAGCCAGTGTGTTCTGCAATGTAATGGGTCGATAATTATTAATGTCATTAGGACTTCCTTTATTTTTATAAATAGGTACTATTTTAGAGTACTTCAGAGCAGAGGGGAAAACACCTTGTGATAATGATTCATTAATTAAATATAGCAAAGGTTTCTTTACAAGTTCATAAACACTGAGAATTACAAAACCGGGCAAGTCATCAGGACCAGTACAATGTTTTTTACCAAGTTTTGAAATGATCTTGTTCAATTCATGGTCAGTGCATGGTTGAACAAAAAACGACACTGTAGAGGATGTAGCAGTTACTGGGAAAGTTTCTGAGTGTGTTAGTGGAGAGGGTTCAATTGTAAACAGTTGGTTAAAGATGTTACTTAATTTATCATAGCTTCCTATTGACTTATTTACTAATTTTGTTACATCTGGTAGGATGTGCTTTGAAGATTTCTTGGCATAAGTGTTTATAATTTCCCAGGAGGTTTTGGATTTATTGCTGGAAGAGGCAATTTTATTGTCATTATATGTTTTTTTTGCCTGTGTTAGACTCTTTTTTAATATTTTTTAAATATTTTGTATTCCTCAATGGCTTCAACAGAGTTGGAGATCTGCTAGCTATTCCAAGGGCTTTGAGATAGGAAGACATATGTCTAATTTCCTTAGTAATCCATGGTTTTCTTTCATGTTTACGTTTATCCTTAGTAATAAATCGGGGGAATGCAATATTAAACCAGTGCAAAAGATGATCATGGAAGATTTGAAAACTTTCAACAATAGTAATTGGTTGATAAACAGTATGCCAATCAATGGAAGCAATCTTATTTTTAAAATAACACACATTGTAGTCACAAAAATCTCGTTTGTAAACGAAACTAATATTAGGAGAGGAGTGTAATTGAAATTTTGACAATAGGGGCAAATGATCAGATATAGCACAATCAAGGACAGCAGTGTCAAAATACATTTCATCAACATTGGATATAACTTTATCAATTAAAGATTTGGTATTACTTGTAATACGAGTAGGTTCAGAACATACCCCAAGATGGAGGTTATAAGAGTTTAGTAAACATATAAAAGCTTTTTTGTCTGCACTGTCTTTTAGTAGGTCACAGTTAAAATCACCTGTAATTACTAAAAAGGGATCATTTTTGTTTTTGTGCAATTTGTCCATCAGGTGATCAAATTTATCCAAAAAAACACCAAAATTACCAAGTGGTGACCTATAAAATGATAATACATGCAAGGCGAGACCAACACTTAGGGATATACAGCAGACACTGCACTCAAAAGTTCGTTCTTCAATCAATTCTTGATAAGAAACAGTCACGGAACTGAGGTCAATAGATTCACTCACATAAATCAAAACTCCACCATTTTTAAAAGATGTGCGACAGAAAGCGTCCACTATACAATACCCTGGAAGGCAAGTTAAGTTTAATTCTGATGGCTTTAGCCAATGCTCATTTACGCAAATCACGTCCGGTCGATGAGCGTTCATGAGAGCTTCAAGTTCGACTAGTTTATTTCGAATGCCCTGAATATTGAGATGAAGCACAGTTAGTTGACGTCATAATAACTTACCGTCACTGTTAGTAGCTTTGTTAGCACTACTGACGTCTATAGTCTTTTTAGGCATGATAAATCTGTTCACAATGACGTCCTTAGGCCAGAAAGAGGAATCTTTCAGCTTCGTGAATTCATTATTGTCGACACAGATTTTGAAAGAGTCAAAGGAACTTTTGCTATTTTCAATTTTATCACACGATGTGCAGTTTACATTGAAATTATCCTTAATGTGTTTGGTCACCTCCTCCTTGCTAGTCGTCTTGTCTAGGCGGCCTATGCACACAAACACAGATCTTTTCATTGCTCAAAGACCAAGCGCTGCATCATTGCCGCTTCCAATGATGAAGTTGGGACGCTTATTCTTCTTGGAATCCTTTGTCTTCCCGGATTTGACGATGAAACCATCATCGTCTGCAGGATCATGCACATGATGCTGGTCCACATGAGTCGGTTCACTCTGTTCTATTCCTTTATGAGATGTTCGTGGTTTCACAGCTTCCTTGGGCGGACAGAGAGTTATCACATTTTCGTTGCTCACATCACTGTTCACTTTGGTGTTAGATTTCGGGTTTTGCCCAAGACTTTTTTCAGTAGTGGTAATTGTTTGCGGCACTTCAGAAAATGAAACTTTTTTTTCGCACTGACACCGATATTTGATTTGATTTGCTTAAGCTCAGATTTCAAATTCTCAATGTCCGTAGCCATATTGGCAATGTTAGTCCCGCTGGACCTACACAGGAAACACTTCCATTATAGATCGCGGCAGTCGGACAAGGCTTTCAGTGAGATATCATTTAAGTTTGTACATTTGTAGTGATATGCACAGTAACAAATATCACATGTGATAGATTTATCTTGCATTTCAAGACGTACTTTGCAGGAGCCACACGCAAGTGCGGCCATTTTAGAAGCGACCGGAAGTACTAGTACCGTAATGAGATGATAGTACAGTAGCAACTCGATAATACGAAGCACAAACTTACGAAGTTTCGATTTTACGAAGTGAAACTGTCAGTCCCGACAAAAAAGCCTATGCTAAATACATGGCGCTATTCAAAAACACGAAGTTTCGAAAATATGAAATATTCAAAATTACAAACCTCAGACCCAGTCCTCACAGAGAAAGTGAGTTTGTTTTTACGAAACTTGAGAGGCGTCAGAAAAGCTCTCTATTTTCCAACATAGAGACCTAACAAACCAGCATTGCCGAATATAATCTATCAGTAGTGCATAATGCATGAATTTTAGTGCATTCATCTCTCACAAGTGCCTGAGTCACACAGTTATCAAATTTTAGCTGTGGATAATTTAGATCTCAAGTGACGGGGAAAATGGTAGCTTGAGGCAATTTTCCCTTATTTTCATGATGTGAACGGTTATAACTCATGTGTGGCGCCACGTACCAACTCACTGCCATGCACTATTGGTGGCAATTTTAATTTATTGAGCGTTTGAAGGGAAAATGGCACGATTAAATGATGGGAAATAGGGCTTGGATACCTGTCGCAGTCACTGTACCTAAATTCATGGCTTCACTTTGAATAAACCCGCGTTTACTCCCACCATTGTCCAATTCATGAGACAATAGAAAAAAGAACTGTTTCGAAGAATTTGCAAGGGTATAGCTGTCCCTGCAATTGATATAATTTTGCATTTAAAGCACTTTATTTCAAATTTTGCAACAAATGACCCAATCGGGGGAGTGGCTCAACAATATAATATTGTAATGTACTAGCTGTGCTCGGCATGCGTTGCAATGCCTTTTTCTGGGTTCAAAATCAGTCCCTAAAAGAATTTGAGACCTAGTCCAATGACTTCCTTGTACCTACATAGGAATTAATAATGTACAAATGTTAGCATGAGTTTCCATTCCATGCCTATGCTGGGGTTTCCAAATAAATAAAATATTCTGTTGTTGAAAGTAGTGCAAAAATTCAAGATTTAAAAGCTTAAAAACCCTATAATTGGATCTGCAGACCTGCAGTCATATGGAAATATGAAGAAAACAGCAATGAAGAGAGAGACATGGCTATAGCAACAAGGCATTGCCTTTAGAGAATGATGATTATTTACCGTATTGACCTGAATATAAGACCCCCCTTTTTTGCCCGAAAAATATGTTTCAAAAGTCTTCTAAGCCAGGAGGGGTAGCCATACTGATATTTAGGTACCCTTTACATATACATACCCTTAATTAAAGTGTTCTATTCAAACTTTGAATGATTTATTTCCTTTAGCATTCAAACAACATTTAGAAACACTTACTGCTCAGTTACAAATCTAGCAAAGCATCAGACATTCTTTCCAAACTGGCACTGGGTACTTCCCTGAGGGCTCTCCCACCTGTTTTATATTTTTCCTGGAATTTGAGCCTCAAAAGTGGGGGGCGGGGGGGTCTTATTTGTAGGGGGGTCTTATATTCAAGTTAATACTGTATTTAAATATTAGTAATTATAAAGAAGTGGGAAAAAGAACGTGGGGTAAGCAGGATTTGGATTCAAGATTTGGTGTCTGAGATTTGATAAAATTAGGAGATTTGAATTCAGGATTGAGATTTGATATATTTTGGATTTGACCCATCACTACTTTCTAATGAATAGTGGCTCCCTCTTGATTAGCCCTTGAAGTGAGATCAGTGTGTGATTTGTTTATGAGTCGTGTTTTTTTTGTGATTAGGTTGCTCAGCTTTCCAAATTTGGCGAGGGCGGTGGCCTTGGGATTAGCCTGGAGGGCACAGTGGATGTGGAGGGGGGCAGGGAAGTTCGCCCACACCATTACATTCGATCCATCCTGCCTGAGGGGCCTGTGGGGCGGAATGGGCGGCTAAGATCTGGGGATGAACTTCTGGAGGTAAGTACTTCTTCTTATTTCACTGCTGCTGTATGCTCATTGCTGGGAGCAGTTATTGTCTACATGTTATTCTTTTGTTTGTTCATCTTTGTTGTCATTCAGAATAGGAATGTGTCCCTTGTTCCCCTTTTCTGTATCCTCCCAGTTTGAACCACAACTCTTTGTTCTGGTGAGCTTCATTGTTTTGATAGTATAACCTTCTGTGCTCCTGTTTCGAATCATCCCATTAGAATTGTAAAAGTTTCTTGTCAAGCTTAATGATTTGGAAGTATAAAATTGTTCCATTTTTACCTGGCACATCACTCAGGAGAGTAACAACAATGATACGATTTGATCAAAATCTTGAAATTGTAACCTACTTGCAATGGTTTTTCCATTGTCAATAAGTGTGGCTCCCACTATAATTCCTTGTCATTGCTCAAATTTTTTCCACTCGGCCATCTTTACACCTTCACACCACCACTGTGTTCGTATATTTTGTGTGTTCCTATCCACTTTCTTTCTACCTTTCCGTTTGAATATTTGTATATGTTATTGCCGCTAAGCGGTCTGAGTGAATGAACGGGTGTGTGTATGTGTGTGTATATATCACCAAAAAAGAAAACTCACAAGATTTTTGATATTTTGGCGGTTTGACTCGTCCGCCTTCTTCAGAATATTAGGTGGTAGTTACGAACAAAGGATGGAAGGGAGGGAGAGGTGGGGTGGAAGGGGAAGGAAAGGAGAGGGTGATTAGGGAAAGACATTGATGCCAGGGGTGGAGGGGGGGGGGGGGGAGGAATGTGTGATAGAGCCAAATTAATGAGAGCTCTACCGAATTAAGCTCAAGAGTGGAAGCAGATGGTGGAAGGGAGTACAGAACTGAAACAATGTAGCAATTGTCGAAATATTTCTTATGTTGAGAGGTGTGGATTGCCACGGGAAGGGAAGCAGATTGGGATGGGTTTTCACAATTAACGCGGTGATGAGTATGTTAAGCGGCGTAGAGCTCTTTCCGACATAGAAAGCTGGGCAGAGTTTACATTGTAAATAGTGAACGACATTGCTGGGGATGCAAGAGGAGGGAAGAGGGTTGGGGAGGGAGGCGATGGAGGGTTAGGAGGGGGGGAGGAGCTGAAGATTGGACATAATTTGCATCTGGGAGGATTAAAAGGGGAGGAGGTGGGTTTTGATGCTACAGGGATTTGGGAAAGAGGCTTCATGGATTTGAATATATCGGACAAGTTAGGAGGACGCTTATACGTGATTGAGGGAGGCTGGGAGAAAATTTTAGCAGTGGAGGAGCGATTTTTCAGAATAGGATAGATATCTTAAAGAATGAAATTAATTGATTGTACACCTGGGAAATAAGTTGTGCCAATAGAAAGGATGCGGGAGTCTTTAGTAGGAGGAGGTTTGGTGGAGAGAGAACTTTTCCTCATTTTTTTTAATGACAAGGGATTCTGGGAAGCCACGCTTGAGGAGCGAGTGGTGAAGGAATATCCTGCGTTCCTCTCCACCGGCATCAATGTCTTTCACCAACCACCCTCTCCTTTACTTCTCCTTCCCCCCCCTCCACCTCTCCCTCTCTTCAATCCTTTACCAATCACTACCACCTAATATTCTGAAGAAGGCGTTTATGTCGAACCTCCAAAATATGAAAAATGTCATTAGTTTTCTTTTTTGGTGTTCCCTGTGTTTATACTAGTCACGCCTGTGATATATTTTTATATTATTGTGCACTACACGTGTTATCCATTGTTTAGATTCATATACATATTTATATAGGTATATGTATGTATGTATGTATATGTATTATTATTATTATTATTAACTCCAGAATAGGGGAGTAATTAACGTCCTCTAAACCTAAAAAATTCAGGTTTTATTATCAAACTAAACTGTATAGCTTGTTAGTGAAAACCTCATGGTTATCCAAAAAGTCCCTCAATTGATTGACATTAAGCAAACGTTATTCTAACTTAAATATGGGACAGTTTTCATTTACGTGTCCAGTATCTTTATTAATGAAGACATTATTGTGTCCCCATAGGCTTAGAAACTTGGTTCGGTTCCCATTTTGGCGGTGGTAGGCTTCCTCGTTGGCTAACCTCTTAAGCAATCTTTTCTTGAGGGCCAAAGCATACTGTACAACATTCTTTTTCCCTTTGTAGTAAAGGACCATCTCTCGATGGATTGTGGATTTGGCAATTGAATAAAGGAAATTTGTTAGTAAAATGCCTTTTTGTTGAAATGAGCCTCGATGAGGCATTCCGGCATATAAGTGCAACAGTAGGACTCTGTCAATACCAGTAAGGGATTTGGCACAAGTAACTACGGCCTTCCATAGCCTTTTTACCTTTATGCACACAAAGGCAAGGTGCCAGGCCGTCGCTTGGGTGTTAATGCACCAAGGGCATCTATCAGTAGGTGTAATACCCACGCGAGAGAGGAATACCCCATCCGCCCAGGCCCCATGACAGAGTCTCCACGCTACATCAGCATCTACTCCTAAGGTTGGCCATGTACGCAGTGTCAGCCAAGCTATCCTATCATCTGTGTGCTTACTCTCCAGCGGCCATAAATGCCCATTCTCAATGTATAGGCCTTCCTTATATATTATGCTTTTTGGGAGGGGCAGGAGTAGTGTAGTATTTCTTCTAATACTGTGGTATTGAAAAGCCGACAAATGAGGTGGAGGTGGCCAACCGGTTAGTGTAGGTCGGTCGGAGCCCCTTATTTGTGGAGGCCCACGTGGTACCACTTGGTACAACCTCCCGGCTTTCATAACTAGAGTAGTAGAATTTATCATTGCATGGCCCATGGTTCGTGTTAAGCATTTCCGTTTTTCTGGAACAAACTGTATGCATCATCTACCTGCCACTCTCGACGGGTACACTCCAGGGCTAGAGCACTCCTTGGGCCTGCTGGTATACCAAGAGCAATTCTTTGGGCAGTTTGATAACGAAAACCCATCAATTTGGTCGAAATATCGACCAGTCCAAGCCCTCCTTCCCTTAGTGGCGCACTTAATTTCTCTGAAGAGACCCAGTGCTTTCGTCCGGACCAAACAAAATGGATCAGTAAGGCTTGTATTCTGTGTATTGTGTTTGGAGATGGCGTGTATGATTGAAGAATATGCCAGATTATGGGGGCAATGAATTGGTTGCAAACCAATACGCGGCCCCGGAGAGACATAGGTCCTGCTCTAGGGGTCCATCGTCGAATCGCAATGTTAATCCGATGGAGGATGTCAGCATCAAGGATTTCTTCCTGTCTCTCCGGTCGGACATCGATCCTAATGCCCAAGCATTTCAATCCAGAATTTGACCACTCAATGCCCAGGGGGTCGTCGGTCCTGTTTTTCCAAGGTCCGAGCCACAACCCATGACTCTTGGTCATATTGAGTTTAGCTCCACTATATTCAGAATATCACTGAAAACTGTTAGTTAATTTGCTGAAATCCTCATTATTCTTTATAAAAACAGTAATGTCATCTGCATAGACACTTGCAACTATTTGTTACTGTAAAGGGCCAGGTATAATTATGGGACTCAAATCTTGCTTGAGTTTCCGTAGCACAGGCTCAAACGCAAGCGAGTATAATTGCCCTGAAAGAGGGCAGCCCTGCCTTATCCCATTTCGGAAAGGAATCGGGCCAGAAAGATTGGTTGCTACACGAATCATACAGATGGAGTTACTGTAGAGGGTTTTAATCATGTTTATAAAGGTCGTCCCAAAACCCATCTTTTCAATTACAATAAATAAAAAGGCATGGCCAACATTATCAAAGGCTTTCATCTGATCCAGTGACACAACAGCTAGAGGCACTTGACCATTTTCGTAGCAGATAATCAGGTCCCAAGTACAGGCAATCACATCATAAATAGTTCTGCCGGGAATACAATAGGATTGCTCCTCCAAAACCACAGAGGAGATAACGTTAGATAGCCTGTTTGAGATGGCCTTCGCAATAATTTTATAGTCCGTATTTGTTATGGACAAAGGCCTCAGAGAGCCAATTGTCTCCACGTTGTTCGTCTTTGGGATCAGCATTTTGACAGCCGTAGATGTGGAGCGAGGAAGTTTCCCTCTGCTGAAACTTTCATCAGCCATTCGTAGGAAAGGCTGTTTCAGTACATCCCAGAATTTCAAAAAGAATTCGGGTGTCAGCCCATCTAATCCCGGGGATTTATTTTTATTTAAGGTCTTGAGAGCACATAGAATCTTATCAGGGTGTAAAGTAGCCTCGAGTAATTCACATTTCTCATCAGGCAGAGTACTCAGGGTTGAAAGCAAGTTATCATCGCTAAGGTTATCTAATTGTGTTTCAGACGGTGGGCTAAACACTGTGGCAAAGTGTTGCCGAACTGCTGCAGTTAGTTTTTCAGGGTCATTTTCCCATTTCCCATCAATTTTGAGCTTCGTTAAAGGCTTTGGCATTGCTCTGGATGCCCACTGCGAAAGGTGAACAGCAGCAGGTGCATTGTTTGCCAGTACACCCTCCCAGCCCACTCTGGCAACCATTGCCCTGGCCTCTCGAGCGTAGTATCCGTCCTCAACTACAAGATTTATTCTGAGTCCCCTTTTATAAATCATAGCATGCTATTTTATTTCGGACTTAATTATCTCCCAATCTGCGCTCGGGCCACTTTTAGATTGCAAGCGGGAGAGAGAGGATATCAGAATTCTAGTGTAATTACAATAGTCCTCGCTATCGAGGAGCGTATTATCAAAGCGCCAATAAGGTGACCTAATCACTCGGCGTGATAAGGTCAACCACATCATCACTGCCATATGATCAGAGAAAGTGGATAAAGCTTCAATTCGCCGAATATGCTGCACCCTCTCCTCCGAGACGTAGAAACTATCTAGCCGTGACGCAGTGGCCACTCCACGATGGCTGAGATGAGTACAGCCAGGATCGTTTGGACGCAGACGTCTCCAGACGTCAACGAGACGATGACGGTTGATCAGTTGTCTCAAGGCTGCAGCGTACCTAGGGTATCTTTCTATTCCACTTGTCCTGTCAGATCTAGGCACGAGAGTACAATTGAAGTCACCTCCAACTATTGTCCAGATGTTTTGGGAGTTAGTCGTGGAATTGGCGTTTTGAATGTAAGTATTTACGAGGCTCATTAACTCCACCGTATTATCTTGTATGTGAGGGCCATATATTGATATAAATAAAAACATGTGACGGTCTGGATCGCTGACTGTCATTGTCAACGCTAAGGCATACCCAGGCGCAATCACCTGACTTGAAAAAGAGCAAACGTTGACACTCTTTCTCACTGCAATAGCGGTTCCTGCGTGTGGGATATTAGGAGTTGAAAAGTAAAAATTGTACATTGGTAGGGATCGCATTGGAGGTGAGTCAGTGTTTGTTTCCTGTATAAAGACAATGTCTGGGTCATGTCTTCGGAGAAAGAGAGACAACTGAGCCCATTTTACTGCGCTTCGCACTGAGCGTGCATTGACAGTCATGACTCGTATCTCACTCATGTATGCCAACCTAAAGGTTTAAATAGCTTGAAATTGCGTTAAAATATTGTAATAACCTTGCAACGCCTTCCCAAGGCAATAATTAAAAATAAATAAATAAGTAAAATCTTCATCTCGCGGCAGTAATATAAAATTCGTCTCTGCCCTAAAAAGATAAATGTACCATCCATTACTGCCACCATAGGATAGCTTGACTAACTGGCAGTAGAACCTAGCGATCCCTTGCCAATGATATAAATGAATATCATTGACGTGCAATGAAGTAAAGTTTTTGTGTCATTGCTGATAAAACCAATAAATATACAAATAAATAAATAAATAGATAAATAAGATGTAAAATGTTTCTTATTAAAAGTTCTGCATAGGGGCAGTTACTGGCTCACTCGGGAGCCAAACAATACATGCCATCGCTAGTTAAAAACTTGACTTATATGGCAGTTGAAAGGGGGGCAGGTTCTTGTACTAATGACGGCTTCTAAACAGATAGTTTAGAGACCTTAAAACGTTTGTACTATCAGATGATGATGGGTAAAGGCGTTGTTTCTCACTGTGTCAGCGAGTTGACAAGCCTATGCACCCTATTTCTTAAGGCCTGCTCTCTTATAATTTTCCTCTTGTCTAATTCCGAGAGGGTAGATGTCAACTCGTTGAGATCAACTAGCATTTCTTTAGCTTTCTTTCATGGATCTGCTCTTTTTACAGCATGTAATTAGTTTTTGAGGATTGTAAACAGAATTGAGCTGAAGTCAGGGTTTTCAGCGTAAAAATCCTCTATCTGCTGTAACCCTATTAGGTCAACATTTTTTGGCACTTTCTTCCGCCCTGGGGAATCATAAGTGTCTCTGGTGCTGACCTCTCTGGATTTCTTCCTCTTACCCGTTTTCTCAGCCATGAAAGAGGCACCCAGAACAGCATCATCATAGATATCATCAGTATTTGATAGCATAGAGAGTGAGGAAAAGGATTGTGTTTCAAAATCATTTTCCTGCGACTCACCGAGTGTGTCATCGGCGAGTGTACATGCAGTAAATGATTTGTTAGACCCCAAATCAGCATCTTCAGCAGCGATTTCTTGTGTATGGGATCGAGAAGGATGGGGTTGGTTTGGTTTGGTTGTTTGCCTGGAAGAGACATCAAATTCGGAAGGAGGTGGCACAACATCCACTGAAGAGAGGGCAGGTAGGGGAGGAGGTTGAGGAGGGCAGTGGTTATCCCCTCCCTGTGATGTAAGTTGAGGATTCAACTCCTCCCTTACAGTTTCCACCGGTAAGGAACGAGGGCAATCTCTCGAGTTATGCCCATATTGCCTGCAAAGATGGCATCTTTGATCATTATGTTCAAGGTAGATTCTATGAGGATTGTCCCCGATCTCCACCGGGAAAGAATCAGGGAGAATAACTCCATCGCGTCGGACCACATAAACCATCCTATTCCATGAGCCTACATGATCAAACCCATCATTTTTCATCCTTAAAGAGAGGTGATAAATTGGCGAGACAACACGGACTGCCTGACTTAAAATTTCTGCGAGATCGCCATCGGCTACCTCAGGTGGAACATTTGAAAGTATTAGTTTCTCTGTGTTGGGTACGAAGCGCCTGGCCTCTACCCAGGTATTGTGTTATGGTTATGCCACCATGGTGTACCAAGAAAGTTTCCACTAATTCCTCAGTTTTTAGGTAAACGCATATTCGTTGGTGCGAAAGGCTTGTAGAGTGAGTAATGTTTACACTGCCCCCAAATTTCTCACCAATTTTATTAACATACGTATGCATGGATGTATAAGGTAGGGCAGGGAGTATTATTCCCATCTTTTTATTGGGCCCTACTGCAAGTGGCGTAATTTTTTTGGTTTGAAAAGTGAATACTGTTTTTCCTTCCGCGGAAGGAATGCTTCCTCCGTGGCGATTTCCTCGAGCATCAATGTTCCCCCTCGTAGCTGAGGCATAGGTATTGCAGGATTGCAGGAGAGGGGGAGTGGGGACAGGGCTTAGTGGGATGGGTTCAGCATTAAAGGTATGCACTGACGGCTGGCGGGAACGGTCGAACAGCTGAGGCTCGGAGCATGCAGCAGCGTCTCCCTCGGGGCGGAGGGAAAGGGAAGTAAGGGGAGAAGAGGGGTAGCTGGATGAAGAGGGGGCTGAAGAGGTGGGGGCAGAGGAGGGAAGGGCCCCTCCCCGCCCGCTCGTGCCTTCGGTGTTGGTGTCGTCCCGTGGAGAGCGGCCGGGCTCGCTCGTAGAGGGTTTGCTAGACTTTTTCAAGGTCACTGCATCCGCCGTGGTAGGGTTGAGAGTCAGCGGCGCGTCGAACAGGTCACAACTCGCGGCCCGTGTAAAGGGTCGAGACACAAATTCTCTATCAATTAATACCTTATTGTCACTAATGTCACCTAATGATTGGGTGAGCCCTTTAGATGAGGTATGGCACGTAGTCGCTACCAATGATCCATGCTGGCATCGCAGAAGCGTCGTGCGGGACCGGTCCTCCGACGAATAATCCAGGTAGCTTAGATGTTTAATATCACGTATTGGTGATCCTTTGTTGGCCTTCTGAGGTGATGCTGGAGCTATGGCAGAAGCAGAAGATGAAGTAGTAGAGGAAGAACTTTGAAGTAGTGGAGTTTCGTGATGAATCGCGGCAGGCTGCTCGCGCTGCATTTCGCTCGCCGTATCCGACCCGGCTTTCGCCGGGACGGCGAGGGGAGCTGCCGGCCTCAGCAAGACTGAGACCGCGGTGAACACAAAAACACTTGTGTAAATTAAACTTTTGAACTCACTGAACTGGTGTTGATATCAAACGATGCGGGAGGTATTCACGCACACGTGGATACCAAATTTGTCCTAGTACACGGAAATTAACACACAAATAACTTAGTGTTTTCGGGAGCTCGATGTGAAGCATCCGAATGGCACGGAGTATGTATGTGTATGTATGTATGCATGTATTTGTATGTATTTGTATGGGATGAGTCGATTCCACTTTTTTCCGATTCCAATTCTGATTCTTCCAAATCGATTCTCGATTCTGATTCCATTGATATCTTTTTCAAAATAACAGGTGTGAGAAAGATGTTCCAGTAGCATACGACTATTATTTAAATTCAAGAATATAATGACAAAGACAATTAAGTCGCTCAAAAAGTATATTTATTAACAAATATCAAATATATTCTCAGCTTATTGAGGTTGTACATAAAAAGTACAGATTGATAGCTCACATCCAAAATTACTGAGACAAATGTGATATGAGAACTAAAATACATAAGATATGAATTAAATGTTTCATATTTGAATTTCAAATTACTACACAACAATGCATAACTATATTTTATGTAGGAATGTGAAAAACAAATAGTTACCAAGTGTAATAAATGAGGAGATTGGTATTTTAGGTTACAACTGTATAACTTTTTCAAATTGAAGATCTTTAAACGATGAAAATGTAATTTGATTTGAATATTTATCAATATGGAATCGACGGAATCGATCTCAGGCAATCGATTCTCGATGCTGATTCTATGCCTGAGAATCAGTGGAATCGAGAATCGACATTTGGAATCGACTCCTCCTTAGTATGTTTATATATGTATGTGTATATATGTGTGTGTGTGTGACAAATGCATCTTTGTGCTGCAGGTCAACGGCTGCCGGTTGCTAGGCCTGAACCATGTGGAAGTGGTGGCCAATTTGAAGGAGCTGCCTGTGCATGTCAGGATGGTATGTGCTCGTAAGTCCGCTGATGCACAACCACAGCACCGTCTTCTCATTGACACAGCTCAGGATAGGGCAGCATTTGCAGCTAGGGTAAGTTGGTGGTTCTTTCTAGTGTGTAGTTCATGTTTGAGCTTTTTCATTTGTTTCATATTGACCACTACTAATTGTAATGAATTGAAAAGTGTTGGGCAAGGGATGGTAACATCTGTGTTTGGTTCTCTGATCATTGCTTCTATGTTTGTATAATATTTCACTACAAATGACTTATAGTGAACTGAGGAAACTGAAAATTCGTCTCATCCTTCTCATGTGTTCCTTCCTTACCACAGAGCATCCTCGGGGGTAGTCTTCAGAACCTGCTCCCAGCAACGGATCGCTTGGTGAAGGCCAAGTCGGATGGATCCCTAGCATCCTCATCGACGGCCACTGCCACAGCCTCCTCAGCAGCCCACACACCGGGAGCCACTTCTCACGCCCCCACTACGCCCACTTACTCGTCCCCGTCCTCCTCCTCGGCACCCGGCTCCTCCTCTGGCCCATCGGCTGATGCCATTCCCACGAGTGACATGAGCCTCGGGGTGAGCAGTGGTGGGCTCTCAGCCAAAATGAGGTCTCGCTCCCTTGAGCCCCTCACTGGGCTTGCCATGTGGAGCTCTGAGCCGCAGGTCATCGAGCTTATCAAGGGAGAGAGAGGATTGGGGTTCAGCATCCTAGATTACCAGGTGAGGGAGGTTGTGCCATTGCATGGCATTCGACTTTTTTGAAGAGAGTCATTTATTGGAGTCAACTCTGACTCCAGGAAATTTTGAATGTTCATGAGTAAGGTAGTTAATGTATCATTTGAAGTCGTAAATTGTGCTCAGCAAAATTTTGTGTGTATTAATTTTTAACCGCCCCAAAATTCTTGTTTCTGACAACATTCCTCTCATTCTTTGCTTTATAAAGTGCTTATATTTCTCTTTTCAACTTGTTATAGTTGAGTTTTATTTATTATTTTCAACCTTTCTGTCTGTTTCTAGTCAATGGGAATTTAAGATGATAACCTTTGTTGACACCATATAACTATGAAAACATTCTTTACATTTCATTACCTTCTTTGCCAAACCAGTGGATTTCATTGGATAATAAATAGATCATACAATCAAACCCAGCACAAACCCAATTCCCTTTCATGGTTGACTAAGTCATAGAATTTATTTATTGCTGTTAGCCTTTTAAAACTCTCTCTCTCTCTCTGTAATAATTTTCCTTGTCATTCTCTGTCCTCTTTCAACTACCATTGGTAGAATGAAAATCTTTGAAGTTAATTTGTTGGACAGACTCTTCTGCTTTAGCTTTTATCATGGGGCTGCTGATAGGGACTTCAGTACATCATTGCTTGGTAAACTGTTCAAATAACACTAATTTTTGTCTCTTGTGGCAAAATGTTTTCCACTATGAGAGCTAATTTGAGAATTGACATTTAAGAGTGTATTTGTTGTAGGTATACATAAAATTTATGGATTACCCCCCGAAGTAAAATATCATGGGGCCCTTGGGATTCCTTGCCCTTCTTATACAGATTATCTTTCTATGTGCTATCATGGGCCTGCAGGTTGACGTTATATTTAAATGCTAGAAGCGTAAATATCCTTTGAAAATCAAATCTTTGGTTGTGAAGGAAATATGCTATTTCTAATTCAAAGAAAAATATGAGATTTTTTAGCTAAAACATGATTTTCAGACAAATACGAAAGAAAATCGATTGAAAGAATTTGAAACTTCCTTTAGCCATTTGATAAAGTAACTCCAGCCCTCTATCTCGAGTAAAAATATTGTTGCAAAGCAAAAAATGATACTACTACACCGAGCTCATTGCTTAGTATGGACCACCAGGGCCCTACAGGAGGGTCCGTGAGGGCTCGAAAGGCTTTTTAAAATAATCTGTTTTAAGACGAATTATATTTTCCTACCTGCCATGCAGACCTACATGCCAAATTTCATCTCAATCGGTCCAGCAGTTTTTGCGTGATGGAGCAACAGACAGACACACAGTCACCATTACATTATGATCTATTAGTAGTATTAGAGTTTTAAGTATTAGCTAGTTTTAGTTTGGCTCCTATACCTCACTCTCTCTTTGCCTCGTCTAGCATTTTGACCCCAGAGATTCACGTAGTGATGGCAGAGACACTTTCCTATTGCAGGAGCTCATTCATGTAGGTTCATTTGAACATTTTCTAGCAACACTATTGCAGCAATTCAAATCCATATCACCAATGATTATATTTGTATGTGAATGATCCACTTCTGGCTTGTAATTGAGCGGTGCTTTCTGCGAATTGACTTCCAATCTTTGCCTTGAATTAAGAATTGCCGTACGTTCACGTTCCATTTGAGTAGAGCGTAGCCGTGCAGTATCTCGATTCCTGAGTTCATCATTCCTCCCTCGTTGTTGCAATAGCCTATCTTCATTTGGCAAGTCTGTCTGATTTCTGTGCCAAGCTGCCATTCTGTCTCGCTGGTCAGAGAGTCTCTCCTCGTGATGCTGAGTAGTTACGCTATTTCATTATGTAGTCGGTCTCTTGGCTGAGGAAGACCTTGTACCAATGGAAACTTATCTTTTTCGAGCCATGTTTGGATATCATTGTATAAAGTAATGCTTGTTGGTGGACCATGGCAATGGCTATTTTGAATAATCGATTCACGTGATCAAAACTATCGATAGCAATCGAAATATATCGCGTAAAATGTATATTTTATGGATTCTTCTATCTCAGTTGATACATTCTGGGCCTATATTCACTATATATCCATATGAGGTTCTGATACAACATTGCTATTGGTCGTCAAGGGGACAGAGTACTAAAAACGCTGAATTTTCAACAATTTTATGATGGTTTTTTCAATATTTGAAGTGAATCAGTTGAAAGACAAAAATTGATTGTAATAATGAGAAGGCTTATTCATTTTTCTTTCCAATGGTCTTTGTTGTGACTTTTTTAGACCATTATTTATAATTTAAATATGCTCAAGAAAAAAGGCCTGCATGCCAGAAGGACGAACTTTACATGTATTTCTCATGGAAATGCTTTTATTATATGTCTGGAGTCGAACCGGAGAACATTAGATAAACAAAAAGTAGCCATAAACCTTTTGAGTGACGTAAGGAATCATGTGACAAAGTTTTATGTCATTCCGTGTAGTGGTGGTTTGGTAGTTATAATAAGTGACCGCACACTCACACTTTCCTTTTTTATAAGTGAGGTAAATGCTAAGAACATATTGAAAATAAAAATAAATGATCACTAATGAATAAAGGAATGGTCAATGAGTCAAAAGCAATGGGTCCCATATAGGAACTGCCCCCAAGGAACGAGTTCCCCGAAAATGATCATCCTGATTGGAAAATTCCTCCAAAGCTACAGCTAAACAAAGCACATACCTCTTCTGCGGAGATAAAGGAGTCACTTCTCGGAGTTCCCACCCTTCCTCCTAGAGAGCAACTGGCTATCAAAGTAAACAAGTCAAGACCAGCCCTATTCCTGAACACATGAGGCCACGGATGCTACATACCTCCTTTTCACGTGCAGTGGTGCGCTTACAAATTGATTCTTTATCCAAATATTTTAACAGCTTCTGGTGCCTCCTGTAATAAATTGGGTATGGAAAAATTGTATCCTCTATATGAACTCAATAGAGGTTTCTCACAGGAAAGTGTGAGTAACTTTAATACGTTTCCAGGTACATGAATACAAAAAATCCTGACTTCAAGCAAATATTTACAAGATGTTAAAAAAATCTGTCACTTTCTTTTGTAATTTTGCATTGCATATATTCTTTTTAATGTCCATCCTAATTTTTCTAACACACAAAATGTCAGGCATGGAAGAGTTGTCTTCCTGTTCCAAGAAATCTATCAAAGTTTCTACTGATAGCAGCGCAATTTGGAGGGAAGCTCGTTTTGTTTCGATTGTTTCTTCCTCCTCACTTTTGCATTCACACAGAACTAGTATTAGGAGTTATGGTAGCAGAGATAATGGCATCATCATCAAGAATCTGAAGTCCTTCTTAGTCATCGTCATGACTGAGTCACTCGTTAATATTTTCCGTGTTAACCTCAGAAAACTGATGATTGCCGGCAATTAATGATCGGATGGTGCCAATAAATTTGAAACTCTCTGGGCCCTCTTCAAACCCCTCAAACCCATCAGTCGGTTCATCAAAATCACTGTAAATTTTCCTCCATGACCAAGAGACAGTAATTGTCGTCACCATTTTCCAAGCTTGATCCAACAGGTAAAGTGCTTCTTTCGCTTTCAGTTTTTTCCAAAAGTCAATAATGTCAGCGCCTTCTTTAACCACTTGAGTGGCGAACCGATTTTCCAAAAAGCACATTTCATGTGGGGTAAAATTTTTTTTTAACCACCAATAAAATTTTTTAGTCAGAGGAAAGGAATTTATTATCATATTTCATTTATATCTGACAATTTTATGCATATATTTTCATAAAGGATCGTGAAAATGAACAAAAATTTTTTGTTCTAATTCAATTAAATGCGAAACGAAAAAGTTCAACTTTCGTGTGAAAATCTTGAAAACATTGAGTTGGGCATAAAGCCACTGCACAATCTGGGCAGCCAAATCTAGTTTCCCTCTGATGCCCTGCTTTAAAACACACTACACATCTTTTTGTCAGGAAAGCCTTTTTTTGAGTAGGTGTCTCTTGGTCAACCTAGTAGGGGAAGGGGTGTGAGAAGGATTTACCCTTCCAGCCCTAGTTTGGCCATATCAAATTTTCTGCCAAAGTGATCTGAAAATTTTTCCTCAACAATTTCCCTCCATTCTTTTTGTAAATAACAAATGAATTGATACAACACATATCTATTAAGTGCCAAAATATTTTCATGTACAGGTATCCCCCGCTTAACACGAAAGATACGTTCCGAAGAAGTGCCGTGTTAAGTGAATTCGTGTTAAGCGAATTTTTAAAAGCCATAAGACACCGTGTAATTGGATGGTGATACGGACGACAAATAATAAGATTGGACCTAGAAAAGCTCTGCTGGCAAGTTTTATTTAAGTTTATTTGCCAAGTAACAACACACATTATTATTTAAAAATTCCAAAGACAACAATATTATTATTATTTCAATTTTCGAAAATTATGGTGTGCCTGATGTTAATAATATGCACAAGACTGCTCGCTGAATCCTTAGCACAGCACGTATTTCACATTGGTGGAATCGGTGGAATCACGAATTGGAGGGATAAACCTGAAAGAAAGCACACACTTGATATAATAACCTATTACAAATGATGAGCTGCTACTATAGAGGCAGAATGAGTAATTCTACCTCTACAGCTACTAAGACGATGAAACTAAGCAGATAGGAGAAGAAAACAAAAGAAAGGCGATTGACGCTATTCCTTCTGCTAACTACTGTAGAACGGACGGAAGTGTGAGAACAATTTAACCGCAAAGAAACTACGCACATTGAAAAATTGATGGCCTTACAATAGGTAGAGAATGTTATAGATACCTGAGAAGTGATGACGGGAAACTCTGGAGCGGTGATTACTGCCTGGATGCATTAGATGATGCAAGGTCGTTCTCTGCTAGGTTTGTGGAAGCATTCAATCTGGAACTTCCAGCTTTTTTGAAGAAAGCATCCAAGGAAAGTTGCTTCGCTTTGCAGCTATTTTCCTTGTAAATCTGCCTGTAACACCCAATTGTAGCATTTACTTCGCGATTTACTTTCGAACTCCGGATTTCATCTGGGTCACCATCTTCGAAAATTTTAAGAGCTTCTTCTATAAGGCAGAATGCCCTTGCCATTTCCTTGTTTTTTAAAGTTCGAACAGCTGTCTCAGATTCTTCAGACATTTCGTCACTGCAAACCCCTCCTTGTCGAGTTTCTTCCTCCAGGACGTGAATTAATTCTCCAGTGCTTATCTCGTGTTGTGCATTGAGCAGATCTTCAACCTCTTCTTCGTTCACTTCCTCGAAGCCAACTTTCCTGGAGAAATTAAGGATATCGGCTTTCAAGAGGGAAACACTTTCACCGACGTCAAATCCCTTGAAGTGTACACAATCTGGCCATAAATTTTTCCACACACCATTCATACAGGATAACGGCACAGCTGCCCAAGCCTCGGCGATAATATCAATAGCTTGCTTTATATTGAATTTACGCCAAAAATCTTTCACTGATTGCTTACCACCGCCATCTGTTTCTTCGATCAATTTTGAAAAGGTTCTGCGGACATAGTGTGCCTTAAATGTGGCAATTACGCCTTGGTCCATGGGTTGGATAATGGATGTAGTGTTAGGGGGTAAGAACACAACTTTGATGTGCTCAGAAAAATCAACAATGTGAGGTGGGTGCCCGGGAGCATTATCAAGAACTAATAAAATATTGAACCCCAAATTGTTTTTTGCGCAGTAGGCCTCAGTTTCCTTGTGCAGATGGTTTTTAAAATATTCTAAAAATAAACCACTTGTCACCCAGGCTTTTTTATTGGAGCGCCAAATCACCGGTAGAAGCTCTTTTGAATATTTTCGCAAAGCTCTGGGGTTTTCAGAGCGATACACTAATAATGGTTTCAACTTCAAGTCACCATTTGCATTTCCGCCTAGCACAAGGGTGCAACGGTCCTTGGCCGCTTTAAACCCAGAAGCAACTTTTTCATCCTGAGAGATAAATGTTCTGGATGGCATTCTTTTCCAAAATAAACCTGTTTCATCAATGTTTATCACTTGTTTTGGACTGTAGCCACCATCTTCTATGATTTTTGCCAACACTCCAACGAAATTTTCTGCAGCAACTTTGTCTGCCGCCGCAGCCTCTCCAGTAATTTTCAAATTATGAAAGTTGTAGCGCTTCCTGAACCGGTCGAACCATCCTGAACTAGCAATAAATGACTTCCCATCTTCTTCATCTTTGCTTATATCCTCATATATACTTAAGGCTTTTTCTTTGATGACTAGCGTACTCACCGGGATGCTGTTCTGATTTTGTCTCTCTATCCAGAGTGATAGCAACTTTTCCATTTTTTCCATGGTTTCTGACCTCGTTCGATTCACTTTTGCGGCGCTTATACTCGTTGCACATTTAAAACTATTTTTAATTTTCTCGGCGTTGGAACAAATTGTCCGAACAGTAGCCTCGTGTAGATCCATGGCACGCGTAATGTCCGCGATGCGCTCTCCACGTTCAAAACGTTCTATTACTTTCATCTTAGCTTCCAACGTAATAGTCTTTCTACTTCTTTTCCTAGGTCCATCACTCGTGGCAGATTGTACATGTTTTGCACTCATATCCGGAAAGTTGATAACAGGTTTTGAATTTTTAAACAGTAAAACCACGGTCAGAGGCGTACTCTCGGGGTTTGATGAGATACCGCGTTGTGCCGTTGAGACGTCCCTTGTGGCAACTGTCTATCCAATTCGCCGTCTAATTTGATACAATTTACTTCACTGTTTCACTTCAACACGAGGTTTTGGGACTTCATAATGCTCACATTCGTTGAGCTAACTGGGCACTACGGATACCTTGTACTGCGGCGAAATGAAAACTTTGTATGATTTCACGCGATCCCGTGATAGCAATACGGTGGAGGCCGACACTTTAACCCATAACGATGTTTGGAGATACATGTCGTGGTCGGAGCTCAACAAAAGTGAATGAAATGTGTAACATGAAGTTTGTTTTTATTTCATAATGGATTTTTTTCACAGAGTACGGTATTTAAATTGAATTGTTCCTCCGGTACTGCTGTGCCTGCCCTTCATCTAAAACAGATTTAGATGTCACACGCACGCACTCAGCGATCAACCCAAATGATGTTTTGATTTTTAAGGGCCGATTAATTAATTAAAATTCTTAATGTAGATGACGTTGGATCTTTCTACTCGTTTTTTACTTACTTAGTTACTTAAGAAAAGGGAGGTTTTAGTGTATTACATGCATCTACAGTTGAATTAAGCAGGAAGTTATGTCGACTTAAGTGAAAGCAATCTTAGAGGACCAATCGTGTAATAGCGAATATCGTGTTAAGCGAACTCGTGTAAAGCGGGGGATACCTGTAGTATTTTGAATGAGGGTTTCTTGCTGTTTTGTAAATGTTCATCATCACATCACTCCTGTCCACACCCCCATATTTCTATTATAATCTTGAACCACTGATGGCTTCATCACAACTCCTCTTTTTCCCTTCACTTGGCACATTTGAGTGCCATGAATTGTGCTTACTAATGCAACATCCCTCCTGTCCTTACACTTCAGCATCATCTGCTTTCCCCGAAATGCAGCAACTTTTTCTCCCTTTTCAACTTTTTCACTTTCACCGATTGGGGAAACTCCTTCCTAATGGAACGTATAGTTCCTACGACATCCGTTTTTTGCACAAAGTTAATCAACTAGTGCCGGGCTAGTGTACCAATTATCCAAGTACAGTATATATCCTTTGTCGAGCAGTTTATCAGCTAAATGTAACACAATTCTGCTTGTTATTGGTTCATTTTTGTACGTTTCACTAAAAATAGTGTCTTTCCTGGTGTAAATTTTTAATTACCATACATACCCCATTTCACACTCGCACGAAACAAAGAACTTGATCCCAAACCTGCTGCGTTTGGAGGGAATGAATTGCTTCCATGATAGTTGGCCTCTCCGCAATAGTAGGGACTCATCCATTGCTCTTGCTGCTTCAGGGATGTATAGGGCAGAGAACTTCTCTTTCACATGTTCCAAGACCGGTAAGATTTGGAAGAGTTTTTTGTTGGGGCAGTCTTCGTTATATGTTCCGTTGTCGACAAAATGGAGAAATTTCAATAATAGATGAAATGTTCTTTCTGTAAAAACTTTTCAAAAGTATGGAGACAAGATGCTCTCCCGTTTCAAAAAATAGCTGTGAAAATCGGGCCTCGGTACAATTCCCATCAAAATAAAAACACCTAGCAATGTTTTTATTTTTGCCAGGACTTGTCTCACTCCACTTATGTACCCTTGAGCGGGGTTTTAGATTAGGATTACTGTTCAGAAATTGCTTAGCGTAGAGGTTTGTCTGCTCGGATATCAAGCCACAGAGTTCATCATCCACAAAGTTTTCAAATATATCTAATACATCCACCTTATTCTCCAACTGCATCACTATGCCACTAGTGCCTTCAAAATCAAATTGATTTCGCCTGGTTTCATGCGAGCTCCATGACAGTGGATCCGGTGGTGCACACACCACTTCTTTTCTTCCGATTCCTCACTTTCTTCCGATTCTGAGGAACCTACGTCCGTGTGCACTAAAATGTCGTCGCTATCCTCACCGCTATCACTTTTGTAACTTTCATCCAAAAGTTCACGAATGGCATCCGAGGAGGGAGAAGCAGGCCTTCCTCTTTTACCGTTTGATGCCATTAGTGATGGAACACTCTAAATCAATTTGAGCTCTTGAACTCCAGAGGAACGGAAATATCTCACACAAGTTTGCACTTTTCTCAACAATTTTGTGCACTCGCTTATAACTGTGTACACTCACAAAGCTGGCAACTCACACTGACTGTTCACACAAACTCTGCATGGCTTGCACCCTTGCCAAACGAATAGAACAGTTACTCTTTCCATGCGGGGGTTGGAGAAGGCCATTAGGAAGTAGGCGATTTGATGTGGGACGGTCACACTAGCCTCCCACTACCGATGTGCCATCTGGGAAATTCCCTCACCCGGCCTGCCACAGAATTCCCTTTCCACTTTCTCACAAATGAAACAATTGAATTTATGGCTCACTCTTTCAAAGACGGGAATACCCTAATCCGAGGGGCGAGCGCAAGGATGGCCACCTGCAAGAAGGAAGCCTCCTCTGACTGACCCCTTCTCACTGTGGGACAATCGCTAGGGACACAACCCTTCTGCTGGCTACAAAAAAGGGTGAATAACGACTAAAAAGGTTCCGGCAAAGTGGGACACGAAGAAGGCACCGCTAAGTGGTACACGTGTTTTTACTGTTCTGCTGAAATTTGGCTTCAGTTTCTGAAGCTTGAGACATGACCAAGGATGGGAAATCCTATAAGCCATCATCTGGTTCTATGAGAAAATTCCGGTATGTTTACGAGGCTGTGTGTTTTTGAAGTGTCGCGATTCCCACTTTCCCAAGGGATGCCATACAAGAGAAAAATAACCAGCCATCTCACGAGTGATCGGCATCTTTGTTCTATATCTCATGCCCCTTGCGACTACATGACGGTTCCATCAAAGAGCAAAACTCCTCAGAGGGTCTCTACCCTCTTGTTGCTGCCCCTTCACAGCCCTTCTCTTTCTCAAATCCGGTGGAAGCTGGGGATCACACGGCTGGGGCCAATTCCATGCTGGGTGTAAAAAACCAATGCTAATGGTAGTAGTTGGACCTCTAAATCACACGATCAGGAGAGTGGATGATGCATGCAGGGTGAGGGTAATATGTCAGGCTAGCTCCACGCATCAGGAAATTCCTGTGGGTTTTCTGACCACGGGTGAGCTGCAGTTTTTGATTTCAAACTCAGATTTTCCCGAAAAAAGTAAAAGCGGTGCTTGAGAGTGTCGAAAGACGCTATAACTAGCACTTGGTAAAAATTGTAGCAGACATAACATCGAGCGCTAAGTATATCTGCTTTGGTTTCAGAAAATATCAGCAAACCACTAACTTGAGGTTTGAAATAACCTGGTATTACAAAATACCTATGGAAACCTCTTTATAATAAACAAATGAGGAGTAAGTGCATACTGCACTTTAGGGAGAAAGGAATCACAATGATTGCCTTTTATTCTAAAACGGTAAAAAAAATTTTTAAGGAAGTAACAAAATGCGTCAAAAACGTGTATACATGGAACCCGTGTATACATGTGTGGGCGCCGACGCGAGTGCGTATTTCTGACGGAATATTCCCTGATGATTCCCTCTGTTGGCTGAAGAGCGTACTTGAAGGACGAAGGAAGATACATAAGAAACTCCCAGCGAGATATCTCGTCACGCGTAAATAGAATAATGCAAATTCGAGCATGACGAGAATTCTCGTCATCCCCAAATGAAATGAAACTTCTGCATGACGAGATATCTTGTCATCCCCACCCAAGTGGTTAAAGAGCAGCTCCAAGAGTTCTCGACGGTAATGTCTCTTCATAGTCACTATCACTCCTTGGTCCATCGGCTGGAACAATGAAGTTACAATCAGGGATAGGAATGCAGCGAATATGAGGCCATCAGCACTTTTCAGTTCGCTGTCAAGGGGATGTGATGGGGCATTGTTGATGAAAAGAATCGCCTTTTGAGGTAAGCCTTTTGTTTTTAAAAAATGTCTCACCTCCGGAATAAACTTGGAGTGGAACCAGGACTTAAAAATATCCCTCTTCATCTATGCTGATTTACTACCTAAACAATCCACCGGCAAAAATTTCACTTCTGTGCATTTGAAAGAGCGAAAATGTTTTGTTTTTCCAATGCACATCAGTTTCATTTTATGCTCCCCACTAGCATTCGGACAACACATAATCGTTATTCTCTCTTTATTGGCCTTATACCCCTGAGCAGATTTCTCTGCTTCCGCTGCTAATGTTTTGCTCGGAAGACACTTCCAGTATAGGCCAGTTTCACCAGCGTTGTACACTTGGTCAGAAGTGAGTCCGTAATGTTCAATCGTCCTTTTGAACTTCTTTTTAAAGTCACCCGTGGCCCCCTGGTCACCACTTACAAGGGGAGTGTCAGGTAGCCGGGTCTCAGATTTTGTAAAACTAACAAGGGGAGTGTCAGGTAGCCGGGTCTCAGATTTTGTTCAAACTCGGTAGTTGTACAGACCGCCGTATGTGGTTCATGAATCACCCCACATATAGGGTTATACAACCAATAGGTTAAACAAAAAAGGCCTTTAAACATTTTTATCTAGGGTAAGTACCCTTCCAATAAGCACCCTCCACAACTGACGAAGTGGCCGGGTGGCTACTGTACTGGGCTACGGAGTATGAGATCACGGGTTCGATCCCTGCATGATGCGATTTTTTTTCCGCCGTTTTTTAAGTTTTTCCTTTTCGACATCTTACAATGCGCTCAAGATTTTTTGATTTCTACTCGAAATATTATTTTTGTGCGAGGCAAATTTTTCATTTGCACACACGACGTCAGGCTTATTCTCTTTTTTTTCGGTCAAAGGCAGCCTTCTAATTATGTCACTTCCTTATCTTTACACGACTTATTTTCATTATTCTTTCATGCACATGATTTCCATTTATTATCATTATTTAATTAAATCGTCTCCATATTTTTACAATTCAAGGATTAAATCTTCAAATTTCTCGTGGCTTGGT
Organism: Ceriagrion tenellum; assembly: GCA_963169105.1. NCBI lineage: Eukaryota > Metazoa > Arthropoda > Insecta > Odonata > Coenagrionidae > Ceriagrion > Ceriagrion tenellum. The sequence continues at coordinate 165,700,742 of OY720636.1, forward strand.
CATAAACGAATAGTATTCATTATATACCAACATTTCGGAATTCAATCTTTCCATCATCAGGGCTGTTACAAAATATCAAATTACATTGAAGATCAATAACATTGACGGTAAATAACAATGATGATTCTTAAATCGCACAGTAACCCGCGAGTCAGTGGTCACTCGCGTGCACCCACGCGAGTAGATGCGTGAACACATTTACCTAAACCCTTCAGCTGCGGCAGCTAGATGGCAAGTCTTCCACTGTGTGCGAAAATTCATGCAAAAATTCTGTGCGTGAAATATTCGGAGGACAGACCCTCTTTTCCACATCGAGGGGCAGAGCAGGTAGAAGACCCTTGCAATCCCCTTCTGACCCTTTTCACGAGATTTTGGGGAAAGGGCCCCACCCAATGAGGGACAGATTAGTGGAACATCAGTTAATTGGCTAAATTTTTTAATCGGCGAAAATCTAGAAAATAAATAATATATAAAGTTTGTTCATAATTTACTGTTTAATTTGATACCAAACACCAAGGAAATCCGTTTATTTTTACCCGCATTGCACTCTGGTAAGGCTAACCCAAATTTACGTAAATGCATGAACACTCGGCCATAATGTAGCCCATGTACAAATTCGGTGAATGTGTTCCTGAGAGCATCCGAAGGTCAACCCGCGAGGGTACACGAATCTACAAAATGCCATCAACACGAGTTTCCCGAAAAGCTCCTTGTGTGCAAATATTGCTTTTTTCCACTTCTAGCAAGAAAATATCGATTCGAGTGGAGAAAACTCCACGAATCTCGACCACGATTTTAATCTCATATGCACAATGATAAAGTTACGGCAAGTCAAGTATTATAGATCCGTGACTGTGCGATTTAAGAATCATCATTGTTATTTACCGTCAATGTTATTGATCTTCAATGTAATTTGATATTTTGTAACAGCCCTGATGATGGAAAGATTGAATTCCGAAACGTTGGTATATAATGAATACTATTCGTTTATGACCAAGCCACGAGAAATTTGAAGATTTAATCCTTGAATTGTAAAAATATGGAGACGATTTAATTAAATAATGATAATAAATGGAAATCATGTGCATGAAAGAATAATGAAAATAAGTCGTGTAAAGATAAGGAAGTGACATAATTAGAAGGCTGCCTTTGACCGAAAAAAAAGAGAATAAGCCTGACGTCGTGTGTGCAAATGAAAAATTTGCCTCGCACAAAAATAATATTTCGAGTAGAAATCAAAAAATCTTGAGCGCATTGTAAGATGTCGAAAAGGAAAAACTTAAAAAACGGGGGAAAAAAAATCGCATCATGCAGGGACCGAACCCATGATCTCATACTCCGTAGCCCAGTACAGTAGCCACCCAGCCACTTCGTCGGTTGGTAAGGGTGCTAATTGGAAGGGTACTTACCCTAGATAAAAATGTTTAAAGGCCTTTTTCGTTTAAACTATTGGTTGTATAACCCTATATGTGGGGTGATTCATGAACCACATACAGCGGTCTGTACAACTACCGAGATTGAACAAAATCTGAGACCCGGCTACCTGACACTCCCCTTGTTAGTTTTTCACCGACTACGTTCATCTCTCGAATTCCATGGCGATTTTCAAATGTTTTCAACCACCTGGAAGATGCCGAGAATGTTTCATTTGTCCCCAACTGTTGATGGAACACCTGAGCCTGTTTACACAAAATCGGTCCACTAACAGGCACTCCTTCACTTCTCTTCTGCTGAAACCATAGGTAGAGTGTATTTTCCACATCGGTTACAGCCGAACCTTTCATTGTTTTTCTCTTTTGAAGTCTACTCGTGCTATCCGATTTTGAAGCATAATTCAACAACTTGGCTTAATTTTTCAAAATATCACGCACTGTATTGATTCTTATGCCACTATCCACCGCATAATTAGCCAGTGACTCTTCCTTGGACGTCCTTTCAATAATTCTTAACTTCTTGGAAGTATCTAATACTATGCTCTTCCTCTTTCCCGCAGAATTACTCATTTCGAATCTATAATTTTGCCGACGCAAACTTGCCAAATGTAAAATGTCCATGGAAGCAATATAAACTGAATAAACTCGCAGGCCCGGGTCGCGAACAAATTGAGCACTGAGCAGAGAGTCAGTAGACTCACCATAATGAATGAAGAGAGAGGGGAACTTGTTGAGGGACTGATCGTCAGATAATCCAAAGGTCGGTCAATCGGATGTCGAATAATCGCCGCTCTACTCTATCAACTAATTTGACACAAAAGGTTTTGCTGAATCTCATTGTTTTTCCAGAAATTTTTTAAACATTATCTCTGCCGTCTATTGGTGGCTGCCTGATCCACGTGATAATTTTCTAAAAGGAAAATTATCAAATATCAGTGTATTTTCTTTTTTTCATTTTCAGATAATATTTTTGTGTTTTAATGGCTACCTATAATAAATTTCTTAATTTTGTCTGCAATTTTAGCAACAATTCCTTAGGTCATGATTATGCCCCCTATCAGAGGCGACTCGCTCTTTGTAATGTTTCCTACTCTGCTAACATCAGCAAGTGAGCTCTACTCTCGTGTAACAATTTTATTTATTGAACTCAGGATCATACATACGTAATAACAAACATTTTTTAAATTTAAAAATCTATTTTTAAATAAAATAAAGGGATGAGTTATTTCAAAACAATTATGAGTTTTGTAACTTCATATTTTTTACTATCAAATTATACAGCAATTGGAAAAATATGTGTCTGGCTTTTGCTATATATTTACCTAATGAATTGCCAGATTAGTAGTTATGGTACACTCTAAAATATGGTTCTAGACACAGCCCTGGTTCACCATCACACATCAGGAAGTACATGACGACGTCTTTGCTTATCCCTTTTGTTTAGCAGTTGCGGCATCTTTTTCTTTGCACTCTGAAACTCTTTTCAGTTTGAATTTGAAATGGTAAATGTATCTTTTCCTTTTGCTGGACTTGAGCTGGCATTTCTGCAGGTTTGTTGTTAAAAATTTTATTGGCAATCGCACTCACGAAAATTGTGAAGACTAATGCGTTGGCTACTAAATTCATTATATAGTATATAGAAGTATTTGAAACATGTGTATCCCTAATTTTAGACACCACCTCAAACTACTTCTCTCCACTGGATAGTAAAAGAAAATCTGGTCCACCCTGTATATTCCCTGCATAAATTTGTTGAATTCAGCTACAACGCTTGGTTTTTTTGAAATCTTTCCTCTTCTGTCTGCTACTTCCATCATCTCTCCATTATGTTCTGAGGAAATCATTGAAACTTCTCTCCTTCCATTTGCCTATTTGTATTCCATCCTTCGTGTCCTGTGCCACAATTTCTCCTTGTGCCAATTTTTTTTGTAAAACTTCTTGAGGGTTGCCTTTCCTAGTATTTCGGAGAGTTCCCGTGGAATATATTTTCTTTTCCAAACTGTTGTAATGATAATTTATGGCTGTTATAGAGGTTGTCCATAAACACAGCCAGCCCAACATTGGTGTAGCCAGATGGAAGTGAGTGCACAACTCTCTGAGTGACCAACTCCCCCAACATTTGGATCCCTTGAACCTGTGTGTAAATCAATAATTCATAACAAGCATTTGGTTCCATTAGCATAAAAAATTTAATTCCATATGTATGCCTCTTTTTTTATATATACTGCCGTAAATATAGTCTTCCCCTCCAAGGAACCATAGATTCATCTGAGCTAAGCTGTTTTTCAAAAAATGGCAAAAGAAATATGGAAGTATGGGGATTAACAGAAATTACAAGACCTTATTCTCGCTACACTTTGCCGATGACTTGTTAATCTTTGCGGAAGATGAGGACGATGCAGAGTACATGTTAAGAAAACTAAATGAAGAATATAAAAAACAGGGTCTGCAAATAAACTTTTAAAAAACAGAATACATGGTTATCGGAGGAGCTGGTAGGAATATACAAATGGAAGTTGGACAAATAGTAAAGTGCTGCCGACACTACAAGTATCTTGGGACCACAATAACAAATCAAGGAGGGTGTGATGAAGAAATACGAAACCGAATAGGAAAAGGCAAAAACGCAATAAAGCAATTACACTTAATAATTTGGAACAAAACCATCACAAATGAAGTTAAGCGAAAAATTTACAAAACAATAGTAGAGAGCATTGCTACATATGGGGCAGGGGTGTGGGAGCTTACAAAAAGAAATGAAGGAAAGTTAAGAGTGATGGAAATGGACTATTGGAGACGCAGCTGCAGTATATCGAAAATAGACAAGGTCAGAAATCAAAGGATCTGAGGTGCTACTATGAATATCATCGACACAATTGAAAATAGACATCTCAGCTGGTATAGGCACTTAAGAAGAATGCCGGAGGAACAATGGCCATCCAGGATATGGCATTTGAAACCTAACCAAAGGAGACGAATGGGAAGACCGAAACTCTCTTGGGAGGATGGAATTAAATGAGCCATGCATGACAGACACATGCAGGAAACAGATTGGCTGGATAAAGGAAGGTGGAGGCTTGGACGTGAGAGACGCCACATGGTGTAATCCCAGTCGCAAAATATATATGTATACATTTTTGTCATATTAGTCTGGATAAGATTCAAAAGAGGGCGGATTTTGTAAAGTGGATAACTTGGTTTAGAGTCGCCATCAGGAACGTTAAGGCCAAAATGTAGGCATTGCAAAATAATCATGAACCTGTCTCTGGCCATGGCCATTGAAGAAGTATGAAATTCGTACAGCGTCTCTTTTCACCAATTGTACTACATTTTATTTATTCTGATCGACCCCATATGGAATAGTAGCCCTAAAAATATTTCAAATTCTTCTCTAGTTAAGTCTTGCCATGCTTTAATTCTTGATTTCTCAGCTACTGATGTATTCTGCAATTCCTTGGCATCAATGTTTATTTCTGAAATGATGAGGTTGAAAAATTCATTGTTTGCCAAGAGCATGAAGAATCCTATTGGAACATATTTTGAGTCCTCTATTCCCAGTAAAAACATCGGGCGTGGTAATTGGCCATTCAGTTTGCCATTCTGTTGGGGAAGTGCCTTTACCTGAATCACATGAGGCCTGATGATTGCCATTTGTGCCACTATCATCCTCTGAGCTGTCGTTGGTTTCCTCATCTGCTACACTGTCATCCGAAATTTCTTCATCCCTTTCAACGAACCGAGCGGTGTCCTCATCGGTGATACGAGACATCGGGCAATGAAGTGCGATCCTTGTCTGCTTTCTTGTAGGAGATGATTTTGTCTCCATGATTTCTACAATCAGTAAAATAAGGAAAAAAGGTATATTGTTTCTCATTATTGAAGTCGACATTGGAACAAGAAAAATTTTTGATATCTTATTTGTTAATTTGATAATTTTTGAAAATCTCGCATATCTATTGGGCTGATTCCACATTTTATCTAAAGTATACTTGAATTTATTTTTATAAGTGAATGATATTTGTAAAGTAACTTCCTTATCCTGCAAAAAATAACGAGACCTTAATCAGCAACGGTATAAAAATAATAAATTGAAGTTCATTGATTGTATGAATAAACACTAAACATTATTATTACCGTAATTTTCCGATTATAATACTCACCCACTTTATGGTGAACGCAAGGTAAGAATTTACTTATCACCATGTATAACCTGCAGTCAGCTTTTAGGGAACTGCATTCTAAGCCATTGTCCGCCACGCCATTCAGCACCCGAAGCACAGATCACCGCACTAGCGGTAATGCTGCCTATGGATGACTTTTCCCGTTGCTCTTACATACCCCTTTGGTTTCTCAATGTGACAATCTATTTGTTGTAGGTTCTTCCCGTCCAAAACTTCCTTGCGTGTCTATGGAAATATTTGTCGATAAATGATATAGTTGCTACATTATCTCTAAAAAATACCTGTGTCTATACTCAATTTGCTTCACTTTATGTCCAATCGTGTCAGATTCCACCTGATTTACTAGCGGAAGATATGTTACTCTGTAATTTGAAGATGTTACATTTCTGTGTAATATTTAAAAGAAAAACTCTCCCTTAGAATGTTATATTGCTGCAGAATGCAGTCAGTGATGCATGTGGTAAGCTTACCGTGTGAAAGGTAAGGAATGGAGATATATCTTATGAAGACGAAGGTAATGAGGTTCTTAAGGGTGGGTGGCCCTGAAATATAGAAAAAAGGTGGAGGTGGTGGAGGCCTGTACTTATGGTGTATTTTAGAAGAAAATGACATTTGGTGATAGCGACAGCAGATGTGCAAATCTGCTCTTCTAGATAGCATTTTCGAAGCACAAGGGATTGGTGATTGAGGTCTCTGGAGGAAGACGTCTAAAAGAGAGAGTTAAAAGCTGTAGCTAGGATTATGACTCAGAAACTTCGTGATTGTGGGAAGAGGGAGTTATTGGATTGGATGCATTTGAGATTTGTGTTTGGAGATGGTTGAGCGAGGTGAACTGAATGGCGAGAGAGACGAGTTGTGGGATATTGCAGGAGTGACGAGGGAAATGGTGGAGGATAATCAGAGATGGGGGAAATGATGGATGGTGGATGCTTTGAAAGAGAAGCTCATGTAGAAAACTGCTTTACAGATGGGTGAGCATTTGAGGACTACAGAAGAGACACCTGACTACGACCAAGTAATTTTCAGCGGCATAACACTCGGCAAAACAGCACTATGTGTGCTGCCTTGCCTTGTGTTAAAAGGGTATGTGGAGTGAGTTCAAGCATATAATCCAAACGCTTATTGTTCGTGCGCACCAGCGTGAGCCCATTTTCGTTTGTTCTTTTAAACCTCCCGCCATCTCCTTTCCCTCGTTTTTCCTTTTTCCGTCCCTGTTTTGTTTGACGAATAAGAGGGCGCTCAAGAAGGTAGCGCCCAGAAGTGTTATTATGCTCCCGAGGAGAGTGAGAGACTAGATCGCATCGGCAGCAGTGCAGGTGTGCATCAAGGAAACGCGTTCTCTCCGGCGATGGTCTGTCGGAGGTGCAGCGGCGGCATATCAGGTGAGCGTCCTCTTATTCCCCATTCTTTTTCTTTCCCCCTGTTTTTTCATTCCGTATACCCCTTCTTTCCCTTCATCACGCGGTGCGTACGATCCTCCGTGGTCCCGTATGCGTGAACGTTCATGGTGCCGAAACCCGGGAATCAGGAATGATAAGGGGATAATTTATAATATAGTTTAATAAATTTGAAATTCGTGTGCAGCTTAGGTGCCGGTTTTAACTTGATTAACCGAAATGGCCGTCACCAGAGAGGCGTTTGACGCTCAATTCAAGCTATTTCGCTTCAAAAGAGACCAGTTTAAGGTGACTATCTTGACCGCATATTCTATAGCGAGTGAGTTAAGTAGATTGCAACTGGCTGAAATCTCTACCAATACGAAATATGCAGCGTTTCTCATTCGGTGTTCACATTTGAAAGAGGTACATCAATCTTATCTGGGAGCGCAGAATGAAATCCTCGAATACTGCTGCATTAATAATCGGATGGAAGTTTTTTCTACTGATTTGGAAAACGCCAAGGAGGTAGAAGACATGTTTTATTTCATTCTTTCGGTGTTTGCCCGTATCTCTGAAAATCAAGCTGACGATTCAGGTGCTACTTCCTATTCAGTGCCGATGCAGAAAAGTAGGCTTCCAATAATCGAAGTGCCTAAGTTTTCTGGGGCAGTTTCTGAATGGCCCGCATTCCGCGATTTATTCAGAGCAGTCATACATGAACGAGAGGACATTTCTCGCATTGAGAAGTTTTCCTACTTGAAGTCAGCCTTGCAACGCAAGGCTCTTGCATTAATTTCTTCCGTCCCATTTGGCGACGTACACTATTCATCCGCGTGGAAGGAATTGAATGATTATTTTGATAATCCCAGAGTGCTCGGGTTCAGTTATCTCGATAAACTTTTGGGGTTTTCGACAGCATCTTCCGGAGAATTATCTTCGTTGCAGCTATTTGTTACCACATTTTCTGAGATGCATGCCGCATTGAATACTTTAAACATTCCAAATTTGGGTGAATTTATTCTTTTCCAATTGGCAGTTCGTGCTGTGGACTTTGATGCATGTTCCCGTTTTGAGGAAACATTGGAGGGGGAATTATTTCCTTCGGTGAGTCAACTAATTGATTTGGTGAAGAAAAAAATTAAAATTCTCCAAACCTCGGGTGGTAGCATTTCAAAGGATATAACCCCTCGCACTAAGCGACATTTTCCACAGCTTTCGCTGCCCGTCTCCGTTCGGGAAACGTCACCTAAGAGGGGCAGTAATGTATTCACCCGTGATGAATGCTTATTTTGTTCTGGCTCGCATTCGTTGTTCCAATTTTCCCAATTTTTAAATTTGGAGTTTGCTGCCCGCTCTGATTTTGCTCGTTCGAGAAAATTGTGTTTTAACTGCCTGCGCCCAGGCCATTGGGCCCCGAAATGTCAAGAGAGAAATATGCGCTGTCAAAAATGTAAGCGTTATCATCACACGACTCTTCACCCGCCTGGTGAACTGCAGGAGCGCACCAATTCAACTCGGGTGCTCCCCCATTCAGCTCTTGAGAATGGGTCAGCTCAGCTCTTCAGGTCGTGAGCCACATGGTTCTGTGAATAATTCCGGTTCAGCCATGCCTTCGCCTCTTGAGTCATCTTCACGGGCGGTCTCGTCTTCCCGGGCGGCCTCGCATTCCGCGATATTCTCCTCGATCGCTCACACTGATCTTTCGCGGACAGTCATCTTGGGAACAGCAGTTGTATTAATTGAATAATTCCGGTTCAGCCATGCCTTCGCCTCTTGAGTCATCTTCACGGGCGGTCTCGTCTTCCCGGGCGGCCTCGCATTCCGCGATATTCTCCTCGATCGCTCACACTGATCTTTCGCGGACAGTCATCTTGGGAACAGCAGTTGTATTAATTGAAGCGGGAAATGGGACTTTGAAGCCCATTAGGGCTTTGATTGACTCCGGGTCGCAAATCTCCGCCATTTCCTCCGCTGCCGTCGAACGCCTGGGGTTGACCGTGGCTGATTATCAGGGCAAACTTTTTGGCCTAGCTCAAACACCATTGAGAAAGCCTGAAGGACTTGTCTCTTGTCTCCTGTGCGCTTGTTCCTAGGAATGCGTCATCGCCTATGCTACGCACAAATGCCGTGGTTCTTCCGAAAGTAATGAATAAACTTCCGACCGCTCCTCTTCCCTCTTCTATTTTTCAAGGTTTTGTCAATCTTCCCCTCGCAGATCCGGCGTTTGGTAAACCATCGCCCGTGGATTTCTTGCTGGGGATGGATTTATTTCCCCACCTTTGCCTTGGTGGACGGAAGAAATTATCAAATTCAGACATAGTTGCTGTTGAGTCAATTTTCGGATGGGTGATTATGAGAAGTATCCAATCTATATCACAATCACATTCGGATAACGCTGGGTCTTTCGCTGTGTCTGAAGAGAGAGATATTCTTTATGTTTTGAAAAGGTTTTGGGAGGTAGAGGATGTGTCGGCTGAAATAAATCGTGATCCGGAGGAATTACGATGTGAGGAATTATTCAGAAGCACTCGTCAACGAGATTCTAGTGGAAGATATGTCGTTTCACAGCCTTTCAAGGAATTTCCTCCTCCCGTAGGGGAATCCTATTCTCACGCGGCCTCTTGGTGGATTAATTCGGAACGCCGACTCAATCAGACATGGCAAGGCAAATATTCTGATTTTATGAAAGAATACGAATCACTGGGGCATATGTCTAAATCGCAAGGTCGAGGTTTGTATTATTTGCCGCATCATGCTGTCTGCAAGTCTTCAGCAGACTGCCCAAAGATTCGAGTGGTATTTGATGCCTCGGCGCGCACATCATCAGGTAAATCACTGAATGATGTATTGTTGACCGGCCCAAAGCTTCAGGGTGATATCTTTGACATATTAACAAGTTTTCGAACGCATGCTATAGCGTTTATAGCTGACATCACTAAAATGTATCGCCAAATTAGACTCAATCCGAATGATTGTCGTTACCAACATATTTTGTGGCGAGACAATCCTTCTGTTTCACTCGTGGATTTTGAATTGCAAACCGTTACTTACGGGATAGTTCCTTCGCCTTTTTTTGGCCATTCGTGTTTTACATCAATTGGCTGAGGACGAGGGACAAGTTCCCACGTGCTGCGGCAGTACTCCGACGCGATACATATGTTGACGATATAGTTACGGGAGCTGACTCACTGTCTGATGCTTTGGAATTACAGCGCCAACTAATTGGTTTGCTTTCCTCCGGCGGATTTCCTTTAGGAAAGTGGGCCAGTAATTCCTCAGAGTTACTAGCCAATCTTTCAGAGGAGGAATGCGTGACGAAGTCTTATTTTGACACTGCAAAACTTTCCTCCTTGAAGGTTTTAGGTTTGTTTTGGTCACCCAAAGATGATACACTATCTTATCATGTGAATTTTGATACTATCGTCAACTCGAAAAGGAAACTTTTGTCGAACATCGCAAGGATTTTCGATCCTATAGGGGCCTTAGCTCCATTAGTATTTTGGGCCAAATCATTGATGCAGTTATTGTGGCTTGCAAAGGTGTCATGGGACGATCCTCTTCCGGAGGGAATAAGGAACCAATGGAATAATTTTGTGTCGCAGAGCCATCACCTAGAGCACATTCGAATTCCCCGTTACATTTGTTCGCAGTCGCCTTCCGATTACCACTTGCTCGGATTTTGCGATGCATCCGAAAAGGGGTATAGTGCGGTGGTTTATTTGAAAATAATACAGACTTCAGGAGAAAGGAAGGTTAATTTCCTGGCAGCCAAGACTAAAGTAGCTCCTTTAAAATCGTTGACCATCCCAAAATTAGAATTGTTGGGAGCCCTTTTATTGGCAAAATTATTGACCCGCCTATCATCATCACTGCACGAGAAAGTTAACCTTACTAAAATTTATGCTTGGACTGACTACCAAATTGTGTTAGCTTGGCTGCGGTTGCCTCCACACTTGCTGAAAACATTTGTGGCAAACAGAATTCTAAAGATTCTTGACATGATTCCGCTTTCGTCATGGAATCATGTTGATACCTCAAGGAATCCCGCAGATTGTGCATCGCGCGGACTTACGCCTCGACAGCTGCTCTCGTGCGATCTTTATTGGAAGGGACCAAGCTTTCTGAAGGATGATGATGCTCAGTGGTCATTTAAATGCTCTAATCAAAAGGTTGCACCTGATCTTCCTGAATTGAAAGCACCTGTTTCTGTGATTAGTCTGGCTCAGGATCAAGAATGTCTTCGGAATTGGATGAAAACTTATTCATCCTATGTGAGACTAGTTCGTGTGACGGCGTATATTTTGAGATTCATTGGGGCGATAAAAGGGGAACGAAGAAGTACAGAATTGCCGATTGTAGGATCTGAGTGGACTAAAGCTCTATTTCGGTTGGTGAAATTGGAACAACTTTTTCACTTCGAATCTATTATTGACTCACTTCATAAAGGCAATCGCCTGCCGCTCAGCATCGCTCGTCTTCGTCCCATATTGGATGACGATGGAATAATTAGGGTGGGCGGTAGACTTACCTATTCCTTGTTACCGTGGTTAGGCAAACACCCTATGCTACTTTCTAAAGACAGTCATCTTTCACTTCTTATCATTCGCCATTACATTTGGTATCTCTGCACATGGTGGTCCACGTGTAGTGGAAGCCTTAATTTGTAGGCAGTTCTGGATTATTTCGGTTCGGACCCTCATTAGATCGGAGATACTAAAATGCACTATTTATTCACGCTATCGTGGAGCGACTTTGCATCCAATTATGTCGGACCTTCCGACTGCTAGATTTGTGCCGCAACCGGCGTTTTCTTATGTGGGAACGGATTATGGGGGTCCATTCTCCTACAAGCTTAGTAACCGGAGAAATGCCTCCTTGGGAAAGGCCTACTTATGCTTATTTGTTGGTTTTGATTCAAAGGCGGTGCATTTGGAATTGGTTACGTCGCTATCCACTCCGGCATTCATTGCAGCCTTTCAACGATTCATTGCACGCCGAGGAACCCCGCGTGTAATACATTCTGATTGCGGCACCAATTTCGTGGTAGCAGATAAGTTTTTAACGGATTTGTACCACTTGATCAGATCAGCTCCTCATAAAGAAGCTTTGTCTTCAATATCTCCTGCGTCGGGTATTCAGTGGAAGTACAATCCTCCTTCGGCGCCACATTTTGGCGGACTATGGGAAGCTGGTATAAAATCAGTAAAGTACCATTTGCGCCGAATTCTTCATGGTCATACTCTAAACTTCAAGGAATACGGGACGTTATTTTGTAAGATAGAAGCTGTTTTAAATTCTCGACCGTTAACTCCCATATCATTAGGGTGGTCCATATCCGCAAAGGGGGTAAAAATGTGAGGGGCGGACTCGTCAAAAGTTTCGTTTCCACATACAGATCTTACATCCAAAACCGGAAGTCCGTGCGGTAATTTTTAATGGTCGCGCAGAGTGCGAGGAATTTTGAAATACTGAATTTGCCCGAAATGGTTCATTTTTCATTTTCCGAGCCCTAAAATTGACCGCAGAAAAAAATTTATTCAACAAATGTGACATTGTTTGATGTCAGCTGTCTCCCCGAACCATTCTGAAACAAGCAGTCAAGACGATTAGAACGCGCGGTTGCCTACCTCCCAGGAGAAAAGTACTTATTTCCGTATTTTTGAGTGTTAATTGCATGTTATCTGGGTATTTAGGACTGACAGACACAAATTTACAAACAAAAGTATAGGTTTAATTATTCTTGTTTCACTGCTTTCCTATCGTTAGCAACGACAACATACAAACCCTGTTTTTTCTCTTCATCCTTTGTTAGTACATTATTAAAATCTTTGGCTAAAGCGACGCCTCTTTCGGCAGCATCATTTGTATATGGAATATTACTTACAAAGAGCTTCAGTTTCAAAAATCCAGGATTGCTCTCCCATTCTGGAGGTTCTATTTCGACTAATTGGGGCTCTACTCTGAGTTTTGAAAAAAAACGCAGTGAACCCTGGTTGGCAAAATCAGACAGCTGCAATCCTTGAATGGAGTTTTCCAATTTGTTGACATAGGCTTTGTACACATTCGGATCATCGACGGGGTTTGATTTGATAGCATCAACTACAGCCTTTTTTTTCCTCCAAAGTCACATACAGATCAAACAGAGCAAGGCACACAAGCTCGGGAGACAGATACCACAGGTGTCCCAAGAATTTGGAGCCCGCGGTCTTCCACAGTTTTCCCCTAGCAACAGTCTTCTTGTAGCGGTTGATTTCATGCTGGAATATTTTCAAAAGCTCCAAATCAATACGAGGGGCGGCTGCAGCCACGTTGGCCAGCATCCAAGGTTTGATGTACGCCATTGCAATAAACAAGGAAACCTCGATGACTGCCGCTCTTTCATCAGAAGAGAGCTCAAACTGTCTGCTGAATAGGTCCGGTGATCCCCGACTCAAGGACGTACTTCGGCAGACCGCACGACGTCAACCCATAAAGTGAGTCAGAGAGACACCTAATCCCAAATATTTGGGTAACGAGCTCTCTAGGTTCGCAAAGAAGTGCGGTAGGTTTTTGTGAAGGCAAAACCGACGGTCACTCGTCTCTGTTGTTTGGGAAACCAAACTAATGCGAGCACTTTGGGGAGGCGGAGGCCCAATTGAGGTCCTTTTGACCTCAATCCGCCTCATTGGTGTCGGCCTCGAAGGGGCTGCGGTTTTGCTAACCTTCCCTTCCCATCCTTTCCTCCCACCTCTTCCTTGTCCCCGGGTATAAGCGAAAGCTTGCAGACCGGGGCGGAAGTTGTAATCCTGCAGCGTGAGCGGAAACACCTGTCTGCTGAATAGCAATGAGGAGGCAGTGAATACCATAACCCATAAACCGGGTCTTGTTGCAAGGTGCTAGAGCAGAACGTCAGTTTCTTTCTTTCTATTCTGGTGTTTCTCCATGTCAAATTCGTCTTCATCTCGATTCAAACCCTCCTCATCATCACTGCAATCTTCTGTTTTCACTTTATCCCAGCCAACCGTCTGAAATGCCGCCAAAGTACTTGCTTGTTCGTCTTCGTATCTTCTCTTTAGTTCTACCTACTAGCCTACCTACCTACTCGACCACTACCTACTAAGACCTACGCGCTAGCTCTCCGAATACATGTAACACAAACCACCACACTGGTAGCAATAGTTTGGCCTTGACCGTATTTTCTCCTGGGAGGTAGGCAACCGCGCGTTCCAAACGTCTGACTGCATGTTACAGAATGGTTCGGGGAGACAGCTGACATCAAACGATGTTACTTTTGTTGAATAATTTTTTTGTACAGTCAATTTTACAGCTCGGAAAATGAAAAATGAGCCATTTCGGGCAAATTCAGTATTTCAAAACTTCCCGCGCCCTGCGCGACCACTAAAAATTACCGCACGGACTTCTGGTTTTGGATTTAAGATCTGTATGTGGAAACGAAACTTTTGACGAGTCCGCCCCTCACATTTTTACCCACTTTGCGGATATGGACCACCCTACCATATCATCTGATCCCTCGGAGATAGATTGCCTTGGTGAGTTGTTTTTAATACGCGATCCAAACCTCCCCCCTTCTCAGTGGAGAATGGGGCGTGTTATTCAAACATTCCCCGATTCCACGGGCGTTGTTAGAGTCACGGAATTACAGTGTTCATCGGGTAAATTCAAAAGACTGGTGGTGAAGTTGGTGCCTCTACCAACTTCAGAATAGTTTCGTTTAGTGATCAGAGTTAAGACTTGATTTTCTTTGTCGCAAGTAGCGCGTTAATTTTCAGTTATTACCTTCTAATTTCCTTATTCCTTATCCATGGCCTAACCCACATCCTGTAGTAAGTCTTCCAGATGGGCCTCTGGAAGTGAAGCTATAGAACCCCATACCCAACAATGGATAGGACTTAGAATAGAATTTGTTTAGTGTTTAAGTGAATTTCTCCGAAATTTAGGTGGGCGGGATGTTTGTGTGCACCAGCGTGAGCCCTTTTTTGTTTGTTCTTTTAAACCTCCCGCCATCTCCTTTCCCTCTGTTTTGTTTGACGAATAAGAGGGCGCTCAAGAAGGTAGCGCCCAGAAGTGTTATTATGCTCCCGAGGAGAGTGAGAGACTAGATCGCATCGACAGCAGTGCAGGTGTGCATCAAGGAAACGCGTTCTCTCCGGCGATGGTCTGTCGGAGGTGCAGCGGCGGCATATCAGGTGAGCGTCCTCTTATTCCCCATTCTTTTTCTTTCCCCCTGTTTTTTCATTCCGTGTACCCTTTCTTCCCTTCATCACGCAGTGCGTACGATCCTCCGTGGTCCCGTTTGCGTGAACGTTCACTTATATGTAATCATAGTGGCTTTTGAAGTGTTTTCTCCATGGTGAGATTATGGAGTCATTGACTTCGCTGGGCGTAGGTTACTTTGTATCTCTCCTATATCAAAGGGATACCATATGTAACTACATCGGAAGTCAGCTGTTGGAAGAGTACAGTCTCAGTGCCTGTGTTTGCAAGAATTTGTCCTCACACCACATAAGGATGTTTCCGTAGTCCACGACTCCTTTTGTACTCGAGTACTCAGCTTCCTTCAACTTTTGCAAGTCCTTGTATAAAGGGTCCTTCATGGCAGTCTTGCTTATTTTTTCAGGACCCAATGAACCCCAGCGAGACGGTGATTGTGATTCGCAGCTTGGTGCCTGGGGGAGTGGCACAGACTGATGGGCGGCTCGTGCCGGGTGACCGCCTGCTTGCGGTGAACGACTCTCGTCTGGAGAATGCATCCCTGGACCGAGCAGTACAGGCCCTCAAGGGGGCTCCGAGGGGCGTGGTTCGCATTGCAGTGGCCAAGCCCCTCCCCCTGCTCCCAGCATCATCGTCTGAAGCAGCCCAAGACGACAACTATGAGCCCGAGCAAGACGTGTTGTCATCGCCGTACAGGGTGAGTGGTGGTCAGGTCAGCTCGGGCTTGGTCACGGTCACTACGGGTGGTTCATCATCAGTCGTGGCAGGCCATGGAGGCAGCACCCCACCCTACCGACTGGCGGCCACTTCAGGTTGGCACCATCATGGTGACGGCAAAGAAAAGGATGAAGCTGCAGTCATGAGTCTTGGGGCTAACTTACAGGCCCAGGGGTTGGTCAAGTCTGAGAGCTTTTAGTTTAGAGAAAGAGAGAGAATCCCTCGATCACAATTCCTTTGCACCAGAGTTGTCCATGTCGTTCCTCATGGCTTAGTGGGATTTGTTTGTTGTTTCATTTTGTTATTTGTAAATGTGACAGAATGGTGATTTTTGTTGCATAGCCAACTTAGGTGTATACATTGTTGCAGCTTAGTTTGAATTATCACCCTGTATATTTCATCTTTGTGTAGAGCCCGTCCCTTAAATTATTTATGCTTCCTGTTTGCATCCATAATATATGAACCTTTATAAATGTATAAATCTATATTTACACTTATGTCTATGCAGTTCAGATTTGAGTATATTTGCATGTCTGAAGGGGTTTTCCCAAAGACATTGTTATATTGTTAGCCAGTCACATCAGCAGGTGCAGTTGTTTATTGTTATGCATTAGGCGTGCATTGTCCTTGTCCCTCTTGACTTCACTAAATTGGGCAACTCTGTGCTTCTGTTGAACCAGTTAGGCTTTCCTACTCCATTTACAACCAATCCTGTGTCAAATCCACTGTGGTAGGTGTGGTATAGTGGAACAGCATTTTGTAAAAATGAAAAGATAGAGACTCCACCATGTCCACTTAAGTTTACTCTTACTGCACATGTTTCAGTGTACTACATCATCGTATAATGCATCTGATGATCACGATGTATTATGTTGAAATACGTGTGATAACTGTGAAATGAAGTGGATGTCAAAGGTCTGTGTCTTTTTAAAAAGAAGTCAAACACTGTGCACTGGAAGACCCCCAACAGAGGAAAGGTAGAGTTGTTTTCTGACAGCGTAGATGTGCACACCCTAACTTATATTCTGAGTCTGGGCTTTAATCTTGGTGGAACCAAGCCTGCAGTACTAATCATCAAATTAAAAGATTTCAGTCGTCTTCTCCCATTTTAAAGGGAAGGGAAGTCATTTTGAATAATCATGTTGTTTGAAATCTTCTCATGATACAGTTACATCATCCGAGACGGAGGAAATAAGTGTTAAGGTTACAAAAATTTTTATATCCTGGTGCTCACCATTTACAGTTGTTGAATACCTGACATGCCTATGGAGTTATTTGCTCAATCTTCTAAATTTTATGAGAGGCTGAAATGAGGGATATTCTTAGTAATGAGGCATATCATGTGTGTTACTGGAGTCGGATGATGATGGGGTGGTTTTCTGTTGAGGGAGGGAGAGGCGGAAGTCGGGATGGGGTGAGCCGAGGGTGTTTGCACGTGCCTGTGCCCTTGTCCGGGTCAGAGCCGCTTGTGATGAGAAATGGCCTCCAACCATACACCTCTTCTGATCATTATTACAAGGTTTTCTTCCTCGTGCCACATGCTTCCAAATATTAACATTTTTAATGTTTAATAAAAATGTTCACTCAGTGTTTCCAGACGACTCTGTGTGCATGTGTGTGTGTGTGTGTGTGTGTGTGTGTGTGTGTGTGTGTGTGTGTGTGTGCGTGCGTGCGTGTGTGTGTGTGTGTGTGTGTGTGTGTGTGTGTGTGTGTGTGTGTGCGTGCGTGTGTGTGCTTCACATTCCAGTATGACATGCCTTGACCTTGATGGTGATGGACCTAATAGAGGTCACTCGTCTCCTCCTTTTGTATGATGCTCACTCAATACTGACCAGTATTTTTCTTGCAACCCATTAATCAAAGCCTTAGGAAGTTTTTTTTAATGGAAATTATAAATTTTTGATATGAGCAGCTAACTATAATCTAGGGAGATGTATCAAAGGACCCCTTGATTCTGCAGTTTTGTTACAATTGTCAATCAACTTTTTATGACTTTTTCTTTGAAATAAAGTGTACCATGAATAATATTTTTATTAACAGTCTTTGTCTGATGAATTGACATGAAGTTCAATCTTAGAAATATTTTGTCTGACATTTCCTCATGATCGACTGCGATAGCAATCTCTGCCCTGTCCGGATAAGAGCTTATGATACCTTTAGGTAAGAAAGAGCATTGTTTGCTCGAAAAGCCAATTAAATTTTCCAATGCAAGTTACTGAAACTTTAAAAAGAATGATAGTTTCTGTAATTATTTTGTTGCATTTGAGTCATTATTGAATTGCATTTGTAGAGGTAAAAATTATGTTCTGCTCATTAGTCCTTTTTTCAAGGGTTGCGCCCACTCAAATGAAAAACTTATAGTTTAACATGAGCAGGCGTCAGCTCGAAATTTCTTGTTTCTTTTAAGTTCTTAAACTTTCATTTGAGCTTTTTCAAATGGTCATATGAGGCATCACATTATTGCCTATGTTTCATTTTAAATTTAGTTGGTCCAATGTTTGTTGGGACAATTATGTGTAATATATTGGTTAAATGGTCAGTTTGATTGACTTATGAAATTAGCTGAGCTTACCCATTTGATGGATTCAGATAGGTGTCCATGCACTGGGTGCACTGAATTAAGCAGTTGATTGAATCACCTCGTCTCCCATTCGCTCTTTCTCTCTCTTCCCCTCTCTCCCCCTCTCTCTCTCTCTCTCTCTCATGGCTCTTTGTTCTTCTCCCTCTGAAACATCTCCAATGTTCACTCTGGGCCTTGGGAGATCATCAGTTCTACTGCCAGTCATCCGTTGGAGGAAATTTTCATGAGCCCTGATTATCTATTCTTTCTTTTATACAGCAAGAGAGATAAATTAGGTAACTTACTTGAGTTATATCACTGAAATTAAAGGTTTACATGAGATCAAAAGACTATGGAGGTTAAGTCTTGCTATGGCTTAAAAATGGAAGATTTGCTTTTAATATAAGACTGATGTCTCCCATTGTTAGGTTTTGTTAGTCAGACATTGTTTTCCTACATTCAGTTGGCATTTGATTAGACTGGCAAGATTGAAAATAGGCATTTGTTAATTGATCAGCATTCATTAAGTATGCAGCTAACTTATACTAGTTTATCCTTCCTTCACCATCTTAGTCATGGTTTCAACTGGAGGAATAATCGTGTGTCGAGGCCACCACCATATCCCATCATGCATTAGTGTGTGTTGTTGTTTTTGGGGAGTGGGTGGGAGGTCAGCTCCTCCTTGCTCTGCTTAAACTGGGTTGTATTGTAGACTCACTTTGGCTCTTTCCTTCCTTCTGATATGTCCAATTGACTTTTGCAATCATTACTCTGCATATATTGAATTTGTTAAATGGGGTCCATTTAAGTTCTTCTGAAGGCTGAAACAATGGGAAGTATTATTATGGTTTCATTTTCATTTTACCAAATGATTTACTTACTTTGTGCTGCTTAAGGCATTCGGATTCATTCCTTGCTTAAATGAGTGAGTAAAAGCAGTGTGGACAAAGTTTAAGTCAAAGTATGTATTTAATCTTCGTGCATTGTGAAATCTCTGACGTCCAGTGGTCTGGTCGAGTTAAGTCCTTTTTCATTCGGTGGTGAACATTTTATAAAATTTTATGTGTTACTAAATCACTCGAGTCGTTTTTGATTGGCTATGTGATGTTTTAAATCAGCTTATGGTGCTGGAACAGGAACCAAGCGCAACTCTCACCTCACTATTTTATTACTCAATCTTTGTATGAATTTATTCAGCACTGCCTCAAACACGTTTTTCACTGAGTCACTGTCGTAATTTCTCAAAACAATAATTACATCAAACAAACAATAAATGTGTTTCCACTCGTTTTGAACACTTCTAAGCGTGCATGCTGTCCTTGAATGACATCTTTAAGGCATTAAATGATACTTAATTTTCAAATTCCTCAGTTTTTTGCTACATATAGTTACTTTTTGGGCTATCAGGGTGTTTCTTTCATTGGAAATCACTATATCTGTAACAGCATAATTGGTTTCTTGAGCTTGTAATGTGTTGATACATATTAATCATTGGTAGGTTGACTCCTGTAATATGATTCCGTACAATGCTGATCATTTTTGATCGTAAGAAATATGTCCAGGCAAAGTATAAACACCTTACTTTCTATACTTGAGTTATTTGTCCTGTCTTCTGGTTCAATTGATGATTTATCTGCTCAAGGCTGCCAAAATGTGAAGTGCTATTGAAATTTTTTTCCCCAATTTTGAGGTATTTTACTATAATAGCTGAAACTTCCATGTGATTAATAGGAACTAATGTATTTCATCTGTTCAAAATTGAAAGTGTCAGGAGGCCATAACGTCACTGTAGGAAATTGGTTGTTCGTATTTAAATTAAATCCACTGCTATGAATTGAATCTGCTTAGATCTACCTGGCAGTATGGGCATTTAGCCCCTGTGAGGTAAAAATATGTGTGCGCTACAGGGTTCTTCAATTTATTTTCATATAACTATCTCATTATTACACATGGAAGATTGCATTTGTTCATTGTAATTTTCTGAAAATGCATATTCAGTTTGACTCATTGAGCTTGAAAGAGACAGATGTCTGTGCGCCCTGGAGCCCAAACATTGCATTTCTCTGGGAAGTCTTTTGAGGAGTTTCTATTTGCCTTGGGGGTTAGGAGACCACCTGTGAGCACTTCTGTTTCCTGTTACACAGAGATTTCACTGAAACTCACTTACATCTCCCCTTATTACTTTGAATTACATGTTGCTCATTTGTAGCTTGCATTCCAGAGTACTTTTGACACCATATATAACTACATTTATTAAAATGTTTAATTTTTTTACTATGTTTTTATGAGTTGCCTACTTTTCCTTATTTTGTAGTGAAACATTATGGAAACCAATTTATTCCTATCACAGAAAGTGTCTCTATGTTGTCATTTATCAGCTTTAATGTCTTAAACAGTGGCAGCATACATATGCTAGCCAGCCCTATTTTTTGAGTGTCTCTATTATATACTTTGCTTCAAATGTTTTACTCTCAATGTGTCTGAATTAGTTCACATTTCTATTATCAATCCAAATGAAGTTCTGTTATGCAAATGTAGTGTCAAATACCAAACTTTGTAAACAAATCCTATGCCTAAAGTCAATAAATAAAAAGAGTTCCACTGCATTCACCTTGAAAGAGTCTTTGGAGCATTTGATTCCATTTTATTCACGGAAACAGCCTTCACAGTGCATTTTTTGGGAATAATTTTCTCAATCAAACCTGATGCTGAAAATATTTCCTTTGGGTGATTGAAATTGAACCTTTTTTTCTAAATGCTAAAAATCATCCTATTTCAAGTGTGGGCTCCTTCTTCTCACTGAATATAGGGCTAATTTAAACTGGTGGATTTTGGTTGCATTCATTATTTGAATAAAATATTTTGATTCTCAAAAACATAAAAAGACATTCATATTTCTGTGATGGACAATCATAGAAACTGCTTTAGTGAAGCATGACTATTTAAATTTTCTAATTAGTTTCTATTATTGCATTTTCTTCTTGTAGAATTAACTTGCATTTCCTCTTTTATTTACAAGTTTATTTCTTGCCGTCTCTTATTTTGTAATGTGTAACTAACAAAAACAAGCCAAATAATGAACACTGGGCTTCTTTGCTGTCACTTTTTTTAAACTGCTGTCTTTGTAACACTTCCTAAATTCATATCTTGTAGCTTAAAGAGGCTTATAATTTTCTTGTTTATTCTTACAGCATGAATTTAGATTTACTTTCGGTTCATGTATTCCCCAATAACAATTTCACAGAATTGTTCTTCATTCTAATGCTTTCTGTATCTTTTTCTATTATGATTACTGCAATGGGATGTTCACATGGTTTGATATCTAAAATCTTTCAAAAACTTAGGAGGCTGTTTCCCATCGTGTGACACCCTAGAGTGCACCCTGCATCCCTCCCCCTCTCCTCCTCCCCACGTTTTCTTTCAGGTGCATGCGATATGGTACCATTAAAGGTGAAGACAAAAAAAAGCTTCCTCCCACTGGCTATAAATCATGGACTGAGAATCACCTCTACCCAAGAACATGGGGCATGTGCGTGCATATAAACATTACACCTAGTTGATAGGAAAGCATGAAAGTTAACTCTCGATTAATCAACTCACTTTTATCTCCTCCTGTGTAATGCCTGTGGCCAAACACATATTTTACATGCATACAAGAATCAGTAGCAGTGTGTGTTCATACACTGCTTCCTTTGTCAAGATAATTTTATAAATTCTGCAATTTGCTTTTCTATGTGTGTACTGGTTGACTTGAATATATGTATTTGTGAAGAGCTCATGGGAATGCTTCTAAAGAGTGGAATGGAATCAATTTGTTTGCTCACAGAATGTTTGGCATATTCATATTGTTAATAACAAGTTTCAAGGACAATGCAAGACAGAATTTCATTCAGTGGGGCTTAATATGTAGTCATTTCAATTTTAGCTCATGGACAAAACCTCTACCTGGGCAATGCACGAAGTTATCTCTATGTAAACATGCTTATTCATTTAAGTTTAATCAGGGCTATGGATCAGAAGTCCCTCTTGGTTTTCCATTGAAATATATTTTGATCTCTCTCCACGATGTTTGATGCCAGTCGTCAGCATTTTCCCTCAATTAGTTGCCTCTACGATCTTTCCTGCTCAGTCATTAGCTCACTTCTCCATAGATTCCCATGAGTTGCACACTAGCGTTTGCTTCAGTGCAAGCCTGGGAGCTTTGCAAGTTGTATGAGTCTATTGGTGTTATGGATACGCAGGATTTCATCATTCACTGAGGGAATTAAGCCATGACTGCCCATTTCTTTTGGAGGCACTATTTTTTAAATGCTGTGCTATTGCACTTGGATTGATATAAAGCAGTGTAGTGGCAGATTTGTCAAGCATCCCATTGAAAAAATTTATGGAAGACATTAGCTTATATCCAGCATGCCCACAGCCATAACTACCCCAGTGTATTTGATATTTTCCCATCCTGTAAATAGAATACATTCAAGTTACTATAGTGCATGATGATGAATTATTTATTGCCAATGGTAGAATATTTGTTTACGTTTTGAGGCTGTTCCCTCATATCCGTCATGAGTGGCTCTCCAGTGCTGCAAGTGGTAAGTGTTTGCGTTCTGACTTACATCGCTCATGGATACAATTGTCGTTTGACTATGAAGATTTGTGTGGCTAAGTTATGGGAATGGCTGATGCTCTTCATCAGTGCAGGATTTGTTGAGAGTCATGCAAAGATTGAGAAAAGTCACCTTCCAATTCCTTCACATTCGGGCTTCTGAATTCGGAATATAATTGATCTGGTCTCCATTTCCTAGAACATTTCTGGCATAATATATATAGCCAGACTTACTGCATTTCTTAGTGATGTACCATCTTGGCTGCCATGAGGAAGTAAGTTGCATTTATGATTTCATGTATACTAAATTATCATAACACACACTCAAACTACAGGCATAACTTCTTAATGGAAAACTAAGTAATTTTATTCTATTTATGAGAGTATTAGGAAAGCTTATTACCACAGATTACTTAATTTTGTTCGCAAAATTTACCTAAATAATTTTCATCGTGTAATCATGGCCTTTGATACCGTAGATTTGATGTAGTGTTTTACTATCGCAATTTAAAGAAGGCAGCCAGTCTTTCACATGTTGCTATGTTTTTGCTTCCTAAGATCTGACAAAGGACTAGTTGGAGCCTATTGAAAGCCTATATGTATCCTCGATTGCATCTAACTCTTTCTTTCCTAATTGTAGTCAGTTAAAGATATTGATTGCAATTTGTTTGTAATTTGTGATTTGATTCTTCATCATAAAAGAGCACATAAAGTATTTACAAATGGTGTAGTGAAACTTACCAAGTGATGAATGGAACATTTTTATCTTAAGTGTGCATGTAATAATAACATATGCAGATTAGATACCTGCTTCAAATTCTGACCCTTCTATGTTTGCATTTAATATGCTACATACTTAGATGGAAATGAAGTGCAGCAAAGTAAAAATTAAATTGTATTGACAACATCCATTAATATTGTAAGCGAAATAACACACTCAGGAAAGATCAGGTTATGCCCTATTGATTTCTCATGATGTGATTGTTGATAGTTAAAAATATTTAAGTGTTTGAAACTATATTCTGCATAATGCTGTAATTGGTAATTGTGTTAGATGTGGAAATAACTAGAGCACTTTCATAAAGTAAATTTGCTGAAGAAGCCTTGCCATAAGATTAGTTTGAATAGTGAGTATAGACTGAGTTTGAAATGCCATGACATGATTTGAAAAACTTATAATGGCATTGCTTTAATGTGGTAGCATATTATCTAAATGACTAGATGCTCAGGAATTGACTTTTTCCACGGAACTGAACCTTTACTCGCAAGATAAAACAAAAGAATTGTGATATGCAAACAAAATAAGTGAGTGGCTGATGAAAATCCTCAATCCCTCGTCAAAATCTCTCATCATTGACTTTCATGAGTTTTGCATAAGTTTCATGTTTGTCCTTACACAGAGCTTTAGTCAGCCAATTATTCATCATATTAGTTTACGTCAGCCAATCATTCATCTCTTGACTGATGTGGTATTGTTACAATGCCTGGTTTTGCCATATTTAGAAATGGAATGGCATCTGCATGTTCCTTATTCTTCTCCTCAAAAACTACTGAACCGATTGACCTGAAATTTCCTATGATTGTAGCATATGTGCCAACTTAAGCTCAAGGCTATATTGGTATGTTCTGTGGGCCACAGGGGTGTGAGAAAACAGGCCCCCTATGAAGAATTGGAATCAGTACTGAAGTTTATTTTGCTTTTTAAATTACTGGCAATCAAGCTAAAAGGTTTTAATTTGTGCTGTCAAATGAAATGGCAGAATGGCAGGAAGGTAATTGATTTTTTTTTGTTTGATCAGTTTTGTTTAATGCTTTGTTTTTGCTTAGATATTATGTTTTCAAATCCAAAGCTATCACTTTTCTCCAATCACAACAATGGCATATTTCCATGGCAGCCAAAGCAATGGCTATGAATGAGAAAGTTTTCCTGGGCCTGTTATGGTTTACAATTAATTAGATTAATGATAGATTGTAGACTTGTAAATTTGAGTGAAATTTCAGCCGGGGTATTTTGCACCCCAACCTCTCCATGTGCACTAAACAGCTTTTTGCGTAGTATCTTTTAGCACATCACTTTGATTCTTATAGTCAGGTCTACATCTACATAATACCCTGCGAGCCGCCACATAGGCGCGTGGCAGGGGGTGTTAGGTCACCAGCCGTGTAAAGATGCAAGTTTTTTGGGAGGTCAAATGGTGACATGTATTATGGGAGAGTTAACCGCCTGTATCATCATTCATGTCACGTATTTCCGCTCGATATAGTTGTTCCAGTGGTTTAGCGAAGAGGCTCATAAGTTGGGAGATAGTCGATACACGTGGGGGCGCAATATCACTTCTGTGGATATGTGGAAATGAACAAAAGAGATAAAACAATGGAAACTTCACTCACAAGTCCTTTACCCCGTAGATTAGCATCCTTTAACACAGGTAATTATTTATTTCCCCTCTATCATTGCTATTTTTAATGATAAAGCAATTACTTATCTAAGATACCTCAGCCTAGAGACAGCTTACGCTTACCTCCCAAACGCAGTGCCGATTTGAGCACTTAAGTTAATAAAATGGTTCAATTACCCGGGGCAAAAATGTCATCATTGGCTAAGTCGGTATTCATATTAAAAACTTGAAATTGAGATCATGGTTAAGCTTATTTTTTTAATTTTAGGGTTTGTAAAGAATAGAATCAATGGAAGGAAAAACTGAAATGCCTCCATACTGCGACTATACAAAACTATATAACATAATAAGGGCCAGAAAGAGCTCTCATCGGAAGATTCAAACATTTGATTCTTCATATGTTAATGATGCTGAGTACGAAGGGCATGAAGAATCAAATAATAGTGGGTATGAAACACCCTGAATCATAAAGCAAAGTCATACTTGCGTCTACATGATCTACGAGGCCCAATCATAATGGAGTGTTTATCACCTACAATGTACAATTTTGCACACATCTAGATACATACCACATGGTGATACTGATGGAGAAAGACTGGAACAAAATTCATCATTCTAATTCCTTGTTATTATGGTCTCTTGGAATAGAAGTTTCATGGAGGAAATGAGAAGTAGAATCACTCATGGAAAGACAGCCCTCACTATTTAGTTAAGTGACCACTAACAGCCAAATCAATTTATATCTTTTTTATCAATTTAGGTTTGAGAAAAAGATTTGCAAATTATTTTATCAGGAGTGTATTGCTTTATGTAGTAGAATATGGACATAAGTACTCATGAGGAAAGAGGTGAAATATCTGGAGGGTTTCATCTGGTTTAGAGAGAAAAAAAGGGATTCTTTGCAGTGAGGAAAAAGTCTCTCTACTCTGTGACTTATATTTTGGTATAATTTTCCAGTCTGTGAAAATTGTATACATACATACATATCAATCACGCCATTCCCTTCTGGGGTACGCAGAGTCACTAAGTTTTGCTTATAAATACATATTTGTACACCTAACTCTGCTTCAATAGTTTCCTCCATACTGACTTATCCATGCAAATCTCTTTTGCCTCATTTACCCCCACACACTGCTTCATACACGCCCTCCTATTTTGAAGACTACTTATATTCCTCCTCCTAAGAATTTCCTCAATCACATTCAAGCATAACTTTCTCGTCCTACCTCTAGCACCATTCATTTCACTCATATAAATCTGTTTCGCTATTCGACTCTCATTCATTCTCTCAACATGGCCAAACCAACGAAGCACACTCCTTTCATATATGTCCATTACTGGAGCATCTAACCCACACTCATTTATTGCCCACTCATTCCTGACCCTATCCATCCTACTTTTGCCGCAAACACTCCTCAGATAACTCATACCCACAGCGTTTAGTCGTCTCTTATGTCTATCCTGACATACCATTGTTTCACTACCATATTGCATAGTGGGAAGAAGTACACTTTTGTACACGGCAATTTTCGCTTCCTTAGACAAGCACTCATTCCTTGATATGTTCCACGTGCTACCTACCACTTTCCTTCCAGCATTCGCACGTCTCTTTATCTCCTCATCTATCCGCAGATCATTTGTATACATCTTACCTAAGTACACAAAATTATCCACTTGTTCAATTAGTGCACTATTCGCCCTTATCACACAGTTATTCTCCCCATTCTCCTTATGAAAAACAACTACTTTAGTCTTGCACGCATTTACCCTCAATTCCATTCTCTCTGTTGATTCACAAAACTTACCTAGGAGCTTCTGTACTAATCGCTGTTGGCTCTCTGAGATCAAAACAGCATCATCCGCATGTAGTAGAACTCGCACATTTACATTCCCAATCAAAACGCCATCATTTTCACTACATGCATCTCTAACACATTTATCCATAAATTCATTAAACAGCCATGGTGACATTATGCACCCTTGCTTTATGCTCTGATTTATTACAAACCAATCACTCAGAACACAGTTAACTCTCACACTTGCCTTACTATTGTTATACATTGCCATCATAACATTTAATAACTGCCCATTCACTCCATTGTCCTTCAAAACCTTCCGCAACTTCTCTCTCTATTTACCCTGTCATATGCCTTCTCTAAATCAACAAACGCACCATGCACTTTCTTTTGGACGCCCATACATTTTTTTATCACTTGCTGAAGCGTGAAAAGCTGGTCACTACATCCTCTCCCAGGCATAAACCCATACTGCACACCCCATATTCTGTCAGAAGTAATACTCCTCACTCTTTCGATTAAAATTTTGCTGAACACTTTTCCCAGAATGCTCAATGAACTAATGGCCCGATAATTATTATATTCGGTCTTTCCTCCCTTTCCTTTGTACGATGGACCAATGAATGCATTCTTCCAATCCACTGGAACAACAGAAGCCTGTAAGCATAAATTATATAGTTTAGACGGCCAACAAATGAGTAAATTACACTCACACCACATCATTTGACTGGATATCCCATTACCCCTGCAGCCTTCCCAGTTTTCAATATTCTCAATGCCGTTATGACCTCATTCTTTTGTTTTTTAAGTTAGATATATTTCTACCAATGATGAATATAGAAAGGCTGAAATAGTGAAATTATATGAAAGTTTTCATTAAATGAAAAATTGCTCTATGTACCTAGAAATATTATTGTATAACAAGACTTTTTACCCATGTTTTTAGCTCCTCTTAAACAGTTAATTTTAGCAAGCAATCCTATATTTTTCTTGATATGTTTAATAGTTTTTTAATTATCACAGCTACCAATGTGACATCCTCATAAAAATAAAAATTCCTGAAAACAACCATGAAATTTTGCAGATGGATAAAATATGTATATTTGTCATAAACACGATAAAATCCTCGTCGCCTATTCATGGTACATAAAATACTCCTTCATACATGTGGCCAAGAAAAACTCCTTTTGCTGGAGCCTACAAACAGTACAACTTCATTATTTTCTTAAAAGCCAGTGGTGTCCTATCCGCTGGATCTGGTGTGCATTGTTCAAATCGCAATGCTTGCCAATTTTATTTTCAGCAATTTGATGATCTTTTAAATTGCTGCATATCCCTCATTGGGTATTCTTACCGCTAAATGTTTGGCTTTTTTTTACTCTTTATGTTTCAACTATTTTATCCCCCAAGTACAAATGTTTTTGGGCCATGAGTCATGGAATGCAGTATCTTAAGTATGTCTGCCCTAACATCTTCAAGTTGTTTTAGGACTTCTTTAGAAATCAGCTGGATAAACATTTCTCTTGACTTGCTGTATGACATGAGGAGGATGTTTTTAAGAGTTCGATTGATTATCAGCTTCTGCTTTTTGCTGCTCACAACTATTGGTGTCTGCAGGACAGTCATCCTACATCAGCCGATAGGCAGTTGAGCTCGATTGTTCTTGAGTTACCATAATCACTATCTTCATTACTGAAGTGGATTATTCATTTCTTTTGATGGCCTACACAGAATATGTTGTTCATTTTTCAGTTAAAGCATTGGTAAGCCACCCCTCGCCCCTGGGTTGTGTGTTTGCCGAGGCAATAACGAGGTATTAGAATGATGAATTTTGTTCTAGTCTTTCCCCATCAGTATCACCATGTGGTAGGTATCTAGATGTTTGAAGAATCGTATGTTGTAGGTGACAAACAATGCATTATGGTTGGATCTGACTATAAGAATCAAAGTGACGATTTCAGAGAAAGTAAATTGAGGGAAAATGTCAATTAGCAGGAAATTGAAACAAAATCATAATCAAATACTAATTCATAATTTGATTTACTTAGAATGGATAATACCTCGGATCTAGTGGCTGCAGCTAGCTGGTGCAATAGGCAGGGAAAAATATATATTAATTTTTTTTTGTTATTTCAAGTTCAGTAGGGGTGGGTCTTTTTGCCACTTTTTTCTCGGGGCGAAATTTATACCTGGCAAAAGTGTCTCATCCACTTTAGCATTTCAGACATAAATATTTTCTGAATCAGATAATATTTTCTATGAGAATTTTTGCATCCATTTTTTGAAATTTTGACTGAAAACACAGCAATTGTCATTAATTTTATTTCGGTTAAGGAGACCATTTTATGGGTAAGGAGATGTCACTTGCATTGAAAACTGCCATTCAAGCCTCACGATGCCAGGTATGCACCCCTAGGGTCCTCTGGCGTTGGAAAAGGGGACAGATTCAGTACAATTAAGTGGCTGTGCAGTCCCTGCTCTCCTGGCCAGCAATGCTTGCCAAGTGACCAAATACCTCGGGTCCTTACTGAGTTTTGTGAGCTCTTCTGGACTGTGATGAGGTAAGTCACTTATTATTGGTTTAAATGATAACCCCGGAAGCTTTTCACAGTCAGACAGTTTTAAACCTACGGCACCTGTGTAAGAATGGGGCCTTGGACAAGCACTGTCAATATTCATGAAGAGAGTCCAGAACAGCCGATCACTGAAATGCATAAGGTAAATAGCCCATTGCTTAAGTTTTCTTGTTTATTCCTTTTATTTTCATCATTCTTAACAAAGAATATTGGTGTTTGTTCCATCTCAACCAAAAACATCAACCTCATCAAAGTCACCTTTGAGATGGCTCATCAATGATTAAAAAATAGCCGTGGTCTCATCATGTGCCAAGCCAGAGGATGGTGTGATGTGGCCTTGAAATTGGGCATTAGGTTCAGCCAAAAGTGATAGGTATTCTTCTCTAATGATGTCTGTATGAGTTTTTCTCATCCTTTCAACCATCAAAGTTCAGACTCAAATGTAATTGGATCTTCATTTGCAGAATTTAGTTGCTTTAAATTCA
Source organism: Ceriagrion tenellum (assembly GCA_963169105.1). Lineage (NCBI taxonomy): Eukaryota > Metazoa > Arthropoda > Insecta > Odonata > Coenagrionidae > Ceriagrion > Ceriagrion tenellum. The sequence continues at coordinate 165,731,082 of OY720636.1, forward strand.
GAGGAAACAGGAAGTTTCACACACCTTATTTCATTGTTATGCGCAATCAAAGCAGTTGTTATGTCGCTAGATTCCTCAGAAGACTTAATTACGGCTTTTAAAGATGCTTGAAGAGCAGTTGATGTAACATGTTCCACCACCATCTCGCTCATGTTGTAACTGAGACCAATCATAACAGTTTCAGTCAAGTCTAGTTTGGTCTTAGATGTTCTGCACCTGTGTTTGCAGAATAGGTCACTGAATACGTCAGCCATAGTGGAACTGTTCCCAGCTTCGTCCTCAACCCTTGCTTCAGCATCACAGAAGTGTTGGCCATCATTTGGAAAGGGCATTGGGGAAGCATTTGTATGTGATGACTGGAAATGGGCAGGAACATGTACGTTCATGTAAAGTGTATAGTTACATGTTAGTTCAACCCTTTTAATCAACTGTTCTGTGACAGGTGAGTCAACTGACCTAATGTGACCAATTCTTGGACCTCTATGTAAAGAAAGAACTGGTGCTTGTGAACAGGAACCTTTTTGTCCTTGGAACAAATACACACAGAAAAGTCAGCACTTATGCAGAAGGCTACGTCAGAAAGTTTAGTGGACTGCTCTGCACAACATGCCAATTGATCATCCTTTGTTTTCTGAACTATTGTTTTACTATTTCAAACTTTATTTATGCTGATGTATTCATCATGGCAGCATGTAACTAGTTGAATAATGCTGTTATTTGCTGTTAGAATAGATGCTTCATCCCAGATAGCATCTAGCTGGATAGCAACTTGTCGGGCAACAGAAAAAATCTGCCTCTTTGGGACACAAAACAAAGTTGCCACTGAACTAGACAGCAAAGGAGAACATCTTTCTTTGTTTGAAGTTTAACTTAGTGAAAATCCTTGGGGTTTCCATAAAAAATCTGGTTATAATTTACACCTCTAAATATTCAAAAGTGACATACTGATGACTGATGAAAAGCTGCGCAAATTCAGAGCACAGCCAGAAATGCAGTCAAATGATATGCAATGAAATATTGGTGAGTGAGTCGAACAGACTGCTTTAGTTATGTGGAACTAGAAGATCCCTCTGAAACTGGAGAATGAAAGAATCAAAATGAGAGATATATGTGATCTGTAGTCTGGCCCCGCTCCTCCTCACTCTGCCTGACAGCCTTGTAAAACCAATAATATGTGGGGGGAGGGTTGTAAAACCAATAATATGTGACTTACCTCATCACAGTCCAGAAGATCTCATAAAACACCACAGGTATTTGGTCAGTCGGCAAGCATCGCTGGCCAGTTAAGCAAGGAGCTGCACAACCACTAAAATTTCACTTCATTTGTCACCTTTTCTGGCTTCAGAGGAGGCATCCCTGGCCGCCCAGTGGTATATTGTAGCGTGAATGACTGTTGTCATCACAAGTGACATCTCCAGCTTACCCAAAAGTTTGGTCACTTTAACCAAACTTTAAAAAATTTTGGGGTTTTCAGTTGAAATCTCAAAACTTTGAGATTTCAACTGAAACAACAAATAACTAGAAGTCATCCTTGTCTTCATGTTGGCGGCATAGATTGTGGGCAGTGTGGTCCTAATTTATTTTAAATGTGAATTTCTAGATTTTCCTAATACAACTGGCTTCAGTCTCTCACTGCCTTCTGCAATGGCCCCTAATAAAACAGTGATGCAAGATTTGCTTTTTTGTCCCATGACAAGGATCCCCTTTAAAGTCTTAGGCCTTGTGTAGCAGGATTACATAAAAAAGACCAGTCTCGTCCTCAGAAAAATTGTCTAAAAGTGTTAATAGGCATCGACACGATTATGTAAAGTTGGACGTTTCCAGTGAAAGTGTTTCAGTACCTATTTATTCTTACAGATTCTCCACGGCTGCTGTTTAAGACAACACTACGATAGATTTTGAAACGGTCTATCCAGCTATCTGATTATTTGAGGAAATCAGTACCTTAAGTAATCGATTCTGAATACGGTGCAGCTATCCAAGGCGTCGGTTCCGTAATGCTATTATTAATCCCGCCCCTTCCTGTATGAAAACCTTCCGGTACAGTAATTGGAAAGTCAGGCAGCCAATGACGAGCGATGTTTACGTTTTTCACAAACAGCTGAGACCTTCGCCATGGATAGCCTAAAGGAGGACCATCTCATCTCCTTTAGTGATGCGAAAGTCATATGCAAGGCCAATGGTTATTGGGAAAGGCTATTTAAGGAAGCCATAGAAATACAACTTCAGCCCAATAACTTAAATCGGGCCTCGGTGTACTCGATAAATCAAGGGTGGAAACCGTTAATTTCAAAAATAATAACGGGAAGAAGTAACAACAATGGTCAGTCAGACGTAACCGTCCAAGACCCTATATAAGGGAGAACGCAGGCGGGCCCGGGCATCATTACCCTGATGATGAGGGAAAAGTTATCCATCGAAACGTTGGCAGCAGTCAAAAATTTAACACTGTGTGAATCCCGAGAGAATTTCACTCGTAAAATGACATGTTTCTCTATTACGTTGGGCAGATAGATATGGAAATATTACCAAAAATACGACCACGTTTTTGCATTATCAACAAAATGACATCATGCTGTAAATTAGCAACAGTTGGGAATTTGTAAAAACTATTTTTCTCCATCACTTGGGGCGTAAATCCCTCATATCAGTTAGTTTGAACTAAATTAGAGATGAAGAGAGCTAAAGCCTTGTGATTTGACTTAGAATAACCTTAAAGCGATGTTGCTGTTAATTAGATCTCAATTTAATTGTTAAAAAAAGGCAATGTTGGCAGGTTTAACCTGGTTTACCGGGTATGAAACAGACTCGAATGAGATATAGCTTTTTCTCAATTAGTCCGGTAATTTACTTGCATAATGTACTTGCTTGTGCTACATCTAAAATCTTCCCTGATAAATCACCCTCGTATATGTGCACGTGGTATTATGCTACGTGGTATCATGGTACGTGCAGGAAATGCTGGGTGAGTGCTGTAGTCTTTCCATACATAATCTCATGCTGCTGCAGAGTACATTGTTGCCTACTTCATTTCATCCAACACCACCTTACGCTGAAGGCACTCTATACTTCGGTTCAAATTTATGTGATTATTATTTTCACATTTAGGTAAACAGTCAAATATAATGATACACTTTTCTTTTTCATTGTGTTATAATTCTACTTTCCTGATAGGTAAATTTTTTTGCAGTATTTAATTAAGAACCATTTAATTCAGAATCTATCCATTCATTTTAAATTACTCTTCCAGTGTGTCAAAAATCGCTCAGATTTGAGCACGTTAGAACAGGAATATGAAAAACGAGCCTTGGTTAGGAAATAAAACCTGGTAGAAATCTTAAGGTGTCCTGACGTACACATTCAAGCCAAATGAATGCATGTCATAAACACCTGCTAGAAACGATAAAATCTTTGAATAGTTGTTCCCAGCATGCATGCGTACCTAATTTGTCTTGGCAATTAGCAGCCGCGTCTTTGAAAAGACTTAATTACTGTTCGGTGCTGTTGCGATCCGCCGCATGGGTGCGCCAGTGAGCTTAGGCTTATCCTCGTTGATGCTTTGTCATGCGAATGGCATAGATTAGAGCGTGCTCGCTGAATGAATACGCTCGTAAGTAGCCGTTGGCATTGCCGAAGAGTACACACTGATATTTAGCCCAAATTCTCGTACCGTCCCGTTAGTACCCACCCAACACTTTCGGTATATCGGTGTATTTGTTTATTTGTAGTATCCATTATTTGCAAATGATCCTCCTTACCTACCTGCTTCTTCATACTTCGTTCGGCTCTTTCGTAAACTGGTGTATTTTATATTTCCATTGCCGTAGATAGTTAACCAAATACCTCATTATAATATACTGGCATTTAGTGTTCTGAAGTATAAAAATGTTATTAGCTGCGAGTAATTTTCTATCGAACCTTACCTTGTTTCATCATGAATTAAATACAAATCAAGCGACTTAAGTAATGCATTATCATGGTGAGAGTTCTGGGCATTAGTCAGAAATTCTTAATTAACCATCTTTGGCGGCGATCTACTGTACGTGTTTTATGTGAGCGACATGCATCCTTACTTCTTTCTGGTCGAATTACAGTCACGCTAAGTACAAATTGTTAATATTTTGTATGTGTCCTGTTGTCACCAATTCTCAAAAATGTATCGAACCATTAATAAGTTTGGTGATGAAATAATCTTGAGCATTACATTAAATTTTAATACGGGGCATTTTATCGCGGAGAATCACCAGAAGTGTTTATCAAACGAAGTTCTGAATTCTTCTGTTTGATGCCTGATTGAGCCCAATTTCCTCAAGAAATTAATGTGGAAATACGTTGACCAAGTTTTTCATTTCTGCATCGCTAATAATTGTTTGAGATTCGAAATTAATTTGACCTCGGAAATGTCATATATCGGTCAGGAAATAGTTTTATTTTTGCGCTAGGCTTATATCATGTTGAGAGTGCAGAGTCATTTCACAATTTTTTGTCTGCGAAAAGTCGTTTGTCAACAGATTACAAGTTATCCCGAAGAAGGTTTGAGTTGAGGGATGAAATAAATTTGCTTCAGAATTTTGGTTTGATGGCATTTATTACGAAGAACACTCGAGTTTAGCACTTCGGTCATCATAAAAATATTGGTAGGTACCTCTCTTTAAGGTTACATATGGTCACAAAATAGAAAATGCTGGTATTATTGTCTCCCAATAAATACTCAAGGTCGTACCACTAAAGACTCCGGAAATATACTGTTGGTCTCTGAGTTTTTCTGATTTATTTAGTTACGGTGTCGTTACATTACCGTGAAAGAATGTGCGTATTCACTAATTCACGAATGTAGTTGTGGTAATGTTATAAATTGTCGATTGTATTTGAAAAAGCACGAATGTAACTGTGGCGATAACAGGTCGACAGTCATTCTATTTATCAACGCACCTCACTCAGTTGTTTCTAAAAATCGCCACCAGATGTCAGCCGCTATGATTTCAATCGCCGTCAGTAAATTTGAATCACCAAAAAAAACTTCATTTGACTCTTTTGCTTGAGCAGTTGAACATTTACGAGGTGATAAATGGCGACGCTGCACGAGTGAAGGCACTTTCAATACTGGTGACACCTATTTGAAAAATTATCCTGTCGAACCGGTGTTTGTTTGCCCTTCTCTCTATCTCATAGGAAGTTCCTCGCGTCAATGGGTGCATTTAGTAGGGGTATCGCTTTTGATGCGATGGAAATCATTTTCCATGCTTAAAAGTGATGGCGCGTTCCTTTGCATTTACGAATCGATTGTATGTACGCAAGGCAAGCGGAAGTGTCCCCGGGGTCGTATCCCTCGTTCAGCTCCCTGAATCATTCCTCCCTTGTGTAGACCTTCCTTCAGGCTCTCCGTCGTCGATCTAATGGATAGGTTTCGAATGTAATGAAATTTTCGCTATTAGGAGACAGTAGGCAAATACAAATAGACTGAGTACCCTCTGAACGGTCGTGATGCTGCACTTAATCCATAATGCTCACATTTTTGTTGGCACCCAACCACGGCCCGATGGGAAATGTAAAAATGTAGCGGATTTTGCGTCGTGAAAGAGGCGGTGTTGGAAACGCTGTTTTAAGTTGATTGGAATCTTTTTAAGCCGTGAAACACTTCTTCATTGCAAAAGGAATTTTGTGAGTTTTTCGCAACTCTCAAAAAAAAGGTCATATGTGGTTGACTGTAACGCGCGAGTCATTCTCTGAAAAGGGCAAAGGTTAGGAGGCCGTTGGTGCGGTCTGAGCATTGCGCTACTCGCCCATGTGTATACTTACGCGTCTAACACCCAAATCCCCGTCTCTAATCCGAGGGATATGAGAGAGATGCGTCAATTATGAAAAGATTTGGGAGAAAAAGCACTAACTGTGCAAAGTCATCTGTCCAAATTAGTTAATTGTTATGGAGGAAATACTTGTAATACAACTATTACTGAATAAAATACTTTCTCCAACCTCTTTATTGCACAATCTCAAAAATCTGGAATTTCGCGGCAATTCGCGATATTTTAAGTTCAGCTTAATGCCCTGAATTCCGGCAGCGTTAAAAATGAGGCTTTCAATGGAAATCAAGAATTAAGGATGGCATTTCGAGCGTAGAGCGTGATCTCAAGAGGACTTCTTTCGGCAAAGATGGTTTCCGATGCCTTCCGTGGCGGGTGCAGCGATCGCTGTGAATTTCAAAGCAATGCCACGAAAGTTTCGGGAGAGTGCGAAGTGCTAGCGTTAATGGAATCAAATGGCACTAATGTTTAGACGGCGTAAGTGCGAATCGAGTCAGCGCTATTGGAGGACTGGAGGTACCTCGTGTGATGGATATGACATTGACGGACAGCAGCGTAAACTTGCTTCGATGTTCTTTAACGTATAACTTTTCTCGTCTCGTCACTAAAAGAAAAAATACTCACTCGACAAATTGCAAAAGGAAAACTGAATCAACTGAACTGCGTAAAACTTGTGCTGCCGACTTAACGAAAAAAGAACTGAAGTCAAATTACAAAAGAGCAAAGATGGCAGTACCTAGCAACCAGAAGCACAGCAGTGAAGTTTATATTTATACTTTAACACTCAATCTTTTTTCACGCCCTCAATTATTGGCAACACGCCCTAATAATGTGGCAACCATTGCATTTTAATAACCGTGTAGCCTTTATAGGAATGCATTACAATTTTTGACACGTGTAATAGCACTGGGTTAGTTAGATGCTTGGGGTCACAACTTCAAAAATGATCTTTTATACAACGCGGAATTAGATTTATCGGTTCTCAGATTGTAAATATTGCTGTGCCGAAATGAGTGAGCGTGGTGACTGAAGAGTTGCGTGAGTCGGATGGGGGGAAGTGTGAATTATCTGTTGGATTCTGGCTGACTGACTGTCATAAAGTGTCGAAGGGATAATAATCAGCGTGAGATGATGGTGATGTCGCCGCAGTTTAGGTATTTTGAGACGGAGGGCGGAAAAGAGGCTCATTCCCCGTCGGATATCATCCAAATTAGTGTGTCGCCCCCAGAGATTTTAAGGGATGGTTTTAATGGAGTCCACAAGAATGAATAGGTGCTGCGGGCCAGGTGCAGGAGTGTGGTCAATTTGATCGGCGTGATTGCTTGGATTGTCCCGAGCCGGCGAATGGAAAATGGCCTCTCCAGAGAGAGAGTGAGAGAGGAAAGGTTGGAGGAGCGAGGGCTGAAATGAGAGCGATCGATAGACGTGTACTACTCCTCGAGCAGCGCCTGCCTGCGTGTAGTGCCCGCGAGGAGAGAGAAAGAAAGAAAGCGTCGTCTCTCTATCTCTCTCGAGATAGAGAAAGCTTCGTCCTCCTTTGAATCATACAGAGAGAGAGAGGTAGAGGTGGCGGCGCTCAATCAATCAATCAATCTCGTGGAATGAATGAAGCAGCGCTCGTTTAAGGTAGTTTGAGCGAAATATCATTTTACTCAGAAATCAGTGAATTTGGTTTCATTTTAAAGAAAAATATCTCACCCTTCCAATGACACCAAAGATTCAATCCCTTACCGCATTACTTTCGGAGATACATATTTACAAAAAAATACCAGCCCTTTCACATGGGAAATGGTACGTGTATGCATTCCAGAGAGACCTTATCTAACAAATGAGGAATTTCTAACACTTAGATGTCGTAAAAAAACTAACAACGAGCAGTTTGTATGTTTTCTCAACTATTTTTTTTAAATTAATCATATTGTCACCGCAGTAAATTCTTCGGGATCACAACAAACTTTCCGTTTTGATGGAGTTTCAAACGTACCGGATGAGAAAAATGAGTCAAGTTAATGAGTTATTTAGATATTTTCATTTAATTACTTACAATTTCTGTCATATAAAACTATAATTGCACCATTAATAATGCAATTTGAATACGAACGTGGTCTCTATTATGACTAAGGGAACTATGTCGCTGGGACTACTTTGACCATATTTCGGGCGATCGCGAACGAAGGAGGCTTCTTCTCACGTCTCGATCGCACCACACGGGTCCTTTTCATGTGTGTGTGTGTTAGTGTTTCTTTCTTCTTCTTCCGCCCTCTTGTTCTTTTGGCTCCTTCATTCCCTTCCCTTCCGCCTCCTCTCCTCTATCCTCCTATCCGTCCCTTCGCTCTTTCGGACTCCCACAATGCGCTGCGATTTCATAGCGGGGGAAATGAGATACGCATGCGGAACTTTTAAGTCTTTATGAACCTTGTGGCTCTCCATTTTATTTTTTTCATTTTGCCACTGTGAATTCTTTTTGTACACGGCCCCAAATGCTTGCGGCGTACGAGAGACGTGGATTGGCCTTTGTCATTATATGTATAGACAAGTCATACAGTTGTTTTATTTAATATTACTCAAGTTATGCCATATTATTTACGATAAGTGGTGCTGGATTCCTGATGTTATCAGTAGTTTTCCATGATGTGCAACCTTTAAAGCATTATATATATATAATATAAAACTTCGTCACAGGGTGACACTAAACATAAAACATATAAAAAAGAAACTCACGAGTTTAAAATTTTCGGTGGGTCGCCCGCACCTTCATCAGTGATAGAATCTATACACACACACACACACACAATGGAAAACTTCGCCAAATGGCCACAAACACAATTAAAGAGGAAACTTACAGGGGGGTAAAAAGACGAAAGTAAAGAGAAAGTCTTACTTAGAGACGTTTCGGGTGTTAGCCCTTCCTCAGTCACAGAGAGAATGCCTGAGGAGTAAAGAGATGAGTATATATATATATTATAAATAAATAAATATATATATATATATATTTTTTTTTAAATATATACCTTTATTTCAATGCTTATACGGGTTAGAGAGACCTCAGGATGTCGAGATTTTCCTCTAAACAAACAAGTCTAAAAACAGCCAACGTATTTGTTTTTCAAGGCATTCTTTTGTGATATGTCATGGAAATAATTGGTTTTTAATGCATCGTAAACGTTTTATTGGCCTTTTACGATTTTTCAAGAATTTTATTCGGGTTATCACGGACTCACCACTCCTTTCCTTACAATGCTCTTCTTATTGCGAAATGACATCATGTGAAAAAAAACAGGAACAGATTCGCCAGTGGTCTTGTTTGATATTATAGACGCTGTGCATAAGTGAATAGGTGAAGTCAATTACCGCTATAATACTTTCGAAATATTAAACAATGGACCATTATTACCAAATAATTTGCTTAAAAATAGTATTGTCATGACAAACGCCAAGTGGTTCACAATTAACGTTCCATCTGGCGGTAATGCGAGGATTTATGCAAAAAAATAATCGAAATGAGACACCTGAGCCGTGAGCGGACGTGTTACTAGACCTTGGGACGAAGGGACGTGATTTGCGCAATGTACGTTTTAACCATCGTGGCTCGGATGAACAGATTCGTTCGCCGATCACGAATGTGGTCCTCCCCTCCCCCCCCCCCCCGAGTTATTTAAGCGGCGTTTATCTCTTTACTCCTCGAGTCTACTCAATCGTCTTCATTTTCACTCTGCAATTGTCGAGCAACATTACATTCTTCCTAATCTGGTAAACTGTAGGTGCATATTAAGGATGAGTCGAATCCTAATGTCGATTCTCAATTCCACCAATTCTGAGGATATTTAAATATAAATATTCAAATAAAATTTCATTCATCACATCATATTTGTCCCAGTAATTTTGGGTGTAGGCTATCGACTTGTACTTTTTTATCAACAACCTCAATAGGTGAGAATATATTTGCTATTTGTTAATGAATACACTTTTTGAGCGACTTATTGTCTTTGTTATTTCATTTCAGCCAATACTTGAGTTTAAATAATAGTCGTACGCTACTGGTATATCGATATTCCACCTGTCAATAGGAATAAGAATCGACGGAATCGGGAATCGATTTGAAAGTATCGGAATCGAAAAAAAATGGAATCGACTCATCCCTAGTACATATATATTTATAAGTCGCACTCCCGTTTCACTGTGGGCTGGGCTGCGCTCTCGCTCTTCGGTTGCCCCCCTCCCCCCCTCCTCTCGCACCTAAGCAACAGCCCTCTGCCCCACGTGGTCGACCACCAAAGGTCTAAAGGTCAGCGGCTCTCAATATTCGTTTGCTGCGTCGACGGAAGACGGCCGGCAGACCCGAAACACACTCACACGACCCCCCCACCCCAATGCCGTGTTTCCACCGCTTCCACCGCACCGCGAAGGCGTATGCAAGCTACCCACGTATTTGTCCATATCATTTGTGTATGTGTAGAGGTGTCTATGGCATTGTTCATGCGATACGGAAAAATATATGTTTACATTATTTTGATTGGTGTCACCAAGAGCATAACGACTGCGTATGCTTCGCTACGCAAGTACCTACACACACATAAAATAATAACATTCAAAGCAATACTTTAGGAAAGCCTTGAGTATCAATTAAATTCTGACGTACCGACATGTTAACTGATCACTGTCAATATGAAATTTTAGTCTTTACATTTCGCATTAAAGATCTACTAACTAAGTTGCACTAACAATTACATCATATTAGATAATACGAGTTCAACTTTGAAACTGCATGACTAAAAATGCGTAATTCTATATATTTTTTTAAATATACAGAACTATGAAGACGCAAGTGGGCAGAACATTGTTGTTCCGGCGCCCTCGAAGCAGCCCCGGGCGACGCGCCTCCTTCGTTATCTCGATGGCCGAAGGGTGGTGCTCTGACGAGGTGGTTAAGGGCGGGGGGAAATGAAGGAAATGCAGGGAGGGTCGCTGATCGGATACTCGTCATCGCTCGTTTCTCGTGGTTCAGTCATCTTATCTTTTCTGCCAATGGATACGCTTCACTTAGATATGCTACTGCCGCGTCGATTATACCTGTGCGTGTCATTCATAGGTCCGTCTCTTTTGAGGTCACCGCGGAGCGGTCGCAAGGGCCGCCGCTCCCTTCGTACGCATGTTGGGGTGCCGTCGTATCGATTTGCGGCGGCCCTTCGCCCCCCTACCCCGCCCCTCCCGGCCCCTCTGCGACTCACGCACGCACACACGTGTGTACGTGTTTGTCCTCCTTCTCCAACCCGCCGCGTGATGCCGCCGTTGTCGCCGCTCCCTCACTCCCACGACACGCGACTCTTCGCTCGCGTCCAGAGGTGCGCGACCCGTCCTTTAGTTCCCACATCGGGCGTGTGCCACCCCTTGGCCAAAGGCGCTCCTCATTTTTATAGCGGTTGGGAACAGACCACCTATAGCGACCAGATGATGCTAATAGCAGCTCGATGACCAACTCGATGGACAAAGCCGAATTTATGAACGAATAATTCCACAAGATATTTACCCCAATGTGAACCAGGATTAAAAACACCGATGATAAATAACGGCGACTTTAATGAAATGCAATACGACCGCCCAACATTCGTAAACAGTGACGCAGCGGAAGTTCTCAAAGAACTTTTGCCATAGAAAGCACCAGGAGAAGATGGCGTTACGAATGAAGTACTAACAAAATTGGCGGTGAGTACCGTGGAATATATCACGGAACTGATGAACGCATTGGTTAAGTGGGGTTATTTTCCAATGGTCTGGAAAAAGTTGGCAATAAAATGCATCGTAAAGAAAGGTGGCCGAACAACAAATCCGTCGGACTTAAAAGACCGATCTCCCTCCTATCTAAACTTGGGAAGATGAAGGAGAGGGTTGTGGGAAAAAAAGATAAAGGGATACGCGGAGAAAATTATGCCGCAAAAGCAATTGGGATTTAGAAGTGGTTATTCAACCAAGCTACAATACCATCGGGTGGCCGATTTTATATCTGAAGCAGGAAAGAATCAGTGATCGGGATCTTCCTCGATATTTCAAGAGCTTTCGACAGAGTCTGGCATAACGGCCTTCCATTTAAAATGAAAGAATGGCGAATCCCTGGCTGGGTCTTAGAAAAAAAATCAAATCCTACCTGACGACTCGTAAATTTCAAGTTTAACGGGATGGCGAAAAGTCAGCGGAAAAAGACGTAAAAGCTGGTGTCCCGTAAGGATCCGTGCTTGGGCCTCTCCTCCCTAATATTTATACAGCCTAATACAGCCGAATTTCTAGTGAATCGAAAAGACTGGCACTGCATGGTGGCCATGTATGTCAATGATGCAGCCATAGTGAGGAGAAGAAGCTCCAGGTAGTTGCTTACGAATAAAAGGGCAGCCAATCTCTTGGCAAGAAAGTGTCAAGTATTTAGGGATTACAATCGGCAAAGGGCTGGCGTTTAGTATTCATGTAAATGAAATTATAAAGAAAATAAAAGGAATGAACGCAGCATTAGCAGTAACACTTTGCCATAATAGCGCACCGAGACAAACAAAAGTAAAAATATATGAAACAATAATTAAAGCAATAATGCTTTACGGGACACCTGCGTGGGCCGGTCGAACCCATCGCCTCACGAGAAAGATACTATAAATAACCGAAAGGAAGATGTTTTACTTATGCTTCCCCCATGGATGGGATATGATAATGTCTATGAGGAGACGGAATACAAATAAACACTGATACAATTAAAAGAAATGCCGTGGCGTGCTACAGAGGTTTTAAGTGAAAACGAAAATACAGCACTGAACATGTCAGAGATAAATGCCGTCCATAGTATGAATGAAACAAACGAAAGAAGACCGAAAGACGTATTCAATATGAAAAGGGCAGAGGGCAGCCCAGATTAACATTTAAATAGACATTTTTTAATCACGGAAGAAAAGCCGAAGAGGCGAATTCCGCTATTACCTACAGCCCCACTTCGTGAGGCGAACACGACGAGAGGTTTGGAGACCAATACTCTATGGAAACTGTTTCCTTGCTCTCAAACCATAGAGTGTGACGTCATTTATATTAAGATATTCATGGTATTGAACCGACTGAATTCCCATCACGAGGTGAGAGATTTTCACGGGTTCCGGTTTATTTTGAAAGCGTTGCCGAGATCCGAGTTACGTGCGACCGCCAGCAGGAGCGTGCATTTGCCGATCCGGTATATACGCTATACGAGGGCTACTAGACGAGTCGGCCGTCGCCAGGCGTTTGTTTCACTGCCGCGACTTCGTTAGCTGTCGTTCCGCAATTGCGTTTTTGGCGTACGCCACCAAAGTCGCCCTTCTATGAAAAATAAATCCTTCGAAAAATACGCTATCGTTCGTAAGGTTGAGACAGTGGAAGAGGTCATGAAATCCAACGTAGTATTCCTTAATTCGTTGTCTCGGGTGTGACGTCGTGGAATTTGCTTAGCATTGTAAATGACAAGTAACTTAGTTTTTCCAAATGGATTTATCATAAAAAGATGTCCTAGGTTTCAACGAAGCTCGTCATAATTAAGTAGATTGGTAAAAAGAAGACATAGAATGTACAGTCACTTTAAATTGGGCGGGGAGGGGAGGGGAGGAGTTGGGAAAATGGGAGTTTAGACGTTGGGGTGGATGTGGAAATGAGGAGGTTGGGGGGGGGGGAGGGAGGAGGGGTAATAGTTTGTATCGTGGAGTTTTGGGAGAGGGGGTGTTGGAGATGGTGAAGGGGTTAAGAAGGCGGGGAGGGTTTTGCAAGCGTAAGGGTCGAGTGGGAACACCGGAGACAACTCAGTGACCACACTAGACTCCAGCGCGGGTGTGGGAGGGATGAGGTTAGGTGCGGAGATGCCCCTCATTAGGGAGCCTAAGTGTGGAATGGAGGAAGGGCAAGAAGGTGGGAGTGGGTGCTGTACACAAATTCATTAACGATCATTTCGTTGCGACGGACATATTTCAAAATCTCCAATTTTTGCAGCGCGTCCAGCCTCGGCCCTTTCTTCTCCAGGTGCAGGATCTCCGGTTCAAAGTCACTTAGGTGTTTTTCTTCAAGTAAAAGTTTGGCGAAGAGAGACGACGGGTCCTTATTTCTAGCACACGCTTCGTGTTCTTTAATGCGATCTCTAAACATTCGTCGTGTCTGGCCAATGTAAGTTGCCGCACATTCACATATTCATTTATAAAGTCCACTTTTTACTGTTGAAGGAATTCTGTCCTTGGTGTGTGATACCAACTCCCTGAGGCACTGTTTATCGTAAAAGACAACTTTGATTGGGTCTTTTGGAATTTTTTAGGAAATTTTGACAGATAGAGCAACTATACTAGCACTATAGAAAACGTCTCCATTTTGCACTAGAATCTTCACTTCGGTGAGTCCCATATAGATATTTTGAGATATTGCTTCTGGCTAATCATAACAATTTATTCTGGCAGAGTTTATTGATTAACCTTTCAGAGTAGCCGTTATAAGTTGCTATTATTTTAATCGTTTTCAGTTCCTTTTTGAACATTGGATTATGAATTTGGGATGGAAACCAGTCTATGAATCATAGCATGGAATGTAGAGAGTTTTTGGGAAAAGTGGTCCGAATGTCCGAATCCAATCCAACGTTCCAGCTGTCTGAACATCTTGCTCCACTCAATATTGTCGAAGGCTTTCTCCAGGTCCACGAAAATGCGACATAAAATGGCTTGTTCTCATGTGTTGTTATATCCACGATTAAGGTACGTTTTCATGAACGCGTTTCAGACGAAGGGACGCGAAAGCGAGGTATTCAGCCAATCAGAAGCCCAGATTTCTTCGCGTGAGTTCGCGTAGAGTCGCGTCGCTCAATATGAAATATTTTCAACTTTCGACGCGTGGAACGCGTAGAATCACAAACATGGCCGACCGGCAAAGTGTAGGTTTCATGGATGAAATGATCATCTCCGAAATTCGAGAGAAGTACACGTACCTGTACAATTATAAAGACTATCGATACAAGGATAGAAACCTAAGGAGAAGGCGTGGAGGGAGATAGGAGTATCCATTGGAGTGGAAGGTAAGAACAACTTTTATTTCCGATGATTCTCAAAGCTAACGTGTGTCGATGCATTTGCGGTAATATCATTGTGTTTTACAGAAAAAAAATGTGTCGGCTCGGTGGAAAGCCCTCCGGGATAAGTATTGAGGGTCAAAAAGAAGCCCAGAAGTGGCTCAGGTGAAGCTCCTACGCGTAGGTTCGCTTGCATGCGAACGGTTCACGCGAAGAAATGACGCGTCTCGTCGCGCGCGTGCGCGTCTGACGCGTCCATGAAAACGTAGCTTTACTCTCAGTAGACCTGTGCGCCGTCGCGCCGCCGATGGATTATGTACCGCCGACGCGGAAGCTGCTCTGCCCCATGAGTGCGTTATCCTCATAGTTGGTCTTTTACCGACAATTGCCCCCGATGCATCGGAACTATACTTATATTCACTTATTACTGCGGATTACTCATAATCATATAAAAATTAATAACTAATGGAAAAGAGAGCAGTACTTTGTTGATGTGCTGTTGAAAATAGTCTTTCAATTAAATCTGTACGATAGGAATTAACAAAGTTATCACTTTGTTTTGAGCCAGCAACAGCACGTCCAAGCTTCCTCGGCATGGATTTTACTCTGCTCAAGTCTGTAGTGCCCCATGAGTGCGCTATCCTCAGTTTCCCGCTTGATGCCGTCCTAATCAACATTGTGAAATAGGAGATTCAAATAATGATATAACAGGCCGCATAATCGAACAAGGTGATGGATATCTTCAGTGCTCCATTTCTTTATAATATGCGTATTTAGGACGTGTGATATCCAGATTTCCCTTCCTCACTCACCTACCTAAGAAACTTCTCGTTAGTTTTTCCGTCTATTGCGCTTTTTCTGTTCTCCCTCCATAGTTACATCTCAAAGACTCCTGTTTTTTCCTCTTTCCCTTCCGAGGTTCTATGTCTCCCAGCCAGTCAATGCAATGTAAATGTGTGTGACAACAGGAGTTTAGCCATTTGGTTTAAATAGATGCTGTGGAGGCTCGAATATTAGCTACGTTCAATACTAAAACACTAGTCGTGTATTTACACAATAACCCTTTTACACTTTGATCGTAGGTAAACGAAGTTCAAGGAAGTAAATCAACAATGCAATCATAGTGTATATAGGAGGATGGTGAGTGCATTCGCCACTTCGTATTGAGAATGGAGAAGGAATCGCCGTCATGAAATTGCATACGAGGTTTATTTCCTTCGGCATAGATGATTCGTAATCTTCCATGAAATGCCGTTTACATAATGCAAATAGTATCTGAATCGATACCAATTCTTCACGTAAACAAGCACTAAAATAACACGAAGAGAAACCTGAATCACCTAAATTTGATTAACGCGTAGGTATAGCGTTGTATCGCTGTGCCGTTACTTTACTTTTCATCTTCGACCTATAAAAATTCTGAAAAACCATTAAATGGGCAAGCTATTTTAAGTGCCTCCGGAAAGGCTGCAATGAATGTTGAGCTAGGGGGATCCAAGTGGTGACATGAATATTCTCTTCTACTGCGGAGCTTGAAACAAGAAAAACATGTCCTCTTTCTTTTACCGCTCTTCAACTTTAAGTCATTCGATATTCACTGAAATATGTACATCAATTCACGTAACGAATTGTATAAAAGGTATTGTTGCAGTTTATATTCCGATTAATAACAGCAGCCTATTCTTCGGAATTTTTTCCTGTAGCGTCCCCTCCTCACTCTCTCCCCCCCCCATCCCCCACCGACTGGGATTTCCCTGCTTGAGTTTGGCGGGTCAGTCTTAATGGGTAATAAAAGGGGAGCCTTATGAATTTTTCATCTGCGGGTGAAGCAAGTGCTGAAGTACAGGTAATGGATCTTAATTAAAAAGATAATAAGCATGGTTGGAGGGACGGTTACAAAATTAACGTCTCTGCGGAAATCTGAGAGGGAGATACGTTGTCTCGGCCCCGATGCAAAGAGGCTGTGGGTACGATTTCTGTTTGAACGATTGGAGGGGTGGAGGTCTCTTTAGAAGCACAAAGGAAGAAGGAAGAGGCCCTGACCATTTAAACTGACAAGTTTGTCCGATATGCGGCACCCACGGAGAATAACAAATGTGCCCATCAGATTATGTGCCCATCAGATTCCACGCATGGCTTTCAAGCAATAATGTCCCCTCTTTGTCTTTTGTTTTACCTAAGGTGTCATTGAAAGATTCTGTCCGCATTGTCCTTGAGGTCGATGACCACTGAAAATGCCCCTCTAAAGGGGCATTTAATATTGACAGAGGGGGAGCGGTGAAGTGGTTCAAGGTAGGCGCGCCGCTTTTCCTCCGGATTTCCCACGCACTGGGCATTTTCTAAAAGAAGGGAGCAGACGCATGTCTGCTGCCAAAGATGATTGGCCCGTCGAAAATCTGTTGGTGGTGTTTGCGTGCACTAGAAAGGACAAATATAGACACTTGCGCTATGGTCTTCATTGAGACAAGTCGTTTTACTGTCTACGGTCTATCAAAAGAGTATCATATAAATAAATCTGTCATGGCTCCCACTCGCTTAAACCGAAACTATTCGAGAGAAGGGAAAGTTCCAGAATGTCATATTTGGTTCAATTTCTACTTTCATTCCGAAACGAAACTAAAATCAAGCCAGACATAAGGTTTCAATCTGAAACCAAGTCTCATTGAATAAGAAAGCTAATAGTTTTGTTCCGATACGAAACTACTCATTGGTTCCTGTTTCGTTTTGCAGCCGTGTTTTTTTCAACGGAGTGCCTTTCGATTAAAAAACGTGGTAGCCGTATGATGGGTGGCCAAAAAAGGAGTTGGTGCGCTTTAAATACTCTCGTACTTTTCGAACAATCGTTTAAGTCTAGAAGATGGAAGGCAGGATACCTAACTTATTTTGACATTTGTGGTACTGCACTGTCAATGGAAACATTAATGAACCACCAAATTAATTTAATTTTGACTTCGACATTTCTGTTCTGATTGAACATAGCTCTAAACATACGGTGATATTTTTACTTAGGTCGTTGCTGTGTTTTCTGCTCTAATTGAATTCCGATAATTTTTTACTACGAGGTCGTTAAATATATAAAATGTAATGTGTTGTGGTATCTTAGATGTGATGTGGTGAAAAAGTTCCATAATTACAGAGAAAACACTCGCAGTTTCACTAATGAAAGATTTAACTCGACTTTCCCTGATATTACGTCATCATCATCATCATACTATTAAAGATTTGGGTATAAAATATATTCATGAAAAATGTGGGTGGCGAAAGAGATACGCGTCAAACAAAGCAATTTTAGAAGGGCGTGGGGCTGGAAGACAGAAACCGTCCGGAGAAACCCTGGGAAAGGGGCGTGTGCTGGGGAGGGAAGGGTAAATATCAAACAAGAACATTGAAAGTCCAAAAGGTTTAAGTGGGATGTCTATAGAATCTACAGACAGATGTCTATAGAATCTACAGTGTACAGTACAGTTTCACCACTACTGGTGAGGGGTGGGAAATAAAAACCGTAAAGGCTCGGGAAATCCTGGGAGAGGGCGTATGCTGGGGAGGAAGAGGGAATCAAGAACAAAAACATGGAAAATCAAAGCGTCGTATCCTTGATGATGAGTCATCGGCCGCTACCGAGTACCCCCGGAAGTAGTGCAAGACATCGCCTGGGAATGACGGTTTCTGCTAAAACCAGGTTGTCAATTGTTACATTTGTTATTTCTAATTTAATTGATTGATCAATTTTTCTACTTCAATTGTCTTTTCACTATTCTCGAGTTACTTTTTCTAGGACGCAAATTAAGAGTAATGTTGAGAGTCCATCTCTTTGACTTACTGCTGTTTTAATTTCGAAGGGTTCCGAAATTTTGCCCCTGAATTTTAATTAACATTTTTGGTTAGTGAGCGTCTGTCTAATGGTTTGTAAGTATTTTAGAGTCGTGTCCTTGTCAAAGTTTGATCATGAGATTCGCGATCGACTGAATCATAGGCTTTTTTGAAGTCAACGAAGGTGCAGACAATACTCTTGCTGTGCATCTTTTGGTGTCGAATTGTTAGTTCTAGATTAAGAATTTGTTCCGGAAGTGATCTACCTAGCCTGACGCCTGCTTGATATTCGCCAATTTTGGATTGAAGTTGTTACTGAATAAGAAAGCATTGTGAGATAATTTTATATGTGACAGGAAGGAGTGGAATTTCTCTGTAGTTGTTTACATCTGTTCTATCTCCTTTTTTAAATAAAATGGATGAATAAGGACATTTTCCGTGTCATTAGGGATTTGTTCAGTTTGCCGAATTTTTATTTTTTGTGTTATTTCTGCTATGGTTTTTGGTCCAGTTGCTATCACGAGTTCTGCTATGATTCCATCTTCACCTGATGCTTTAATGTTTTGGGACTTTTTAATTTGTCTTTGGTTTCTTCTTAACCTGGTGCTTGTGAACTAGGGTTGTTTTCATTGGGATCTTTTGGTGGAAATCTTTCGTTGGGTTCTGGGCAGTTCGGAAGTATTTCGAAATAATTAGCAAATTCTCAGCCATTGTCTAGATTGTTAAGTTCCAGTTTCCCATTTTCTTTTCTAAAGCGACGGTTATGGGGTTGGTACCCCAATAGTTTCTTTTTAAATGTTTAGTAAAAGTTTGAGTTGTTTTTCTGTAAGTCTTCTTTGAATTCCAAGAGTTAAATTTATTATATTGCCTTTTTGTTCGCCTGATTAATTCGGATATTACTCTATAAATATTAAATTTGTAATAAAAATCTAAAAAATGGGAGGCCTTTTCCATAAAACCCTCCGCTCTCTAAATTTACAATGTGGTACATAGATGAATGCAAGAGGTGATAAAAATACATACAGGATCGTTTGAATGGCATTTCATCATATTTGAAAAACAATAAATAAAATTTTAACAGTAAAAGAGGCATATCTGTTTACAACGAAATTTATCGCTCGCATTTGAGATACCAGGTAAATTAGTAATGAATTTGTCTTATAAAATTTAGTAATGAAAGGGTATAATATTAGGTTTGATAGAAGTTGTACGATACGATATCTGCTAAAATAGTTAAAATTTAAAGAAATTTCTCGCATACGTTAATAAAAATTTAATAAAATAAGTTTTAACATGAAATAAACAATTGAACACATTAAATAATAAGAAACATTGAATAATTTATGCTATAACATGCTGAAATACTTGTAAATACATTGTCTTGATAAATACGCCGCCGGTAAAAACCATCGGCTCGGCGCGCCGTCGGAGCGCCGCCGGCCGCCGACCCATTTCCAGCCGGCGTCCGCCGCCGATAGTTTATCCATCGGCGCACAGGTCTCTCAGGCAGCGTATGGCCTCCCTGGCACCCCTGCTCCTCCTTGAATCCAAACTGGATTTCCGAGAGGTTGTCTTCAATTTTCCGTTCCATTCTTCGGCTTATTATTCTTGTGAGTAGTTTTGATGAATGTGATACTAGACTCAAGGTTCGTTGCTGCTCACATCTCTCAGTCATTGTCTTCTTCGGTATCGCAATCATTAAGCTCCTTTGGAAGTCCTCTGTAAGTGTTCCGCTTTGGTAGCTATTTCTGATTATCTTGTATAGGTTATCCTTGGCTTTTCTTCCGAGCGCTCTGATGATTTTTCCTTTTATGCTGTCTTCTCAAGGTGATTTGTTTTTCTTGAGGTTTTCTATTGTTCTATCGAATTCACTTCTAAGTATGAGTGAGCCCCGATCTTCCTCGTCAACCTCACTCTCGTCATTCAGTGGGTTTTCTTCCAGCGGCGTCGGCCCTCGATAGAGTTCTTCGGTGTATTGATTCCATCTATTCCCAATGTCCTCATCCTCTATCAATTTATTCCCGTTCGCATCCCTGATGTTGTTGCTTCTCGTTTTCCTCCCTTCGAAGTGCTTCTTCACTAGCTTGTATGCTGTTTCCAGGGAACCGAACTGGAGCTGAACCGGTGAAAAAACGAATCACTCCGGAGGATTTTTTGTGAACCGGTTCGAATTGCGAACCTCTGTGGCGGTTCGGAGCGGAGCGGAAAAAAACTTCGCATCGCTCCGGTTCGGAGTGGAGAGAAGGTCGGAGCGGAGCGATTGTCGGATCGCCGTCGGAACGGAGCGTTCGTACTCATCTCTCCGCTCCGAAACCCTCATGGAGGCCCCATGCAACAGCTATCGCTCCGGAGTGCGTCGGAGCGCTCCAGAATACCACGGACGAGGATACCATGAGACATCAGTCAATTACAAAACAACTCTTGTTGAGGCAAAGTCTATGGTAGGATAGATATAGCTGAATGGACTGCCCTTTCGGCTGGTGCGGAATGAAATGGTCTGCTAAGTATTGTCCAGTAGTTAATCCTTTTAGTGTGCCTATGACGAGGCTCCGGCCGGTTCGTTACGAAAATAACAATTTAGATAAATTCTAGGGAATTAGATTATCAATTTTTCAAACACTCTACATTACTATAAATAAATAATCTTCCATCACCCTCGATATTAACGTTCTCTATAATTTTATTCCGTCATATTCAATTAAACTTCACGTTGCAGCTATTAGACTTAGAATGAAGTTGTATTCATTTTGTGGCGTTCATAACTTTTACCATCAATGTGATCCTTTGTTACTATGCGAATGGGGCAAAAACTCTTAGTAGTAGTACTTCAGTTTAACTTTCTTCGACATCTAAGGTTATTTCGAGCATAATGTTTGCCACTTGTAGACACGGGTAGCAGCACCCGGACGAGCTGAACCATCGTCATCAAAATTCGAGCCGTGCCAGGCTTTGCTTCGGTCATCTAGCGGGAACCGCTATTTCCGTCGTGGCAGGGCGTTGCCGTAAAAATTCGTTCGGCAAATTTTTCTGTTACATCAGACTTTGCATGAATTGAATCTTTGAAATCCTTTAATGCACCCAGACAGAGTACATTTCGATTTAGATCCCGTTCCTCGTCGTATTCGAAGTACTTATGTACTGGGTTTCTTCAGTCTTCTGGGCTCATTTTTTCTCTTGAGAAATTAACTCTCTCTCTTCTGCCATTTGCATTGGCGTTCTCTCTGAGCGCACCAGCGAGGTAATGGTTGTTTGAGATGCTCACAGGAAGAGGGGGCCCTTTTCGCCGCTCATATGCATTTGTACTTTAACGACGCGACGTAGCAACAAAAGAGGTCGAAGTTTTCTGGATAATAATTTCCAAGTGCTAGTTGATTCAGGGCTTCTTTAAGAAAACCTATCATTGTCAAGGTTTACTGGTGTTTAGTCACCTTGCTCAAGCTTGCTTTGGTAAAAGTTTCTCCTCCCTCCACCAAACCTGAGCGTTCCTTCAAGTGCTACGCTCCGAACCGGAGAGCTCGCCACAACGGTTCGGCTCCGGAGCGGAGCGAAACAATCCAATATCGCTCCGAAGCGGAGCGGTGATATATGGCGAACCACTTCGGCGCTCCGGAGCGGAGAGACCACGATACGGGACGCTCCGCTCCGGTTCGATTCCCTGGCGGTTTCGATGTTTCCCTTCTTCATGTTTTCGCTGACTTCCTCGCAGCAGCTTTCGATCCAATTCTCCCTAGCCTTATTGCATTCTCTATTGATTTGGTTTCTTAACCTCTTGTGTAGGGTTGCCTCTCCTTTGTTTCTGGAGTTCTTGTATTTTCTTCTTTCTTCTATTAGTCTCTTAATCTCCGTCGTTATCCATGGCTTCTTCGTGTTGGCAGTTTTACTCACCAGTTCTCCGATGCACAGTTCATCCTCATTTTCTAGTTTCCTGTCGACGGCTTCGGCTAATCTCTCTCTATTTCCTTCTTCGTCCAGTATTTTCGTGTTCCGCCTTTGTTCTCGTTTTATCCTCTTGATTTTCTTGAGTCGAAGGTGCCTGCCCATGGCTATTAGGTTGTGGTCACTGTTTATATCCGCACCGGGATAGCTCTTGCACTGCTTTACTTAGTTTTTGTATCTAACTCTGGCAATTATATAATCTATTTGGTATCTGTCTATATCCCCTGGCATCTTCCATTTGTACCTCCTACACGATTGGTGTCGAAGAGAGTGTTAGCTAATTCAATATTCTTCTCATTGCAGAACTCGACCAGCCTTTCTCCTTTTGCCCAGTCCGAAATGTCCTACACTATTACCTTCTTTTCTCTCTCCCACCACTGCGTTCCAGTCTCCCATTATAATGCAGTTATCTTTCCCCTTCACTACCCCGAGGACTTCTTCAATCTGCTCGCAGGCTTCTTACATTTCTTCTTCCGTATGGCTAAGAGTCTGCATGTACACCTGCAATATCACTGTACGTCGGCTCTCCTACCAGCTTCGCCATCAGGATCCTTTTGCTGTACTGCCAGATTGACTTCACTCTCTTGCACCATTCTTTCTTCAGTATGATGCCTACTACACCCGCAATATTCTGGTCGTCTCCTGAATATATCTCTCCAGTAGTCAGTCGTCTGCCCCCCCCCCAACTTGATCTAGCTGACTCCCAGTATATCTACCTCTAGCCTCTCCATCTCTACCTTCACGTTCTCCAGCTTCCCGCTCACACCTAAAAATCTCACATTCCATGTTCGTATTTTGCAGTTGTCCTTCCTGACTGATGTACCCCTCCCAGTAGTCCCCACCCGGAGATCCCGGAGACTGTTTTACCCCCGGAATATTTTACTTGGCGGTCGTCATGTCATATAAATAGTGCTGGCCTGCATCTTCTGGAAGGACTAATGTGGTCATTTCCCCGTTACCTTCCACATCGCAGTAACCCGGCCGATTCCGTGAACTTCACTCTCGCCCGAAGCTGTGGCTGTTGATACCGATCCGTTGTGATGTTGTCCGATCTTCTTGATCTGCGCTATCAATGTCCTCTGACTGGTGCCTCTCAGTAGTGGGGTCAAATTCGGGTGGCGTGCAAAAGTTGGTTGGGAAGCGAGGAAAATATTTTTTCCCTCGCTTGCTCTCGACCCTGCCAACCTCGGCACGGGAGTCAAACACGCTGCCACTGGTCCAAAACGGACCCTAAAACTTGGGAACCAACGTCGTCTCAATTTTCCTATCAATATTTTTCTTGCCTCAAGTTGGTAAAATCATTTAGAAGAGACACTTTGGGAAGTTCTCGGCGTGTGTTAACTTTCTGGTATCCTGCCGTGAACCACTTCTGCGGCCCATCAAGGAATTGTCCTTGACATAGCTTTTTGTGTGGAAATCGGGAATATTCATTAAAATGTATGTTTAGCACCCCTACTTTACTTCTATGCTCTACAAAATGAGGTATTTCTAACACTTAGATTTCGTTAAAAAACTAACAGCGTGTAGTTTGTATGTTTTCTCAACTAATACGGGCACTTCGGGGAGGCGGAGGCCCAATTGAGGTCCTTTTGACCTCAATCCGCCTCGTTGGCATCGGCCTCGAAGTGGCTGTGGCTCGCTTACTTTCCCTTCCCATCCCTGTCCCCCTCTCCCACTACCATCCACGCTCGGATATAAGCGAAAGCTTCCTGCCGAGCCGGAGGTAGTTACTCCGCGGGTGTAGATACCCGAAACCGCTGTACTTCTATACTCTACAAAATGAGGTATTTCTTACTATTCAATGGGAGCATTTAAATGGAATGATCAACATGTGCATATAATTACTGTAAATACAATGCCTGCTGGCAGTAATTAACCCACGCGGAAAATATATATCTATATCTTGTCTACACCGGTCTATGGCTAGATGTAGATCTAATAGATACCTATTAGATGTCTATACTTGGTCAGTTACCTGTCTTGAAATACCCATCTGTACATGTACACCTAATAGATATCTAATTGATGCCTACGATAGATATTATGAGGACGATGGGACTATAGCATTAGCACCAATCAGATTATAGATGACTATTTTTGGTCTAGTCACATCTATGCCTAGATGTAGATCTAATAGATGTCTATAATTGGCCAGTAACCTGTCCTGAAATACCCATAGCTGTATAAGAATCGTACTACGGCAGATTAGATCG
Organism: Ceriagrion tenellum; assembly: GCA_963169105.1. Taxonomy (NCBI): domain Eukaryota; kingdom Metazoa; phylum Arthropoda; class Insecta; order Odonata; family Coenagrionidae; genus Ceriagrion; species Ceriagrion tenellum. The sequence continues at coordinate 165,755,888 of OY720636.1, forward strand.
CGCCAATAAAATTAGAGAGCTAGATTGTAGAACCGATGGGTATAAAATGTCATTTTTTCCGCCTGGTATGGAAGCACCCCCTGCCACACACCCTTTGGGTGGCTTGCAGGGTATGACGTAGATGTAGATGAAGAACACCTAATAGATATCTAATAGATGTCTATGATAATTATTATGAGGATAATGGGACTATAGCATTAGCACCACTCAGATGATAGATGACTATTTTTGGTCTAATGACATGTATGCCTAGATGTAGATCTAATATATGCCTATTAGATGTCTATAATTGGTAGGAGTCATGTCCATGGCGGAAAATGAAGGAATCACTCCTTCGAAGCCAGAGGTTTATGCTGGAGGCTTACAGAGGCGTACGTGTTCAATCGACAAATACCTTTGACTGCTGCTCATTACTGTTGCTAGCTTTTTCATAAATAAACAACCGCGACTTTATACCTCTGGAGAATTATTCACTCAGATGAGAAACAAGCCGAAAATCCATCTCCCTCGGATTTCTCGCTGCACTTATTTCTTAGAAGTAAAAAATGATTAGTATAATACTGGTCTACATTGTTTACGTGACATTTTTCTTCAAATGGGTATTTCAGGACTGGTTAGAGAGGTTTATTTTCCAGCAGTTACCTCGCAAATGTGCAGGCCTTGCCTCTCAAGCTTCTGAGAAATAACAGAAGCGCACCCGACCCTCAAACACCAACACCCAATACACATCTAATGGATATCTTTTTGAGGTTCATCTTCATCTGTGCATTTATTGAAAACACATAGCCGTTTATTTCCGGTAGTCTTCAAGGGAATAAGTGCATACCTTCTATTTCTTTGTGCCAACCCACACAGCACAAAAATCCTTGGGACGTCCCAGGGACGGTGGTATGTCCCGAAGTCGTCCCGCGACTAATCTCGTCCCGTTCGGGACGCGTATGGGACGTCGCTTGCGAGTCGTGTATACCGCGTGTCTAGTTTCCCAAATGCATATTCGATATCAATAATAAACTAATAATAGCATCCACGTGGCATGAAAATTGGTGCAATCTTATTTCTTTCTCAATTCTACTTCGAAATAATGTATAATTAGATCGCCAATAATAACGTGTTATAAAGAAAAGCCGTATAAGCGTCCCTGACGTCGGATATGAAGCTTTAAAATCACCAGCCTTAGGTAATAGACGTCAGCTATGTTGAAATCACGTACTTAGAGCAGAGCCATATCTAACAACTACATTCTTTATAAAGCATAAAATACACGCCAACTTTCTTGATCCGAAATAGCGTATTGGTAGAGTGTAGGTTAATCGAGCGGAAGGCCGTAGGTTCGACTCCCCAAGCCAGTAGGAATTTATATGTCGTCCATTTTCACCGTTATTCGAAGGTAATAAGAAACAACTTCAAAGGTCTTTAAGATCTATATATTTTTATTATAAAAATAATTTTATTATGACAAATCCCCAAATCCCAAGATGCGTGCCTTGGTATCTATAGACAGATATCTATAAGACATCTATGAATAGATATCTATAGATTGATATTGGTACATAGATGTCTATGAGATATCTATGAAGAGATGTCTACTAGACTAGATATCTATTGTTAGATATATATGAGATACCTTTAGATACACATCTATTAGATCTGTCATTTTGACAATAATAGATATAATACCATAGATATCTAATAGATCTCTATGATATTATATCTATTAGATGTATTCCCTTCTAACCATCAATATCTAATGTCCATCTATTCGATATTTTTTTCCGTGTGGGAAGCTATCCAGCGATGACAAAATACTCGCGAGTACGTATATAACATATTCGTAACTAATAAAATGTATAAATAGGAATCAAAAGAAAATTTGACAGCACCTGCTTTACCTCCTAACGCCACCTTTTTTCAAATCGGGCAAAAGAACACTTTGAAACAACATCAAACTATATTTTCCCATAAAAAGGTACAAATATCCACACGTATACATTTTCAACCTTGCCGCTTATTCCGATGGCATTGCCTATTCCTATCACTTTATTTCTTACCTTGGCAAGATCGTGATGTTTTTTATGCTTTATGATATTATATTGAGGTATCTCTTTGCACATGAGAAATTAGCATTTCATTCAGTGTTTCCTCTGATGCCAATCCGACCGAGAAAGACTCTATGGTCTAATCAGGGATTGTTTCAATCAAGAACAGTGTTCTTGGTTTCAATGCTTCCCGCGATGTGTCGGATACCATATTTCTATTGTTTGTGACGTCACGTTCCGCTCACGGACGACCGTATCCTCGCCCTTTCCCCGACCGGCAGCGCTCGGTGCTGATGTTGTTGGTGCTTTGGTGCCGGTAGAGGAGATTCGTCCTCGAATTGACGGTCGAGAGAATCCGATAGTGCAATTTGTACTCCTTGGTCTCCATGACATATCTCAGCAAATGACTAACATCTCTCCAGTTATCACTTGATGGATGACTATTAAATTGACTTAGGTAGCATACATGGAACATTATATCCGGCCTTGTAGTGTTTGCAATGTAAAGTAAACTTCCTACCGCTTTGCCGTATAAACTACTATCAAATGACTCGCAATCATTCACATTGGACTTCTTAATACTAATAGATTTCTTTGGCAATTCTAAGGGTACAGCTACTCCTCTTGCATCTTCAGATATTCCAAAATTTTTCAATACAGACTTAATGTAAGCAACTAGTTCAATAGAAATACAATCATCTTCCTTCCTTGTTACGGAGATTGACAAAAAATTGCATATTGGTCCCAGACACTTGATGTGCAAGTGATTACCTAATTTGCCCTTAGTCTCTGAAATTCTATCCTTTGCGCCATTCATTATGACATCATCAACATAAACTCCCACCATTAAGTTACTTTCTTGATTGAAGTACGAACATGGATCACTTTTTCCTCTAATTAGCCCTAAATCTGAGAGTATGGAGTCGAAAGATTCATTTAAATCTTTGCCTGACTGGTGTAAGCCATAAAGACTCCTCTGAAATTTGCAGACACATTTTTCCTTTTCTCCCTGTACAAAATATTCTGGTTGCTCCATGTACACAGTTTCCTTTAACTTCCTATTTAAGTATGCCGAATTTACATCATTATGTTCAATCGACCAGTTTCGCTACCAATACTGCTATAGCCATTAAAATCCTAACAACTTTCTTTCGAATAACTGGACTATATATATGTCTCTATAGTCAACCCCAGGAATTTGTCTAAATCCTCGCCCTTTCCCCGACCGACGGCGCTCGCCGCTGCTGTTGCTGCTGATGTTATTGGTGCTTTGGTGCTGGCAGAGTCCTCGACTCGACGGTCGAGAGGATGCGATTGCGTGCTTCGTGCGCGTCGAGTGGCAAATGAACGACGGCCCATTCGCATCGGATGCGGTGTGCGGCACCCCTTCGTCACTCTGCCGCCTCTCCCCTCATTCCGTGGGGAGCAGGAGGGTGCGGGAATACTGCCAAAATGAGGAGTCGATGGAATTCCCATCAATTGCGGAACATATTTCCTGGTCTTCGTATGTTTACGGACGAGGCCGCGAAATCTCCGTCCATCCGAGCACCTCCTCAGATGAGGGGAATGCATTCACTCTTTCGGTCGCTCCGATATCGGAGGATTCTCGTCCACGTCGGATTCCAGTTTGATTTACCAACTTATGATGGGAAGAAGTTTTGAGTTATTCAACGAGAGATGTAAGATGAGTTTTTGAGATAGTCACAGGACGCATTTAATTGTTTTTCGCTGCTTCTGGTTATTAAAAAAAAATTAAGGAAATCTCGAAGAGTCTGCATAATAATATTTCGCCCCAGCATGTGTCCACACGGCATAAAAATACAATTACTCGCCTGCTTTTTAATCTGTCGTTTTCTCAGTTAAGAATATTATTTAAACGATATTTTTCATTTCGTTCGAAGTTAATGAGTTTAATGGTGTATGGGAATGAAGATGTTTGGGAGCTGGTTTCCGCCAAAAAGTCCCTCTGAAAAGAGTGAGAGAGGTGGGCTAAAGTTGTGCGTGTCTTGAGCGGCGTCTCCCTCGCGGTGGGTGGGCAGGCTGGAACGTGGAGTTGGAAACATTAGCCGGGACAACAAATCACTCGTCTGGATCAGTTATCGAAGCCAAGTCCCCTGATTTCCTTGCTTGAACCTGATTACTCGTCCAAAGGTGAACATCCAAATTTTGGAGTGACCTTATCCTCGCGAACTGAAGTGCAAAGCGCGCCAATACGATATTTTTGATCCATCGGATGAATGCCCGGCTGGTAAGGGGATCGAGTCCTCTTTCCATCGAAGCCTCCATGAAATTCACACTTAGATTGGCGCCCGACCGGAAAGAACCGCACTCAGATATTGGTATATAAGCACTCTAGACCTCGTCCGAACCCCAATGCCTACCATACGGGCGGCCAGGGTTCAAATCCCGGCAGAGGCGGATGTTTTTTCAGAAGGAACCCGATCCCTACTTGAGTGTCTTGTGGAGGGCACTTCAAGTACAGCACTCTGTCTGTCAGATGAGACGTTAAACCGTGGTCTCCTTGGCGCCTTTCGATAAGAGCAGGCTAATGCCGACGCTGGGTTTCCATCCACCCTTACCTATCCCCCATGGCGAAAATGACGTTAGCCGTCGGTCGCCTCCCCAAATATCCAATCCGAACCCCAATCTATGGCGGTTTTTTGCTCGGCACGACTCCTGAGGTCCGCCTCAGCGTAAAATACAACATCGCGAGATTACTACACCTGTGTGAAAAAGGAGAACGTGAAAACGGCTAAATGTCAACATTAGTTCTTCTACGGCGCTATAATCCCCGGCCCAACTTGGCCCTTGGCTATCAGGGCTCACGCCCATCCATCGTATGTGCTATCACAGGGGGGAGGACTGTGGACGCGAGAATAGGCTTCGGAATTGCAGACGATGGGGAAGGGAATTCAAGCTGTGGAAGAATGTAATGATGAAATTACAATTTTTAATAAATAATGGTTTTTAATGTTGAGAATGAAAATATCTCCATGAAACAGGACAAAGCAAAACGGCGATGCATGATAATATTTGAGGAGAGAGGTGAAAGAGACTGTTGGAAGAAGACTATTTAGAGCTCAATCTTCTCGCAATCAATCAATTCACTTGAGATAAGACAGAATCAGTTATGATTAGTATTTCCAACCCATTGCACCACGTGATGTTGAGCGTGAAACATAACAGCGAGATAGTAATCATGATAGTTTCGTCTTAATGTTTGCTTGGAGATATCAGGAACGTTTAGGCTGAAAGGCAAATGTAATCATTGTACTTATTGAGATGCTGGCTGGAACAGAAAGGTATATATTGTGTGAAGCATGAACTATTTTACTAGGCATCACCGTCCCAAGTGACTGAAAAATTTAAAAGTTGCAGAATAGCGGCGCCGACATTCGTGATTTTTTTTCAAAAAAATATTATATTTTCATGGGCATTACGTTTCCCAAAGTGTGTACTCCTGCTCCCTGACAGATTATGATGGATAAGAGCAAAATTAAAATACTTACCATTGTACAAATGCTATCATTGCAAAAAAAACCTCTAACTCCCAATGAAGAAAACTAAAAATGTTTAGTAAAAGACCAGAATACTTTTATGGTGATTTGCGTGCGCGATAGTGTTGTGCACGCCGCGACGCCCTTTGACGGCTGAAGTGTTAAGTATGCCACTGGAGATAGCATATGTGCGTCTAGGATATCCAGGTAGAGAATATCACCACCACTAGGAAAAGAGAAAAGTTGCGAAGGCGAAGTCACCGATGGATGGATGGAAGGATGGTGGGCACTGCAGCTTTGCATAATGGTGTGCAGGGGTCGTCGACTCCCGTCTCGGGCACATGACGTGCCGAGGAATGACTGAGCTAAGCAGGGGGCTGCACTGCCCTCTGCTACGGGCGACCGGTCAATGTCTTCGCTTTTGCGCCTCTGACGTGCCATTTGATACGGAGGTTGAGACGCAGATTTTTCGGCAAGGTGGTAATGAATGGATTGGGGAAAAGGAAAGGTGCGAACGTCTACGAATGTGAAAGGTCACACTTCCGAGGCATTGTTTCCCCTGGCTATTCCGAGCAATTCCATGTAACGCACAGAAATATTCAAAGAAAACGGGCGAATGTATTTCCAAGGAAAGACGAAAACGACAGACCACGAAAAAGAGATTGAAACTTGAACTCTGATATCCGGATCACAACGATCGTTAACTACGAAACTTTAATAAGTATTCATAACAGTGAACCGAATTATTCGCTTTATTGCTTGGGTAATCACTGCTTCACCCACTCAAACTACTCAGATTCAATCAGGGAAGGATTAAGGTGTTGTTTTTTGAAGGTGGAAGATTACTACTTTACATCTTGTATAAAATTAATGTTGACGATATAGACAGGTAGTTTCCTGGATCACTTCTATTTCCTTTTTTTAATATCGGTGTGATGTTGGATATTTTTCAGTCTTGGGGCACCTTGCCTTCGGATAATGATATGCTAAATATAATTTCTACGAATGGTGCAATTTGTGGCGCTAACTCCTTGAGCACATTTGCAGGTATTCCTTCTTGACCTGGGGAGCTGTTACTTTTTATCGAACGCAGTTGTTTTGGAAAATGACATTATGTGACGCAACCTGGGTCGTAAATAATAGATCTATTTAGTGTACCATTACTTGAATATTTTGATTTCCGTTATTCCATCACGTTGAATTATTATGTCAGCCAGCACGTCTAAGTCAGGAATGTCTAAATTGTATATTCTGTCATCCTTAGTGAATACACTTTCGAAGTAGTGGTTAATGAGTTGGCTTTGTCGATGCTGTTGCTGATCACTTTGGCGTTTGTGTCCAAGAAAGACTTTACTGTCGAAGATTCGCCCTGCAGTTCTCTCGCGTAAGACCAGAATGCTTTGAGTTTTCATCTAGTAATTCACCGAGGATTTTTTCTTGAAGTTTCATAAAGTAGGGCGCATTGTTTTCTTCGTTTTTAAGCGTTGAGCAACGTATAAGTATTTCTCTCGCCGCAATATCCATTGTTTTGTTACCTAACTTAATAGAATTTTTATACTGGTTGTGTAATTGCCTCCTGAGCTCCCGCCTTACTTGGTGGTCATACCAATATGTTTGTGAAGAGTGTCGAGTTGAAACGGAAGGTGGGGTATTCGTCTGTGCCGTAACAACCTTGAATGTCTAGTCAGCAGGAGTGGGGTAGTGTGTCCGAAGATGCCACCATCGGGAGCTGCTGGTGGGGAAGGAGGGAAGGTCTGGAAGGGGACTGGAAGGAATTAAAAAATTCGATGACAAGATTCTTATTGCAGCGGACACTTTTTTGAAAATTTTCAAGTGGTTCTAATGCTGCAGTCTTTGTCCTAACGTCTAGGTGCAGTATCTCCAGTTTGCAATCGCTCTTATGGTTTTCTTCTAGTAGATACTTGTCGAAGAGAGATCGACTCAAGAGTCTTTGGTTTTGGCATACGCTCCTTCATGCCTCTTGACTGGTTCTTTGAACTTGCGTCCTGTTTGGCCAATATAGGCTATTGTACAGTTACATTTTAATTCATACCCTCCATTTTTCTCTTGGAAAAGGAATTGGTCTTTCGTGTTAGACAATAATATCCTGATGTAGGCACTGTTTATTATACAAAGCTACTTTAATTTATCTTTTCGTAATTTCCTTCACTTTCAATGAATTTTATGCAAACTCAATAAAATATTTAGAGCTTACTCAATATTCAGCGGAGTGCAGTTTCAAACATTTTGTGGACTTAGTGAACAGTGATGAGGCCAGAGATCGTCCTCCTCATTAATCCGCACCCACCGGAAGTAAACTGAGTCTACTACTCAATGAATATACGTGTCTCACAGAAATATTTTTTATTCATGGGAACCTTTTTTAAACAGACTATGATTAATTTTGGCCGGGTATGGTTACTTTTGTGATATCTTCAGTACCCCTTCGTATTTTACAAATAATGTTCTCTGCTTCTCAGCGATTTCAGCGTAATGTGGAACCAAGACACCTCAATTAAAAATAGTCTATGCTTGTACTTTACTTGTAATTTATGCTTGTTGCATAAACCATGGTTTATGCAACTTATGTTATTCAAAGTTGGTGGACCGTGACAATGGCAATCACCTGTAGTGATCATGGTCTTGGAAATCGTCGATGCGGCTCTTTGCCCATGAAAAGGTGGTAACGTATTTTCATTCATCTCAAAAAAACTAAGTATTTCCATTCATTCACACGTCAGTATATTTTATTTAATTTTACCACCGAATGTATCAATTCAGAATTTTTTTCTCCCATTATCTCTTCTGGTAACTTACATTGCGCTTATGTCGAATTCCATCCCCAATTACCTACTAGTTATCGTTGAACTCGGCTAAATTTCCCACTGTTACTCACGTCGCGGTCGGGGTGTGGAAGTGGAGAGAAAAACTTTCCGCCACATTGAATTGAATCAGCTTCCTTTTTATTCTTCATACGAAAACAAATCATCTGCGGAATGTAAGGATTTTATTCCCGGCACGGTAAATGACAGTGTTCGCTCGATACGACGAGGTACCTAATATTTCGAGATCGCATCGTCGAAATGCGAGTCTTCCCAGAATTTCTTTCATTTGTTGCGCTGTGTGTGATGCGAAAGTGAAGCATTTGTCCTCGATGATTGGGTGCTTTATATATTTATCACGGCCGTCCATCTCCGTCGACGCACTCCGGAATGTGATCCATTGATAAACGTGTTCCTTGGTTTCGTCACAGCTCCGGCGGAGGATGCAGCCGCCGGGAGATGGCGAGCAGCGCCTCTCGCCGCAGGACGCGGAACTAGGCCGGGCGGCAGACGACGTCACGGCGCTCGACGACGACGGCGGAGGAGGGGAAGTGGTGTGGGAGGAGGAGGGAGGGGAGGGAGGAGGGGAAGGAGGAGCGGAGGCGAGAAGTGGGGGAGGAGGAGTTGGAGCAGCAGCCGAAGATGAGGAGGAGGGAGGAGGAGTGGGAGGAGCAGAAAGAGCAGGAGCGCTGGGAGGAGACGATCTCATCGAGGAGGAGGAGGATGAGGAGGTGGAGGAGGATGAGGAGGGTGGCGAGTCTTTGGGGACGACAACGCTGGACGACCACTCGGTGCTCAGTTCGCCTGGCCACACCTCATCCTCGCCATCCGCGGAAAACCTGCACCAGGTCAGTCACTGCCCCCCATCCCCCAGTGCTTCGCCCCCCCCCCCTCCTTACACACACACACACACACACACACACACACACACACTCAAACGCGTGCTGCTTTTTCCCTCAAAGAGACAGAGCTGTCTGTCTTCTCGGAGAGTGATAACCTTTGTCTCGACGGGGCGCCAAACGCACACTCTCCTCATCATGATCCATCCCAGTGTGGAACCTCCTTCCCCCCTCCCCTCTTCTTCCCCTTCCAGCCTCCCCCCCTCCCCCACGATGGACCCACTCTTACTTCTTGGGAGCCCCGCCCGGGCAAGGAGCCGAGGAATCCCTTAGTCCCCCTCCACATCCTTCCCTCGGTGCCAACTCGTGTGACGGAGCGATGATGATGTCGTCTTTCCCGTGCAGATGGGAGACCATTGCGATGGATGTCGTGGTGTGGTCCATTCGGGGTGCGGAAGGGCGCCCTCACCGACCCGCACGTGTATCTTCGAATGGTGCAGCACATTGTGTACACTCACTCACTCTGGTGCCTTCGCGCCCGAATTCACCTTCGACACCGTTTGAAATGAGTTGGTCGGAGAGTAATTATCCACGTGTCAGTTAAATGCTGGACCTCAACTTGGACGCTGTATGCGATGACAGACGACGAAACCTGCCAACTTTTTCAGTGTTTCTGCGATGCATTGGAATAAATGGGAATAATTACGAGTATTTTCTTTCCGAATTTTGGATGATATATTTTTCTTCGCGTGTAACTCACGTCCATCGACTCCCAATATGCACGACGAGGCCGCAGTCATAATCCGGAGTCGGGGTCGCCGACGGCGGATTTTCCACCGTCGAGATGGCATGGCATGCCGCGCGCACTCTTCTGTTCAAATGGACCGCGAATGCGCGTGAATACGATTATATGTCCATATGAAACCGTTCTCCCCCATCCCCGTCTCTCTGACGAGTCACGGGTCAGGTGCGAGCGTCCATTCAACCGATCGAATGAAGCGACCGTGTGCACGCGTGCCATCGTTTTGTGTTGTTGTTGTCGTGAGGAATGAGGACGCCGCGGGTGTAGGTATCGCCATATGCCGGGAGAGGTTCGTGGTGTCGGAGGGATGGTCGGTGGTGGATAGATTAGATGGAGAGAGAGAGGCGGAGGAGATCCGCTTTGACTCCGCCCGCGTTGCCGGCGACCCTTCGCTCGACTCTGGTTCCCACGGGTGGTGTTCTTCTTCCGCTGCTGCTTTGGTGTTCGTCGTCGATCCTCGAGGACGCGTCGTTGTTCAGGTAGTTTGAGTGAAAAATCATTTTACTTAGAAATCAATGAATTTGGTCTCATTTCAAAGAAAAATATCTCCAAAAATTCTACCCCTTACCTCATTACCTTCGGAGATATTTGTCGAAAAATACCAGCTCTTTCACATGGGAAATGTTACGTGTATGCACTCCAGAGAGACATTATTTACAAAATGAGGTATTTCTAACACTTAGATGTCGTAAAAAAACTAACAGCGTGTAGTTTGTATGTTTAATCGACTATATTTTAAAATGAATCATATTGTCACCGCAGTAGGTTCTTGCGCATCACAAAAAACCTTCCGTTTTGAAGGAGTTACAAACGCACCGCGCGAAAAAATGATTCAAGTTAAAGAGTTATTTAGATATTTTCATTTAATTACTTACAATGTCTGTCATATTAAACTATATTATTGCACCATCAAGAATGCAATATTTAATCCATGTGTCCTACTGCTGGTGAAATTAAAACGTATAATTCGAATATGGTCTCTATTATGACTAGGGAACTATCTCGCTCGGACTACCTTAAACGGGCGCAGCGTGCGATGAGAAAGCTCGTGGCCGCGGCGATGGCACGTCCCCCGTCCGGCATGATGTCCGTCGTTTTAAGCGTCGGAGACGCGTTGTCGAGCGCTGCTGCTGCTGTTGCTCTGCAGTTTGCGACGCAAATCAGTTTGGTTTTTACTTCCTCGCGGAAAACATAAAAAAAAGTAATTCTGACATAACCCTGAATCTCTGATTTTGTTCGTCGAGACATCGTGTCGGGTTGTTTGTTTTGCGGATGGGGGAAGAAGGGGAAGCACCACCCCTGGATTAAGTATATAAGGGTGAGCGGCCGCGAGCTGCGGGGAGTCGAGGACTTGTTGGGAATGTCGTGGGCGGAGTCGAAAAAGCCACGAATTTAACTTCGACGCACATGTTCACGTGTCACCGTGGAAGAATTTCGGGCGGAAACGGAGAGGGGGAAATGGGGAAAAATCAAAGCACTCATTCAGGAGAGAACCACCCAACGGTTTGCTTAAGATAAGGAATCCAGCCGATGGTGGCGCCGCCGCCCGCCGAAGGAGCGGCGCGTGCCGCTTGCGAGAGGTGGCGGGGGTCTAAAAGCCCCCCCCCTTCTTTTCTCCTGCCTCCCTCACCCCCTGCCTCCTCTTCCGAGGATGTGATGACAGGAATTAATCGTCAATCCTCCGAATGTGACGATTCAGTGATAGCGGTCATAACGTGTAATATTGTCGCAGTGTGTGATTTGTGTGCTAGATACGAGTGTACCCAGGGGCGTGTCCGGTAGCTGCACCAACTCTCCCCGAGATTCTGGGTCGGTATAGTTTTGTCCACGGATTCATTATTGCTTCTCACTTCTTGTCTGTATTCTTTACCAATTAAACTGGGCAGTTCAACATTTCAAATAAACTGCATGGTTCTAGCATTATTTCCTGAAATGGGCAAGCAATATGTTTACACCTTCCAAGATACTACAACAGAAACATTTCATGTCATAAGCCAAATAGATAATTACATTCAAACTTCTCACCTCCGGCTGACTGCTCTAAAATGTGCAATTCCTTAAAATGTAAAAAATGCTGTTAAACGGAAGCTGATAGAGACAGAACAAACAATTTCATATGCTGACTTAAATTCTAGCTTAATCTTCTAGGTCGAATGGGTGTGTCGATAGGTGGAGGGTCGAATGGGTGCGTCGATAGGTGGAGGGTCGAATGGGTGCGTGGTGAGGCAACAGTCGTCGCGGTGAGCCCTTAGAGTAAATATATGAAGAGGGCGGACGGCAGCACCTCCTTCAGTAAAAACGCGTACCCAACATCGATACCACGTGACTTGGAAGATTAACGCGCCAGTTCAAAGTGCGGGGCGGAGGAGGATTGAAATGAATTGCTTTCGTGTGCAAAACGAAAAGAACTAAATGTTGCAAGGAATAACTTTTGCCTTTCCGTACAAAATGAAAATCATCTCCAGTACTTATCAAAAATTCACTACCCTTGTTCGGTTTCATTATTCCTACCTTGTAACCTGCTCTGAAATTTTCTCTGCGTATTTTCATTTCCCATAACTTTCTCCTCTGAGGACCCTTGGGGAAGCTATAAGTAATGAAAATATATTATCGGATCACAAAATATCTGGATCGTAACGCGGTGATATTACGTTTTCACTAAGAAGCAAGCCTAAACCCACGTGGGGTTTATCGATGATTGCTAACATGTTAATGACCCCGAGAGGACGAATTAGGCTTATATCACTACGAAATACATTGCAGTATAATATTGCAGCAGAACTTTCCTGTGAAAGGTCATATAGCTTCCTTTGAACGATTTTTATTGGCACCTAAAAGCACAGCAATAATGCACCATTTTGCTAACGGTCCGCAAGTCACGTGACACGACACCACGTGACTAGTGAGAGCCTGGTTGTATGTTGGAACATGGGTAGTGACGTCACCCGCCCTCTACTTATATTTACTCTTAGGGTGAGCCGAGCTCATATAATATTCGACCGTTACGACGACCAAGACCGTCAATTACTCAGGCCTGCAAAGTTTAGGATTACCCATTGAAATAGTTTTTCAAATTGTCACCGTTAGTTTTGCACATAAGAATTATCAAAAAATCACAAATTTATAAATAAGTCACGAATAGCTGAGAAATGGCTGTTTTAGATTGCACAGATTAGCATGATATCCTTAATAGAGGAATAATGTTCCATCTGACCTAGTATCTATGTACGTTCTATGAGTTTATTCTAGGAGGCCAATTCTTTCCAGGGCCGGCCTTCATCACGGCTGTCTCACTCGCGTAAAAAGCAGGAATTCTTTGTCTTTCCTCCGTGCTGTCCTAGACGCATGGAAATCACTCTCCAAGCCTTTTACCGCTTATTCATGATCACTGTATTTTAGTTTAGTGAAAGTTTCCAGTATTCACCAAATCTAAGTTCTCATGACCTTTCTTCAGATGCACGGAATACCCGACAGAAATTGACGTATACTGTATGCCACTATGGAGAAGCATTTCTTTGTGGCTTCTTTATGACGAGGCAATGAAGAGTCTCCACTCTTTCTCATTGTATTGTACGTTAAATTTATATGACAAACCAGGAGTATCGCTTGAGTAAACTAGGTCACCTCCTGTGGGGAAATATTGGATGGACGCTTATTGTTACGTTAATTACCATGAAAATAGGGATTACGCGTGCCAAAAGTTTAATTTCTTTCAGTCTAGACCCTAGCAGTCCTGAGAGATCCTTGAAGTCTCCGACTGAATTATTCAGTTCAGCCTGCGTTAAAGTTCCTCATTCTTGGCTGCTGCCAACATCTTCCGAGTGTTGATCAGAATCCGGGCCATTATTATCAAGAGAACCTAGTGTTTCTTGGGGTGATGATGCAGGTACACCTAGTGATGGAAAAATGTCGGTCAAAATCGATTTTTCGAGCAATCGATTTTTAATTGAAATGAAAAGCTCGACTTTTCAACAAAAATCGAAATTTGAACCAAAAGATCGATTAATCGAAAAAATCTACGATTCTTTTTTTCAAAAAATACAGTTGGTACTAAAACATGTTTATTATTCATTCGAAAAACGCTCATAATACGTATTTGAATAGTATTAAAAAATCCCTAAAAATCTACTTAGAATACATTCTTGAATTATTAGTAGTAAAAATTTACAAATGCACGCACATTAAAGTTTGGGGATCACCGCTTGGAACCATTCGGCTTCACTAAAATTTTTAAGAAAGATCAACTGATTGAGATGCTTTCTTGATGATCTAGGGCATGCCTTTCCAATTTTACCAGCCTTAGAGAAAATTCTTTCACATGGGACGGATGACGTTATCATACTCAGCACTCTGATCGCGAAACGGTACGTGTTGGGGTATTCACCCTTTATCTCCTCCCAGACTTTCAGAGGATTGGGGTTGACTTTCCTATCGACGGGGGGCCTGTTGAGGTATTGCCTAACTTCTACTGGCATTCCCCCAACGCGGTCCTGGTCGTCGTTAGCGTTGGCCATGCGGACGCGCTTGTCAAGCACCGCCCACGGGTCTTGTTCCTCGTCGTCATCAGGCTCAAAGGCGTCGTCGGAGAGGAGGCCAGGATCGTCACCTGCCTGTGTATCTCGGTCAGCAGTAGCACGGGCTTCATTAATGAAATCTTGGATTTATGACCTATAAAAATGAATCTCATGTTACTTCAAAATCAGGGGGTGAAACGAAGTAACAGCAATAAACAGTAGGTATTATCATCCGAAAAGTGTTGTCACAGACTTACTCCCACGCGCCAGAGACTCCCAGTGCGTCACTCACCGGAGGAAAATTAAAGCAATTATGAACAAAAGCAGTACTGACAGTTCCACCCCGAAAACTCTTGTTCATCGTTAGCGATTCATTCTTGTCATTCAAAATTTCGCTCCTGTCAGCAAAATACTCTATTCCATTCATCAGAAATTAATATGTGCAGACTTACGGAAATGCTAACCTTATCCTTTTCTCGCTTTGGCTTTGGCTAGCATTCGTGTCTCGGACTTCGACAACGTCATCAACATCGTCGTCGTTGTCCTCCACTCCTGCTGACGCCGTTGCTGTCCTGCTTTTGCCTCCACGTGGTTTTGATGTTGCGACCGCCATCTTGTGCACTGCCTTCAGATGGTTCAGAAGAGTTGATGTCGTGCCGCAGTGTTTAAGCTCGGCCCCGCAAACAGTTCACTTGACAAATGTCACGTAACCGCACAACGCACGCTGAAAGTACTGCCACACGACGCTAGGCATGTTCTTGGCAAGGTGGTTCCAGTGCCCAGCACTCTCAGTAGCACCCCGACCGACGCACTAGGGCCACACTGAACCGACACCGACCGAACACAACACACAACAACATGGCTTGCTGCCTGCCGGCTGCCGGCAACTCGGTCCGACCGACGCTAGACATGACGCGACCTGCAGGTAGTTCGCCACTGCCCACCCCCCCCCCTTCTTCTCCCCCCGTGCTCTTCTCCTGCGCTCAGCGCGCGGGAGTATGGCAGCTGACTACTACTCGCTGCTGAGTTCAAACGAAATGGTCAAGATCGAAGTTGAAAAATCGAGTTTGGATCGAAACTCGAAGATCATGGCTCGATCTCGATTTCCTCGATCTTTGACTATTAAAACTCGATTTTCGATTTTAATCGAAATCGATTTTCCATCTCTAGGTACACCTGGTCCATGAGGTACAGGGCGTGCAGTTGTTCTCAAATTTGGATAAGAAATTGACTCCTTGTTTTTAGCATTAAGCCAATATTGTCAAATGAGCGGAATTCACTGTCATTATTGTGATTTTGTGGTCCTCATAGGCCTCCCAAAACAGAAAGATGGTTTCTAACCCTGGAACCACTGTTGTTGCAGCTCGTCCAGACAAATAGAGCATACCTCACGCGAGGTACGGTACGGTAGATACAGGAACGATTTTTGACGCCAATTTTTTCCCTAAGTGTGAGTTGTGTACTTTCTTCACGAAGTATGTAATGTTTCTTCGCTGCTTCTTGACTACGAAATAATCGCAGATGTAACAAAAGTTGTCAGGTGATCTATGGCAAACCCATATCTTCACACAAATCAATGGATGACTTATAATAACGATAACGATCTTCGTGAAGTGTAAGCTTTTTTTTGAGGTCACAGTTGAGAACTCGTTTATTCATGTGACTATTTCATGCAAAAGGGTGAACCCGGAACTGATTCCTACAGCAGACAACAACTAAGCAATTCGATATAATGCGACAACGTACTCATGCGGAGTCGATAACTCACTGTTATATTTACCTTACTTCTTCACTACTACTGACTTCGTTTACATTTTCTGTAAAAAATACTCAAATATACATTATAAATTGTGATAAATTGGCACGTGGTGGAATTTCTCTATCAATTACACTCAAATGAGCATTCAAAACTACAAGAATCTCCTGTAACTTTACAAACAATAATCTATCGCAGGCCTGTGTTATTACCATTGAGTTTTCATAATTCTTAACCCCATACTTGTAAAGGTTAACGCATGTTGCCCCTCTCAAGGCCATCTGTCTGTTCTATTCGCGGTCAATTCCAAGGAGGATTCGATATCTTACGATGGAAGGTCCTTAGGTCCTGGTCTTTTGGATGAAGTAGGATTATTATTCTCAGTCAAGTGCGTTCGCGAAGACAGAGCTCTCTCTCTCTCTCTCTCTCTCTCTCTCTCTCTCTCTCTCTCTCTCTCTCTCTCTCTCTCTCTCTCTCTCTCTCCACCTTTTCGCCCTCTGCTCTATTCCGCTCCTTGGAACTCACAGAGGAGACAGATTCTCCCGTTGGTGCACATTTTTTCAATACTACTCGGAATTTCACTCACGAATCGTTGAATTTTGGTTGGCGAATCGGCCCTTCTCTGTTTGGAGGAATATCTCTTATCCTCACTGACACGAGGAAAAAGATTAAAAAAATCAAATGGTTAAAAGTTTCTCGAATACCTCGATTTCATCTCAATGGCTTTGCGGTCTCTATTTTGCTGCATCCACCTCTGAATCTTTTATTTATAACGATCACCGTTAGATGAATATGTTCATGATGGCCTGACGAACGCGGCTGGAGGGCATGCGAAAGCTCTCGAGCTTAGATATAACGAAACTGTCAGTGTTAAATCTAATGCAATACATTGCGTACAAAACTCTTGAAAATTAAGATAAAACATTGTAAAGTTTTTGTTTGTCGTCGCAAATGACGAGATGAGATAAGAAGTCTTCGTGTGGGAGTTTTGTTTTGTTAGGTTTTCTTCGAATTTGATAATTCTTCATCGCACTGAGGTTGTCGCCCTGTTCGGAAAGCGATTTCGAGTGTATGTTTTCAGTGCTTTTGCTGTGGTCTGTTGGAATATTTCCGCCATTTCATGACTTAAAACGTTTTTTTTTATACCATGGAAAAATTTCCTGGCGGAAGGACCATGAAAATTCTCCTTTACTTTTGGCAAAACGGCTCACATGACCAGGCGAGCCACCATTGGCTGAGGAAATGACATTGTTCTAATAACCTTTCTAAACTCGAACAACCCAGTTAGTGAAGTCATCCAAGGACACTAACTTGGAATTAGATGGTGTTGAGGCATATTGGGTCTCCTCTGATTTATATACAACGTTCAATGGATCCCCAACATACGCACTGGCCGATTTGTTTGTCCCAGGCTTACGCGATGCCCTCACAAAATACCTACGATGGCCGTTTTTAATCATGCGCTCCGTTTTGATCAGTCTGAAGTCAGTAAAAATGATTACGAAGGGTAGCACACGAAAGTAGAGAATCCTCTAGCCATACGCTGGCCTCATCGGATGTGTCAGAATGAAGGAAATCCACTTAGGTTGTGCGCTCGCTATTTAAAAAAACTCTATTGTGACTGCTTTGGATTACCAACCCTTTCTCACTCGCCTCCACTCCTCTCTACCTCCACTCCACACACACCTCTCTCTCTCTCTCTCCTTATTCCATTATGCAATCCTCCCTTTTCATTCGCTCCCCACCCCTCCGCCCTCAACTCTAAATGTAGAGAGGAGGAGGATCTTTATGAGAAGAGTCGAGGGTCGTGTGGCTCCAGAAGAGCAGGGCAGCAGCCCTCCCTTTTTCTTTCTTTCGCGGACACACTCTTTGCCGTGACCTAAATGAATGAGAAAAATGCGCCCTCGCCGTAATCTCGCCTTCTTTTTTTTCGGGGCCTCTGGTATTTTTATCAATTCCGAATCCCGTGATATTTGCGAAGCTGAATCGCATCGAAGTCCGAGTGAAACGGGGAGTGACTGCCTCCGAATGAATTATGAATGAATGAATGAACGTGAACGCCAGCTCCAGATTTGTCTAAGTCAAGTTTTTTGTTGTTTTTATTGTTTCTGTTTTTTCCTGTTATTTTTATTAATTTATGTGTCTTTTGTGTTTGTTTCAAGTACACTTTAAATTGGCAATTTTTGCTGTATGTGGACCATAAGTCTTTAAATAGATAAATTTCCCGAATTTTTTCAAATGCGATACATAAAGGGTATGTACCTACCGCTTAACTGTCTATACATCTTTCTAATACACTTATCTATAGGTATATATCTGTGATATCGATGCAAATACTATGTCCATATATCATTTTTAACCCTATGCACGTGAAGCTGTGTCACATCCGTTGAAATTGTTGTTCTCTTGTCGTCACCGTAACCATCTGTCCGCTCATATTTAAGCGAGTAGTTTTCAATCCTCCCGATCTCTAAACGGCTGAATGGGTGAGTTTCTTTTTTATTCCTACGTTAGTGATCGTCGCGCACACTGTAATGTCTTCATCTGTCACCTTCATGAGAAAGTTAGTCGACTTTCCATCGACCTTATTGGTCTTGGTTGATTGCTATTTATCCGTTTCTGTGATCGTGTGTGAAGCCCATGATTCGACAATGGCATCGCAAGCCCAAAAGGTGGTCTAATCTCCTCTCTACGTCTTTCGGTGGTCAAAATGACAGTCAATTATTACCACCGCTGCCGGCGTCCCATTGCTCCAGCGGAAACACACAGCGGACTGTGGAGGTAAATTGAAATTTTTCCACAAGATTGAATTTTTTTAAAAAGCTTCTCTATACACTCTCATGCAATGACTATTTAATGCTACGCCGCGCAAGCCAAATTTCGAATCTTTATTTGTCTTCCTTGTCCATGTCGATCTTTAACGGCTAATGTCAACATTTAAAATTGACTGCCTTAGGGAAATCATTGCGTCTTTAGTATTACGGCTCAAGAGTTACGCCTTACGTCCATAGTAGAACGGTCTGAAGACTTACCTATTTTGTGGCTCCCTTTCTATTATATGCAACCTAGCTCTGGGTTGGATTCATTGGTGATATATTCATCATTTGGACCCACAACGAGGTGTCCCTGACGAATTTCCTCATATCTCTGAACCAGCCCAGTGCAACTCCCCCACCCCTCGGCAACGCTAGCCGATGTCGCCGTTATTGTCACCCAGCGATAATTCCAAGGGGTAGATGGCAGCGCTGAAGCTCGCCCTTGTGCCCTTAGTGTGTACATGATGAAAACGTTGTCTGAGAGGCTTTAATCGGAAAGGTAGAGCTTTTTAATTTAGAATCAATGAATGAAGCAATATGTGATCAATTCCCCAATTATTTTCTGTGACTGGAATGCGTGGAAAAATAAGGTGTTGATCTACAAACTTCAAAAGAACTGTCTCATCATGAGTCCTCTGCTAGGCTTTCAGTTGATCAATCAGCAATGTTAATTTAGTAAAAGAAAAACGGAACTCAATCTTTATATCCTGCGGATCACTTCTTTCAGCGGTATATCGTTAAAAGGGTAATAATTTTGTATATTTCAACACTTTTATTACTAAAGTGTTATAACTTCCTATCGGTGGAATTCAGTTCATAAGAGTTGTAAACACCTTTGAACTCTAATTGAAAAGAGAAGTTTTCGATACAATTAAACTTTAAGTTAGACTATAACCAATTGCGTTTCATGAAATACTATTACGGGAGTCAAAGAAGCCGGATATTGCACTTTTAAATCCTTCTGGTTTCAACTATCTGACGGCTACGTATATTAAAATAAAATGTGACGATCACAAGCGATGCCGCAGCGACAGTAAAATTGGTTTCAGAGGATACATTTTGGAAACCGATTAACTCGCAATGAAAGCAAATGCTTCCCTAAAGTTTCATCCTTTCTCGAATTCGGTGAAATATATCTCCCCAACGGACGACGCAAATCGTATTAACGCCTCAAGTGCATGCATTGGACCAATCCAATTTCTTCCTCCTTTATCCGCGTGATTTCTTTCAATTCTGTCGTAAAAGGAAGCACAAATATCACAATAATTGGAATTAAATTAGTATACACAAATATATCTGAATTCCTTTAATTATATTGATATTTTTCTATGCTGAGGAGAGCTTGGATAATTTCCTCTTTCTCCTCATCCGCCTCTTTGTTTTCAAAGGCAGTGAATTTCCTCATTCTCATGCGAGTAAGATAGTGCACCACATAAGTTACTACAAAATTCCCACGCTCCAAACGTGGAAACGTAATTGTGGACATTAAAGTATTCAGCATAAGAGCCCCTGGTTGGCAATCAATTGTTCTTGGATTCGCAAAGGCAGCCCTACGAATTTCGCACTGCACTGCGCTTCAGCATTTGCCGGCTCAAGTACCCGTGGCAACGTAGTATTAGACACACATTTAAAGTGTTCCAAAAAGCACCTATGAAGTATGCCCTTATTTTCCCTAGCCGACAATGTTGCTGGCCCGTGGAGTAAAAACAACCGCGGGCCCAAAATGCCCATTTTAAACAACGAATATGGCATTTTTAAGATTTAAGAAGGCTTATTTCTCGATTTTTTTTAGAAAATTGAAGGCGAGGACTATACCATTTTTGAGTAAGCTTTATGTTAGGCATTCATGTTTTTTCAGTAAAATATCCCTTGAGTAAGTTGATAATTGAAAGCGTTAATGTTGTAGCCTTTGCTAGGTAAAAACATATATTTCTCAAAAAAATCCCTCGAGTGAGTTTATTTTTACAAGCCAATTTGTTTTACCGACGGCAATATAGGAACGTACATTTTAAAAAAAATCCCTCGAGTAATTTGGTGATTACAAGTGGAAATTATTTACTGACGACCGTGTAGGAAAGTGTACGGTTGTATAAAGGCGGCCACAACATTTAAGATTATAATGACCAAATTACTCAATGCATATATTTCTTTTTTATTTAAAATAGTGGATGCTACTGGGCAGTGGATGGGCAGGTAAGGAATGTTACCCGAGTTGAAATTGGTAATAAAATGTATGAAGATGACATAGTCGGACTAATCATAGTCATGAAATGCTGAGGAAGGAGGAAAAGTGCCTTCAAAGTGCATCGAAAATAGTGTTCTAACGTGGAAGCGTTTTCGTTGGAATGAAGGGTGTTTTGCAGGATATCGTAGATACGCTGCTCAATGGTCCATCGCAGCGCCACACGTCGGGGGCAGAAGAGGATAAGTTGCAATGGCAGACCGGGAAAAACGCACTATTCAGGTTTGAATGCATCCTATTTCTGGTAAAATTTAGATATCAGCATAGTAAAAATATTTTACAAATGCGCAAGGTTTGCTTATATGTGACGTAAACGTCTTGGCGGTGAAACGATTAAAAGTGGGCGAGATGTTTTTTTCGCTGGTGTGCAGGAAGCCGCACTTTACCTAAAGCCAAA
This sequence comes from Ceriagrion tenellum, assembly GCA_963169105.1. NCBI lineage: Eukaryota > Metazoa > Arthropoda > Insecta > Odonata > Coenagrionidae > Ceriagrion > Ceriagrion tenellum. The sequence continues at coordinate 165,777,609 of OY720636.1, forward strand.
TATTTCTCGTCTGGTGTGGTATTTTCAGGGATGAACATTTCCTTCATCTCCTTCAAGACGACCTGAGATAAACCTCGCTCTCTTGGTGGTTTACTCTTATTATTTGGGGTACCTGAAGAATGGTTGGGGAAATTTGGAAATTGTGATGGCTCAGGATCCGCCAGTAGTTGTAGCTGCTAATATAATTGCTGCAAAATTATACGTCAAACGTTGGTTGGTGGCTTGACATGCTGATGAATAAGGTAAATTTTACGATTTCCGAGCATTCAATCTATCCGAGCCAATGACATAAAATAAAAATTGTGAATAATTTCGCATCAGTTATTAATTTCATAGTAATGGGACAGAGAATTAAAAGTAGTAAACGAGCGAACTGCTATGAAACAATATTGAAACGGTACGAACCTCAGATATCACTTTCCCATTCTAATCGTATAAGGGCTTCTTCCATATGTCTTCGGGCAAAAAATGCTTCTGGCACACCCTCTGCCCTGGCTCATTGTCAAAATCTCTCCTGGGAATTGCATTTGCCCATGTCTTTAGCTTGTCGAAATCCTAGGGTGATTTTAAAAAATCGCACCTTCTCTGGGTTACTTTCGTAACCAAAAGTACATCTCGGTGCAATACAACGATGACCAGGCATCCTTTTACTATCCTCTTAACCCTTGAGCTAAAACTTACCCTTAGAAACTGCTAATATTCGCAATACAAAATGGAACACCGATCGCTCACGCGTCTTCACCATGCAAAATCCAAGGTTTCCAGGGCGAGCTATGGTGCTGCCATCTAACGGAGAGTTTCTTCGCGGCGACAATAACGGCGACGCATCCGAGCGGGGAGTGTCCAGTCTCCTGTATATTCTAAGTCCGTGCTCTGAACCAATTTTCTTCTATCCGCTTCACCTCGGCACACTTCTCCGTCTCAAATCACCTTTCTAGAGATTGACATTTTCATCTGGTGGAACAATTCCTTCGAAACGTCGGCCCGCATTAAACCTTCCAACAAACAATCGTATTTGCATTATAGCAACTGCCATCCCTAACACACAGTTATCAAATCGTTATTCGCTGTCGATCCGTGGCCACCGCATTTGCAATTATAAATAAAACCTTCAAGAATACCTTAGTTAGCTTCACAATCCTCTAATTAACAGGAATAATCCCGAACCACTTTTAAAAAGCATATTTTGCCTCATCTGCTCATTTCACACCACGCATCAAAGACACCCCAGTGGACGACCTGAATCTTCACATATTTTCCTGGCGTACTAAAACTCAAGACCATCCTCAGAGATTTATTCTATATTTCAGGAACGAATTGGTCGTCAGCTACCCCCCTTTCTAAATATCTCACAGTGATCTTTCGATGTCCACCTAACCTAGCCAAACCTCTCTCTGCTCCAGTTCTTCTCTGGAGCGGAGAATGAATGTCGCTCCGACCACACCGAGTTGTAACAAGCCGGTTTACAAAGCGTACAATATGTCCCGCTATCTCACCATCTTCCATCCAGAGCCAAAGCACAGAGGCCCATCTAAGCCTCCGGTTCTTGCGATTCGCACAACTTGGTCTGTGTGCTACAATGCAAACTGCGCCCAGCATTCTGACTGGGTAAATAATAATAATACATTTATTACTCCTCAAATTTAAGTATAAAATATTTTTTAAAAATAACTTTTCAAGAGCTTCATGGCAGCCTCAAAGATAAAAGACCTGTGCGGAGGCTGCCTTCCGCTAATTGTATGCATTGCCGTTTCCTAAATTTATAAAAGGACCTTGTAAAGCATACATATCTTACTGCATAATAGTAGGATAAATGTTTCTCGGCTGTTCCACCGGGTAAGTAGGTCCAAACGTAGTTAAGTCCCGACGTTTCGGAGAACAACTTGCTCTTCATCTTCAGGGGTTCATTCGGACCTACTTGGACCCTGTGGAACACTCGGGAAACATCTATCCATCAGATACGCCGGGAAGACTTAAGATCTTTCAGCATAATAGCATTTCAATGGCGCCGCAAAAAAATTCAATACAAATTATTCTCCTGTAGCTTACATACAATTGCGTACAGCAATATAATGCAATAATACTGTAATACACCATAAGATAGCATAGCTACGGATTAAATATAAGATAAGAATATGTTAATGCCAGATATCAATATTTTCGTGGGACAAATCCATATTTTTTAAATAAATGTTTTAATTAACTATTCGTACAGTTTATTGAGGCTCGGAGATAATGGTCAAGAGAGCGAAAAGATGATTCGTAATTCTTAAAATTAGGTCGGGTATTATTGAATACTAGCTTTTAACAATGGAGTGCGTTCCTCGGACAGTAACTGTGAGATTGGCACATTTCGAGCGGCTTTGGTTTTGGATAATGTGATGATAATAATATTCATTAATTTACTTTCCAGAATATAATTTTCAAATAACAATTTCTTGGTTCATTTGTAGGAAAGTTTGATTACCTTCACAGTAGCATTAATAGGCCATTACTGAAATGACTTTTAAGGAGTATATTACACTTAAGCAACATATCATCAGCCAACAATATTGACAAAAATATAAATAGATATTAAATAAATATTCAGAATAAAATAAATAAGCCAGATGCAGAGTATTAAATAAGTATTCTGCATCTGGCTTGGTGAATAACGATTGAATAGTCACTTGAATTAAATTTATTCTTTTAGTTTTTATGTTAACTGGTGGTAGATTTTTCACTTTAGGACCCATATGTAAGAATCACATCACTGAATATCAGAATGAATCACCGTTGCCTTTGAAAAAACCCGTCCTATGTATTTCCTGTCCCCTCACGTGCGGAAACACGGCTTGCTTTTTGACAAATATTTTTTAATGTCTACCCTGCTACCCCTTTCCACCGACGCCGTTTATTGACGAACGCAAACAGGAACAATCATTAATCTGGTTACTCAGGTCGTATGCCAAAATCCCACCAATTCATTCCTCCTCCTATTCTTCTCACGCAAAATTTTCCTTCATGCTTCTCCTCTCCCTACACTGCCCCCGTTGAGAATTTTGCTACCGATCCCTTTCTTACTTTGCCATTGACACGAAAAAATTCCCTCGGCCTTTATAACCGCCAAGGGAGTAGCGAAGAGAATGTAAGTCTTTCTGGTGCGGAATATAAGTATAGAGGGAAGTGGGACATCTATGGTGGCCATTTTGATGTCAGAGTCATTGAAAAAGAGGCTGGATTTAAGGCGTTCAAGGATATGGTGGGTGTCTTTGATATAGGATGGCAGAGAATGGACCGCAGGCGGAAGAAGGCGGAAGTGGTCGACAAAGGCGGAAATCCGTTTAGTGGTTGAAGTGGCTGAAGGAGACTATTGGTCGACCCGGGTCGAACCTCACCTCCAATTCACTAACTCTGTCCGCGTTAAACCTACCAATTAGCAGCAGTACCTCCACTACAAAATTCGCCACCCCTCTCTCACAACGAATGATCCCTTCCCAGCTCCCTTTCCCTTGAGGGGCCTCCGTGTCTGCATCGATCCCGACTCTCTTCATAAATTCCTCTCTAACCTCCACCTATCCCTTTTCCGACGAGGCTATCGTGAAGCTCTCCTCGAGAAAAAAAATCCTTAAGCATTTCTACGCCCTTCTACGTCTTCTATCATTGACCACGTGAACCTCACCCTCCGCTAGACCTCTTCCCCACGCGTCTTCTCCTTCAAACGTCTCCTTAAAAAGCCTTTTCTCGTCTCGTCCTCTCCGGCCCACCAAAATCTTCCCCAAATGTCCTCCCCTCACTTTCCCCCGCCCCTCTCAACCTTTCCAGCATCCTCGCATCCACCTACCCCCTCTCTAAATCCCAATCCACCGATTATACTAACACTAACATTCCTCCCAACCCCTGCCGTCGCCCTAGATGCAAAATCTGTACCCTCCTCATCTCCGAACCCCTCCCCCACTTAAATTCCGCGCCTTTCCCTTTCCTTACGTTTTCCCCTCCCTCATGTACCGCACCTAATGTTGTGTACATTATCATGTGCAATTTCTGTGAAGCCTTCCGTGTGGGCCTCACCACTGGCTCCCTCAATCTTTGAGGTCATCCTGTAACTCCTCCTCCCAGCATGCCTCTCTCCCTGTCTCAACCCTCGCCTCCTCGCACGACCTTAAGTTCGACAAATGTTTCAGCGTTGGCATCCTAGCCTCTCTACCCCCCTCCCTTACCGCCTCCCTACTTGATGTCAAAAATTTAGAGCAATTATTGTATTTGGCTTTAGACGCCCTCTCCTTTCCGGGAATCAATCGAGCCCACTTTCCTCCCCTTCTTTCAAACTACCCCTCCCTCGGCAGTGAAACTACTTCCTCCATCTGAAGAAGACCAGAGAGATCAAAAATTAAAGTATTTTCTCGGGTATATTTTTCTTTTTTTGTATTTTCTCTCATACCACCACACATAGTGGTGTTTAATTCAGATCGATGAAAGGTCACACGTGGGGAATAAATAATATTCAAAAGATGTCACCGGCGTGACAAACACAAAGAATAGCAGAAATGGTCATAAATATAAGGAGGTAATTCCACCTCATTGCGACAAACGATTGTCCCTAATGGATCTCAGATTTAAACGGTGTATGCATAGCATGTAGCCTGAAGCGGAGTAATCTGAAACAGTTTTTCGAAGAAATTTTTGCGTCATTTATGGGTACTTAAATTTTCTACAAATGCGTGCCCTGAATCACATTTTTACTTATATCGCGACTTTTATTCATTGTAGAGCAACGGTGTGTACCTCATTTTAGAGATAATTCTTTTTCAAATGTAGTAATGCTACTTTAAATTGATTTAATTGAATTTCCAATTTTTCACTTTTTAAAGGTTAGACAATTATAACGTGTGTCAAATAGTTGTAAGTATCGACCGAAACTTTTCTTCATTATCTGTACACATCTAACTAACTTTTCCGGAAAAAATCTCATGACAATTCATAAATTTTTTCTCACGCCCACTTCCACCCTGGAGCTGGCGTGTAACAAACAAAAGCGTGTGTTACAAACCATATAATGAACAACCAATGTACGGGACATTTCCCCCGGGCGTTCCACGGCTTATCTTATCTTTTGTTCTTCCTGCTCTCGATGGGTTGTGTCTGCGGATTGCTCACCGAGTGCCGACTTCTAAGCTCATCGTCAGCGATCTGTGAGCGCCGAGAAGCTTCAACGCTAACTGTATACATCTACTTATACTCATTACCCTGATAGTCACCACAAAGGGTGTTTGGCCGAGGGTGACTTATCATTAACATGAACTAGAGTGACGACATCAACTTTCACCAACATGCACCACTCTATGGGTATGATAAATACTCTACCTAAACTGCGAAATTAATGTAATGTAACTACGTAAACGTGACGCAAGAGTCATGATGGGAACATGCAATACATGGTGTTAGCACTACTCGGCAGTTTTCGAAACATGCATTAGAGGGCATATGAATTAATCCGTTGCACTACCAGTCAATTAACTTGCTTCAAAGTCTTAACGCAGCCATTATGGTCTCTTATCGATCGCGGGAAAATCGACATTTTAAACTTTTCTGTTCTACAATCTATTCCTCTTATTTTATTCTCATGATCTGACCTCTAGTAGTATGTTGGAGTTCGTAATATATTGATGACTTTGTCGGGAAATATTGGTTTTGAATTTACGTATAAGAATGAGTCTTGTTTTCAATCGACGGTCTGAATTTATTCCCATCCAAGTTGTTGCAAGAGGTCAGTAATACTAACGAGACTATCATAACAGCCTTTCAAGTATCTTGCCGATCTTCTCTGCTCACGTTCTAACTCTCTGTTTCTCGGCCCACCACATGAGGATCCCATATATTGCCGGCGTATTCCAAGTGAGGTCTAACAAGGGAGACGTAGTTGATTTCTCTCGCTTTATCGTCGCACTTTCCAAGTACTCTTTTAAACAAATCCAAATTTACAAATAGCTTGACTAGTTATTTCCCGGATATTTTTGCTCCACGAGAGAGGATTTTACAGATTATATTGTCTCTAATTAAGTATGTTGTATGTAATAGCTGTTTTGAGGCGATCTTAGTTTGTTGATCTTTGTTTTGAGACACATTACTTAACATAGGACTGCTGGTTATAATAAATTCGACAGATAAATAGTTCTACAAGGTACTAAATCATGTTAGAGCTATGTAATGCCGGATGTATCATACTGGTTGAGTGGCTAATAATAATGAAAAGACATTTGGCACTGGCGCAAAACCAATTTTTCCTATTCAGTGTCAAAGTACCCAAGAACTATTCTTACGCAGTTATTATGATCCCTTATTATACTTAGAAAAAATGACGTTTAAAATCTATGGATTATGCATTTCCTTAATCTTATTCCTGTGATCTTTCCTACCATTATAGTTTGGCTCTAGCTAAATATGTTGAACCTCCGGCAAAACATAGTCTACATCAATCTGTCGTAAAAGATTTAATCTATATTTCTCCCTTCGGTCGGATCGAGGATCCCACCCTAATTCCCTCAACAATTTAGTAACACTACTATGTGTATCGTAACAATTTTCTACAAATCTAGCTGCCCTCCGCTATATTCGATCTATATCAGACACTTGTCCTACTTCGTAAGGGTCTCATATTCTCGCTACTCCACGTGACCTACTCCAAGTGAGATCTCACGAGAGAATAATAACATCGCTCCTTCATTTTCTCGTCACATTTTCCTGATATTCTTTTAATAAATCCTAATTTACGATTTGCCTGTCCGCAAATTCCTCTTGTTATGCTTCCCCCAACGACAAGTCCTCAATATGGGTGACAATTACTTAACTGACTCTACTTTTATTATGTCGGATACTTTGTTACTTCTTCCGAAATCTGCAGCAATTTCCATTTCTTTTAACTTCTTTTGCATTGGTGGCGTAATAAAACATCGAATCAAGAAATAAACAAATCCGCAACATTTATTATAAATCTGCCCGTGGCACAGGTGAGTGTTGTGTAGAGCGCACATTTTTGCATTCGATTTATGTTTTTAAAACATTACGGTTAACCTTAGTATCAACATTACGCTAATCGTACATTTTATAACGCCATAATAATAGTCAGATGAAACGATGTGTGCGGAGCCAGTCACTAAGTTTAATAATTTTTATGATGTAAAATACTTGATTAAATTTTGGTCATTCCATTTTCCGCAAACTTTACAAGTGTGAATTATTACATAAGTGTAAAAATTATGAAAAGTTCAAGACAATGGCAGGAATGAACAAGTCGTGTATTAATACATTCAAAAAAAACCTCATATAGGTTCAGTTGTATAGCAATCACCCGTTAAAAAAATCCTGTTTGCTTGCATAGAAAATATCTTTGCTCCCATAAAAAATGCTCTTAGAAGTCTTTATCATACAAGACATTGTTTCTAGTTGCTACCCACTCTCGTTACTAGGGCTCTTGCGTTAGGACATACATCTACATCTACGCCATACCCTGCAAGTCACCCAAAGGGTGTGTGGCAGGGGGTGCTTCCACACCAGGCATGCATTAATAATACGGCAGAACACCGAAACGACATTGGAACCAACGTACCACACATGCAATGCGCCCATTAAAATCTACTAACCAAGAAACACTCTATCGGCAATCGTTCCAACATGCAAGGGATACAAAGACTACTACTACAGATTCCAAATCTCATGCATAAATAAGAGCATCTATATTTACATCATGCATAAATAAGAACGTTGAAAATATAAAGAAAAAGATCTACAGTCTAGCTAATGTCACCATTTACACTATTCATGACGACGATCGCATCTGTTATGGTCCGGAATGGTACGCGGAAAAAATGACATTTTATATCTATCGGTTCTACAATCTATGTCTCTAATTTTATTGGCGCGATATAATCTGCCGTAGTACGAGGGGGTTAATAGTATGTTTTTCACGTCGCCGGAGAAATGTTTTTTCTGAAATTTAGTCAGGAGGTTAAGCCTATAATTTAATCTACGCTGTGATAGCGATTCCCATCCCAATTCTTCTAGCAATCCAGACTCACTAGCAAACTTATCGTAGCATCGTTTCACAAGCCTAGCTCCTCTTCGCTGCACGACATATTGTTAAGACGCTTAAGATGTTCGCTATTAAGACATCCGAGAGTCCCATTGTTGCGATACGAAGAAGCTTCCTCCATAGGTTCACTATTAGGATGTATATTGTTAACGCCGTTGCTATGCTAATAATCTTGAGGATACACGAGTGAGAATCTTCAAGAAGGCAAGCGAAAATGTACCCGCCCCTATCTTATATCGCCGGCGAGTCACCCCTGGAAAGGACGAGAGGGAATCTTCGGTCTAGGACGTTTATTTCCTCGAGTCCAGTCCTCGAGTATCTACACGGTCGAGGTGGTCGAATGCCATGGCCAATGGCGTGGTATTCGGTACTAGCCTATTCGCGTATTCCATTTGGGTACTCTTATTCAGTGGTATTCACCCAGGTAATCGAGTCTTCATCGCGGCGCTCAGGTACTAGCCCATGAAATTCGACTGGGTATTCACGTATTCATACGAGTACTCAAATAAATACCCTGCACCCAAGTATTCATTTGACTACCAGAGTATTCATTTAGGTGCCCATGTATTCATTTGAGTACCCAGGTATTCATTCGGGTACTAGATAACCAGTGAATGAATACATTTCGCCCATCCCTAATGTGAAACTAGTTCTACTTCGTAAGGGTCCCATATACTAGCGGCGTACTCCAAGTGAGATCTCACGGGAGAAAAATAGCATCGCTCCTTTACCTCTCGTCACACCTTCCTAGTGTTCTTTTAATAAATCCTAATTTACGACTTGCCTGTCCACAAATTCCTCGTATATGCTTCCCCCTGGACAAGTCCTCAGTATGGGTGACAATTACTTAACTGACACTACTTTTATTATGTCAGCTTGATTAATTGTGTATGTCTCGTTGGATAAGCTACTCTTTCTCAAAAATTCGTAACAACGCACATTAAAATTTTAATTCTAACTGCCAAGTGTCGCACCATTCGTTTATAGCTTCTAGATCTTTCTTCAACGCAATTCTATCAGACTCGGTGTTAATATCCCTGTACATTACTGCGTCGTCCGCGAAAAGGCGAATTTTGCTCGTGACTATGGTTTTGATATCAGTAATATACGAAAGGAATAAAAAGGGACCAATGACACTTCCCTGGGGTACATCGGTTGAAATCTAAAAATATGGCGTCTACTTGGGTGAGCCTTTCTCCAGAGAAAAGAACATCGTGAAGAGAAAGGACCAGCTGCGTTTCGCAGGACCTGCCTTTTCGGAATCCATGTTGGTTTTGAATTAACAAGTTTTGATTATCTAAATAACTCATAATTGTGCCGACGGTTGTATGCTCTAATATTTTGCATGAGATGGACGTGAGGGAGATAGGTCTATAGTTACTACGACCTTCCTTATCGCCGTTCTTAAAGATAGGTGTAACGTTCGCGCTTTCCAATCGTAAGGGACACGATGTTCTGATTGAGATTGTTCATATATTATTTTCAAGTACGGTGCTACTCCGGCGGGAATGCCGTCGGGACCAGGTGACTTCTTGGAGTTTCAGGTGACTTTCTATGCCGCGACAAGAAATATTTAAAGACTGCATTGGATTTTTGTATAAGCAAGGCAATGTGGCAATGTTATTCTGAGGGCATGAAGTATAGATACTTTGAAAAAAGTTTTAAGGATATTTGCTTTTTCTAATCTATCGCTAACTCTCTCTCCTTGACCGTTTTTTATTGACTTTACTAGAGATTTATTCCCTTGAACCTCCCTCACGCAAGACCGAGAATGACATAATTATGATGTTAGGATATTTAGGTTGAGTGAAAAATCTCTTTTTCCGAGTCAGTGTCAAAGTACTCAAGAACTAATCTTACGCAGTTATTATGGCCCCTTATTGTACGTGGAAAAAATGATATTTTAAATCTTTTGGTTCTGCATTTCCTTAATCTTATTCCTGTGATCGTTTCTACCATAATAGTTTGGCACTAACAAAATATGTTGAACCTCCGGCAAAAAATAGTCTACATCAAACTTTAGTAAAAGTTTCGTAAATCTGTATTTTCCCCTGATTCCCGCCGTAATTTAGTAAACCTGCTATGTTTATCGTAACAATATTTAACAAATCTAACTGCCTTCCGCTGTATTCGATCTATGTCAGAAACTAGTCCTTCACAAGGGTCCCATATACTAGCGGCATACTCCAAGTGAGGTGTCACGAGAGAAAACTATGTCTAGGGAACTATCTTGCTCAAACTGCCTTAAAAAAGAACTCAATCGGATAAAGAATCTTGGAAGTAGTCTTGGAAAGACAGTAGCATAGTATGGCGGACCGACGGCGTGTGTCTAAGAGCTAGGCAAAGAGCGACCTCCTAAGAGGCCCGCGTCGCCAAGCTGGAGAGGAACTCCAGCTTACCTGCGGTTACTGAGATCTCGTGTGACGGGGTGTGCGGGCGTCTCGGGTGTTTGGGGGGGGAGGTAGCGATTCCTCCAAGCACACCACAGCACGGCACCCAAGCGAAATTGGGTGCGAATGCAGGTGGGGTGGTCCAGTGGACGTCGGTGAAATCCCTGAACATGGGGATGGCGCCCATTCCGAAGCCGCAGTGGATAGGGGTGCCCCAAGGTCAAGGGGGGCAGCGGCGCAAGGTCGAAGCGGGGAGAGGCGGAAGCGGAGGGGTTTCCCACACCCCGATCCCCGTTCCCGCTCCCGGGGTTAGCCGGGCAGGGAGGGCGGGAATTCAATTAATAGGCAGTGCTAGCGTCCGGCGGATCGTGTCCTCATTGCGGAAGAGGGCAAGGAGAGACGGAGCGGACCAACGGGCCACCTCCTGGTGTATAACAGGAGGATTAATACCCATCACCACAGCTGCGATACGCACAGCGGTGGGAGAAAAGGGGTTGCTACAGCCTGCGGATGGTGGCCCATGTCGGCACCAATGATGCATCCATGCGTGGAGCTGAAGAGATTTGAAATTCCTTCAGGGATTGTTGGAACGCGTCTGGACGGCATCTGGTGTCGACTTGCAGCTGTCCATTTGCATCATTGATCCACGGACTGACCACGGTCATCATATTTGGAGCAGGACTGACTGCCTGAACTGGAGGGTGAGAAGGGATGTACCCACGCTTTGACCTGAATTGGTCCGAATTGACCCTCCATGGTCCCTGATTCGAGCACGTACTCCGGCAGCCCGCACGGCGTCTACCCGGAAAGGGAGCCAGGGAGACACCTAATCCCAAATCTTTGGGCAACGGGCTCTTCCGGTTCTCAAAGATGTGCGGTAGGTTTTCGCGAAAGGGAGACCTACGGCTACTCGTGTCACGTTGTTTGGGTAACCAAACTAATGCGAGCACTTCGGGGAGGCGGGGGCCCAATTGAGGTCCTTTTGACCTCAATCCGCCTCATTGGTGTCGGCCTCGAAGGGGTTGTGGCTCGCTAACTTTCCCTCCCCTTCCCTTTTCCTTTTTCCCACTACAACCCACGCTCGGATATAAGCGAAAGCTTCCTGCCGAGCCGGAGGTAGTTACCCTGCGGGAGTAGATGCCCGAATCCTCTGCCTGAACTGTTGGCTGTGGGAATTCCGTGTGAGCATTGGGGATGAAGTCGTAGATCTTCGGCCGGTGCTCAGCTCGTGCCGTGCTCCCCTCAACCGTTCTGGGGTTTATCACTCTGCTCAGGCGTCAGGACTGTGGCTTGTAGGATTTTTTTTAGCCCTGTTGGCAATTTATAGGCTAGAGAATAGGTCACTTAGCGGCATTGATGTTCGGAAACATAGACCTAGTTAAAGCATCCAAGTTAATCAGTGTAGCGTATACTGCATTGCCGAAAAACTTGGGGGATGCTCAAATAATTAATTGTAATTCATGTAATTGTGAAATTAACTCCAAAAGCAGGCACTCAAGAGAGAGGCCTAACATATATGATAAACTCTTTCCTTAGTATTTTTACAGGTCATCAAAAGGATAACAGGCATATTCACAGAAAACTGCGAACTATCATGCATCAGGCTAAATGTGACATAAATTTAGTAAGAGTCAATTTCCGTAAGTGCAAATGTGCAAAAGGTGAGCATATATTTGAAAACTCAGATATAGTAATCGGAACACATAGCTGACTTACAGATGATTTAAGCGACTGCGAAGTTTTCCCGCTAGAATATAAAACCTATAGATCATTTAATCGACTACTGAATTCCAAAATAGAGGTTTTGTATCAATTATAAACTTAATTATTATCGTTTACCTCAAGACATAAAAAAAGCGTGATAATTATCGGTGGGGGTTTCAACCTCCCGGCTATAAATTGGAAAACCAGTCGAAACAAGTTCAAGGAGGCGCCATATAAGCCAGACCTTAGTACACTTCCACTCCTCTCTCTAACCCAAGTAGTTAACGGAACTACGTGTGGAAATGAAGTCCTAGACCTCTTATCTATCAGTCGCCCTGCAATAATTAAACACGTCCATATCCTCAAAGGCATGAGTGATCATAAAGTAATTTTTACGACCTTGAATACAACATTGGAGTCCATTGTAAAACCGAAACGGAAAGTCTACTAATTTGAAACATGCCATTTCATCAAATTTGGAGAGACGTTGGAAGATTCATTCTCGGAATTTGTATCTATAACTATGCTCAATTGGAGATGTTTTTTGGAAATTCTACGTAAAGGTATAGATGAACATATTCCACAAAAATTCAGACGTGAGAGTAAATTAACCTCGTTGTAATAATCTATAAGTAGGGCGGGATCAGGAGATGGAGGCAATTGCACAACTTTTTAAAAAAATCTTCAAGTCAGGTAACACAACAACGAAACTTTCAGTGAGAGAAATTTATGTTGTTCAACGGTCAAAAAACGGAGAAAATAATGCATTCAACCTACGAAACTTCAATATAAAAATTCTAGGTAACTTACTAGATGAAAACCACAAGTCATTCTGGTCTTACGCGAGAGAGCTCCTGGGCGAATCTCCGACGGTAGAGTCTTATTGGATAAAATCGTCAGTCACCAAAAGTACAGACAAAGCCAGCCTATTTAACTATCACTTCGAAAGTGTATTCACAAAGGGTGACGTAACTCATAATTCAGAAACTCCCGGTATTAATGAACCGCTGGCTGACATGATCATTCAACTTGATGGATTAACTAAACAACTCTTCTCAATTAAAAGCAACAAACAGGTCCAGTAGAAATGCGTACACGCATGTTCAAGGAGTTAGCGCCACAGATTGCTCCATTCCTAGAAATCATATTTAGCAAATCATCCGAAGGCAAGGTGCCCCAAGACTGGAAAATAGCCTACCGATATTTAAAAGTCACACCGATATTTAAAAAATGAAATAGAAGTGACCCAGGGAATTTCCGGTCTATATCTTTACCATAAATTTTATGTAAGATCCTCGAACACATTGCCTTTAGCAATATTATGACCTTTGTAGATAATCGAATCTTCTTACATAGCAGTCAGCATGGCTTCCGAAATATTAATTCCCGCGAAACACAGCTTGCGCTCTTCCTTCATGACATCCTAAGAACAGGTGAATCGAAAAAGCTAGTCGACGCGATATTCCTTGATTTCAATAAAGCATTCGACAAGGTTCCTCACAAAAAACTCATATGAAAATTGCAGTCATGCGGAGATAATAGAAAAATAGTGAATTGGAATGAAAAACTTCTCAGTGAACGCAAACAAAGAGCAGTTAGTGGTGGCACTAGCTCTGGAATGGTTAGAATCACATCCTGTGTTCCACAAGGAAGCGTGATCGGCCCTCTTTTATTCATTGTTTGTATTAATGGCCTAAATACGCGAGTTAGATGTAAACTTAGGTTAATTGCAGACGATACGGTCATCTACCGGGAAATCCGCGAAGACGCATACTTAGAAGTTCTGTCGTCATCATCATTAAGAGCGTTCATTTGTGGTGACAGGAGTGGGGACCAGAACTAAATCTTAGTCAATGCACCACTGTACACTTCTTGCGGAAGTTTCCACACGAACGCAACGCCATGTCTGCACTATGGGTGGAGTGAACATAAAGTCCTCAGAAAGAGTCAATTACCTTGGGATTGCCGTAACTTCTAATGTATCGTGGAGAACACACATACAAAACATAGATATGCGGCACAGCACTAAATAAACTAGGATTTATCAAGCTCATAATAGGACGGTTCTGAATTGAGAAATTAAAAGAGAGTTGCTATTTTGCTCAGATTATGCCACAAATGGAATACGCTGCGAGCATTCGGCACCCTGGACAGAAATAATTAACCAAAATCAGTGCCAAGGAAAGCTGCGCGTTTCGTTAAAAACTGCTATGATTGTACGAGCGTATAGGTATAAGTGTTACATATTGCGTTTCTCAGCTTTCGGAGGTACTTGGTTGGGAGCCGCTGTAAACTTGGAGGCTGCGCGATAGACTTAGTTTGCCTGAAAAATTCAGAACAGGTGTTTTCCAGAGCTACATGATAATATTATTTCGACATCTATAGGTCCAACAAAAGTGATAAAATACGAAGAGAGATACACTGTCGAACAGATACGTACAAAAATTCGTCCATCCACGCACACTGAGTGACCACAATGAAACCGAACCTCCCCTTAAGCACACTCCCATAATAAACGTCACCATTTCACCCGCCATAACCTTATCCCTTACATTTTTATACGGCTGGTGTCCTAGCACCCTGTGCCACACGGCCATACGGCAGGTCGCAAGGTAGTATGTAGATGTAGGTCTTATTAAATGGGCAATATATGCATACTTGTATGACTTTATATTTGTTAATGATTTCCTCGCTTTTATGATAAAAAACAGTTTGAAACGTGTGCGGTATACTTGCAGTATACTTGGTCGGCCGATGGCACTCGCTTCTCTTAACGCATGCAACGCCGCGCCGCACCGCCCGCGTCCTCTAGTCGCCGCACAATTGTACCGCACTCGTTGAAAAATGTACGACGTAAGAGACATTAAAATACTCGTCTCGGAAGTTAGATGCCCTTCAAAGGCCTGCAATAGGTATTGAAAAGCCTCGGTAACTATGGAGGAATTCCTTGGCAATGAAAGTGTAAACATGTAACACGTCCTATTTAGTTGGGAGTTGAATGAGTGGAGAAAGCGTCTGGTGTGTCCACGAGGACGTTAGATTTCGGATTTTCTTTCTCGTATTGCTGCCATCTGTGAGACAAAATGGTGGAGAGAAATATAATAATAATAATAATAATAAATAATCATAGAGCCGTAAGGGAGAATTCCACCTTTCTCCTTCAGCCGTCCCGTCTCTTTCGGCCTCCTCCGCCTGCTGTTGAATCCCCGCCACCCGTTCATGAGGTCGAGCGTTTCTGGAAGGATATCTACGAAACGTCGAAGCCATTCAATGGAGACACTCCGGCCATCGCACTCTTTAAAGAGTTCTGCGACCGCCACCTACACAATGTGGATGGACCCCTTTCAGTCACGGAAAGTGACGTGAAGCACGCTTTCTCTGGCAAGAAGAATTTCGCGGCTCCAGGAATGGATGCCGTGAATAGCTTCTGGTGGAAGAAGTTCACTTCTACCCACAAACATCTGGCCAGAATCTTCACGTCCCTCATCACAGGTAGAGAACCATTTCCACCTTGGCTGACTGAGGGACGCACGGTTCTCATTCCGAAAAAGGGAGACTTGTCCAATCCGAAGAACTATCGCCCTATAACCTGTCTAAACACTGTATACAAGGCGTTCACCACAATCTTGAGCGACCTTATCCTCCGGCAGATGCAGCCTGTGTGGGAGGAGGTGTACGAGCAAAGGGGGTGCAAACGAGGAATCGCGGGATGCAAGGACAACCTGCTCATTGACAGGTGCATATGTCAGGATGCCGCCCGACATAAGCGGAACCTATCAATGGCATGTGTGGACTATCGCAAGGCTTTCGACACCACTTCGCATGAGCTTCTCATCGCCGTGCTGAAGTTGATGAAAGTCCTCCCAGAGGTGGTGTCCTGCATCCAACGCCTGTTACCACTCTGGAGAACGCGCTTCGTCTTGACATCGGGCAAACGGACCGTCTCCACTGAGTTGGTAACATACCACCGTGGCGTTTTTCAAGGCGACAGCTTGAGCCCCCTCCTGTTCTGTATTTCCCTCCTCCCCCTCTCCTTCAAGCTGAGACGAGGCCGAGGATACATGTGCGGCGTTCCTGGTGACAGGAAGCACAAGGTCACCCATTTGTTTTACATGGATGACCTTAAACTGTATGCTTCCAACGCCAAAGAACTGCGCGTTGCACTGGACACCGTACATCAATACAGTGAGGCTATAGGGATGGAATTCGGATTGGACAAGTGTGCATCCATCCACCTGGCGAAAGGAAGAATATCGGAGGACAAGGAAGACTCGCAACTCGTTGACGGGAACGTCGTTCGTCATCTGCAAGATGACGAATGCTACGAATACCTCGGCGTCCCCCAGCGTCGAATGCAGGAGGTAGCAGCAGTGAAGGAAAGACTCACCGCCAAGTACAGACAGACTCTCAGAAAAATCTGGAGTTCTGAGCTGTCTAGCAAGAACAAGGTTCTTGCCACGAACATGTTCGCGGTTCCGACACTGCTGTACACCTTCGGATGCATGAAATGGAATGTCAACGAGTTGCAAAACCTCGATCGGGGAACGAGGAAGATGCTGACCATCTATAGAAGTCTTCATCCGAAATCTTCCGTCGCCAGATTGTATCTCCCTCGCAGTGTAGGCGGTAGAGGTATGTTGAGCCTGGAGTGTCTACATAACAGAGTTGTTTTGGGTACAGTTTGCCGCGTGTTCAACAGCACGGACCCCCTGCTCACTCTCGTAAGGGAGCACGAAGGTGCCGGGGTAGGGGCGTTCCTCTTCCAGGCGGCGAAGAGGGCAGCGGACGAAATCGGTCTGGACTTTGACCTGTCATCCGACGTTAACGACTGTGGCACGTCAATCGTGTCACTGAGGGCAGACGTCTTAAAGCTCGAGGTCAAAAAGGCTGAGCAGAAGACCTTGCTCAAGACGCACACCGATAAGCCCATGCATGGAGGTTTCTACCGAAACATGGAAAAACATGGGCTATCGAAGGAGCTTACGTTTGCCTTCCTTCGTTCCGCGGGTCTCAGGTCCGAAACAGAGGGTTTCGTTCTCGCGTGCCAGGATGGTGTCATCAACACTCTCGTGTACCGCCGAATGATATTCAAGGCGGAGGTGACGGACACGAGATGCAGAGCGTGCAGAGCCAAGCCGGAGACTTTGAGTCACCTTCTCTCCGGCTGCAGTTATTACGCGCAATCAGCGTATTTAACTAGGCACAATGCAGCTCTGCGAGTGTTGTATTTCCACCTTCGACATCATTAAGGCATCGACGAAGTTTATGTGCTCCCCTATGCCCCTGGAGATATTGAGTCCGTCGTGGAGAACGACAAAATAAAAATCTGGTGGAATTACTCATTCCCCACCACCAGGCAGTTGGAGGCGAACAAGCCTGACATCGTTCTCCTCGACCGCCAATCTCGTTCCATGTTCGTAATCGAGTTTTCGGCTCCGGCCGATACGAACTTGGACGCGAAAGAGGCGGAAAAACGGACGAAATATCAAGACCTGCTGTTCGAACTTCGGCAGATGTACCCGGGACACTCTGTAAAACTAGTAGTCCTAGTCATAGGTGTGCTCGGTGGAATCAAGGGCTCGCTGATACAGAGCATCAAGTGTATTCCTGCTTGCGTGGCACAGGCGGAATCACTTGCAGCCCGCATGCAGAAGGCCGTCCTCTTGGGGTCGCTCCGTCTGCTCCGTGCGCACGACCCGAACGCAGCGTAGCCACTGATCCGATGGGTTAATCGGAAGCGGCTACGAACTCTGCACCGCCCCTCTCGAGTTCTCGGCCATTATGACGGCAACGAAACCCGATGTTAGCCGGGGACTCGGAGGGGAAAGTTACAGAAGTAACAAAAAATAATAATAATAATAATAATACTAAATTTATTTACAAATAGTTTACACGCTGTAATTTCCCTTTGGATGGGTCACAATAAATTTACAACAACAAGGAATATTTGTACTTATTTTTGGTCATAAATCATTCATAAATATAATAATCGCAAATGAAAATGTATATTTACCTTCAAACAAAGATTACTTTTTTATATTATAATATAATAATAATTTAATTCCTTTTCAGGAATTACAGAGTGGTATTGCAATAGATAACCCCCGAGGAATATCCTGTGTTGGGGCTACTGACAAATAAACCATGCAAAAACGATAGCAAAAAACAAAATGGTTTACAATTTTCGATAAAACGTCTACAATACAGTGAAGAAACTAATTCAAAATAGAAAAAAGACTCAGAGATATACATAATTAAATAGTGGTTACAAAAAAGAGACACTTAAATACAAGAACGGGCGAACTTACTTCAACAATGATATTACAATATCACTTAATTTCATTACATTTAATTCGATAAATATTTCATGTAAATTACGAAACAAAATCTCGATATTTTTAATAAATAATAACCAAGTTTTTACTTTCTTAAGAAATTTTCTTACGTTTTTTCTTCCTTAATGTGGTTTGGAAGGACGTTAAATCTTTTTCGGGATATATATACAAAGCATCTTTGAAACAAAGTCAAATTAGGCTTGGGTAGAGAAATCGTATTTCTTTCTCGCAAGGTCAGGACTTGAGTCCTGGGTAACAGATTTGCTTCGTCGCCACTTCTTAGATAGAAATTCTTTAACACTTTATAACACCTGATAGGCAATAAGTTCAGTTCTAAAAAGAGTGGGAATGCACGAGAGAAACGGTTTTTGTGCATTATCACACGTACTATCCTCTTTTGCAGAAATAGTACGGGGTTTATTGTATTTCTGTAAGCTCCTCCCCAGCAAATTAAACCCTAACTTAATTTTGACTGAACCAGTGCCAAGTAGATAACTTTTAGAAAATACAATGGACATTTGTTTCGTACGAAGTATAAATTTGAGATACAATGCCGTAGTGTTTTAGTTAGGCAATTTACATGGTGTTTCCATTTTAATTTATTGTCCAGGATAACCCCCAAATATTTAAATTCAGTTACATTTCCAATCGTGATGTAATTTAAACAGTTTCCTACTGAACAGCCCGGAGAATGATATATTACTTCCCAGTCAATTTTATACCTGTTTCATAAATCATACACCATGTATTTGGTCTTGGAACTTAAAGAAAGTTTGTTAAAGAGAAACCATTGCCTAAGAACTGTTAAATCTTCTTCCATCTTTCTTTTAACAATGTCCCAGGATGCATTTGCATAGTGTAGTGCAACGTCATCAGCGTAAGCTGTGACATGTCCATTTAAATTATGATTACAAAGATCGTTTATATAAACCAGAAAAAGTATCGGTCCCAGTACTGAGTCTTGTGGACCGCCAGCCTTTATTTCTATATAATTACTATAACAGCCATTCACTCGAACACACTGTGAGCGCATAGATAGATAGCTATTGAACCACTGAAGGACATTTCCTCTGACTCCGGCTTGATGAAGTTTTTTAATAAAATGTCGTGGTCAAGGGTGTTAAAAGCCTTATGGATATCGATGGTATAAAGTAGCTGTGCGTTTATTATAATTGAGTGCATTATAAACATTTTGCAAATGAGGCATTAAGGCATTTTCGGTTCCCAATTTACTTCTAAAACCAAATTGTTTCGGGCTGAAAAAATGAGTTTTATCAAGGAAATGTAATAACCTTTTCTTCACGAGTTTTTCAAAAATTTTTGAGAATGTCGAAAGGAGCGATATCGGTCTGTAATTTTCCACTTTTTTGGATCACCTTTTTTGAATAGCGGAATGACGACTGCCTTTTTTAAAGCCGAAGGAAATTCTCCAGTTGAAATGCTCAGATTGAATACGTATTCCAAGACAGGCGCTATGAATACTATTGTCCTCTTTAAAGTATTGATGCTAATGCCATCGAAGCGTGGTGATTTGTTCGAGGGGAAACTTTTCACCAGTGCAATGATTTCGTTTCGAAATACTGGCTCCAAATACAACGACTGACAAGAATCGATCATGGAACATGGATTTTTCAAAGGGGAGATTGTAGTTCCGTTAATTTTAGATTGAAAAGCTGAGATAAAATATTGATTAAATTCAGATGCCAGTGTCAAAGGATCAGTAATGACCGTGTTCTCCCTTTCAAAACATAGATCAGGGGTTTTGAACTAGTTTGTCCATTTATTTCTTTAACTAGGTCCCATTGAGCTTTAGGATTACCCCGATTATTTTCAAACTTCCTCATGTAAAAATCATTGCAGGTCTTTCTCAGCTTAACCCTTGGATTGTTTCTAAATTTTAAAAATTCCTCCTTCAAGCTCTCGCTTTTGGGATTACGCCTATACTTTTTTAGGATATCATTTTTTGATTTTATCACTTTGAGCAGAGAGGTGGTCATCCAAGGTTTTAATTTCATTGTCTTTTTATCCTGTATTATTGTTAGTTTTGCTCGGTCAATCACAGCTTGCATCAAATCCAACATAATGGAAAAAGCCCTCGAGGCGTTTGACTCATTAGTTACTGGAGTCCAGTCTATTTTGCTCACTAAATCATGCAACATATCATAGTTTACATAAATTGTATATCGAGGTTTTTCACGTTCAACGATAGAGTTAATTTTTATTTCTTTTGAAACGACGAGTTTAATCATTGAATGATCAGTAATCCCCAAGTGTCGGACGTCTGCCAATATTTCTAGTTTGAATGCATTATAGAACCTTACAAACATGTGATCAATACAGGTTGAAGATTGCTGGCTAATCCTGGTGGCCTCATTTACTAGACATGAGAATCCATACGTACACATCAAGTTATTATAGTGATCAGAGTCATTATTTTCATTCATTAAGTTAATACTTATGTCACCAACCACAGCCATATCTTTTCCTGTGTTGTTCAGAGTGGGTTCCAACTCCTGTAAAAAATCAGTTACAGGAATATTTTGATCCCTGTACATACTTAACAGATTAAATTCCACCACGTGATTATATACCTTAAGATGAACACAGTCTGCTGTATAGCATTCGAGTGACATTTCTTCACACTGATTATTATCACTTACATAAACTATCACACCTCCTGCTCGATTCTTTTCACAGCATTTAACAAACGTATTATAACCAGATATTTTATAAAAATTCACTTCATGTTTATTTATCCATATCTCTGACAGAACAATAATATTAGGTTTATTTTCCATTTGACTCAAATGAAACAATAATAGCTCAAAATTGCTGCGTAAGCTGCGAATATTTTGATGAATTAAAAAAACAGAATCAATATGAGTAACTAATGAGAATCATTTTTTCAGGTTGTCTTATGTCTTCAAAACTATTTATGACAATAACATGTTCCTTTTCCGCTTTTCTCATAAGGATCTTCCCTCCCCTAATCCAGGGGAAGGCATACTTTTTTGCCTTTTTTAGCTCTTTCGCAGCATTTAAAAGTCTACGTCTGCCAGGACAGAGGGCCTCGTTTATGTAAATGGGATCATCTGACGGGGAATCTGACTTATAACAGCAGGTACATTTTCATTATTATGAAAGGGAACGCCGTGAATTTCTACGTTGTTGGATAGAGAGCGCTGTTCTAAATAATCAGTACGATTTGACAAAGATATCAAATCTTTCCTTAGTTGTATATTTTCACTTTTTAATACACATATTTGTTCACTACATTCATCCAACCTTTTGCTCTGCGCATCAATGAGTTTATAACTTTCATCCAGCCTCTCAAAAAGCTTTTCAATTGAGTCTCCAAGGTGTTTTTCGGTTTGTTTAAGCTCAGTTCTCATCTCCTCCATTAAGGAATATACATCATCGATAGATTTACCTTTTTTGCAACTTGATTCATTGTCCTGAGATGGCACGGGTAAGTTGAGGCTAAATCTTCGAGAACTTTGACAATTCGAACACCTCCACTTCTACTTGCTTGCGCGAATCCCATCGATGTCGTCCTTCTTTAGCTGCTCAGGAAGGCATTGGCCGTGGAGAAATTTGCTGCACTCGGTGCACGATATGAAAATCGTGTTTCTTATCGATTTTCGGCACTCGTTGCAACTATCACCACTCACTATCGCAGTGCACAGGTTATACAACACAATCTCTTTCAATGAGTTATGTTTCAAACTAAAGTGAGGAAACTTGAGGAAGCACTTCGATTTTCACCAGTTTTCAAGCTAGACCATCAGCAGTTTTGCATTAGAAGTATTATTAGAAGTAGAGAGCATTGCTTCTAAGACTAGAAAACAACTGAACTTGGATTTATGTCGCATACAACCACATAGAAATCAATCGTCTGATTTTCATGTGATTTAGTCGTGCTATGGATCAACCGTTGTCATCATTTCGAGATTAAGCTTATTCATTTCTCATAAATGTTTTTATAACTTTCATGAGTTCCAGGGTGACTGATTATTTCCCGTGTCAGCCGTCCTCATCCCATCCGCACGTTGTATTTTAATGGTGATCACTTCATGTGAGATAATCCATAGCTTGTAGTGTGGATATGTGTGTGTGTGTGTGTGTTTGTGGATGTGTTCATCAATTGTCTTTGTTTTGCTGAGTTTCCAGGGGTACCCCGCGCAGGGTGGGTCCGTCGAAGGGGCTGGTTACCGGATGTGTGTGGATTTTAATTGACGACCTCCGTGTCTTATGTATGACCCACGGTTCGTAATATAAACAGTAGTATGTCGCAGAAACTTCGTCGAACCGACCATTACGCATCAAATCATACCTCTCAGGATGTTATTAGAGTTATCACTTAATTTTGTGTTAATGTTATTATGATAATTAGCCTTATATTCTCAGTAGATTTATCCTTTCGGCCTTCAAATATCTCAGGTAACAGTAATTTAGCTTAGCCCTTTATATTGCTCTATATTCGTATAGCATTTCATTTAAGGTTGGAGTTTAATTTCGTTTTACCCACAGTTTATCTTTTTATATTTGTCGACTAATTCAATACAATAAAACTCTCAAAAGAAAAATACAGCAGTAAACATTTGCTTAAGTAAGATAAAAGTAAAGAGAAGTAAATCAAATAGGAACAAGGTCAATCCGCAAACAAGGCGAGGGCAAAACATATATCGCCTACTTGATGATATATGGAGAAAAGATGCAAAGATGGGACACACACACACACAACTTGCCCTTGGGAGATTGTCACAACTATTCCAGCAGGTGGCCTATTTAACTTCTTACATTATTATTGTATGTGTTCATTTGCAGCATAAATATCTAATTATGTAAAGTTATAGCTTAGTATATATGTGTGTTCTCGTAGGACTTGATGCTATAGCATTGTTTACATTCTGGAGAAGTCGACTCAAACACTTTGTTGACATTTTACTTTATGGCGATGAAAATACAAAAACCGTTTCAACAAGAAAACTACGCATTGCGTCTCCTGAAAACTTACGGAGCTAATTGAGGCAAAGAATCTGAAAACATACTTTAGTCAAATAGGAATTGCTGCAATGTGACTAGTCGCCCAATAACTTAACCGTTTATCTGTGATCCTTCCAAGGGACAGTAGTATTCCAGGCGGCCGTTAGAGGTGGACCGTTAGAGGTCTGCCCGTGAGTGCCGTCAAAAAAGAACATAACACCACAGAGTATACAGAGAGGACATATGGCGTTTCAACCTGTAATCACGAAATGCGCTTCCGGCCATGTTGTAAGCGCGTTTACTTCGAAAGAAGCGAGCACGTCAATGTGGTGAAAAGTGAGAGCTTCACTGAGTGCATTTCTCTTTCTTGGTGATTTACTCCATCTCCCTAAGAGTATGGCCACAGTTTGTTTCCCCAGAAACACAAAATGTCTGAA
Organism: Ceriagrion tenellum; assembly: GCA_963169105.1. Lineage (NCBI taxonomy): Eukaryota > Metazoa > Arthropoda > Insecta > Odonata > Coenagrionidae > Ceriagrion > Ceriagrion tenellum. The sequence continues at coordinate 165,801,529 of OY720636.1, forward strand.
AAGGAGAGAAAAGGTGGATTTTCTCTATATGCTCAATGTAATCAGGTATCAGAAATTCAATTCCGACCCAAGCAGCGCCGATGTGCGTTGAATGCGCATTAAATGCGCGTAAAACCTCCTCGTTCGTAAATCTGCATTAGTCTTGCATCAGTAATGCGCGTAATATGCGCATTTTCTACGACAACTTATTAGATTTGCTATGAGAAGTCACATCAACTTAATGAGAAATAATTTGAGCCTTACAAGGAGAGAACTTCAAGCCATGTAAGGCTCATGACTAGGTTCTTCTTGTGAAGAGGGATACATGAAAGTGAGGTACTTTGCTGCAACACATCAGGCTGAGTTCCATTTAGCAAACACCTACCACAACAAAATGATATGAAAATAAATACAATTCATGACATAGAACATATTTAACCTAAGTACACAACCCTAACTTATCAAAGAGCGGTAGACGAGAGGTGACGCTGAGGACTTTGACGCGGATGGTGTGAAGTTCGGTCCTCTCTAGAGGAATATCTTATTCTTCTTTTTTCATAGTTTTTTCACTCGCATAATGTAAACATTTTGTTTTTATCATAGTAACTCGCTTAAAAAATATTTTTCCCCCAAAAAATATTAATGTGCATTAATAATGCGCATTAAATGCACATTAAAGGCATGGACAAAAATGTGCTTTTAATGCAATTTGAAATGCGCATTAAATGCACTTTTAATGCGCATTGGTTCTGCCTGGGAAGAGACAACATTCTGAGACTATGAATTTTCATTGCTTCAGTTAAATTGGCTACATCATTGATATGATTGTTGTTTTTTACAACTTTCCTCCATAAGTTAAAGCTGAATCATGTCAGCAGGAATGTGTTTTTGAAGCTGAGCAAAGGATATGGGAGGTGCCTACTTTTTATAACTGTGTAAATGTAATCGTAATGGTGTGGTTAATGAAAAAAAATTAATTTTACTAATTCATGGTAAAAGTCTCATAATGATTAATTAGGCTGTCGTCTGTGTAATTAATTTACGACCCCATTCTGGACTTCCTTGGAGTATCTTTGACTTTAACTTCCTGTAGAATTAACATCATTTGTGCCTTTACCTGTCCCCATCCTACTTACGCGTCTATCTCGAGTAGCATGTAGGCTCTTGTACCATTTTATCTGAATTTGTTTAAAAAGAACCTAGGTTCAAATGGGCAATGCTGTTTGAATGGCCTGTGTCGATCAACTCCCTACCAATCAGATCCTTTGGATATTTGGATATTACTCATTTCTCTGGCACTGCCAAGGCTTTGAATAATTATAAACTTGAGACTTTTCTCACCATTATCAACTTAATGTTTACTATTTATTAAACCATATATTCCTGGATCCAGCTGGCTCTCCACTAACCAATTCCTTAACTATCTCGTTGTCTAAGCCAGAGTTCTCTATCATGCAGCTTTCATATTCTCACAACATACCTCCTACAATTTTTTATTTTGTTCTTGATTGAAGCTAATTTTTTACCCGATGTGATTAACAGGTGCTTTACGCAAGATTCCTCACCTGCGTTGAGAATTTTAGTAATAGGTTAAGCAGTGAAAATGATTTCTACGGCTGTGCTATTCATCGCGCAACTATTGCTTTTGATTTTATTTAGAGATACCTGGCAGAATTACCTTCAATCCACTTCAGGCCCGAAGTTTATAACGGTATAGGGGTGATTACACCTCTGAATACCACCTGTAATGCGGGGATACACCTATACCACCTATACTACATAGACCATTTTGAATTCCCGCCGTTTTTAACGCGCTAGGAACATGGCCGCTGCGCGCATTCCGCATTACAAAATTTAAAGGGGGTAAATGGAAAATATCCTCTCTGTACACTCTGTGATAACACCCTTTCGAGACGTCGTCGAGACGACTACTTTTGAAATCGGTGGTAGAAGCGTTCATTTTTTAACTGCTACAAAAATAAATGGAAAGTAAACGAGCTTACTCGGACTTAGTACCAGATGATGCCGTTAGAGGGTGAGACATGTTGTACAATTAACATACAAAAATTTAGAGAAGTGTGTACAAAGTATTTTATTTGATTATGAATACTAAATTTATCAGCTCAGTCTGTGATCTGTTTGTTCCGTTAGATGTACTGTTGCGGTTTCTCTTTATAAGTTGAAGGGATTTACCTTTCGGGAGGTATTTATGCTTTGTTGAGTCACAACTCGAAGAAATAAGTCGATCAGCACCATCGCTCTCGATTTAGAGGTCGGAAATCCCGAATGTATAATACATATATTCGTGGTTACATTAGATCAATGACCCGCAAATGTGATTGATTCACCTCATTATCCAATGCTATATCATTCTATGCGTTTAGTTGAAACTTTTCAAAATCATCCCACCTTACTCTTTCGGTGTGCCCGCCGCGACCCCTTTCGTCGGCGAATCGGCTGCTCTCGTCCCAGAAGCGATCAAAATTACGCGCCACAGAATCAAAGCTCGTCTCGGAATCACATCACGACCAGTGTTCGCCAAGCAGTTCTAAGGCCGTTTTCGAACTTGGCAAACGCATAGTTAAGATATCTTGATACCTAGGCAAGCAAAGTGAAATTCTTACTTGACACTTTCGTAGCCCTTTTACGATGGGAGAGACATCATGCGGCCTTCATCACGTAAAACATTCGAAAAGCTCCATCCGTGTCCATAATTTTTGTGGGTGATTGAAGTCGATCACTTCTTGAAAATGCTTCCCATCCGTATGCAACAAATTAAAAGGGAATACAATCTTTAAAACCGTATTGCTTATGAATAAAATAATTCTCATATACCATAATATGCTGAATAACTATTATGCTTTGATTGATAGAGGCTGCTAAAATGGACGACATATCGCTCACTGTATTTCACCACAGTCAACGTCTTTATGCACAAAAAGGCAGTATAATATTTTTTGCCTATATGAAAAAACACGTAACAATATATTAATGTATTACACTTTAAACAAACTACCTATGATCTTCGACTGATTAGTGATAAATACGCACGTTGTAACTAACATAGGTAATTAAGTTGAAAACAAATTACATTTAGTCTAATGGTAAAATTAAGTCTAATGGATTGTCCCCCTTCTTTGATAAATGCAGTGAAAACCTCTCCAGTGCTCAACGTTATTAACAATTATGATGTTCGTTAGCTAAAAATAATGCTGCCAATGAAATTATGGCTACCTGAGAGTACTTTCCATCGGACCATAATTCTTTCAACGAGATCATTTTTTTTTCCTTCCAGAGCAAGGAAGATAGAATTTGTAGGTTCAATGAAATAAACAAGGACGGAACATCTACAATGTATGGAATTATTCACACAAATATTAGTTACCAAATCTTTTATCAGTATATTCACATTTGAAAAGCCTTTAAATATAGCGAATTCATCGATGTTTCCCCAAAAAATTAATAAATATCACACAAATATGCGTAGTAATGATAAAATAGTTACCATTTGAAATTTTCTTCACTTCTCTTTTCCATACAAGCCCATATTATCACACCCCGAGTTCTAACTTAAAACATAGCAAGCATAGCAAGTCTCCTTTTTCGTTGACTTGGTATATTTACTATGTATCTAGACAACATGGCGTCAACGGTCACTTGAATTTGACGTCATATCCGCCCAATGAGTACTAGGTTTCAAGGGAAATTGCTTGATTTGCTAAGTTCGAAAACGGCCTAAGCAATGGGGCGACATTGCCGTAAAGGCCGTTTTACACGGGGCACGTAAATGCACAAGCTAATGTATGTGCAATCGTGAATTTCATAATGCACCGTGTAAAGCGGCGAAATTCAAGAAAGCATGCATAAATGCATGAATGCGAGACGTCAGAATAGCCCCTGCCCTAATTCGGTGGTCGCATTCTTGCAATTCGTACGAATAGCACGCCATCTAGCGGTCGCAGAATTAACGAAATCTAAGTTCACGGGAAGTTGACTGACGAAAAGGTTCGATAACCTGAGCGATGGGTGTTTACAGTTATTCTTTGTGTGGGAGGATATTTACAGTTACTTATATTGTTATTTATTTAGATAGATATTTAATAGCTCGTTAAATTGTTCCTCTGTCATCCACATAAAATTGCGGTAGGCATTCCTGTCTTCTACAGCCAGCTCCTATTGGACCATATTAAGAATGCCTGTTCCCTCCTCTCGCCTACAGATCCACTCCCGCATCCAAAGTGCTCTTCTGGCTCTTCTCCTGCGGTTACGCCTTTCTATGAGCTCTGCGGCCCCGATCATAATTCCCACTACTGCTAGCTCTGCAGCAATCAATGCAGCCTCCTCCTGATCCATTATTTTTCTCAAAGAGAGAGAGAGTGACTGTTAATATCACAGACTCCCTCAATCACCACAACCTTATTTTTCACTGAATGTCAACAACGTCGTGTACAGAATGTCGTATCTCTCCTGTTTGAACAAAACACTGGCTCTTAGCGTACTTATCATACGACTGGAATACACGAATGAATGCATGCTTACGACCACCGTGTAAAGCACTCACGCATTCGTTATCGCAATAATTATTGCACGGCAGATTGCGGAATTAATGCAGTGTTAAGTTGTACAATTTCGTGCCCCGTGTAAAACGGCCTTAATGCTCTGTGTATTTAAGTTCTATGCACCAGCGCCACTTCCTTGTAGCGGCAAGAAAAGCCAACTTGGCGCGAACTTAAAAACCGTCCCGCGTCACCATTCACGCACGCGCGAAACTATTTCTCCCGTCATTCGTATTTTCATGCACAGGACTCGTGAACAGCCTCCAAATAATTCAATTGAACAATCTAAAGTTACTCAGAAAAGGAAATAAAAACAGAAATAGATTGTTGACAGATTTTAAATAATTTATTTGAAAAGGAAAAATTATCTATGACAACACACGCCAGGTTTACAAAAAAGCGCGTAATCCCAATAGGCCCGTCATCAGGTTTTCCAGGGACCGGGACAACATAGCTTCACATACATTCATGCCCTGGGTGGTGAAAAACGCACCCAGGTGGGACTCGAACCCGCGACCCTCAGTTTCGCAGGCGAGGACTTGACCACAATGCCACCGGGCCCGGCTTACATTATTCATGGGCACCAAAACACATCACTTAGAACCAATCTCTAGATATTCTTCAATATTGTATGAGTAAAATCTTCTCGGGTTTGGCACCGGGTAAGGCTATTAAAGGCCGGCGTTTCGACGAGTAACTCTCTCATCGTCATCAGGGCTAAGACTGAAATTCAAGACAATTCAGTCTTAGCCCTGATGACGATGAGAGAGTTTCTCGTCGAAACGTCGGCCTTTATAATGGCCTTATATATATGGCCTTACCCGGTGCCAAACCCGAGAAGATTTTGCTCATATTATTCACCGGGAAAGCCTACGATCTTTTATCATTCTTCAATCTTGTTATAATTATAAGCAAGTAATCACAAATATAATGTTAGAGCATAAAATCACTGCAGGATTATTAGAAACCACTTGAGCACCGCAAAAGTACAAAACAGCCACTCCACCATGTCAACTACCAACATTGACAAATATATTGTAGGGTATTCCAGATCTTTCCACAGCATTGATGTGTTTAAAAAAATCATAACGACTGATGACATCCAATTCTAACACCACCAACCAAGGCCACGAAGAAGACATTCATCATTTCTCACGTTTAATTACCATGTTCACATTAAATGTGCTAATCATATCGTTGAACAAAAAACATTCTGGCCATCGAACACAAAAGTCTTTCACAATGTAGTAAACTATTGTCTATTTACCTCACCGCACCGAACTTATCAATGCAAAAGTCAGCTCACAAAGCAGGAGACATTGATTTGGGGAGGAGCCCAAATCAAAGTCCCAGGGAAATGTCATTGGAAGCATGCACCGACCTCATCGATGCAAAAGTCAGCTCACTATGGACCAAAACACTGATTTTAAGGTCTCCGTCTGAGAAGTGCACAGAGAACACAAAATAATGGGAACTCTTATCGAGCTCCCATCGCCGTCCCAGGAGATCTGTCCGAAGACAAAATTTAGCCCATCCATTAGCCCTAAATAGACACAGAATCACGATTAGCAAAGGGGAAACTGCGAGCAAATGAGTCCCACCAGCTCATAAAAATGATAAGAGACAACACACATCTTATATATCACACACCAGACGGACTTATCTCTCAGGATCGGAAAGCCGAAGAAATAAATTTCTTTATCCTGACGGAGTCCAGCAATGTTATCACACCACCAATGCAGCATAATGCTTTTTGCCCGGAATTTTGATGTCTCCTCCTAACGTGAATGGGATGCAATAGGACACGCAAGTCACCTCCACACGGTTGTATAACCGTGAGATCCTAAATTTGGCGTAATCAGGAATTTGGCGGAATTCAAGATGGATGCCACTATTCGTTTGCAACACATTTGTTTGATGCCACATTTGTTTACAACATTCATTAGAACGTACGATGAACTTCAACGTTCTTAAATATCAATTAGAAGGTATAGAATACACGCAGTTGGAGATAACTGAAGCATAGCATTGAAATATCATAATATTGCCTGTAATAACAGTACTTTGATCAGTTAAGTCAATTTTGAATTCGCGGGTGCCAACACCAGCGCTCTGGAGTCTCCTACGAATAAGAAGTTTCATTTGTTTTCCCTCGAGAAACTCGAACGCGATTCGGCCTTTATGTCGCCCCTTGGTTTTCCAAGGTCTTCGGTTTTAACCTAGGGGCCGAGTCCCCTCCCCCCTGTGTGTGTGCTTGTATTTCACGCCCCTTGAATCCAAACGATAAGGTTTCCGAATGCCAACGACTCACGGGGAAGAGGTGCTGTTCAGGGAAAGGACTCCGAATCCCTCCCTCCGTCCAGTCGAGCCATTGATTTCGTTCGGCGTCAACTCTACTCTCGCCATCGATCGATGGATGGACATCAGTCACTCGGTCGACTGCTCCTCCTCGCTAATCCAATCCGTCGAATAATAATATTGTACATGTGTTCCGGAAAAGGCGACGATAAAATTTTGCGAGGCATTCGAACATTTTCCCCGTCATCGTCCGCGCAATGCAAGGCGCGACTCCTTCATCTACATCTACGAAATGCCATGCAAGCCACCACTAGGGTGTGTGGCACGGAGTGATTCCACACCAGGCATGCAGCAGTCATCCCAGTCCAATCAGAACTGTGCACGTTCCCCCGAATGTCAGGCGCAGGCCAAAAGCAGTCAGGGCAACGATATGCAGTCAGACTACAAACTAGGAGAGTGATACGAAGAAGAACATGCTACCATGCAGCATACTACTCAAGATATAGCTGCTGGTTAGATTTTATTAATGCGACAAATAAATGGCACTACAACGCACTAAGACATGTAGGAGTGTATATATATCATGCAGGAGATTGCATGCCGGAGGTTAGTATCTACCATCCATGTTAAGATATTTAGCTCAACTAAGGCTGCGGTCCAAAACTCGCTACGGAACGCTACAATCGCTACGCTCCAAACGCTTCCAAAAAGCAGTCCACTGTCGCTCCAAGTCGTTCCCAAGTTTCCGCCAGTCGACCGGTTTTGGAGCGATGTGTCATGGCGGAGCGTCGTACTTTCTCAAGTCTAGAGGGGAATTATATTCTTAGGACTTCAAATAGCATTGGGGAGGAATACTACTGAATGATACCATAAGAAACCATAAATATCCGTGGTACTTAGTTAATTATGCCTTCCAGTTGACTAAAATAAAAGATAATAATCTGCAATTGGAAAATTGATACAGCAAGTCTTTTTGCGCGAGATCTTTAACTTTTGATTATTCCTTTCCCCAAACTAATTCCATTCATCATGTAGCTGTCTTCCATTTGAAATTATTTCTAAATGACAGTTAAAAGTTTATTCTTGATCCAAAGTAGGTACCTGCTGTTAACATACCTTATTCATTCTAGTTTAATTAGAAAATTTCCATTGAAATTTGTTACCAAAGTAGGGAGATATCTAGTATCTCCTAAAAAACAACTTCCTCTATGAGGTTGATAGAACCTGTAGAATTCCTAAAACTGTAAACTGCCTGGGAGACCTTAACTAACTGAGATGGAGCAAAAAAATTCAAAACAACTGGAGTCAACAAATGATTAAAAAACCTGTAAAATCTCATCAAAATCTGGACTCATTGATGTCAAATCACCGTTTCGTTGATTTCAATTAGAGTAACTTCTTAATACACATCATTAGATGAGTCACATTCTTCCCTTTAGGTATAAAGATAGGCCTTGAAGGTATTACACACATCATCAGCATACACTACAGATTTTAAGGAAGTTAATCGTCACAAAAACCGAGTATAAGAGGACAAAGAGCTGAACATGGTGATATTTACCTCGTAACAGGAAAGGGGTCAAAATAAACAGAAGCGTAATAAATACTGGTCATAAGTCTTACATTTATTTAAAGTCTTAATTAAAAGCTTAAATGTCTCAAGCAACCTCGTTGCAAATAGTACGTCTAAAAGAGGCGAAGTCCGAGTGCAGAAAATATATCGTTTAAAATGCATAATAATAATAATGTTTATTGGTCAAAGGTATTCAAGAAATACAAAGACCTCGTCAAGAAAAAGTTCGAGTGTACATAAATATACAAAGCACTCAAGGAAAGTATACATTATTACGGTTTATCATCGGAATATTAGAACACAATGTCACAAGTATTAAGCGTAAAAAATTCATCAATAGAATACAAAGCAAAATAAGGCTAGCCAGGAGTGAATCGCACTCTTGAATTTTGTCAAGCTGGTCATTCTGGCTGAAATTGGTGGATGGTTAAATAGCCTGATACCTAAATGAGGCAGAGAATGTTGAGTTTTAGACAATCTGCCTTGATTAAGGGAAAAGGAGATTATTATTTCTTGTGCTGTAATTGTGATAGCTCCAGTTGAGTTTGGTATCGATGTAAAACCCAAGAAATTTTGTTGGATTCTGACTACCTGAGGCGAACTTCATGCTACAGACAAACTTTTGAGTTTTTTCCCTGTTGAATACAAAACCATTAACCTTAGACCAGTCATCAGCCAATGCTAGGTGATCATCTGCATACTACGCGAAAACAAATACATATACAAACAATTCATGAAATTAAATCAGTTCTTACCGTCGTACGCTTGTCGGTAAACCTCTTCGTTTATCTCGAGATTAAACATTGTCCCCGTCGCTTCGTCGTGCAGCTTAAGCTCCACCATCTTACTAGTTTGGCTTTCTCTCGAGAAATGATTCGCTCCAGCAGACCCTAGTTCCATCCGTGAGCGTTGGGAGCGTGGCGGGAAAGAATGTGATGACATATTTGGTGACGTCACAGTGTATATCGTAGCGCACAGTGTGTATCCGGAGCGAATTACGGACCGCTCGGAAGCTCGCTACAAACGCTCCGTAGCGTTTGTAGCGAGTTTTGGACCGCAGCCTAAAAAAACCTATTTAACTTTGTCAGTATCCTAGAACTGAACTATCACAACCATTATGGTCCACTACTGTGCGTGGAAGAAATGACATCTTAAACCTATCGGTTCTGCAGTCTATTTCCTTAATCTTATTCCTGTGATCGTTCATACCATAATACATCTACATCTACGTAATACCCTGCGAGCCACCACGAGGGTGTGTGGCAGGGGGTGAAGATCACTAAACATGCACTATTGACATGCAACTAGGATATTTACATCTACATCTACGTAATTAACTAAAGACTTAGGCCCGTATCGTCAGATTCTCCTTGAAGGCGACCTTCACCTCCTAACTCTCCTTAAGGAGAGATTTCAGTTCAAGAGACTCTCCTCTCCTCCTATTAGGAGTCGAAGGAGACCTTCTAATCGAAGGTTACCATGGCCAATGCTTCTATTAGAAGGTCTCCTCCTAATTGTTTACAAATGGCCGCGGACTGGAAGTACCAGACGACCATCTCGATGATTTATTGGGATATATTTGCTACAATTTCCATGATTTTATACCGTTGCAACGCTTGATTGATGGTTGAATGTGGTGGAAACATCTTCAGATATATATTTTAGGCCTGGGACCAGGTTTTAAAAGTGACAGTTACTGATATACGTATGCTAATGTTGTCGCTAGCAAACAGCAATAGACGTATTATGTACGCCACCGATCATGAAGACATGGACAGCCCTGTGGTTTTTCCGCTTCCAGCAGCTCTCAGGTAGGAGAAACTTTTTTCTCTTTCAATATTATCGAGAAAAATTAATGATGAAATGAATATAATGTGACCTCTACGCTGTGTACGAATGTTATCAAACACTAATGCTGCCCACAAGTTTTTGACATTTTGCTTTATTTTTATAATCCGACCGTGACAGTGTTTTGTGCCAAACTTCTCGTAAATATTTGATGTATTGATTAAAATATGATTGATTCGCATGATTTCAAATTAGATAATGACGTCCTATGAATTATTCTGCGAAAGTGCCAACCAAATCGCGAGAACGAATACCTAAATATCACTGATCCCCAGTAAAAGATAGTTTCTATTAGCTTATAGTACCCAAACTTCATTCTACGTAATGCATTGTTCATAGTATTTAATTTCAATAAAGTGACTTTTCAAGATTATCTTTGTATTAAATACATGGTTTTTTTGTTTACAGATTGCCAACGCTGACTAATAACAGTTGACGATGTGCATTGGGCGCAGAAAATCACGGTGTTGGTGGTATGAAATCATGAATTGTCTTCATAAACATGTCAGTGCATATATGTTCTATCATTATTTGGCTATGTTGATTGAAATAACTCCTTGCCAATTTCAATTGGATCTACGAAGGCTGAAGTGATACCTCCTGATGTAATTCATATTTTTACTTCCAAACTAATAAAGTGTTAAAATAGTTTAAACCGCATTTATTGAAACAACATCCTATGCAAATGCGAACGACATTGGCGAGCGGAGCTAATAGCGGTTGCAAAATGGTAAGATTTCAATATTCACGCACTAATAAGTTTAACCACTGTCATTTACTGTTCCGGAAAATCATACCTACATCAATTAATTTAGCATGAACATTCTTTTAAGGTACTATTCGCTAGAAAGTAATGGATCACAAATCTAATTACCTGCAGGTCATCATAACTTGCAGCATCATGTTTCCGTACCCAGTTAGCATCGAAGCAGGCTCTTCATTAACGGTGCTATTGTACTTGGAACAAAGTTCTTAAACAGCCGTAGCATCAGATGAAAGGGAAGTATATCGGGACAAATTACATTTTATTCGCAGAAATTAGAATTTTTTTGTAGAATCACAGGTATAATGATGTTCACAAAGTTCAAAACAAGAACGGCACTCCAACAACAATTCAGTGAGAATACAATGCAAGGTAAATTACGTGGAGACTTCTCCGGAACTCATGGGAAGAAAATTCGGACGAAAGGAAATCCAAAGGACATCAATGAAGAACTGGGGACAGCCTTGATTAACAGTAGCACCATAGAACTCTAGAAAGAGTGATTGCAGAGTAATCAGCGGTTTGGATTTTTTATATGCATTGGCTGTGTAAAGCACAGTTGTTCATATAAAATGCCGGTATTTATGATATCGCGATAAGGTCATTAGGTTTGACATGTACGCGATCGCGTACTCTAACCGTATATTAATATCCCACGATACACCACTCGTCGGACAAGAGAAAACAATTCACCGTCGAGATATTCTTCTAATGTAATGCTAACTACTTTGATTAACCTGTAGCACATTATATACAACGGTACTTCATAGTCAATGCAATCACAAATACATCATCACCAATATGCCAGACCAATAAACTAATGTATAATTACCTCGTTCATGTTCCCGTTTCCATTGAATTCATCTTGCAGCTTCACCCAGTACTTTCCGTTGGACGACAAAGTAACAGAGTTGGTTCTAATCTTCAATTATATTAATATATTTTACGAAAAAGCATAGCAGCTAAACTAAATTCGATGAGAGAGTACGAGAAAGAAACTATTTTACACTGGTCAGGCCTCATTTAGAATATGCCGCTAGTATATGGGGTACGTACGAGGAAGGTATGATAAAAGAATTAGAGCGTTTGCAAAGGTGTACTCTCTCATTGCATTTACCTAGAACCCTCATTACGAATCCTAATCTACGGTTTGCTACACTAGTTATTTCCCTGATGTGTTTCCCCCATGACATGTCTTCAGTGATGGTGACGCCTAAGTATTTAATTGAATCTACGTTACATATTTTGTTTTCTTTGATGCAATAATTATTCCGGGGAAAGCCATTCTTTTTCCAAAAATTCATAATCGCGCATTTCTTCAAATTCATTTCTAGCTGCCAACTATCACACCAATCATCAATCGCATCTAAATCCTTAGCTAAAGACTGGATTTCCTCTTCATTTCTAATTTCCTTATACACTACTGCATCACCGGCAAAATGACGGAGCTTGCTATTTTTTACTACTGCATTCAAGTCATTTAAGTTATTTACGTCAATCATAATAGTTTGGGTCTAGCAAAATATTTTGATCGTCCGGCAATAAAATAGTCTGCATTAATTATAGTCTCCTTCCGTCGCCTCGTTGGTCCTCGTCCGCCCCCCCACCCCACCCCCACCTCCTGTGTTCGAGAGAGTAGAGTGCGAGAGAGAGAGAGAGAGAGAGAGGATTATACACATGTATGTACTATGTGATAGATAATGAGGAGGGGTGGGATGGGAGGGGAGGGAGGGTGGGTATTGGGGGTGGAGGGGAGGGGTAAGGACTCTTTTGCAAATAAACGGAGGCGCTCTTTGTTGATTCACTTCGATTGTCGTGGCTGCGTGCGAGAGGGCAAATATGGGAGGGGAGGAGTGGTGTGCTCCCTCTCGTCCCCCCCTTCCCCCCCCCCCCCCCCGTCCCCCTCTCCGACGATTGCCTCCGCCCCCGGTCGTCGGGCGGCGGAACAGAGAGTGTGAAGAGTGAGGAGCGATTCTCGTTGTGTTCACTCGGTTGTTTCGGGCGCCCCCGCGTCCCTCATATCCGCCCCCCTTCAAAGTTCCTCCGAACTAAACGGCCTCTTCTGTTTTAATGATGGCCGAATTTATCGAATTTCGATTCTGCATCGACATCGCATTGCATTCGGTTAAGTCCCGTGTTCACTTTGCTGCGAGGGCGAGGATCGCGAAACCTAAAACCGGCAAATTTTCCGTGCGAGTATTTTTGTTACAATTGTTTAGATTTGTATATGTGTAAATTTTGATGCTGTTTTTGTTCAGTTCATGGTTCTACAAATTGGTACATGTATTTGTATTATTTTAGTATGGTTTACTAAAAAAGAACTACCTACTCGAAACTGTTCTGATCGTAAATAGTAATAATTATGGCTTCGTGATGAAGATGTTGATAATCCTCTGAAGTAATACCCTGCGCGGGGGCATTTTATACTTTATTTAACTGTATTAGTATATTTGCATTTCGAGGATGGCCATGTGACTCGCGGAGTGCGGGATTGACTTATCCGAAAACGGTATTTTGTTAACGGCCGTGTATATTGCTCAGTTCTCTTGCATGCTTCTTCTTTCAATGCGATCGATACGTAAATAATATACGAGCAGAACGAAGACCGGTCAGTTACAATCCATGTCGAATGTTTGCTCCATTTGAGAAACCCATGGACGCCAACTTACATATGCAAAGCTGCCTTATTTCTGCTGAGGGCGTGTGGCAGGGTATTCACCCTGCCATTGAGAACGGGGATGAGAATAAGAGGGAGAAGGAGGGATGTGTGCTGCACCGTGGATTGATTTCATTCGGTGGTCTATAATCGATTTCAAGGACTTCTCGGTCGGGGACCAATGTGTACGACTAATCTGTCATGGTTTTAATGCAGCCCCATCCTGTGCAAGTCTTTCACTTTGAAGGTCCGTCGGTCCCGGTGGCGGCGGGGTAAAGTCCTCGCCTGCTAACCCGAGGGTCGCGGGTTCGAGTCCCGCCTGGGTATATCATTCACTTCCCAGGACGTGGGTGTTTGTGTACGTCATAGATATGTTAAAACACTTGTAATTGGGGAAAACCTGTAAGTGTTAAAGAAACTGTTATTATTATTATTTGTTCGCGTGGCCGAGTTTCTTGCTTGGTATCCGTCCAGCACGTCACGTCTGATCGTCTCTCGGCAGTGTGTGTTTATTTTTATCATTGATTGATTGATTGGCCTTCCCAATTTTCCTTGCGTGCGACATGAAAGAGTGAGTGGCTGGCACTGTCTTGAGTTTCCAGGGAAACCGAGTGTGTCGCTTGTGTCACATGACCTTCGCCGTTGGACAAGTGCCTCTCATAATAAGGGAATAACGCTCGCGCACACCGCGGAGGTTGACTTGATTGGCTGCGCATGCGTGCGCTCCGCAGAAGAAGAAGAGCTTGCGTAAGCCCGTCCTCGGAGACGGCCACTGAAGTGACATTTATTGGAGACACTTGTGCCTGGAAATGCGCCTGTGGAAAATCCGTAAAAAAAATAAGTTACTCATATATTATACTCATTGGTTTATTATATTGGTGGGTTAAATGCCTTTATCTTGATTTTTCCATTGCAAGTCGTAGGAAGGGAACGCTTTCAATTGCTTAAAACAGAGGGAGATGGGGTGAATGACGTTGTGCAGATTGTTGACGGATGGACGGCGGGGATGAATGTTGTGGGGAAAGAGAAATGGGTGTGGACCGAGAATGTGAATGCGTTATTGAGAGGCTCTCGTAAAAACGAGGAATGTCGGGAATCCTAAGAATAGGAGAGTTTGTACGTGTGTGTGTAGCAATGCATGAGTGTAAGCTAAGCACAAATGGTCCGTAGGTCTTGTTAAGGAGGAAAAACAAAATAAAAGTGTTATAAACGGTTAATGAGTACGACTTGATTAATTTTTAGTTTATATCGAGGGTAGAGCTCATACTTGACATTGACCGAAATCCTTGGTATAAACTAATAATTTTTGAATAATTGAGGTCTATATAAGGAAACTTTGAAGTCCTAAATGTTTTGACTTTGACGGACGGGATTGTGATGACGCGTGGCATTGGAATGTGTGTGCTTTAGTTTTCACCTTCAGATTGTGCATGTATGTATACTTCAAAGGCATTGGCCCCACTAAGTTGCCTCATCTCTTCTGAGTCTTTCCACATTCGGATCTACTCAGATTCAGCAGATTACAAGGACTCTCAGGAACAGCAAGTAGAGCCTCACGGGACTCTCCGCCGCGGGAGAGTTCGATGTGGCTGACTACGTTTCGCAAACGTTCCAGTTTGCTTCTTCAGGTCTGATGTAATTTGGATGGAGTTTTGGTCTCCGTATGTACGTCTCACTCAGTCCGCAGCCAAAGTTTGTTTCCGCAATTTGTGTTGTGAGTCTTGATAAAAAATAAGTTTCCGGGCTCTGGAGAACGTGTCACCATCCTCTCTGTTGAAGTGGTTTGGAATATTTTGACCTCAATAGCGCGTTATCTTTCTTGAGAAGTAGTGTCATTCGTTTGAACTTAAATTCGGTTTCCTCCAGATTGAGGTTACGTTTTGGCACGCTCCAGGTATGTTCAGCGTTTGGCGAGGCCCACACCCGTCTTCTGTTCTTCTGTGTTCTCGTGGTCTCCCTAGTCGATAGCACTCAGGGTTTGCGGGACAATGTGCGCCCGATGGACATTCGTACTTCACCCATCTCACGCGCCTTCGATGATGTATCCGGGTCTTCACTCAGCGAAATGGATCTGCTGTCATGGTGACGCAGGAGTATCTTCTCGACGCGTTATTTTTTTTAGAACTCTGGAAACATAGTCGGTGGTGCGTACTACGTGTGGTAATGTGGAGCATGGAGAACGTATGCTGGTGCTTATCCGCTGCTATTGTCCTCTCTCAAAGGGCCTCAAACCCTTTCGTCCGACAATGAGTTCTCGGATTCCCTTTGCAAGATCTCGTGGAAGCGATGTTTTTCATCGTCTGGAGATGATGAAGCGTCTGAGAAGTGGAAGTGGTTTAAGAGTCTCCCGACAACCGAAGCGGAGGATCACTTCCGTTGAGAGTGGGACGTGGGTGTGCCTCACCTTGCCCCCCCTCCCCCTTTGGAACACCCATCGGAGTTCCATCTTCTCTCTTGGTGCGACGTCCAGGAAAGGGAGGCAGTATTTTTCTTCGATCTCCAAATGTCAACTGAATGGACGGAATGAGTCCATTCAGGTGTCGACGAAAATGTTTAGCGTTCGTGAGACGTCGGGGATCCTCGATGAACTCGGGCGGAAGAAAACCCGATGGACGTGTCCCATCGAAGCCTCGCCTTCTTTCCAACGAGAGAGCATATCCATAGCCACGCTTGAATTCAAAATAGGTGTACGAATGTAACGAATATAACGGAGGGTTTTTATTACGAAAAATTTTCCCCTGTTCCATACCTATCATTAATCTGTTTGCCAACCCAGACGTGGAACGGCTTTTGCGGACTTGTATGCATAAGTGTATACAAATTCAGAGTCACCATTTTGTCTTATTTTTTAGGTAGTGCGAGCGAGATAGTTCCCTAGTCATACTAGAGACCATATTCGATATCTACGTTTTAATTTCACCAGCTGTAGGACACATAAATTAAATATTGCATTATTAATGGTGCAATGATATAGTTTTACATGGCATAATTGTAAGTAATCAAATGAAAACATCTAAATAAGCCTTTAACTTGACTCATTTTTCTCACGCGGTACGTTTGAAACTCCATCAAAGCGGAAGGTTTATTGTGATCCCGAAGAAGTTACTGCGGTAGCTATATGATTAATATTAAAAAATAGTTGATAAAAAATACTGTTGATTTTTTGACGAAATCTAAGTGTTAGAAATGCCTCATTTTGCAAATAATGTCTCTCTGGAGTGCATACGCGTGCCATTTCCCATTTAAAAGGGCTGATATTTTGTGGCAAATATCTCGGAAAGTAATGTGGTAAGGGGTTGAATTTTTTGAGTCAATGGAAGGGTGATATCTTTTTCTTTAAAATGAAACCAAATTCATTGATTTCTAATTAAAATGACATTTCGCTCAAACTACCTTAAGTCCGAGTCCAAAGGTTGCTCTTCTGACCATCACTCTCTGGATCTTCCTATCGATTCGGTCATTCCTTCCCCTATTCGTTCCTCCTCTCTCTTAATCCTCTGCTTCCCTCTCTGCCTCCCCTGCGCCCTCCTTCCTTCCTTCCTCATGGCGGAGCCAGTTTCCCTCGCACGCATTGGAGTCACCATTCTTCCTCGATTTCATCGAAATTGGACGTGTTAAGATCTCTCTCTCCCTCTCTCTCTCTTCACTTCTGCACCAGGTGGATCCGATGTTCGTGGGGTCATTCAGGGGAGTGTTTTAGTTATCTTTTAAGCAAGTCGGGATTAAAATTCTTGGACCATTTCTCGCATAAGTTCATCTTTTTATGCGTTGGAACTCTCCGTACACACAGTGGTGAAAATCAAACAAGCATTATAGTTAAATGTTTTCTATAATTAGAGCAATAGTATGACTAGAGTTTTCCACGCTTTATTGGAAATTCGACGAATTTAATCATTGAGAAATATACTTTTTTCGAATATTGTAGACTCGCCGTGACACCCTCGTATTTGTCGACTACAATTGTAATAAAAAGATCCACTTTTTAGCTTTTACAAGAAATTCCGAACGTGTGTAATCTAATTATTACATGGCATATATCATGTGCGTTATGCAACGTTGCTACGAGTGATACTATAATTGAATTACTAAAAAAACTAATTCGGTGTGATGCAATATTTTTCGCTTTTTCCAAGGGATATCGCTAATGAAAGCATGTATGCCAAGTTTCAAGCCAGTGTACAGGTACAAACATCGCTCCAGCACCACCTTAAGGAAGCAAGCCCTGGGCTGGAGATGTGATTTGGCAAAGGCGATCAAAGTCAGTCTTACATATTTTTCGGAGATTTCGGAGATTCGGAGATCCCATCTCCGAGGGCATACGATTTCGTATGAGATTAGCATTTCCGTGTAAACCATCTTTTTCTACTGCATGAAACCCAAAATGGCGTAGGAAGAAATTGAGGCATTTTGTGCCGAGTTTTCAGCCTTTGAAAATGAGGCTGAAACCTACTTACCTACATTTTAAAAAATGGAATTTTTTTGGAAACTTTTAAAACTTTGAAAAAACTTTGAAACTTTTATGTTCATCTGTGTTTTTATCTCTGTCACCATTGCCTTGCCAGCCTATGTAGTATTTCGCCAAATTCATTACTTGAATGTCACTACTTACATCTCGCCACAAACGTGTTTGCATTGATTTCAATGATTCTACGATTTTCACTTCTTCGGAAGACGCTTCTCTTCACCGGATTATTACTTCACAGCGAAAGGAGATGCTTATATTTGTTGCGGTTTTTTGAAGAATCTAAGTTTGTATTCGCACATTCTTCAGCACTGCCAGCTTATATACCTCAGGCTTGAGATGCCACATTCGGCGGCCGCAGCGGCAGCGGGTAGACAAACCGGATGTTGTCCAATTTCGCTAATCATCTCATAAACAATTCCCAACCAGCTTAATAAGCAGAATTAGTCTAACATGCAATCAACATAAAAAGCGTTTGAGATCCATTTACTATCCTTGCTTCAAAGTAAAATTAAATTCAAACGGCTGACTATAAACAAATTCACGTCTCATCAAATGTTTAAGCAATGAAATCTTTGTCGCATCAACTTAACTGTAACGCTAATCGCTTAACGTTACCTTAAAGTCTCTTCCCGAATAACTTCATAAATAACTTCATCTCGTCCGCAAACAAAATTCATCAATCAATGAAAATCAAGTGTCATAAAAACCTCATCAAGGCATGGATATGTCACCAAATTTAAAAACTAACCGAAACAATTTCTTTGACATTTCTGATCTCGCTCATAACTCACTATCAATCAATGTAGGACCATGTCGCATTAAATACAGATTCACGTCATCCTCACGTCCGATAATCTTGCTATCGCCTCTTCTCAAAGTTGTCAACAACCTAAAAAGTGGGATTAGCGTCAAAACTTACCTGACCAGTCCCCAACTGTACTCCGCACTCACAATCTCGCGAGAACTGCCCTAAACACTCGAAAAACGCACGAAAAAATGTAAAATGAATCAGCAACGAAACTCGAACGGAAACGCAAATTTCTCATACTAATTCTAAGACATTGCATTTGCTCCTTTTACAGCAAAATCATAGTTATATCAAGTATTTAGACCGCTAATTGCCTCAATGTAAATTAATTGTTAGTAAAAAGTCGAATTTCCTCGTTTTATTACCTAAAAATCGAATTTATTATTGAGAAGCAGAGTATATTACGTATCTATTAAGTATTACTCTGGAAGAGAGGCAATGGGTTTAATTGGTGGGGTGGACATAAGGTGTAGCATTGCCGTGGCTAAAGAAGCATTTTCAAAGTGACGAGGACATTGACGAGGCCAGGTCTCAGTAGAGACGTAAAGAAAAAGGCTCTGGTGTGAAAACTTTCTAATTTGGAGCTCTTTTAGGGTCGGGCACTTGGTCATTGGTAGACCTGAGGCAGCCAGAGATGTGAGTGTTTGGAGAGGAAGAATGAAGAGGGTGAACTGCTGTGCGGCGAGAAGGACGAACGAACGAGGAGGCATTGGATATGGATGGATGTAGGAGAGGAGAGAGGAAGCTAGTGGCGGAGGTTTAGAAGGCGTAGAAGAGATGGATGGAGATGGAGGACATGTTGAAAGGAGAGGAAAAATATTCAATTGGGCGGTGTATGTAGGGGAAGAACACTTGGGAAGCTTGGAGGAGGAGGGAAGATGATAGGAATTCCGGACAATAGAGTAAGCAGAGGAAGACCACAGAGTTTCGGACCGCACTCGGTAGAATTCTTTGATGTCAGAGATATAAGAATTAACGCTGCAATTCCACATAGTATTAGATTTATTGACGCGACCGGTTTCGCCGCAGAGCAGCACCATCAGGTGGACTTGCAATATTTTCCACTCTCTACGTATGTACTAGGTGAATTTTCTATGGGGTGGGGGGGGGAGAGGAAAGTGCCTTTACCTGTGACTAAGGTACCTCCCATACTAAGATCCCTATAGTGACTCAGTAATTACCAAAATCTCAAATAAAAAATCCAGGCAATGAACTCCCACAAAAATATGTTCTTTCTCACGCGATCATCTCAAAGACAAAGCAAACTGCTTTAAAATACCATTCATACCTCTCCTATGCTGGTAGGCTAGGGTGGATCTATGGAACGGTTCCATAAACCCACCCTCCTGATTCCCAGCATCCAGTAGTAAAAGCCTCTTTCCATACCAAAAAAACAGAAAAAAGACAACAAAAGAACAAAAAAAAGATACATAACAAAAACAAGAGACTAGCACTTCCTGGGCGAGCTTTTGGATGTCTTTGTCTTATCTTCAAGGCGATACACGACACAAATACATAAACATGTTGTTTGCGCTGACTGGTGAGATGGGGGCTAGGAGGAGGGGAGGTAGGCTCGGAGAGGGGAATCTCTTTTCCACGTGGCATCATGGAGAAAGTTTCAAATTTATGACATGGATCTAATATTAATACCGAGCAAAAAATGCAGTTCGTCAGGCGGTAGCACTTTAATATCTCGTCCCAAGCAGTTTGATAGAAAAAGCAACACTTTTTCATCACCTTCATTTCTTCCAGGCTTGTTGTCCAGTATTTCCACCATTTTTTCTACCTTATCAGGTCCCCGTCCTCCAGAGACAACGTTCTTCAAAGATATAGTATTGCAAGGCCCATGCATGTACATGGCCCATGCATTTACATGGCCCATGCATGTAAAATGCTGATCAGTGCTATCAAAACTTGGTAGCATCATGCCGAGTTAAAGGATTTTAGGGTATTCATAAAAACTTTAGCAATATCCCTTCCTGGGTGGTTACTATTGGATGGAACTAAGTCAATAACAAGAGATTGGTACTCCCACTTTTCATCTATGAAATGAGTAGTGATTCAATAGTACAGTTTCCCCGCTATGGATCTCCAGACATTGATGGTGAAAGGTTGCGTTTATTTTGTTGAAGCAACTGCAACCGCACCTTATGCATCCTGTTTAATAATTTCTCCGTCTAAACTCGACAGTTTTGTCGCCTCGGTCGTTTCTCCTTAGTCCATAATCCCACCTCCCGCCCATCTCTCCCACCATTCATTCACCCACTTCACCGCATTCTTACTTACTCCCATTTACTATACCAGCCACGTATTCTATGAATCATTTCCTCCACCTGATCGTATACCCCATTATTCACCCCTTCCTCTCTAGGATTCGTGCTAGGCATATGCTCCTGGATTATAAATAAGTTGGTTGGATCGACCTTCAGGTGAACCTTTACAATCCTATCACTTACCTGTTCTGCATACGCTACTTTCTACCAAGTTTCCTGTTCATTACGAATGCAACCCCACGCTGGCTTTCATCCCCTTCACTATATATACATATATCACTCAATATGAAATCATCGTTCCATTAAAGTCCGCCATCTTTCCATCTCGGTTCGTTTAGACCCATGATGTCTGGACCCACCTTCTCAATTTCTTCTTAATACTCTCTTAATTACTCGCCCCTATCATAGTCCAGACATTCCGCGTGCCTATTCTGATGGTGGAGTTCCCTTTCTGCATCTTTTTTTTCTCCCGATATAACAATTGCATCTACTTCCTTCCTAGTATTTCACGTGATGACGGCCGCATAGGACCTTGCTCCCTCTACTGCCGGGTTTGACTCTCGGCCCCCTAGGCCAAGCCCCGTTGTTGCCAAGATTCATTCTTACTAATATATAAAAATGTAATGGTGTCTGTCTGTTCTGTCTGTCTGTGCGTTGTTCCATCACGCAGAAACGACTGAACTGATTGGGCTGAAATTTTGCATGTAGATAAAATATATATCTGGTCGTAAAATGGGCTATTTTAAAAAGCCCTCAGGGAGACCAAAGGCCCCCCTGGTTGTCCATGCTAAGCATTGGGTTCGGTGCAGTGGTTTCATTTTTTGCTTTTTAAAAGTACTTTCACTCAAGATGGAGGGCTGGGATTTTTTTATCGGATGGCTGAATAAGTGAAGTTTCTAATTCTTTCAATCTATTTTCTTTTACGCTTCGCATTTGTCTGAAAATCATGTATTTAGCTGAAAAATCTCATATTTTTCTATGAAATCGACAATAGCATATTTCCTTGACAACCTGGTTTTGATTTTCAAAGGATATTCACGCCTCTAGCATTAAAATATCACGTTTTCCTACGGGCCCATGAGAGCACGTGGAAAGAAAATCTGTATGAGAGGGCCCAGAGTCCCATGGGCCCCATAATACTTATCTTTGGGGGGTAATCGATAAATTCGTTGCATATTTACAGCAAGTATACTATACTCTCCAATGTCTATTCTCAAAGTAGCTCTTATAGGGGCACTGCATGTATATGAGAGAGCACTTACGTAGTAAACGATACACATATAGGAGTTGAATAGACTACACACACAATTAAATACGCAAGATACATAAGTGCAGGGAATAGTAATGGCAATAATGCCTCTGTTGCTACAACAAAGACAGCGTTGTTAATTATCGTTTAATACTCAGATGTATTACACATAATGGAACCGTCTGCCTTTCATTACGATAGAGAACTGATTTTAGACTAATTCCCTTATCATAAACGTTACGAATTATTTATAGCTGTTTAAAAGTGTTAAAGTGCAGTTAACACACATTCACTCAATCATCGAGGTGTCAATTCAAGACTCTCACTCGCCGCTGTGTTTCCCTCCCCTCCTTGGACTTGGAAAAATTTATCCGTCAACATGCCTAAAGAAAAAAGGGTAACTATTCGAAAAAAATCTTCTAAAACAAAAGGAATACATATATCAATAAAAATGGGAAACTAAGTCAGTCACCTCCCCGTGGTGTTTCTCGGGGTACGCTATGAACCGCACAAATTTCATCCTAACTACGATCCTAACCCAACCTACGAACGGGTAACCAGCTCTAAATCTGGTTCAAATATGGACTCATCTGTGTCGAAACTTCAATTTGTTTTAAGATGGCGGAAATTATAATGACGTCACTACATGCTTCTTACCCGAAAGAAGAACGGGAAAATCTGCTCAATGAAGGACATCCGTGCGTGAAAATCGGCAATTGCACTAAGGATCAGCATAGATTTTCGATTAAGTAACCGAAACCAATGATTATGGCTACCCTTTACACGGAGGGCGCAGTCCGTGTGGCGGAGGATTCATAGGTCAAATAAGCACGGATGCTGCCGCAAAAGCTCCTTTTGACGATGTCAACCGCTGGATTGTGCTCTGCTCTGCGATACTTAAGACACTCAACGCACAACGCACATATCAACCTTAAATAGCGCAGCTCAATATAGTCATTGAATGCACATATATTTTTGTACACAAGTGAAGCGATCGAGCTGTTTAATTCACTCAGAAGACGGCTCAAGGGAGGGACGAGGTGACCAATCTATCAACCTGGGTGCTATTTAAGTATTAATGAGTCTGCGTGGCCCATTTTCGGGTTTCCCGTGCACGAGAGAGGACCGTCAGTCACCTATGTGCTCTATGTGCACTTGGAAAGCAGTCAGCGTGTCCACTACAACGAACGGAGAGTACATGATAGGTTAAGAACTCCTGAAATGACCACGCTGACAGTATTCTTCAGGCTTTGTGGTTTTCTTGTAAAATAAGTTGAATGTTTTTCACATCCGTTGAATTTCAACGATGGGTGCGACCTTCCGTTAGTCTTATCTATAAAAACTGTTGATTGTTACTAGAGTTTTAATTGAGTGACTATTCCGTTGCCTTCCCAATAGTTTTTACGCGAGGCCATCAGTTGAGAGGCCACTTCGCAGAGGAAGAGACCCTGCGCGCACTGCCATTCGTCTGTCTCCTAACCTTCTACTTATCTGGATTGGGTGGCCCTACCAGGAGTATGACTTGCCTGACATGAGTGGCCCGCTAATTCAGCTGTAGTGGCCATCGAAGCTCTCAAGCTCTTCCTCCACGACATGGTTTTAGTCCGCGGGACGAGGAATTTCTAGATAGTCTATTAAAAAAACTGTGTCATTCACCAGGGGAGTGTTGAATATAATGACAGAACGAATGGAATGGTTTGTGGTGACATTCGTGGGAAAATACGAAAGAGAAACAAGTGCAATGCATTGAAGTAGTGATAAGCCAACATGCGCAGATATGTATTTGTTATCAATATATCCTCCTGCAAAAAGTATCACTTTCCAATGAGGAATACTGATTTTTATTTGAAATTTAAGATTTCAGTCGCATTATCTAAGGATGTCGGTGAATTACACTTACTTAAAGCACATCAACTGCTTGGGAAAATCATCTATGTCGCATATTCGGAATTCTTTTACAGTCGAAGGGTTGAATCATTTTTCGCCGCACTGCTTTTGCTTATTTTTTCCCATTCAATGAGCCTAATTGCTTATCCTTAGAGCTGATAAGCCAATATCCTGGCGATCAATAGGGATTTGTAGTTCAAAAAGGGTAAAATATGCTGTCTATTAGAGGTAGGAATAAAAATTATCGCATTAAAAAGGGCTAAAGTATATGAAATTAGAAAAAAAAAAACAAAAAAAAACAATGCATTTGAAAAAATATTTTTAGACGACGAAGGTCAATGCATCAGCGCTGTTAACAGAACAAGGCTTTCAATTTGTGTGATGGGTATCAAAACTTTATTCTATTTCTTAATTAATCATTGTGCAGTCTTATATTAATTTGAAAGGTACTATCTATATTCTTCAGAGGCATGGCGTTAATAGGAAAGCTCACATACGTGATGGAGAGAGAGAGAGACAGACACCATTGCCTGGTGCGAATCCCGTGACGAATGGTCTCCGGTCAATCACTGCTGGAGTTCGGTGTCGGGAGGGAAGGGAAGGGAGGGGAAGGATGGATCCTCTGGATTTGCCGAAGTCCGTCCGAAATGAAGACATTTTTGTTCAGCACAGCGACAGTTGGTCACTTGTCTGCCTTTGTGACAATGATCTTTTCATTGTATTAGTTGATTGTGTTTTCTTTAGACGGTTAAGGTTTATCGGTGGCTTTTATGATTGTAGGAATGACTGGTCGGATGATATAGTGAGGAAATGTTTGATAAAGACTGTAACAAGGTGCTCGGAAAGCTGTGATTTCGATTCCCGTAACAATGGCGGGCTGGGAATACATTTAAGGACGGGTTTTTCACAACGTGTGTCACGGCAGAATTTGAAAAGGCGTTTGTGTCCACCGGACACACCCCCTCCCCCCGCTCTTTCTACCCCCACCCTCCCTCTCATCTCCTCCCCCTCCCCCATCCCTGGGGAAAAAATATCACTCACTATCAAGTCTATTATGACTGCCAACGATGACAGAATGACCGCCGAAACGGCCAAAGGTTGGTTGTGCACTTAGAGTGGACGAGGAAAAGGAGAGAGAGAGAAAGAGAGAGACAAAAGATGTTTGTATCTCTCTCTCTCTCTCTCTCTCTCTGTAACTGTGGACTCGAATTGGACCGGCTGTGGACTTCCCTGCGTTGTCACAAAGTGTTCTCCTCTGCTTCCGAGGCATCCAATCCGTAACGTCCCGTTGGAACAAATCTTTTTCTCGTTTTCTATTCCTTCTCTTCCTCTAAGTTATTTTTTTCACGTTTGACGGCTGGTGAACTGATGACCATTTAATAAATGATTTTTTACTTTCTCGGCGAATACTATGTGTGAAATTCTCTCGGGATTCCCACCGGGTTGAATTTTTGGCTGCTCCCAACGTTTCGATGGATAACACTTCCATCGTCATGAGGGTAATGATGCCCGGGCCCGCCTGCGTTCTCCCTTATGTAGGGTCTTGGACGGTTACGTCTGACTGACCATTGTTGTTTCTTCTTTCCTTTATTATTTTTGAAATTAAATGAAGTCATATGCAAGGCGAATGGTTATTGGGAAAGGCTATTTAAGAAAGTCATAGAAATACATTTTCAGCCCAATAACTTAAATCGAGACTCGGTGTACTCGATAAATCAAGGGTGGAAACCGTTAATTTCAAAAATAATAACGGGAAGAAGTAACAACAATGGTCAGTCAGACGTAACCGTCCAAGACCCTACATAAGGGAGAACGCACGCGGGCCCGGGCATCATTACCCTCATGACGATGGAAGTGTTATCCATCGAAACGTTGGGAGCAGCCAAAAATTCAACCCGGTGGGAATCCCGAGAGAATTTCACTCGTAAAATGATCATTTCTTCGTGAACTTATACATACACGTGTAAATTACTCACGCACACACACACACACACCTTCTCGAGAGTCGTGGTCGCATGGCTTTTGAAGTGCCGATGAATTGTGATTTTTCCCAGTAGGCTTCCGCGGAGATTCTGACTGTGGGCAGCGATTGTTCCGGGTTTCCATCCGCGTGTATCCATTATTTCGGACAATATTTCGCCAACGTTCCAGTTGGCTTCCTCAGGTCCACTGAAGTGACGATGCAGGAATTGGTCCTCTTAATATACACGTAGTTTGGCGCCAAATTTGTGGAGGTGTGCTCTCATTGGTTGGACTCTCTGAAGACCCGTTTCCACGCGCTGGCGAGGGTGTAGCCGTCTTCGCGGTTGAAATTCGCAGGTGTTTTTGCGATTTCAATTGCTTCCCTGATGACTCTTGGGTAATAGCGGCCTTCTTTATTCAATAATGAGGCGTTGTCAAAGTCAATGCTGTGGGTCGGTCCACTCCATTGATGTTCAGCCACCGCTGACTGGCTGAATTGCCTGTTTTTTGCGGCCCTTCGGTGTTCTTGCACTCGGCATTTCAGAGCTCTTGAAGTCTGGCCGATGTAGGAATTGCCGCAACTACATTTTATTTGGTATACTCCTCCATAGATGTCTTTAGGGTGGTGGTCTTTCGAGTTGACGAGGATACTCGCCATCTTGGTAACGCATTTAAATCTGGTCATGACGTTGTGTTTCTGGAGGGCTCTTGCGATTCTTTCCGTGGTCCCGGCGACGTAAGGTAAGATGGCGTGTGCCCTCGCCTTTTCTGTAGTACGGCTCTCTTCATAGGCCCTCTTTGGGGCCATCAGTTGCTGCTTCCGTTCCATCTTGCGGATTATCTTCAGGATGTTTTCTCGCCGGAAGCCGTTCATCTGGAAAGTTTCCATTAGATGTCGTTTCTCTTTTGCGATGGAAGCAGCGTCTGAGAGCGAGCATGCTCGGTGGAATAAAGTTTTAATTACTCCGGCTTTCTGTTGAGGGTGGTGATGGGAGTTCGCATGGAGGTATCGGTCCGTGTGGGTCTTTTTCCGAAAAACGGAGTGTCCTAAAGACCCATTTTTTCTTTTCTCGACGAGGACGTCTAAAAAAGGCAGGCAGTTGTCCGTTTCCGTCTCCATGGTGAATGTGATGGCTGCATTTTGTGCGTTCAGGTGGTGCAAGAACTTCTCGAGTTCATCCGTTCCATGTGGCCATACCACAAATGTGTCGTCCACATACCTCACAAAGAGTTTTGGCTTTTTGTGGAAGGACTGCAAGGCTTTCCGTTCAAAATCTTCCATGAAAAGATTGGCGACCACCGGTGAGAGAGGGGATCCCATTGCAGCTCCATTTGTTTGTTTGTAGAATTTACCGTTCCACGTGAAGTAGGCGTTTCTGAGGCAAAATTCCACCATCCTTGGAATGTCTCCCGGGAGGCTGTCACTTGTGAAAGTCTTGATTATTTCTACTGCTTCACCAATAGGGATATTAGTGAAGAGAGAAACTACGTCGAAGCTCACTAACATATCGTCCTTGCTGATTTCGGTCTTTTTTAAAATCTCAATGAAGTGAGCGGAGTTTTTCACATGCGTCGGCGTCTGACCGGAGAACGGTAGGAGTTGCTGGGCCAAATATTTGGCGAGTTTATGCGTTGGAGAGTCTATGGCACTCA
The DNA here is from genome assembly GCA_963169105.1 of Ceriagrion tenellum. Classification (NCBI taxonomy): domain Eukaryota; kingdom Metazoa; phylum Arthropoda; class Insecta; order Odonata; family Coenagrionidae; genus Ceriagrion; species Ceriagrion tenellum. Next base: position 165,829,499 of record OY720636.1, read on the forward strand.
CTATGGGTCGTAGAGGGACCCCTTGTTTATGGATCTTGGGTAGGCCGTATAATCTAGGTGGTTTGGGAGCCGACTCGATGATCCATTTCCTTTCTTCTGGAGGGATCGAAGACTGGTTGATGATATGTTTTATTCCCTTCTGAATCCTTGAGGTGGGATCCGATTTTTCCTCGGAGTAGGTGTTCTCGTTCAGGAGACTGTTGATTTTACTGAAGTAGTCTTCCTTCTTCATCACCACAGTTGCGTTCCCTTTATCCGCCGACGTGATTATAATGCCATCATCCGTCCGGAGTTCCCTCAAAGCTTTTTTCTCCTCTCGGGTGACGTTGGTTTTGGGAGTTTTGGAATGGAGCAGTATACGGCTCACTTCATCACGTAGTTCATCGGCCTCTTCCTTAGGTAGTTTCCGGACGGCGTATTCCACTTCTGTCACTAGTTCTTCCTTAGGTAAGCGGGCAGGAGCAACGGCGAAGTTGAGTCCCTTGGAAAGTACACTGACAGCTGCCTCACTTAGGCGAACGTCAGTCAGGTTAACTACCGTACGGCCCTTATCAGGGCCATGGTTTTCTAGCTCCGGGTGTTGACGGCTATGAAGGCGGTCGAACTTTTTCACCTGCTTCTCTTTCGTTGAGATGAAGGCTGTGGTAGCAGAATTCCACGTAATTCTGTCTAACGTATCCCAATCCGTAATGTTCAGGGATGCACTAAGGGCTAAGTGCACATCATACAGCTCCTCCGTGCATTTTTGGATGTCCCATCTCGTGTGTTGCACTCTTTCCCGTAGCAGGGCTGTGCTGGCTCTTCGGAGAATCCTTTGAGCTTTCTTCGACTGGATATGATGTTTGACCTCGACAAAGGCAGGGATGGTGTTGGAGTCTCTGCATCGCTCGAGAAATGCCAAAGAAGATAGGAGCTTCTCCTTCCTCTTGCGAAGTTTCTCGAACCTTCTGCTGTTCCTGGAAATTTCTTCCCCGTAGAAATTTCTGAAGTTTCCCAGTAGGCTTCCGCGGAGATTCTGACTGTGGGCAGCGATTGTTCCGGGTTTCCATCCGCGTGTATCCATTATTTCGGACAATATTTGACAACGCCTCATTATTGAATAAAGAAGGCCGCTATTACCCAAGAGTCATCAGGGAAGCAATTGAAATCGCAAAAACACCTGCGAATTTCAACCGCGAAGACGGCTACACCCTCGCCAGCGCGTGGAAACGGGTCTTCAGAGAGTCCAACCAATGAGAGCACACCTCCACAAATTTGGCGCCAAACTACGTGTATATTAAGAGGACCAATTCCTGCATCGTCACTTCGGTGGACCTGAGGAAGCCAACTGGAACGTTGGCGAAATATTGTCCGAAATAATGGATACACGCGGATGGAAACCCGGAACAATCGCTGCCCACAATTGTGATTTTTGTGGATATTACATCTACTATAAAGGCCGCTTTACACGGTACATTTTATTATACGAACGAATGTACCAATTCATTCATGAAGGAAATTGCACCGTGTAAAGCGGCAAATTGTATGATTGTCTGAATGACTTATCGGGAAGTAGAACCTGTTCTAATTCCATTCAGTTTCTTGTACATCCTATGATACATTCTTTTGTACAATAAAATGTACCGTGTATGGCGGCCTTAATGGATTGGGTAGGCAATATTTTAGCGAGCCCCAGAGGAGAGAGATAGAGCCGCTCCCTGGAATTGAAGTGGTGGGCTCCGTCCGCGGCGAACCGTGTATTCCATTCCCAAACCCCCCCCCCACCCTAGGGAACGCCCCCCTCCCCTTCTATACTCCTCCTGTCCTCCCTCTCCTCCTTTCGCGTGAGATATTCACTCCCACGCGGTCGTAAAAAAATTCCATTTTCCACCCTCTCCTTCCCCTCCCGCCCGCCTTCCTCCCCTCCCCTCCCACATCTCTTCCCCCCCTCCCCTCTTCCCCTTCCCCTCCACCTCTTGCGCAATGACCGGCAGAAGGCACTTTACTTATTCTTGGACTGCCGATGTCAAGGTTCTCCCTCTCCCCTCCCCTCCTCCCTCTTACGGCGCCTACCTCCCCTCCTCTCCCTCCTCCTCCCGTTCATCTCCTCAAGGTATTCCGAGCGAAATATCATTTTACTTAGAAATCAATGAATTTGGTTTCATTTTAAAGAAAAATATCTCACCATTCTAATGACACCAAAAATTCAACCCCTTACCACATTACTTTCCGAGATATTTGCCAAAAAATACCAGCCCTTTTACGTGGGAAATGATTCGTGTATGCACTCCAGAGAGACATTATTTACACAATGAGGTATTTCTAACACTTAGATGACATAAAAAAACTAACAGCGTGTAGATTGTATGTTTTCTCTACTATATTTGAAAATAAATCATATTGTCACCGCAGTAGGTTCTTGGATATCACAAAAAACCTTCCGTTTTGAAGAGTTTCAAGCGAAAAAAAATGAGTCAATGAGGAAAAAAATGAGTTAAAGACTTATTTCGATATTTGCGTTTAATTACTTACAATTTCTGTCATATAAAACTATATAATTGCACCATTAGTGATGCAATATTTAATTCATATGTCCTACAGCCGGTGAAATTAAAACGCGTAATTCGAATATGGTCTTTATTGTGAATAGGGAACTATCTCGCTCGGACTACCTTAAGTTGTGAGGTTCCGTCGGTTGTGAAAAAAAGCAAATCGTTAAATGCTTACTGAAAATACTAAATTAAAGTTAAATTAACAAATAACATTTTTACAGATTTTGAATCATAAAAATTTTTCAAAGAAATTAAAAAGTTTTACCGTGGCTATAATTTTTTGATACTGTGCAAATTGTGGGACGAGGTAAAGTTTAAACATTTTCGTTCATTAACAACAAAATGTGCGTTATAAAAATTTGCGCTTGCCATTTTGTGTATCTTGATCGATTCTCGCAACTTTTCGTGGAAAGTCTATGCTGTAGATTGCGCAGTTTTCTCTCAGGCTGAGTTACAAAGTTCATGATGTTGACAAAACTTCGAAATTTCGGGTGCGCGGTGTCGATTATTACATTAATGTGTATCTATTTTTTGTTTAATCGTATATGACAATTACTGCTGAAATTGCAATAAAATTATCTTTAAATTGTCGTGTGTAAAGAGGATTGCACTATAGCTGTTTCAAAGGGACCAAAGATATAAATTCTCAAAGTACAGCGGCACATCATTTGGACGCCGACAGTAGTGTGTTCTGCTGCAAAAAGTCAAGTTGTCTCCACTTCGAATTCCCGTTTCTCTCGGTTCGAAAGGAATCGATTATCGATCATCGAATGTATCGATCTTCGATAGGCGGCTGGATACATGGGAGTGACTTTGGGCCTCTCTTGCAAGCAACGGCGAAAGCCTTTTTGCTTTGGACACACGTAGTATAGTATCATCTCCCGTCCGCAACGGGGGGTGGTCGGACGGTCGAAACCAGACATCGCGCGCCACCCTTGCAAATGGAAAAAAGGGCTGGGTTATAGGTATACTTGGCGTGATTGTGTCAACATTTTACGTTTAAAATTGGGGATTATTCGCCAGGAAGTAATTTCCCAGATGGAACCATGAACAACGAGGCGCTTTCCCTACTAGGTATGTGATAGGTTGGTGTCGGAATTCACATCAATCATCGCTGGGATACGTTTTCATTAAAAGAGAGAATATATTAGCATTCAGAATTACGTCGCATGAGACCGAAATGTCGACTGGTACCGCAGAATTTCATGCACAAAACCTTTACAGCACAGTCGCGTCTGTTTTTTTTCTGAGTGTACGTATGCAGATATATACCCTCTCATCCTAAAGTTTTTCCTAAAGCGTATAACGTCCGTCGTGGCGTTTTGCACTAATGGATCTTCATGTCTCACTTGTTTATGATCTGTTATAAGTGATCGGGTTTTTATTAAATACATAAGTGTTTACATATCACGCATTGAATTCGTTTAAAGGCACATTGTCTTGGTCGCCGCCGAATAGGGGTCCTCCCTAAACACAAGTAAGCAAGATCTGGTCGTGTCTGTCAGGCCGCTCGTACACACTCCTGTCAGCCTCCGACCGCACCAGCTCCTGTAGAAATCGTCATTCCACCATTTCGGATGATTAATTCAACCATCGTCACTTCGTCTGGGGATTCGAACCCGTGAACATCGGAATGGAAAGTGTGGATATCACGATCTCGTTCGTCTTTAATGAATCTGCGGGCACAAGGGTCGCAGTTTCTTCAGTTTAAATCGTGAGAATTTCGTTGTTCTGATGATACTGCGTCGAGAAGGTTACACTTATACCTATTTTTCTGTGCTGTGTCCAGTGAAATTCGAAAGCACGGGCTTTTCACATATCGCTGAATTCATCCGTCAAATTGGGTGTTGGAGTTTGCCTTTTAACCCATCTATCGATTTTTATGTTACTCTAAGTAATCGATTCTTCATTTGTGTGGCGGAACAAGAACACACCCAAGCAACGTATTGGTTTCCGTTCAACAATTCTTCCTATTACCCATAAAATTGTTGCCTCTGAGGATGAGCAATATCATTTCGTCGAAACTGCAGCGTGTTAGAGTGATCGTTTCATCCGATAATGCGGGTATTTTCCCCTCTTTTGACCTGTTTAGCTCTTCAAAGCGATAACCCTTGGAGAGTGCTCACTTTATGATGATTTTAATTGAGATTAAGTGCGACTTAGGTTAGGGTTGGAATTTGTGATTTTTTGGCCCGAGGAAGATGATTGAATTTCTAAAGCGGAACATTCTCGTCGTATGGAAACACGCCCTTGCCGGTCCGACGGGAAGCCAATGCCGTTCTTGCAAAATGATTAGTTCCTGCCGGGAGAGCAAGAGGCGCCCGTGTCGTTCGCAGAGGCGGTTCGCGCGTGGAGTCGACCGATTCGATTTGGCAGATGGTCAATTTCTTCGCGTTCATTCTTCTCGGCTATTCCACGGGGGTCACATTTTTCGGTCACGTTTCTTGCTTCGCTGACCGGGTAGGTTTCCGGAGGGTTTCAAGCGGCTTTCCCTCTCACGGTCCGGAGTTCGACCGAGGGAGAGACTCCTACACCGCCTCTGTTCATCTGTTGTGATCCACACGAAATTTCTTCGCACATTTCTGTCGAGTGGTGGCGCCAGCGGCGGCCGTTTGGCTTCTGAAATGATCCCGATTAAAGTAAACCGCCAACTGCTGGGTCAACCCAAAAACCAAGTGGACCAAGCCCTTAGTAGCTTGACTATTTATTTAAAAAAAATCCATTTTGATCGTCAATAGGCTTATGCCTTAGCAGTTGAAAACCACGTCTATTTTATTTTTATTATTTGTCTGGTTACAACTGGGCGGCCATTTCACAATTTCGGGGCAGAGCAGTCTCTGCATTTGCAAGCATTGGTGTCGACTTCTTTTTCTCAGCTCTGAGCTTCTCTCTTGGAAATTGGGGCCAAAACTATTGTCCTATTTATCTGAGGATCTTCAGGTTCGCCCAGATGCACCTTCGTTTGAGAGCAGTTTGTAAATTATCTATTCCCACCGTGTCCCTTGCCCTCATTTCCCGTAAGTGTTTCATCCATTTTTTGACATAATTCTCCCTCTCTGCTACTTCTTGTCTCTGTCAATCCGGCGTTGAAAAGCATCCACATTGAAACTGACCATGTTACTTGAGATCGTAAAGCTGTTAAATCTCATTTAAAGTGCCCAGTAAATGATGCATCTGTCTGCAATTGGATCTAGAGTGACTGTGAGATAACCCTTGAAAATCACTTCGCGCTCGTCATACTTCCCTATACTGAAGAAATCTTCCGCGATTCGCTGTGTGAGGAGGAAGCGTCCATCCTCTTTGGGAGGAGGAAGCATTTCGTATCACGCTGGCAAGTGACAACTGTGCGTTTCTCGTTGGTCGATGGGAAAACGGCGTTGGCGCTTAACCGCTGGCTCAGAATACTCGATCCAAGTGCCAATCATACTAAGCGGTCACGGCTATGCTGACAGAAATAATCAACGAGGATCATGAATCATGTTAAGGCACAGGCTTTTTCGTAGTACGTTTATTAACATAGCTGTATCATTTTGTCTTACTCCAAGAAGATCGAAATTGCCCCAAATCAGGGTATCTTCGACTGTGTCCTGTCAGCCACACCAAGGGTGTGTGGCAGGTGGGTGATTCCATACCCCTCGGCACGCACATGCATTAAATAACTCGTATGCACTCGCAAGTCTCGAGCGCGCTGATACTGTTACCCATTTTGCAATTTTACCAAAGACGCAAAATTTCATAAACCACCGAACGAATCGTTTAAAACCAACCCCAACATTTGTGCAAAACATATGCGGTGGTCTCAAAGAAGGTGGTGTAAATAATTGAGTAAATATAATAACAGATTCAACTCATTTACTCTGGAATATGCTATACCTTCCGCTCAACTGTGTCATTGGTCGTAAAAGTAACTCCCGACGAAAAACACTAGTTATTAGCAGCAGCTACCACGATACATCTTCCTCTCTTTATTTCGCCGTTTTTTACGCTTTTTGATAGATTCCTCTCCCTAAAAACCACTTTGGACTTATCCTTGCCCTGTTTTTATAAGTTTTTTTCGCATCAGAACTGTTTTTCCTCCTCCAGCTTCTTATCATGAATATGTTTCGTAGATGTAGATGAGACCACTTATACCTCGATCCCTAGAAATTGATACCAGGCGCCCAGTTATTGTGGGGTTGTCTTCTCAACGGAATCATAAACGAAATTCACTGTGGAGCCGGCAGCGGACTGATCCTAGCACTAAAGAGTGATTTTACTTAAAAAGAAATGAAAATTAAAGATTTTTTTTCATTTGCATAGCTGGTAATGGCTTGTGATATCAAAAATACCTCTTTGTTTTTTTGAGTCATTTTGACGCGCTTGTATTACGAGAGAAATATACGCAATACGTGGATTGATTATTCTCACTTACGTCGCGTTAATAAATCTTTATTTGGCTAGTGAATCTGGAGGTAAGAATATAAATGAAAGTCGATGAAACCTCACAATGTTTCTCATTTACAGAACCTTTTCAATAAACTTTTGCACGAGGTGAAAACATATTTAGGATGTATTTAGACTGCAGTGGCGGATGTTTTTCAGAGGAACCCTATCCCTGCTTGAGTGACTTGTGGAGGGCACTTCAAGTAGAGTACTCCGTCTGTCGGATGAGACGCTAAACCGTGGTCCTCTTGGCGCCTTTCGTTAAGAGCAGGCTAATGCCGACGCCGGGTTTCTATCCACCCTTCCTAGTCCCTTACCTATGTCCCCTATGCCGCAAATGACCTTAGCCGTCGGTCGCCTCCCCAAAAAAACATCCAATGTATTTAGAATTCATCAAACCTTGCGAAAGTTAAACGCGTTGTTTATGAGAAAATAAAAGTCTAAACGTAGGTGTTGAAGATGAAGCAATGCGCTAAAATGAGAATGATTCCACTGATCATCGCCTTGAATGTGTATGTGCTTCTTCTTTAAACACATTTTGCCGTATTCTGTTTTCTTGGATACTAGAAAGAGGCGTACGAAAGACAAATTGCCGTCAGATTTTGAGAAGAGCAAAAGAAGGTATGCGACGAATTCAGAAAAAAACAGGGTGAATGCATTATTCTTATGAAAGGGATCGAGGAAATAAATGCTTTCAGAAGAGGAGAGCAAACTGTAGGGTGATTTACAAGGCAGTTGAAAGTCATTTTTGGAAATGGGAGAAAAAGGTCGGAGCCAGGACAATATGGATGCAAGCAGGGCAAAAGTGGCTTGAAGGGATGAAGGCAACGCCAGGGCCTGTGGAGAGAGGGAATATTTTGAAGAATTATACCATAATGGTGCTGGCGGTGAGGATGGGAATTAGTGTGAGATAACTTCAGTACGGAACAGGTGATGAACGACGGTGTGCGGTGTGCCGGCGGTGAGAGGATAGAAAAATGGTGTGAATGAGAAATGCTGAATTGTGGGTGTGATTCACTTATTAGTCGCCGTTAAGTGTTGTAAAATATATGTTTAAAAGCTTCCGGTATTTCCGACGGATTTGAAGAAGACGTTAATTATTCCAATTTGCAAAGGGAAGGGAAGGGGGGAGCGTATGCAAATATTATGTAGTGAATAGTCTCATTGACGGGACAGTAAATTGACTGCGGAGTTAGTTTATCATAGAAGTAAATTCTGTGCACGCTGTGCACGTGCAAATGTTGGCTTTCGTCCCCGCCAGCTTAATATTTTTTGCTTGATGGTGAGAACACTTGAGGAAATGGAAGTGCCACCTAATGGGGGAGAGGGAGGTAAATGCGCTATCAAATAAGTATTTTTTAACCCCTCAATTTTCTATTTAATGGACAAATGAGCGTGGGTAAGCGTAAATTATTTTAGAAATATTTTGATGGTGTTCGATTCAATGTCTATCCGATTCCATTCGGGAGGATAAGACAAAACCGGTTGGGGGAATACCGATTGATTGATACCGTCTACCAAACGTCCTCCCAAAACACGGGAGACTGTTAGCCACTGTTGGATGGCTGGGTTGGGTATGGAGTGTTTAGTGTATTCGTGAACTATCGTCGGAAAAGTATGCGGCATTTTTAGAATGAGAGCGAGGACATAATTTTGTGACGATGGTTCTGGAAAACCCAACACAGCTCTTCTGGCAGAAAGCTAGCATAATGGATATATTCTACATGATTACACAACCAACACGGAAAGTCACATGAAATATGTGCCCACTGCTATTATGAAGCAAAAAATGGCACAAATGCTCTTTGATAGACTAATTAATTAGATTCAAATCATTCCAAAGCCGTGATCTTTTTCTCTTGCATGTCAACCGCTCTCTCTCTCTCTCTCTCTCTCTCTCTCTCTCTCTCTCTCTCTCTCTCTCTCTCTCTCTCCCCTCCCTCTCCCTCTCTCTCTCTCTCCCTCTCTCTCCCCCTCTCTCTCTGACCTATTCCCCTTATTATTCACTTTTTCTCAATCCACGTATCAGTCATTGTTTTCACTTTATTTTTATATCACTTTCTTCTTTCTGGAAATAATCTTCCATCAATTTTCCTATCCATCTCTCCCATCACTAAAATGAGGCTGACAGTGCCACTAGTGTTTTTGATTGCTGGCGACATATCTGTGTTCAAATGAAGACCACGTCATACACTCAAAAAATTTAAACCTCCAAGCTCAGTACAATAGCGTTTCCTGGCTCCCTTTGGCATTGCCAAGGGTCATCTCAAACAGCAATCAAAATAATTACGTGTGTAACGAGCGAGTCGTTTACCTACACGCGTATTGCATGAAACTTATCCCGATGAATGCAGGAAAAATGGACACTATTCCCAGGTTTTTCAGTCATCTTCACAGAAGCAGGTCTTTACTGCGCAGAGAGCATTGCCACAAATGCATTAGATTTAGTATTTATCTCAAATTTTAGTGATTTTTTTTCCGCGTATTGGATATCACAAAAATATGTCCATGAGTTATGTAAAAGTTATTATGTCACTTAAATAAGCTACCCGTAAACAATAGCAAAACAAGCGACGGCCATACTCATGGGCGTAGTCAGGATGTCCACAGGCTGCGCTGCAGCAGCTTCGAAGGCTTATGGCAGACGCTTCTGGTCTAACTATACGTGGTTTTACGTCTCCTTTTCCTCCGCCAGTACGATGATTTATACTGCAAGTAATACTTTAAGGCATTGGATAGTATATTTAGGTACTCATGGTACCGAGCCATCGACGAGAAAACTCTTCAGAGCGTCGCGATATAAATCAGTTACACCGAAGGCCTACGGACGTACGTGATGTGATCGGTGAATTCGTATTCCAAATTCCACCCTACAATTTCTAATGAAAGAAAAGGGAAAAGAGTGCATTTAAATAATGTTTAATGCAATTAATTCGAAAGCTAGTTCATTTCAGGTTATTCGATGCCAATTCACGTAATTCGAATACGCCGCTATCAAAATTTAGCTGATGTTATTGATGCCATGACTATTACAATGATTCGAAAGCATTTCCCATTTATAATTCGTAGTGCGTAGAAAAGTAAAATGCACATTGAAAGAACAAGAATACACATGCGAGCGGGCGGGCGGGGAAGAGAGCAAAGTATTCCTTTATGTGTCGAAAAAGAAACAAGTATCAGCCACTTAATTGCTTCATTATAATCCTTGGAAAATTTATCTATGTCTAATACAATTGGTTGCCCGTTATAAACAAACGGTCAAATATAAAATAGCCTGTAGTAGATGCAGGTCAACTGCTGCAATGAAAATGAACAAATTCAGCTCAGAAAAGTCTTACGATTTCAGCTCAGAAAAGTCGACTTACGACTCGTTGGACGAAAGAAAACAATTCACCATCGAGATATTCTTGTAATGGATTGCTAACCAGTGTTGATTAACGTGTTGCACATCATATGAAACGGTACTTCATAGCAAATGCATTCAGATAGTATGCATTACAAACATGATTGTCCAATAAACAAATGTATTATTACGTAGTTCATGCTCCCGTTTCCATTGAATTCATCTTCCGGGTTCACCCAGTACTTTCTGTTGGTCGAAAAAGTAACGGATTAGGTCCTAATCTTCAATTGTATTAATATTTTTTACGAAAGCGCATAATAGCTAAACTTTCTCATTTAGGTGAGTTCGCTGCATAATGTAAATTGTTGACTGTCATGTTAGTAACGCTGCGTCTTTGTATGATGTACTGAGCGATTCTCGGAACGGATCAGTTCGTAAACGACAACAATCACACCTCATTTGAGGTGGAGGAGACCGCCATGAAGGATCTTCTCTCGATTGAAATGAGGTCCTCCCAAGAGGTCACCTTGTTGTAGGAGAGAGAGATTAGGAGGAGCCACTGACAATATGGGCCAAAGTTTCAAAAATGACGATAGTTAATAAACTTAGCGTTTACAAAGGTTTTTCTTGAGTATGGGCAGTTTCTCAGCGTCAAACTTGTAAACAAAATTTTAAAATACTTCCCGATCACTTAAAGCACTGAAATCTTGTCCATAAACCCACCTCCGGTGACAATACAGACTGACCGAATTAATACCGACATGAAATAATAAATTACGCGTTTATATCTAACAGGTTAACCGTCAAGTACGTCAACGTCAACCAATTCTCCACGAAGGAGTCGTTCGCGATTATTACTCCCTTCTATGGACTGATCCATTCCGAGATCCGCTCAAACAAGGCGTAGCGTTACTAACAAGAACACTGCATAAGGACGGCAAAGTCCCAACCCTACCCTGTTGCCTATGGCAGCGAAAGAATTTAAGTAATTTTTTCCTATTTACTCTGTCAAAAGCCTTTCCGAATTCACAAAGCAACGAAAACACCCTGTTTACAGTTTATTTCTGTAGGTGTTCTAAACACCGTAGTTGTGTGTGTCCCGAGTTGACCTTCCCTTCCGGAATCCACACTTATGGTCGCTCAAGTAGTAGTTGGCCTTAGTCTCCGACCTTTTATTGGTAATTCTTTGTGAAACTTAGGCTGCGTGAGAAATCAAACTGATTGTTCTATAGTTGTAGTGTACACACTCATTTTATATTCGTTGACAACGGGACGTTATTATGTACAGTGGCGGAAAATATTAATCCAAAATTCATTGGCGTCTGAATGCGGCGCCCGCGGGAACTAATTTAAATCGCTTTTCCTTCGACAGCATGACAACGCTGAGACAGCTGTTGAAGACCGGGATTATTCAAACTCTATATGAATGGATATCAATTTTACGCGTCACATAAATAGTAATGCAAATAAGGTTCACGTTCGCGAGATCGTCTAGGAGTTATAATCGTGATGAGTTTGCTTCGCTCCGCAGCCAGTCGAGGTTCCGAAGTCGTAGTTTTTTATGTATAGATACTTACCATATATTTTTAAAGCTTAGGACCCTTTAAAAATCATTTTTCTAAATTGAAACCAAAGAAACGTTAAGGTGAAATAATTATTAGTAGGGACACAAAATGTCTACGAAAGTGTCAAGTCAGAAGTTCACTTTGCTTGCCTAGGAATCAAGATTGCCTTAGATTGCATTCACAACCCTGCTGGAAATGTCCCCAAGGGGATATGGGGTGTCCCCAAGGGGATATGGGGCGTCCCCAAGGGGATATGGGGTGTCCCCAAGGGGACATGGGGCGTCCCCAATGGGATATGGGGTGTCCCAAAGGGGACATGGGGCGTCCCCAAGGGGACATGAGATGCCCCCAAGGGGATATGGGGTGTCCCCAAGGGGGCCCACAGACGTCTTAGAAGTGTATGATCAGACTCTCAATACTGCTGGTCTTATGTTGGGTGGATGGAGTCTTCTCCTAGCCCCTATTGAGCAGGGAATCACTTGATTTACTTTCATCTGCCTTGGCACTTGCCAAATGAGTATAGGTAAGTCCAAAGAACAGTGTATCTATGGCCTATCTACCATGGTATCAGTGCACTTATGGCTTATCCACCAGGCGTTTCCCTCCTGGGCCCTGAGGGCCCCGGGGGGAAGCGCCTGGTAGATAATTGCTAATAGGAATCAGAAGGTATGATCTAGATAGATTGATGCGAGTGTTAATGTGTAGCCTACTATTCATGTAGGTTCAACAATCTCTCCTTTATTTGCAATAGCTTTTTAATTCTTCCACTCCCAAGAGTAGGAAGTGACTAACAACAAAGGCAAAAGTGATAATTATTGGCGCAATTTCTATTCCATAGAATATATTGTCGGATCTTGGTATTGAAATCCTTATAATACTTGTATCCGTCTTATAATTCATTCCACTTTCTTCACCTCGTCTTATTATTAAATTGCCGTTGAACGATATTCACCAAGTGCTAAAAGTTAATTGTGCATTTGTGTGATTAGATTTGGAGAGGAATTAAATATATCTGTAGACTGGACAATATTAAAAAAGTGTGTAATTACTTCCCGTGAGTAGTACTAAATTTTGATTGCGCTGCATTATGATTACTGGTAAGTGAAACCGGTAAGATGTGATTATTTACGATCTGTAGACTGTATTTACATTTGAACTGCCGTCTTTCATCACTAGACGGCGACTCAATCAAAAAATTTGTTTATTTACGGAATCTATGGCAACAGTTTTTGGCAACGAGTCAACAATCCATATATTCAGGCACTGGAAATTGGCGCCTTTTCCTCGGACAACAGTTTATGTTCTGACTTGTCGGTTGCGTTCAAGGTTTCATCTCCTCTTTTTCATTTTGTGTCGGTTGGGACTGTAGTTTAGTTCATTTGGGAATAGCTTTGTGCGTTTTACTTTGTAGTAGTTTAGTTCATTTGAGAATTGCGCAGTTTATTTTTGTTGGGAGTAGTAAAGTTTATTTGGGAATAGCTTTGTTTGTTTTAGTGTGGAGTAATCCAGTTCATTTGGGAATAGCGTAGTTTCTTTTAGTTGGGAGTAGTTTACGTTATTTGGGAGAAGCTTTGTTTTAGTTCGAGAAGATGTGGGCACAAGTCACCTTTGACGTTGACAGTCGGAACATTCGGCGGCCACTGCAGTTCTTCAAAGACCACGAAGTTGTCTGCTCGGAGCTCCGCAGAAATATAATTCTAGAGAAGTATTTGGTTTTTTGGAGTCAGGACATTGAAGAAACTTCCGAAACTCTGATTAAAACGGTTTTAGTCATTGACGACGTAAGGGGGCCCCTGCGGAAGAATGCAAAGATTCCTCTTGTCTCTTTGGGGACAAGGGGATCCCCATGGGGACAGGCAGTGGGGAACCCAATAGTCACCATGGGTGCCATCCTTACTTTTGTACCCATGGGGACATTTCCAACAGGGAAGTCTATAGTTTTATCATTCACTTCATTATTTCCCAACAAGGACCCAGAAAGACAGCAATCAAGTGGTGTGAATAACTTAATATATCGAATACAATAGGAACCAACTCACAGGTATGAAAATATATTATAGACTAGAAAGCACTATTGGGATTTGTGAATGTAAATTAATTGAATTGTACATACATGGTCAGTTGTTGACCTGGTTGGAAGTCATTAAACACAAATTGACTTATAAGCTATAATGGATTTGATAATTTAAATGTTGTACATGGCGCAGTCGGTCCGTACTTACTAAAAGAAGTATTACACGGCACCGTAAAAACTTGGCATCCGTTGGTTTTCGCACGCCCAGTCCTTTATATCTGCAGGCGAACAATTTAAGTGACGCCTGGCGGAAGTTTTACTAAGAGTTTGAAATATACATCTTCGCCAGCGATTTGGTGAACGCTACCGAAGAAAGAAAATTATCTGTTTTGCTAAATTGCATCGGTGAACAAGCAGTTGGCGATGATAATGAATTTAGGCTTGGAGAAGCTGAAAGAACTGTGAGCAAAGTAATAAAAAGTTTTGAGGAATACTGCAACCCGAAGAAAAATCTATTGCACTGTAGATTTCTATTTTGTAATCGCACGCAAAAGGATGGTGAATCTTTTGATTCTTTTCACACCGATGTTCTACGGTTGGCTCGCAGTTGTGATTTTGCCAACGAGATGGAGATCCTAAGAGATAAAGTTGTATTTGGAGCATCAGACAGACAAACCAAGGAGGAAATTGTTAAAGTAGGATCGATCACTCACAGCGATGCGGCCGCAAAATTTAGACTTGCTGAAATCAACAAGCAACATATTCATCAGGTCGTGGAGGGAGTCTCATCAAGTATATACGATGTGCGAAAGGAGAGGCAGTTGGAGTCCTGGAACTTTAAAAGCGACAGCAGGACAGCTTATCCCAAAGAAGAATCCTGGCACCTCCGACGTGGCACAGAGGCAGATTATCCCAAAGAAAACAGTGCCGGTAATTGTAAATGGTGCGGTGGTAATCATTAAATAAAGGCAGCCGTTTGTCCTGCCAGAGGAAAGGTTTTTTGGAAGTGTGGTGAGCCAAACCACTTTGCTAAGGTATGTCTAACAGGCAGGAGAAATAAACTTAATGGTTGGAGGCCAGTGATCAGGATCGTCGGCATCGGAACCTTCCAGTCACCCAAACCATCCGTCAGATCAACTTGGCGGCGGATTGCGACGCGGCTCTTCGCATGGAGCCAACGGGCAGGAAACATCTTGGAGCTGAACGTATCTACTCGACCATCACAACCAGTGATCAGGATCGTCGGCATCGGAGCCTTGCAGTCACCCAAACAATCCGTCAGATAAAGGATACTCTCAGCTGTGGTAACTTGATTCTAACCAGGGCAGACAAAGGGAACAGTATGGTTGTTTTAGCGAAGAGTGATTACGTTAAAAAAGTACTATCATTTTTAAGCGACGATCAGTTTGTGACCTTACAAAAAGATCCGACCGCATGTTTTTATAAGAAGTTAAAAGATAACTTATCTGTGTGTTCTTCCCTTGGTTGTCCATCTCAGAAGTGGAAATTTGTTAATATGAACCCATTGCCCCCGAGACTCTATGGGCTACCAAAAACCCACAAAGAGGGGGCACCCATTAGACCAATTGTTTCTCACCTCTCTGCACCCTCGCATAAAATCGCTTCAAAATTTAACTCTCTCCTTCGTGAGTTTTCCCGCTTTAAACCTGAGTGGACAGTAAAAAACTCCACCGAACTTGCCCAGAAATTGTCACGACTAAAACCTCCCCCCAACTCAAAGCTCATCTCTTTTGACGTAACAAACTTGTTCATGTCTGTCCCGGCTCAGGAGGCAGTTTCCTTGACATTAGCCCTAGTTAAAGATACAAACCCAAATCCTCGACTGACCTTAGAATTAGAACTCTTGTTGCAATTATGTTGAAGCCAAAATTATTTCGTGTTTAACGGTAAGTTTTATAAACAAAGTCATGGCCTTGCTATGGGATCACCATTATCCCCATTGTTAGCAGACATTTTTATGAACAATTTAGAGGGAAAAATTTTTAACTCCAATAATATTCTTGTCAAGAACGTTTTTTATTGGTTCCGATGGTACGATGTGCTGTGTGTATGGACTGGCAGTCTACGTCAACTAGACAGGTTTTTAAATGTTTTAAACAATTTACACCATTCTATAAAGTTCACGGTAGAAACAGGAGGAAATAAGATTAATTTCCTTGACCTAGCAATAGACATAACGAATGGCTACCATGAATTCTCCATCTTCCGCAAACCCACATATACTGACGCAGTTATTTCTAATGATTCTTGCCATCACCATTCCCACAAGCATTCGAGCTTTTGTTCCATGATTCACCGCCCTGTTTCTATACCTCTATCCAAACCCAACTTCCAATCCGAGTTGAACATATTCAAATCGATCGCTTTCAATAATGGATATAAGACAGAATTAATTGACAAATTATTAAAACGTGTAACTAAGAAAGAAACTATTGAATTAATCACTTCACTCAGTTTTTACAAACATGACGAGCCACTCAACCGATGGTGTAAACTTCCCTTTCTGGGGAACATATCTTATAAATTAATTGACGCATTCCCAAAGAACAATTTTAATGTTTCATTTTACACCCCAAAAACTTTGGGCAAATTGTTGTTCAACTCAAAGGACGAAGTTGACACCTGTGAACTAAAGTGGTGCATATAGGCTTAAATGAACTACTCCCGATTGTGCTTCGATATACATTGGACAAAGTGGTCGAGCCATCTTAGTAAGGGCTCGAGAACATAGAGCGTGTTGGGTAAGATGAGATATCTCATCAGCCTCTGCCAAACATTTAATCGAAGAGGACCATTTAAGTGACTTTTTGCCGGAAGTGCTACATGTTGAGAAGAAAGTAGCCAAATTGGACTACTTAGAACATTTCGAAATGTTGAGTGCTGCCAAAAACATAAGTGAGAATCTCCTTCAATGAATGTGTTTCCCCCTCCCATGTATCCCTTATTATCCATACACCTTCCCCCCTCCCCCACCACCTCCCACTGACCGTGACGCACGTCTCCGACGTCAACCAACCACTTCTTCCCCAACCCCTCCCTCTCCCCAGGTCTCTATGTATTAACTCGCATACCATGTATAATGTACCTTTGAAAATGATTGCAAGGCAATCGAATCCTGGGTCGGGAATTAAAGTTTTAAGTGTGGAAAATACTAAGAGTTCTCTCTTTTTCGGCATGTCTGTAGGCAGGAGAAATTTTGAGCGGGAAGTCAAAGAAGTAAGTTTCGGTCACTGTAGCGAAAGTGAAGAAGACAATAACCAATATTGTGGGTCTGTGGAGACAGTACATAAGCAAGTGGACTCTGTAGTGTGGCTACTGCAGGTTTTAGTGGAAAATGTTGAGATATTGTTTAAACTGGATTCTGCATCAGATGTGAATATCATTTCAAAACAAACATTTGATCAGATTCGTAAAACCACTAGTCCTTATGTGGACTTAATTGAATGCAAAGTGTCTTTGAAAGCATACAATGGTTCTCAAATTAAAGTTTTAGGTTCTGTTTCATTGAATGTAAAAGCTGGTAAAATGTCGCATGTGGTGTCGTTTGTAGTAACTTTCCAGAATGCACAACCAATTCTTGGTATTGAAAGTTGTTTAAAATTGGGACTCATTGACAGAAATGTAATAGTTGATTCGATACCACTCGGTTAATCGAAAGAGGGAGCGATTGAACAGTTCAAAGATGTTTTGACGGGTGTTGGGTTGTTTCCGCAGGAATATTCGCTAAAATGAAAGGCAGGCGCATTGACAGTGTCTAGACCTCCTCATAGGGTTCCATTTAAAATTAGGGACAAAATTAAATTTGAATTGGAAAGGCTCTGCAAGTTACAAGTCATCTCGAAAATAGAACATCCCACCAAATGGGTTAACAATTTGGTAACTGTCGCGAAGCCAAATGGTTCGTTACGTTTCGTGTCTGGACCCAAAGGCTTTGAATGATGCGCTTGCTAAAGAATATTATGCTACACCAAGCCTACAGGATGCAACTGCAAGTGTAGTTAAATCAAATTATTTTTCTATCCGTGATTTGAAAGATTCATTTAGGCACATTGGCCTTGATGAGCAAAGCAGACTCTACTGCACGTTTTCCACCATTTATGGGTATTGTGCATTTAACAGGCTACCATTTGGGTTGTCAATTTCAGCTGAAGTGTTTCAAAGATATATTACCACCTATTTTGGAGATACATCTACATCATACTCTGCAAGCCACCCAAAGGGTGTGTGGCAGGGGGTGCTTCCACACCAGGCATGCATGAATGATACGGTAGAACACAGAAATTACATTGATACCCGCGTACCACACATGCAAAGCGCCAATTAAAAATCTAATAACCAAGAAATATTCTATCGTCAATCGTTCCAACATGCAAGGGATACAAAGACTACTACTACAGATTCAAAATATCATGCATAAATAAGAACACCAATATTTACATCATGCCTAAATAAGAGAGCAGAATATATAATGAGAAAGATTTACTGCCTGCCTATGTCAATACTCGAACTATTCATGACGACGATCACAGCTGTTATGGTCCCGAATGGTACGCGGAAAAAATGACATTTTATACCTATCGGTTCTACAATCTAGCTCTCTAATTTTATTGGCGCGATCTAATCTGTCGTAGTACGAGGGGGTTAATAGTATGTTTTTTAAGTCGTCAGAGAAATGATTTTCCTGAAATTTAGTTAGGAGGTTAAGCCTATAATTTAACCTACGCTGTGATAGCGATTCCCATCCTAATTCTTCTAACAGTCCAGACACACTAGCAAACTTATCGTAGCATCGTTTCACAAACCTAGCTCCTCTTCCCTGTACGCAATCTAACTCTGATATCAACCCCGCTTCGTTTGGATCCCATACACTAACAGCATATTCCAGATGAGGCCTAACGATTGAAAAATAACAACGTTCTTTCACTTTCTCATCACATTTTCCGAGTACTCTCTTGATAAAGCTGAGCTTCCTGTATGCTTGATCGCATATTTCCCGAATATGTTTTCCCCAAGATATGTCGTGAGTAATTGTGACCCCTAAGTACTTAACAGACTCGGCGTGAATAATTTCCGTACTATTAATTCTGTAAGCCCTACCTGGCCTATTTTTCTTTTTCCAAAAGCTGACTGCTACGTTTTTTTTTATGTTTAGTTCCATCTACCACTTTTCGCACCAAGCATGAATAGCAAGTAGGTCGATTGTTAACGAGTCGCTATCTTCGGAATTGTTAATATCCCTATACACAACCGCGTCGTCTGCGAAGAGTCTAAGCTTACTTTTAACGACGTTGCTAATATCATTTATGTACAAGAGAAATAAAAGTGGACCAATTACACTTCCCTGAGGAACACCCGATGTGACGCTGTTTGACATAATACCATATATGGCAACCCTTTGTTCCCGCCCATGTAAGAACTGATTAATCCAACTAGTAATGTTTTTATCTATCCCATATGCTTCTAGTTTTGAGACTACTTAATGTGAGGTACCTTATCGAAAGGTTTCTTGAAATCGAGGAATATCGCGTCAACTTGAACATTATTGTCACCCGAGAGCAAGATGTCATGAACGAAGAGGGCCAATTGGGTTTCGCAAGATCTACCCTTTCGAAATCCGTGTTGGTTATTTATTAATAATTCCTCCCTATCTAAATGACTCATAATGGAGCTTACGATTATGTGTTCAAATACCTTACAGGAAATGGATGTGAGAGAAATAGGCCTATTGTTGCTAGGGTCTTCCCTGTCGCCGCTTTTGAATATAGGTGTGAGATTTGCTACTCTCCAGTCCTTAGGCACTACGTGATCTACTAAAGATATTGAAGGAGTGTTTATTTACACTGATGATATATTGATTCATGCAGAGACAAAAGAAAGGCCTGATGAGATACTGTCCAGTGTTTTAGAGAGGACTAGACGTTAGAATGTGAAATTTAATCCAACAAAGTTTCAGTACTTGGTAGAAAAGGTAAAATATTTAGGCCATATTTAAATATCTTTCTCGGGCTTCGCACCGGGTAATGTTTTCATAATCCGCGACGTTTCGGAAAACGACTTGTTTTCCATTTTCAAGGCACGTGTTATTTCTATCGTGACCACTACAACACTAAAATTAAACAAGCTGTTGATGCCTCAACAATGAAGGTTGCGATCCCTATGATTGGCTGACGTGTTCCGCTGGCCGTTGAATCATTTTCTCGTCTTTTTAATACATTTGATCACTGGCCACCAGGTATTACCTATTCAGTTGAAACCAGGCTTAAAGAACATCGTAGGTACTTTAGATTGGCGCAACCAGAGAAGTCGGCAGTGGCGGAACACAGCATCAACGAAGACCATGCCATTAAATGGACCGATGCAAAAGTCCTTTGCCGCGCACACTGTTACTGGGACCGCATTATCAAATAGGCCGTCGAGATACGAATGCATCCGTATAATTTTAATAGAGACACCGGATTCCAACTGAGTAATACCTGGTGGCCAGTGATCAAATGTATTAAAAAGACGAGAAAATGATTCAACGGCCAGCGGAACACGTCAGCCAATCATTGGGATCGCAACCTTCATTGTTGGGGCATCAACAGCTTGTTTAATTTTAGTGTTATAGTGGTCACGATAAAATAACACGTGCCTTGAAAATGGAAAAAAAGTCGTTTTCCGAAACGTCGGCGGATTATGAAAACATTACCCGGTGCGAAGCCCGAGAAAGATATTTAAACATAATACACCCGGAAAATCTTAAATCATTTATTATTGAGGCCATAATTTTACTGCTGGAAGCTTGCATCCAGATTCTGATAAGATAAAAGCAATAATCGATTATGATATTCCCTCGGATAAGAAAGCGTTGCAAAGATTCTTGGGTCTCATTAATTACTTACGAAACTTTATTTCCAATCTCGCAGAGATATCATCCCCATTAAGGGAGCTTCTCAAAAAGAATGTAGAGTTTCAGTGGATAGAGAGTATTCATGGCAAGTGTTTGAAAACATTAAAGACACTTATCACTAGTTTTCCCATTTTAAGAATTTTCACCCAGAAAGAAAGATTGTTATTCATACAGATAGTGGCTAGTATGGAATTGGTTGTGTTCTTTTGCAAGAGAGACGGCCAGTTTGTTATGCTAGTAAGAGCCTGAACTCGTGCGAAGTTAATTATCGTCAAATTGACAAAGAACTTTTGGCCATTTTATTCGCTTTCAAACGTTTTCACCAGTATTATGGAAGAAAGACCGGTATTCGATATTACTCGGTAAATCCTAAGAGGGAGTGATTGAACAGTTCAAAGATGTCTTTACCGGTATTGGGTTGTTTCCGCTAAAATTAAAGGCAGGCGTATTTCCAGTGTCTAGACCTCATCGTGGGGTTCCATTTAAAATTAAGCACAAAATTAAATATGAATTGGAAAGTGCAGTCCGATCACAAGCCATTAGTATCGCTGATGAATTAGGATATTAGTAAAATTCCTTCAACGAGGCTTCAGAGAATAAGGCTCAAATTGAGTATGTGTGATATTGAGGTACAGTTTGCCCGAGGAGCAAAATTGTGTATTGCTGATGCTATCAGTGTAGGGCATCATCACTAAGTGATGCAACTGGCGTTGATTCTTCTTTAAACTTTGTTGTACATTCAGTTAATATGGATGATTAAGTGATGGAGGAATTTAAAGTAGAAACATCTAGAGATTTTATTTTAAGTAATTTGATTACCTTACATCAAAATGGTTGGCCCGCGTCAAAGACCAAAGGCTCTGAAAACCTTAGATTCTGTTATAAACACAAGGAAAACATATTTGTAGAAGATCATCTTGTTTTCTATGACCACAGAATTATGGCACCAATGTCACTTCGAGACGAAGTGCTGTCGAAATTGCACGAATCACATTTTGGGGTTGTGAAAACTAAGGCAAGGGCGGAATCTCTGTTTTATTGGCCAGGGTAGGATGCAGAAATTGAGAATTATATTTAGCTAAATGCAGAGTTTGTGAGGAATATCGTCCCATCAATGCAAGGGAAGCTATGTTGTTGCAAGAGCCGGCCACATTTCCGTTTGACAGAATGGCTTGCTATATTTTCGAATATGCTAACATGTCCTATCTTGTGCTTTGTGACTATGTATTACTCAAAGTGAATAGAGTTAGTAAAATTAAGGTCAGAAGACTCAGAGGGACTCATTAAAGTACTTTTATAGAGTATTTTTTCGGTGCATGGCATTCCGAATGAAATGAGGGCTGACGACATGCCATTTGATTCTCAAAAATTTCACTTGTTTGCTAAACAATAGGGCTTCAAAATGAACACTTCTAGTCCTCACTATCCTAGAATAGAATGAGCATGCTGAAAGAGCTGTTGATATTTGTAAGAAGATATTGAAAAATGTCAGGAAACAGGTTTAGAGAAGGAGGAAATGCTTTTAGAATATCGAAATTGTCCAATTCTCGAATCCACGTATAGTCCATCCCAATTACTTTTCAGTCGCAGAACAAGAACAAAGTTGCCAATCCACAAGGGATTATTGCAACCCGCTGTTGTACCCAATTTTAATCAAATGCAGCTTAAAAGGGCTCAAAAGAATAAAAAGTGCTTTGATAAAACTACAAATCCAAGGTGCTGCACTTTTCAAAGGGGCCAAAATATTGTTCATTGGGAGGAGACAATGTGTGGAAGCGGAGTACAGTGGTAGACAATGCTGCAGCCCCACGTTCAGTATTAATTAAAGATGATAAAAATAGGCTAAAAAGAAGGAACACTTAACACCTAAAGTAGGGATTGGAAAATCGATTTCGATTTTAATCGAAAATCGATTATCACACTCCGATTTTCGATTTAATCGAAGTCGACTTTTTGTTTTGAAAAATCGATCAAAATCGATTCTAGCCGATCCATTTTTGATTTTTAGCTTGCTACAACATTTGAATTTTGCCGCCTCGCTTTGCTCCGCGCTGCGCTATTTCACTCTGCATCGCTGGTGGGGGAACCTTGGAGGGGAGGCAAAGTGCTTCGGACACCGGCATGTTGGAGTTGCCAACTGTAGGGCTGCGGATTTTTATTGCAATTCTAGTCTTTCCGGCGGGTCTTTCTAGGCGGGGACCCGCGCTCGGAAGTAATGAATTTTAGACCGCGAGACGAAGATTCGAAATGATAACACGCGTTGACTTTGTGCCTTTTTTGTAAACGTTTTCTCAATAAATCGCTTCAGAGCACTCGCCTTCTTCAAAATAGATTCGCCCAGTCCGAATATCGTCTTCTGCGCATGGGCCACGAAGTTTCAATGGCGCCGTACTGTACGCTGCGTGCGTTGGCCAGTATGCGTTTTGTTTGATTCGTCACCGTGCTACTTGTGTTGCGTACGTGTCGTGCCGATCGGAGAGCGGTTTGCCGCCCTTTGCATTAGCCATGGCTCCTCCAAGTGCTGTTTGGCAGTATTTTAGCAAGCAAACAATTAATAATAAAACCTTCGGTAAGTGCTCAAAGTGTCACGTGAGCTTGACTTACTGTGGCTCGACTAGTATGTTCTATGTTCAGTCATCTGAGGAAGGTGCACAGGATTGAGGTTTATGTTAGTGCGCCAAAAAGGAAGAGAGCGGGAAGCAGTGAAGATGATAATAAGTCTGAGGAAGAAATGGACCTGGCTAGTGATTCTGATCCAGCAACAGCAGCATTTCCCTTAACTCCGCCATCACCACGATTAGATGAGGTAAGTGCACGGAAGTTGGTTTACTAATAAAATTTTCAGGACGGACGACGAGATGACAATACTTGAGGGCTAGGGTAAAGAATATTGTCTTGCTTGTCAAATTCAAAGTAAGTTTTTTTTTAAATTTTTTAAGTAAGTAGATTCTGTAAAATTTGTGTCCATAGGCTTGTTCCCATCGTCGATCTCCGTCAGTTCAATCGTTAATGCTCTCACCACCCTCGTCACCTGTACGATTAAGACCGCCAAGCCGAGCAGGTTCTTCAGGAGGATCCTCTCGTCCAGATAGTCGCGGTAACATTTTAGGACCTCTAGACAGATGTTTAAGCAATGCCTCTGCATTTTCTGGTGAACTCACTGTTTAGAACATTGGGAAGGTTTGATACTATATACTCCCAAGCTCGGCTTGCTTTCACACAGCCACTTTCACAGCTTGCTTTCACACACACAGTTGATGATAGCCAAAAATGATACAAAAGTGTCATTCGTCTTCGTCTCTCTTCTTTAGCTGGAGGTCACAAAGATGAAGAAATAACGGACGCACTGCGCTTCATGATTTGTAGGGACAACCTTCCCTTGTGCACGTCAGACAAAGAAGGATTCCGCGTTTACTCGCGCAAACTGAATTCTCTTTATAAAGTTCCTTGCTCAAAAACATTAGTCAAGAAAATTGAAGCACAATACGCAACTATAAAGGAGGATGTGGCCCAAGTGCTAGAAAAAGTTGACTCGATATGCGTGACTTCTGACTTGTGGACGCATAAGCATACGATGCAGGGTTTCTTAGGAGTGACGGCGCATTTTGACAACGGTCAGCATTTTCCTTCCAATTAACTTTACGGAGACACATATAATGTCACAAATGCGAAAGCGCTCATTATACTAAAAATAAAATTTTCCAGGGGATAATTTGATTTCTATTGAATTAGGTGCATATCCTATGTCTGATAGAAAGAACACGGAGAATTTAACAAGAGCTTTACGGTGTATATGCGCGGATTGGCACATAGACCTGGAAAAGGTAAGCACAACCGTTACCGACGGTGGCGCGAACATTAAGGCTGCAACGCGCGAACTTTTTGAGAGAATAAGCACGTTTCGTACTTCGCTCACGTTTTGAACAACATTGGCCAAGCTGTGATTGAGCTTCACTCGAAGTCGTTCCGAAGTTCCGTGCCGTCGAAGAAGTTCCTTCTGAGCGGGACGACTGGGAGGCGCCAGAGCCCGACGTTCGGGAGGATGAGGAAGAAGAGGCTGATGCCGATGTCGATGAAGAAGGCGAGGAAACAGATCCAGGAGATTCCGCTCCGCTGAGAAGCCAGCTGATGCTAGTAAAAGCGATTGCCCGCTTCTTCCGTCTGAGTGAAGTTGCGACCGCCGAACTCATGGAATATCAGAGGGAAGCCGGCCAGCCGCATCACCTAGCACTGAAGTTTATTCAAGAAGCCCGCACTCGCTGGGATTCATGCTTCGACATGCTTGACCGAATGTTTCACCTATCTGAAATTATTAGCCGCGTGCTCTTCAGAATCCAAAATGAAAAAAAAATACGAAGAGGAGACCCCCTGCTATGCTCATAGCAGAACAGTTGGAGAGTTGGAGTGAGGTTAAAACAGTCCTGAAAGCCTTATCCGTAATCACCTCGGAGGTTTCGAGCGAAAAACTTGTATCGCTGAGTAAAGTTATTCCTCAAACAGCATACCTGAACAAGGTAAGCACAGTGGTTGTAAGTTTCAAACTTTCATTTCCTGCTGGAACCTCTTAATTTTGTGGCTCCCTCGGCCCTCAGAAAACCAAAGATTTTCAACCCACCACGCGTCTGGGAAAGCATGTTAAAAGACATCTCCTTGAAGAAATAAATAAGATGTTTGATACTGTTGAATCCAATGTACTGTATGCTGCTGCCACTTTGCTGGATCCTCGTTTGAAGACGGTTTCCTTTGAAAGTAAATCTGCTGCTGACGCAGCTTTAAAGTATGTGGGTAAGTTAATTTTACATAAATGTTGACTTATTCCCTGTTTTTGCACTACCACGAGTCACCGTCCAGCAGACGCGTGCCACGAATGCTTTCATTAGTATTTCTGATTTACAGGGTCATTGGTTTCTCGTGAGATTACTGCCTCATGGGCCGGAGACCGAGCTGCATTTGAAGGTGCTCAGGAGGAGCAGAAGAGCAGTCACGACCAACCCGATTCAGACGACGATACGACGACCCTCGACGAGCGAGTGCGTTGCTCCAACGCTAACGCTGATCAGGCTCGGGCTGGTGGCTTGCCAATCGAGCTACGCCAGTTCATAAACCGCCCTTCAGTCGACCGCACGTCCAACCCCAATCCACTACTAGCCTGGAAGGAGATTAAGGGAGAATATCCCCACGTATACAAAGTAGCCAGCAGGATTTTATCTATAGTTGCCTCTTGCGTGCCGTGTGAGCGACTGTTTTCTCACGCTGGGTTAATTGCAACTCAGGTGCGAAATCGATTATCCGGAAAACATTTAAATATGTTAGTTTTTTTAAGGTCCATCCCTGAGGAACACTGGTTCAGCGGCTTTGCAAACAAGAAATATATAAAATTCTGTTTTTCATTTTGTGGTATGACCACTTTTCAATATACAATTCTTATTGCTACTACATTATATGTAATTTGCTTGTTATATTACCTATATGTATATAAGTATTATGTATATAAGTATCTGGTATGGATGATTACTTTCCTGCATACCTTATTAATATCTTTAAAATAATATATTGTATTAATAAATTTAACCATATCCAGTTCTTATCCCGTGCTTCCATTAACCCATATTTTGCCTTTTGTTACAACAGCACATCCGTATTTCAGGAGACATTTTCTTTACTGTTTTAAAATATCGATTTCGATTTTTCGATTATTTTGGGAAAAAAAATCGAATTTTTAGAAAGTAGATTTTTAAAACCAAAATCGAAAGTCGATTAATCGAAAATCGATTCTGGATTTAAATTTCCAATCCCTAACCTAAAGCCCTCTGTCGTTGAGCATTATATAACTAAACCTCTTAATGTAAAAGATTATGAAGGAAGGCCTACCAGGATTAAGAAAAAACCTTCTTATTTAAAAGGTTATATTTCATAGTTTCTGAAAGAAGAGTATACGAACTGATATTATGTTGGTCTTGATAATGTCGTTAAGTTCATGACGTTATTACTTTTGATGATGTAGTTTATTTCATGATGTTAATATTCTAGATTTTATTTGGTGTTCAGTTCATAATGTGAATGGTCTAATTTTATTAATATTCTAATTTCTATATAAATCTGTTTATTGTACTGAGGGGGAGATGTAGTGTAAACACTCATTTTATATTCGTTGACAACGGGACGTTGCTAAGTATTAGTGAGTATTGGTAAGTATTGTATACATTGTGAGTTGTTGATCTGGCTGGAAGTCATTAAACACAAATTGACTAATAAACTATTATAGATTTGATTATTTAATTATACTGCAATAGTCCTCGCTTTCGTCTTCATCGGGATAGGAATCACGACTGTTTTCACAAAGTCCTCTGGCCATTGTCTTTACTCGTAGGTTATACTAATAAGTTCGGAAAAAGCTTGCATACCTTTTTCCCCTATATTCCGTAGCAACTCCGAAGGTATGTTATATACTCCTACGGCTTTTCTTGCCTTCATGTCTTTCAATGGTTTCTCTATTTCATTGTCGAGTATCATTGACCCGAGGTTATCTTCCTCTAGTGTTCCCTCATCCTCTATATCTAAATTAGTTGGTCTATACTCTCGCTGCGATATACCTACTCCTCCTTTGCGTATTTCCTCCTCATGTCTTGAATATTTTCATGCTCGATTAATAACCGACTTCCGTCTTCCATTCTTAATACCGTCCACCTCTGACCGCCCCATAGCAATTTTAATTTTGCGTTTAAAGCACTCACTTCCCCTCCTTTTTGCAGCTTTTCCCTTTCCTCGCATTGCCTCTTCCACCACTTTTCCTCATTGGTTATTCACCGGAGTTGATTATTTAACTCCCTGTACTTCTCATTACCTATGTCGGTGTTGACGTATTTTCCACTTCCTTCTCTCATCCATTTTCCTAATAATTTCTTCCGTAACCCACTGGTTCTTTACCCTCCCCGTTTCCATGGAACCTATTGTTTTTTCCACCGCTCTTACTGTGCCTGTTTTTATACTTTCCCATTTTTCCTAGAGTTTTTGTATTTACTTTGCTTCGCCTATGTTCCCTTCCACTGTCTCCTGGAATTCCTTCTTTTTTCCTCTTTCAAAGTTTCCGAGCTCCATATCTTTATCCTCCTACTTACTTATTCTTAGGTTTGTATTGTGTGTGTATATATGTGTATTACATCACAATCCATCATAACTTATTTATGATCCTGCGTCAGTCCCGGATAGCTACGCCAGTTTTTCACTCTGTTTCATGAATCTTTGCCTTTGCTTAACCCCGATGTAATCAATTTGATATCTCCCAGTGTCTCCTGGCATTTTCCATTTCGCCTAAGATATTGTTCAAACCAAGTGTTTGTAACTACTAATTAATTTCTCCTATAGAATTCAACGGCCTTCTCACCGCTATAGTTTCTCGTTCCTAATCCATACCCTCCCAATCCACATCTATCTCTCCCTTACCCCACTACTGCGTTCCAGTAGCTCGTTAATGTAAGGTCTTTCTTCCTCGGGACTTGTCTAATTATCTCCTCTAGCTGTTTATAAAGCCCATCCACCTCTTCTTCCCAATGGTTGCTTGTGGGCCTGGACCAAGACGAAATTTGTAGGGTGTGCTTTTATTTCTACTACTAGTATCCTGTCGCTCACGTGTTCTATTTTTACAACCCTCATCCCCTATTTTGCGTTCAATGCAATGGCTACCCCACGTTGACTTCCAAACCGCATCACTATAGAATGCCCTGCTACCATCACTCCATTAGTCTCCGCTGTCCTTCCATCTCACCTCGCACAGCCACAAGGCATCCATGTTCCCTCTATCCATTTACCGTTTTATATTTTCCAGCCACACATTCCTCATCACTATTCAAACATTCCAAGTTCCTATTTTTATCGGTACTTTCCTTCTCTTCTTCATTTTCTTCTTGTCTTCCATGGTCCATGTATACTGTGATGACTCTGTTGTGCAAGGATTTCTTGAGATAACGACCTCGGGGGACCTTGCGTCCCACGCATCCGAGCCCGACACCCGTCCCAGTTGGCGGCGTCCCGTTGTTTCCAGGATTCATTTCTCTTTGAGTGACATTCATTTTTCTGGGTAATAGAATAGCTGGGACTCCCACCCACGCTTCCCAACACTGTTGTACACGTCACTTAATCGCGGGACCTTCTTTCGTGTGGCTCCTGTCTCTCCTTTGACCTATCTGGCATGGGTGGCCCTAATACCGCCACAAGCCAGTTCAGCTGTTGTGGTCATTCGAACGCCCTTCCACCACGTGAAGGCCGTTTTCTGTGGAACGAGACTCCTTTAAATAGTTGTAAGAATAATTTTTTTCCGTCCCTCCTAAAATTATAATTGAGTTTTCGCTCAATGTCTCAAAAATATTCATTTGGAGAAACAAAAGTTTCCTAAGAATTGTATTATAAACGTTAAAAATCATCGTTCCGCGCTGTATTCGTCGTATCAAGTTAGACGAGAGTCTGCTAGACCAGCAGAATGGAGAATCGCCGGCGGCGTCGCTGAACACTGCAATGGAACTCGCCAAATCTTTTTTATTGTCGCGACGAGAGCCCATTTCCCTCTGGACACGAAGAACAGTCGAAGGACTATATTCACGGGCAGGCGTAATGATTGTTTGAATTTCTCCTTTACATTGTACTCAGATTATTAAGTTGTTGTTGTTGTTGTCCACCTACATTTAGGAAATCGTGCTATTATTAAACCTACTACGGAGAATAGCTGTGTTGGACATGCGAATGTTGAAATTCAGGATTCCGTCCGAGTCGTAGTTTCCAGTGAAACCACATCCCATCTGCAATGGTTTTGGTCGATTGGAACCTCTTGACAACACGTACAGTGAGGGAAATACTGGAGCGACTCGTCAACTCCTCTGTGCTCGTCGGCTATTCGAGGATGATTGCTGCACACTGGTGATCCTTTACAGGTGTCTCCTTTCTCCGGACATGGTGACGAAATATGCCACCCTCTATGTAAATGCATACTTAGCGTTGAGCTGCAAAGTGAGGTGGCAGTGACACAGGTGAGGGATGGAATTTTTTAAGAGGCGAATTAATTGTAAAGCACATGATTCCTGATATCGACTGGTTCCCCTTCTCCTACCCATTTTTGTCTTCGAGGGCCCTCGAAAACGGATTTCCAAGTCATTTACGGAGCGAGCCGTCAGCTTGG
This sequence comes from Ceriagrion tenellum, assembly GCA_963169105.1. Classification (NCBI taxonomy): domain Eukaryota; kingdom Metazoa; phylum Arthropoda; class Insecta; order Odonata; family Coenagrionidae; genus Ceriagrion; species Ceriagrion tenellum. The sequence continues at coordinate 165,859,453 of OY720636.1, forward strand.
TTTAATTGTGGCTCTGCGATTTTGAATTTCCTGTCGTGGCCAACGTGTCTACGAGTCGCAGTCAAGAAAATATTTCCATCGATTTAAAAGATGAGCAGAGAATATACAGGGTGGTATATCTCACCTCGGTGGTTGACCCCTCGAATTATATGGCGGCTCCACTCCACCGGCTTCCAATCGTGTATGCTCTCGAGACGAGTGATTCCTCGTGGAATTTTCCGACGCGGAAACGCATCGATGGAAGGATTTGGTCGTGAGCCTCAAATTAGCTAAGCGCCAATGGGCCAAAAGTGAAAGCGACAGACAACCCCCTTCCCGAGTAGCAATTCGATTAACTGCCCGAAACCAGGAAGTCTGTGTCAAAGTGGTCAGAGGGTGTCAGAGGGCGCGTCGACGAGGCTTTTCCTCGGGAAGGGATTCGATTCGAAATGGGGGTGGGGGGTGCAGTGGGTGGCAGTTGGGGGGAAGTTGGGGGCAGAAGGGTGGGGCCCCCGGAGGCCCAGAATATTACCTCCCCTCCGCGTCGTAACCCCCTGGCCCATTTTTGCGTATACCTCGCCATCGTCCTTTACTACAGCGTCGATCCTCCCCACCCCGACGGCCCCCCTTCGCTTCGTGCACTCTCTTCGCTTTTGTTTAGGCTTTTCTTTTTCGCTTTCGCAACCCTCGGAGAGCGCTCTCTCGCTTAGATTTGAGGGTGCGCCCACGGAGGGGACATTAATGGATCCGTGCATCTTACTTATCGGGTCGATGCGGGCAACCATCTATGGTGTGCGGGATCCGCAGCAACACGAAGTGGCAACAGCAGCACAATTGTGTGTTTGTATCGGACTTGCACTGCAAAATAAACGGGAATTTCGCCTTTCGCATTATATATTCATTTGATTTAATGATATCACATTTAAACTTTTGATGTTTGCGAAAGTGGAACGGTTGATGGCCGAGTGACTTCATTGAATGTACGTACATTTTCCCTTTTTGTCCGAGCGAACCTTTGCCACGAGAAAAGAAATGATTGAAGCAATACTTACTGTACTGCATAAAATCTCGAACGTCAAATGAAAGGCTGAAGAGAAGAACATTACCAAGTTGAACAGTTGAGATTAGCGGTTTCTGCTTTGCCAGGGGAAATATATTTACTATTAGGGAACACGTTGATTTGCTTTACCAGTATAACTACCGATAGAGTTTACGCAATATGAGATTAGCATAAACACAGTACCAGCAGAGTCACTCCTTGATTCTTTACGGGAGGATAAAATTGAGACATTATTCTCCCAGAAGGTCCATGTATGCAGCTGAGAACTTACCTCCCATTCATAACTTTCATTTTTTTACCGAGCGGTTAATTGCCCGTTAAGTCTCTTGAAGCTTTATATCTAAAATGATTTAATTTTAAAGAGTCAAAATGATACATAATCAACTGATTAATTTTTGCGGTGATTATTTCTAACTTTATAATTGTAAAGAAACGTAGCCTGCCTGCAAGTAGAAAAAATAATTTTATTGGGATCACTCTGAACCGTTTGGGGTCAAACGAAAACTTTGGGAACTCCTACAGCTCAAAAGCACTCATTATTATGTGTGATAAAATCTTGGCAAAGTTTAGATAAATCGGCTTGGAACCAAAATTCAAAAGAAGAAGACCTTTGTGGGAATAAAATTAAGGATTTGACTCCTAATCCTTATTTTAAATATCACTGCGGGTAAAAAAGCAGCAGAAAAAGGGGAGCGGAGTTGGAAAACCCGTGGAACATCGAATACGGCTGAGGAAGCTTACATTGCGATTACAGCGGTGTAGCTCAAACCAAGGTCATATATACCTTTTATATATATATATATATATATATATATATATATATATATATATATATATATATATATATATATATATATATATATATATATATATATATACACACGCGAACGTGAGAAATATCGCCATTTCTTACCGAGGTTCGCTCTGCACCCTCAACCAATCCTCAGAGATCCACTGCCACACTGGCCTTCACATTTAGAAAGCATAGGTATCTACTGTCCATTAAAAAACTCGAGTCCGTTGAGTTACGAAGTTGTATATTTAAGTCAACCGATTTCAGAAAAAACAAAAGCGTTTGATGTAATGATCATTTTTTACGTTTATTGAGGCATGTAGAAATATGTTTTTCCTATCCTTGTCTGCACTTTTACGTTATTTTATTGGAAAATAAGGCCCTGTTTTCGGCGCTCAAAATCCGATGGCACAGTTAAATATTATCGTCATTCGCTTAATATTAAGGATAGTGTTTGGAGGATCTGATATAAGTTAGCTAATATGTTTTAATATAATAAAGGAAAGAGAATATTTACATGTTTATTTTTAAACGAGCTGTTGTAAAAGTTGTAAACCTCTGGTAAGTTCGAAACAAACGATGCGTAAGAGGTATGGGTCAAGGTCCTTCCTAAGAACCCTGCATTTCCAGATTGTTTTCAAATTTTATTTGTCTCGTTATGTAAAGGTGATATACTGTGAAATCGAACGTGAAGGGTTTGAGATTTTGATTGAGCTGCCTGGGTATAGTGTAATCATCCATGAATAAAAAAAGTGTTCTTTACCTTTAGCATCGATCAAAAGGCTTCTAAAAATTAAATTACCTAATTAAATAATCAATGCAGAAAGTCTAGCCATTATTCGCACAATTATATTGATTGAATGCGGCGTCTCCTGCTGGAAGTTCGCGATGTTAACCATTTTTAAGAAAACAGTTTATTTTTATTTTTCCCATCCAATTCAACGTGTTCGCATCATTATGATGTATGTACAAGGATCATCTTTCGTACCTTGATAATACTCATCTATCGTGTGCATGTATTTATACCTTTGACAATGACGCTAAGACATTGAAATCGATCGGAATGATAGTAAAAAGTGTGGAATTGCTCTAAGTATTTTTTTTAACAATGGTTCACGTCAGTTGCACACGCTTTATACTAGCAATAATCAGTCTAACCACTCGTCAATTTAACTGTATAATTAAAAAGTAGCCATCAGTGCACACGATCCATTTAAGCGTCAAACTGTTTGAATGAAATATCCAATATACGTTGCCACGGGGACAACAACACAATGGGAAACGAATTGGATTTTTCAAAAGGAAATGTACCGACAATATTCTCATATATTCTAAATTATAATCATCGCACTTGCTTGCCACCGAAAGACAGTTTTAGTTTCTCTCACAGGTACTAACGCAAACTAATATCGAAATTTAGATACGAAGGTCTAAAACGCTGAAGAATGAATCTCCCGGTGTGTTCGGGAGGGGTGGAGTTATCGCCGCCCCCCCATTTCCATCCCCTCGAGGCACACATGTCCCTCTGTCACGTGGCGGCGCCCCCGTGTTAAGGGTTTCCCTCCCCTCCTCCCATTCCTCCCTCCCCCACCCCTGCTCACCCTCCTCATCCCTCCTCCCAGCGCCCCCCCCCCCTCCCCTTCATTCCCCCCCATTCCGGTATTTGTCGTCACTGCAGCGGCTTCATATCCCATCCGCTGATTGCGTGTCTCTCTCTCTCGCGGGGGGGAGGGGGGGAGGAGGAGTCTCCCCCCCCTCGTGGACAGTGGCGCTTAGCGCTCGCATACGGGCACCTTTGGCATGACATGATTCACAGTGGAAGAGGACTCCTGGGTAGCTTAATTCGTTAGAGCACTCGGTGCAAAATCGAGGGATCTTTGTTCGATTCCCAGTCCAGGCGAATGATTTTTCCACTCAGTAAGGCGTTAGGCATAGATTGCCGTCGGTCAAATATTTTCGATACTTTACGACACCTTGAAATAATTCCATCCAACACGATCCGAGTTGACTATCACGTGAAGAAGAAGAATTATGTCGCCTATTTAACATAAATGCCAGGGGTACTGATGTTGTTCGTCCTCAAAGTCAAATATTTCCGGCGAAACGCTGTATTCCAAGTATATTTCCAAGTCACGGAATCGAACACATCACATATTTGCACATACTAACTTCATGTCAAGTACCAGGAAATAAATAGTTCTATTATCTAGCACTAGTAGCAATGGCCCTCGACACCTATTTCTGTGGTTCTGAAGCCTCAAATTCAGATATTTCCGTTTAATCGCACACTTCGAAGTAGTATTTCCATCGCACGCACGAATCGTAACCGATCATTTGTCATTACTTTTGTTCACGTCAAATAGAAGAGGCATCCATATATTGCTCTATCATTCTGATTAGCAGAGGGGGCTTTAAGGAGCAAGCTGTCCTCACAGGTACCGTGCATATGGTGTCAGAGGTACCGTGGACTGTGGCGCTTAGCGCTCTCATACGGACACCTCTGCCATTACACGCACGGAATATGTGAGGACTAATTGCTCCTCAAAGCCCCCTCAATGAGATTCGCATTGGAAGAGGACGCCTGGGTAGCTCAACTGGTTAGAGCACTCGGCGCGTAATCGAGGGATCTGGGTTCGATTACCAGTCCAGGCGAATGATTTTTTCGCAGTGAATTTCACACAATTGTGTGATCACCAGCGGGTTCTTTGAAAATAGCGTATTAGACGTCACCGTGTCGCCGTATAAGATTATAAGAATTTGATTTGCCATGCCCTAACTATGTATGTGAGGAAAGTGTTAGCCGAAATATTCCCACTCGGGATTATGACACTTGTAAAAAGTTCGGAAATAAGGTAATGTATTTCGGAAGACGAGCTCTTATAGTCGTATTTTTATTGCTTTTTGCGGTTAAATTCAGTGCGTACTTAGAAATGCTTGCTTACATGATGGGTTTGGCTGTTGTATTCAATAACTGCGTTCGAAGTTGGTGAAAAATACTGTAAAACTGCGTAATAAAGAGGAAAATTTGACCGTAGGCACCGAATTACGTCTGAATATAAAAACAAAGACCTGCGTAATACCGAGAACCTGCGTAGAATGAAGAGTTGAAAATTGAAATACCCTTAAATGCTTCCCCTGACCTCACATTATTGTCGCTTCGCCAAATCTAGAGTTATGTAAAATCAATGGATATAAAATTGAGGTTTTACTGTTTTCTCACCCTACCTGAAAGTGACTGTCGTGACGTAGTTTTCTTGGGACAGACTTAGTAATTTAATGTGGTGTGGGAGAAAACAAGGACCAAGATCACTAATCGCAATCGATTACCTAAACAGCAGAGGCCACCAAAGTGGCCTGATCAGCCACATTTTATCAGTTTTCTTTGTCAAGGTTTGCCACCCGAATGCTATTTGACAATGGGGAGGAATCATCCGGAGAAAAACGAGGAATCCAATGAATGATAGGAGAAGCCAGTCCCTATCCCGTACTCTTCTCCCTACTAACCTAAAACCATGACTACCCACCACCACTCTACTTATTACCAAAAACACCTATTTTATTTTCTCAACCATATATTTGCTTCCCCACCCAGGTCCCCAAATGTAGTTCGAAGACTGTGATTTTTTTCAAATTGGAAATTGTATGTACCTGATGATGAAACTGCATACTGTAAGTTGAATTATTCTGTGGCAACACCGAGTTTATTATTTCAGGTTTTTAGTCTGTCTGTCTGGCTGTCATGCTTCTCTGCCACATCTCACCAGGTATCGTTGAATAATTGTAAAGCCAGTATTACATGCAATTACATTATAAGGTTTTAAGCAAGCTCTGGTGGCTGTGTTGAGTATATATTCTCAAGAGCCAATGTCTCGCATTTGGAGACACACCAAAGTACTGCAAAAAAAGATATTTTTTCTCACTACCTGTACATCTTCTACGTGAAGCTAACCACCGGTCTGGACTTACCTAAGTTGTCCAAGCTTGGCTAACATATCAGGCACCATTCCAGCATTAAAAGCTCATACGAAGAGGTATAACATTGAACGGAAACGGCTTAGCAGCCTAGTCGTGCCATTGGAGCTGTCAATTAAAGTCGCCGAATCGGTCCAACAAGTGGAGCGCAGTTTCCAGTTCGATCCCCCGACCATCGGTCCGTCAGCTCATATATTTTCACCGCCGGAAAAGGAAGCGTTGGCCTCAATAGTCTTGAGTTTGCCTACCAACTCAACTTTTTTACTCTCAAAAACAACTTAAGATAGATTGTGAATTGGCCCTGACGCAGAACTGGTGGTTAGTTCACTGCACTAACATTTCTGTGCAATAGTTGGAGGTGAGTTAGGAGAAAAAAGCCAAGTGAACAGAATGGAAATCAATCAATCTGATATTCAGGCCGCCTCCTAAGCTGTGACTCATAAAGACTTAATCGGATCAAACTGGACAAAAGCTATAGCACTGCGTAACTCGACAAAAGTTATTGTGTGTCGAGATATGGCTCCCCTTTCATCCATGAGAATGCGTTTACAAGTTGGGGGGGGGGGGGGCCTCACTGCTGCCCAACGAAATTCTCTCTGTTTGGGAAACATACAGATGAGCTCGTGTGGTAGAGGCAATGATGCCGCCCGAAAGATGTTTGATTATTTTTGCATGGTTTTGAATGTTTGATGCATGTTACATGCTCTGTGCTCATCTTGACCTACTCATAATTGATTGAAAACCACGAATAGTAATTATTTTTGTGGCTTGGAGACGGTGACTCTTGTCTCCCTTCAGGCAGGAAATAATAATAATACTCTCTCTGTCTCTCTCTTACACAGATTGTCCCTCGACCTCCCTCCACTTCGGAGAGGATACTCAGCCCCGATGACGACGAGTGTCTGTCTGTGAGCGAGGAGGAGGAGGAGGAAGAAGAGGAAGAGGAAGAAGGAGAAGGAGAAGAAGGAGAGGAGGAAGTAGAGGAAGTAGAGGAGGAGAAAGGAGGAGGAGGAGCAGGTGAGGGAGGCGGAGGGGAAGAGGAGGACGAGACGTCCCGACTCCCGGCCAATCTAGAGCTGGAAATCAAGATTCGGAAGGGAGGCGAACCTTTGGGTGAGTGTGGACTCTTCTCCTTCTCATGGATCTCACATCTCAATTCTCATTTGTCTGTCTGTCTGGCTACCAGCCGTGGAGAACCGGGGGTTGGGTTGATTATTTTTTTTGGTCTGGAATTTTTCAACACTGAACCCAACTCTCTTCTTCCCAGCACCTCGATTATATAACTGTGAGATGGGTGTTATAAACGTAGTTGCCAAGAGGAACGTCATGGGAATGACGGCGAGTGATAAGAGCGATCACGTATCTGTGAGAGCGAATTTTCTCACCCTTCCGCAGTCTTAGCCAGTGACGCCGGAGAGGCCGGACCGTGAGAGGCGTGATAATTAGTCTACGATGAGCAACAATAACGATAATTCGCTAAATAATATTACTTTTACGATTTATTAATCCTACTATTTAAGCAAAAACCATATATCCACCATAATTATGGGAATGAGCATAACAATCATTTTATTGACTTTGTTGGCTACGTGTATACGTTAGTCGAAGTTTACATTGCAAACGTTGTAAACAGATAGGGTGGCAGATTTGATTTCCCCTAGCGGTTAAATGTCAAGGAAAAAGTGGAATTGAAGTTTACTGCAGTGGTGAACTCGTGGTTTCTCATTCTTATACGTTTTACTTCTAATGTGTTTGTTTTTGTTTTGTTGTTGGTAGGTGAGGACATGTAATCCACAAGCAGTGTCAGCTGCGTTTCGTTGTCACGGCCAACTCGATTTGTTTTCTCTCAGAAAGTATTTGCTGTAAATTTGTATGAAATATTTTTTTTAAACAATTGACAAGAAAATTTTATTTGAAGCTCAGGTAATTTACCTCATACAGCTACATTTCAAATTGATTTTTTAAATTCCATCCGACACTGCATATGACAATTATTTTCGGGACTCGCATGGTAAATAAACTCGTGACGTCAGACATAAACCGTGATAAGGTCTATGATGGAGCCTTACATGATCGCTCGATATCATCAGCCGTCATAGGTATCACATTTACGTAATCGAGGTGCAGAAGTGCAGAATGGATAACTTGCTAGGTTTTTTTACAGCTATTTTAACTCATGCACCATATAGATATCCAAAATTGTTTCATATATATGCTTTCCTTTCATCTGAACGACCCATATTTATTGAACTACAGTGAATTGAAAAGATGACGTCGTTTCAAACACAGCTTTTTGCGCGCCATTTTGAAAGTCATACGCGCGACGTCACACCTGCCATCTGCATTACGAGATACCGGCGAATAGTTCGGCGAGTGTCCCGTTTCCCTTACCGTTCATTTATCTTTAGCATCGAGCTATTTCGTTGAAATATTGCGTCTGAGTGTCAGGGGTTTATATTTGTATTGAAATAGTTTAACGATTCTTAGTGTTTCATCTGCATGAAAGTTCGTGCCGAGTCAGACAATCTGACTGAAGTGGTCGGTCTTGTGATGATGGATTACTTATAATGAGATGCGACATATGTAGACATTGTCAGTCATCATCATCATCAATATTGATCTGTCCTAAGACATGGTTCCAGCTGAACTCCTCCATCCTTCTCTATTTTGCGCCCACATTTTCACCTCTTGGTAACTCCTGTTCTCCGTCAACATGTCAAATTCTCTTCTTTCTTTCTTGCGTTTTCCTTTCACTTTTCCTTCCATTATCGTACTCAGGAGGCAGTCATGCCTCATGCCCCAACCAGTTAGCCTTCCTTCTTCTTATTGCATTCATGATTGATCTTTTCTCGTCAATCCTTTCCAAAACTTGGTCATTCCTCACCTTGTCCGTCCACCTCACTCTCATCATCCTTCTCCATAACCACATTTCAAAACTTTCAAGATACTTCACTTCCCTTTCCCTTTAGGTCCAAGTTTCTGATCTATAGAGGACCACGCTCCATACAAAGCATTTAGCCAATTTCTTCCTTAGGGCAATAGGTATTTTATTGGCAGTTAATAGAGTTTTTGTTTTTTCAAAGGCTTTCTTTCCCATGGGTATTCTTAGAATACTATTCTATTCTACTCTTGATTTCCTGAGTAGAGTTTCCATCATTAATTATCAGTCTACCAAGGTATCTGAAAGATTTGACTTGTTCTAGTCTCTGACCTTTCACTATGACATTGACATCGCCTTCTTCCTTCCCGATCCTCATAACCTTTGTTTTATTATAGTAACTTAAATAAAACTTTGTATATGTATTACATTTAAGTTACTATGAATTACTTCCACGAAGTCAAGCCTGGAACCATTTCATTTGTTTTATTCACATTTATTTTCATTCCATAGTACACTTCTCCAACCATATATATGTGCTTTCCGTGTTTTCTGTAGCTCTGCCACAATCGCTTAATCGTCAGCATATTTAATAGTTTTTATTTTTACTCCTCCAACATTTACCCCTCTTGCCTTCTTTAGAGCCATTTCCATTACCTTTTCTGCGTAAAGGTTGAACAAGAGTGGTGACAAGCAGCAGCCTTGCCTAACTCCCTTTCCAGTCCTCATTTCTCCTTCTTTCCTCATCTTCTAATTTCATTATAACTCTCTGTCCAATTTAGAGCTCTTTTATAAACCGTCTATCTTTCTAATCAATTTTAATATTTTTCAATATTTTCATCAACATGCTCCATTGAACATTCTCAAAAGCTTTTTCCTAATCTATAAAACAAATATACAATGATCTGTTCATTTCCGTAAATCATCCTACTAACATTCTAAGGCATCCAATTGCATCTCTTGTTCCATCTTTACGGCTTACCTGTTACGGCAGGCGAAATATCAGCCAATCCGAGCGCGCCATTATTACTGCCGGTGTCAGCCACGGCCCACTGCTTTAGCGGGTGTACTTTTGATGTTAGGGGTTTATATCGGATATTTCCCAACATCACAGTGAATGTTATCAAAAATTATTTTCGAAGCAGTCACATACAATGAATAAGGAATTTTTGCAACTATTTCGACTCTCATTTGTCTTCGATATCCATGTCGATCTGTTCCGGCTTACTTCAGCATTGGAGAATGACTGTCGTAAGGAAATACTTACGTCTTTAGTGCTTGCGTCCTTTGTAGAATGAATGGGCTTTAGCCTGCTGTGATAAGATGAAACATTGTGGTGGATAAGCAATGATGGTAGAAATTCAGCAGTGGACAAGTCAGTTTTACAACATTTTTGCTTCTGGGAATATAAAAACTTTTATGACTAGTTCTCTTGATTTTTTTATATGATTTGCCTAAAATCCAGTTCAAAATATCAAGTATAGGTCCGTGTTAGTGATTCAAACAGTCATCCTTCGCCAACGTTTCGGAATTTAATGAATTCCATCATCAGGGCTACACACAAACAAAAAATGTTAGGGTACAACTATCACATTCCGACGCATATCACAACGTCAATATAATTTACAAATTTAAATTTGATGCGTCGGAATGTGATAGTTGTACCCTAACATTTTTTGTTTGTGTGTAGCCCTGATGATGGAATTCATTAAATTCCGAAACGTTGGCGAAGGATGACTGTTTGAATCACTAACACGGACCTATACTTGATATTTTGAATTGGATTTATAAAACAAGAGGTCGATAGCAGAATACTGTATTTGCCTAAAATGTAATGCAATTGGATGCAACACCATACAATCATCGTCGGTGGTCGTTCAAATCTAAGATTGGTTGATTGACTGCAGCCCTCCATCCTTCCCCTATCTAATACTAGTTTCCTTACATTCTATATACTTTCTTCTTTATTTGTCGTACATGTTCCTGAGTCTTCCTTTGGAAACTTTTCCTTACTTTCCTTCAGTTAATATTCTTCCTGAACCCATTTTGCCGCGGGGTGTGTCCAATCTGCGTTTCTTATAATGTCCCATATGGTCCTCTCCCCCTTACTATTCTTCTACTATCTTCATTTATTTTTTTAATCCATCCATTAGATCTTCAACATCCTCCTGTAGCTGCTAGTTTTGAAAGATTTCTATTCTTTCCTGGTCTATTTCTCCAATAGCCCATGCCTCCGATCCATAGAGCGCTATGCTTCGCACGTATTTTTTCACTTACAGTTTCCTGGTTTGTAGTCCTATCTTCTTTGAGCACAGCAGTTGTCTTTTCCCCATGGACGCCCTCTTAGCTTGGGCTATTCTCCGCTCGATGTCCTTTGTACTTCTTGCGTCTCACGTGATGGTATATACTATTTGAAATAGGTGAAGGATAACCACTCGCTCTAATTTCTCTCCTCTCATGGTGACTTCAGCATTCAGCTTCTCCCTCTCTCAGCCGCAACCTTCAATTTTGTTCTTCGTCTCATTTATTTGCGCGTTTCATTCTTGGACTACTTGGTCCATTGGATTTTGAGACCTTCGAAGATCATCGCAATTTTCTGCTATTACTGCGAAATCGTCTGCGAAGCGGAGCATGTTTATTTCCTCTCCGTAAATATTAATTACGTCCATTCCAATTTCTTTTGCTTCTCTTGTTACCTTCTCCAAGTATATGTTGTACAGTGGTGGTGAGATTTTGCATCCTTGTGTTACTCAAGTCAATTTAAGCTTCTGTGTTCTGTCCCTCATTCGTACTGTGGCAAATTTCTTCTTATGTGATAGGTAGGTTATACTTGGTCTATTTTAATCTATTCTGAGTTTTTCCAACAGCCTGAATATCTTCTTCGAGTCTACAGTGTCGAAGGCTTTCTCCAAGTCCATGAATACCACAGAATTACCCAATGCTCTCACGGAATTCCCACAGCCTCCGGTTCAGGCAGTCAGTCCTGTTCCAAATATGGTGACCGCGTTCAGTCCGTGGATCAATTCTGCAAATGGACAGCTGCAAGTCGACACCAGATGCCGTCCAGACGCGTTCCAACAATCCCTGAAGGAATTTCAAATCTCTTCAGCTCCACGCATGGACGCATCATTGGTGCCGACATGGGCCACCATCCGCAGGCTGTAGCAACCCCTTTTCTCCCACCGCTGTGCGTATCGCAGCTGTGGTGATGGGTATTAATCCTCCTGTTATACACCAGGAGGTGGCCCGTTGGTCCGCTCCGTCTCTCCTTGCCCTCTTCCGCAATGATGGCACGATCCGCCGGACGCTAGAACTGCCTATTAATTGAATTCCCTTGACCTTTGGGCACCCCTATCCACTGCGGCTTCGGAATGGGCGCCATCCCCATGTTCAGGGATTTCACCGACGCCCACTGGACCACCCCACCTGCATTCGCACCCAAGTTCGCCTGGGGCACCACCTTGGTGCCGTGCTGTGGTGTGGCGTGCTGTGATGTCCTCCAAGCCGTGATACAATACAAGGAAGGCCTTACTCAAAACACTTTCAAACTACATACTTGGTAACTCAATTAATTTACAAACCTACGAAAGGAAATAAAGTATTAGACCTTTTAGCTGACAGTTACCTTACAATGATTCATCCTCATTTAAGAAATACTGTGCAAGCCACCACTAGGGTGTGTGGCACGGGGTGATTCCACATCAGGCATGCAGCACTCATTCCATTCCTAATCAGAACCGCGCGTACCCCCCGGTCGCTTGGCGCAAGCCAAAAGCAAGGTCGTTCGGTATCGATTGTATTCTTCATCTACATCTACATCTACGTAATGCCCTGCGAGCCACGACGAGGGTGTGTGGCAGGGGGTGAAGATCACCAAACATGCACTATTGCTATGCAAGTAGGATATTTAAGGGAGGCATGCTAGAGAACAGGGCCACATGCAGCTAGATGGCTAGTATCTACATAATAAGAAAGGGATTACTGGTTGTTATTACATGCATCATGCACTACAGACTACTGTTACTATATTTCACCTACCTATCCCTATTGTTCTCTCTTATAGTACGCGGGAAAAAGGACATTTTAAATCTATCAGTACGACAATCTATCTCTCTAATCTTGTTAATATGATCAAACCTAGCATAATACGCAGGGGTTCTCAATATATATCTTACGTCATCTGTGAACAAATCGGTTTCGAATTTACTTAGAAGGTTTAACCTAAATTTTAACCTGCGTTCTGATAGTAATTCCCATCCTAGTTGTTCTATTAAACTCGTAACACTTATACAATTATCATAACGGCCTTTAACAAACCTAGCGGATCTCATTTCCACACGCTCTAATTCTTTTATCATACCTTCCTCGTACGGATCCCATATACTAGCGGCATATTCTAAATGAGGCCTGACCAGTGGAAAATAGCTTCTTTCTCGTACTCTCTCATCGCATTTGCCTAGAACCCTTTTTACGAATCCTAATCTATGGTTTGCTACACTAGTTATTTCCCTGATGTGTTTCCCCCATGACATGTCTTCAGTGATGGTGACGCCGAAGTATTTAATAGATTCGACGTTAGATATTTTCTTTTCTTTGATGCAATAATTATTCCGGGGAAAGCCATTCTGTTTCCAAAAGTTCATTATCGCGCATTTCTTCAAATTTATTTCTAGCTGCCAACTATCACACCTATCATCAATCGCATCTAAATCCTCAGCTAAAGATTACCTGTCCTCTTCATTTATAATTTCCTTATACACTACTGCATCATCGGCAAAAAGACGGAGCTTGCTATTTTTTACTGCTGTATTCAAGTCATATACGTAGAGAAGAAATAAAATTGGACCTATCACGCTTCCCTGGGGAACACCCGATGAAACTTTTTCTTAGCCTGAGCTGACACCATCTAATACCACCCTTTGAACGCGTTCATATAAGAAGTCTCCTATCCAGTCTACTACATTACTGTCTATCCCGTATGATGCTAACTTCGCGAGTGTGGGGTTCTTACTGTGGGGAACCTTGTCGAAAGATTTTCTAAAGTCAAGAAACGCTGCGTCTACCTGTACGTTACCTTTTCCGGAAACTAATATATCGTGAACAAAAAGACCTAATTGAGTTTCGCAAGACCGTCCCTTTCTGAACCCATGCTGGTTTGTTATCAATGAATCCTGGCTGTCGAGGTGTCCCATTATTGATGTAACTATTATATGCTCTATAATTTTACATGGTATTGACGTTAATGATATTGGTCTATAATTACATGGCTGTTCCCTATCGCCGCTTTTAAAAATTGGGGTCACGTTTTCTATCTTCCAGTCTTTGGGAACCGCGTGTTCTTCGAGGGATTTGTTAAATACTACTTTAAGATACGGAGACATTTCGAGAGCTAATTCTTTATACACACTAGCTAGAATTTCAACAGGACCCGAGGACTTGTTCGGGCTAATGTTACTTAGTAAGGATTCGATTCCGCTACAAGATATATCGATCGGGGGCATTGGTTGTTGAAATCGGTCTGGTATGGTTTCGTGCAAACTACGCTTATATTGATTAAAAACGCTCTGGAAAAGAAAATAAAAAAATTAGCCGTATCTAAACTGGAAGTTGCTATTTCGCCTCTATCGTTTTTCAAGGAATTAACCGTTGACTTTTAGTTCCCTGTACTTCCCTAACATATGACCAAAATGCTTTCGGATTTCCCTCTAGTTGTTCTCCGAGAACTTTTCTCTTGAATTCACTAAACGCTTTTCTAAGGGCTGTTTTTGCGGCTGCTTTACAAATTTTATAATGTTCGATAGTATTTTATAGATCGCTATTAGCTAAGTTTTTCTTAGTTTCGCGTGGCTAACTCGTTGGCGTTTTAAACATTTTCTAACCTCCGCGTTGTACCATCTTGGTTCCCTATTCTTACTCTTGTACTTATGAGGTATATATCTGTTGACAAGTGACCGTGTAATTTGGAGGAACTCTTTCCACGCATTGTCTGTATCACTATTTTTGCTAATGTTCACGAATTTTTCAAAATAATTCTTTAAGTCACGCCTAAATCCGTTCAAATCTGCTTTACTAAAAAGGTAAATCTTTCTTTTTAATTTAACCTTTTTTTCAGTATTGAGGGAAAATTTTACGTGTACTACCTTGTGGTCGCTTATTCCATTGACATTTTCAACTTTAATAACATTTTCAGGGATGTTTGTGGCAAGTAATTCGATAACATTCTCCCCTCTATTAGGCAAATTTACTATTTGATGTAGTGCGTGTGATGCGAACAGGTTAAGCAATGACTCGCAGATTTCTTTGTCCCTACCCCCAGACTTATGACTACATGTTTTCCAATCTATCGATGGTGTATTGAAATCTCCACCTACAATTATCTGTCGTTCGTTACTATGGGAATTAATGGACCTGATCTGTTTCTCGAGTTCTAATACTGAGTGTACATCGGAATGGGGTGGTCTATAGTAGGCACAAATGTATATTACTTTCGAATTAGCACATTGAATGGAACACCATACACTTTCTATTATATTATCGGGAATCACTTCTATTTTGCTGACGATTGTGTTCTTAACTGCGATAAATACTCCCCCTCCCGGTCGACTCTCTCGATCTCTCCTGTATACCCTAAAATTTACTGGAAAAACTTCACTATCTGTACCTAATTTCACTATATACCATCATTGAACTGCATGGAAGTAAGTTCTCCAGAAAGTTGTCAGTGCTGCTAGGTATAATGCCATCAAGCAACATTGACCTTAATCCTCGTCTCAACTGAGTAACAGTAGACTAATTAGGATGCTAAAAAAAGTTGAATATTTATCAACATTTAAAAAATACAGTAAGCAAGCAGTGCAGTGGTCGCAGGACAATATAAAAAATATACACCTCACAAGACAGGTAATATGTCACTGAAGAAGTTAGAGGAACACTAACATCATTGCGAAACACCTTTCCACAAATAATTAACATGGGGAACATGGAAACCCAAGGAACATGCCTGACAAAAAACCTTACACTAGAGAATCTAAAGGTTAAAATGTAAACAGACACCACATCTAAGAATGTAAGGAGATACTTAGCTGATTCAACCAATAATCTTACAGAAATATAGTGCAGCACTTAGACGCATCTCCTGAAGACAATTATTCCAATATTTCAACTGAAACAAAAAATAGAAAAACATAAATGGATGTCTAAACCAATACTGATGCAAACATTGTATTGATAAATTTCAAGAAACAGCATTCACCTTCATATAACTATAAAGGGGGATAAAAATAGTAACAAAACGAATAGGGCAACGTTTCATAACCATCAACTGCAGACATTCTGAGAAAATAAGAAGACTGAGACAACCTCTCATTTAAAAAATTTAGTGCATTCTGACGAATAGAATAACATTCCTTTCGCATGGGTCAAGTCACATAGCCAACAAATGTCAGGCATTCTAGAATAAATTGGAATGACAGCATTAGAATTTAGTATCGTGCAATGAAAGAAGAATAACATATAAATCAATGCACAACACAGCATTCACCTGTATCATTTTTTTCTCATCACTCGGTTCGAATCCATATCCTCTTGACCATCCGGATTTATTACTCATTCCTAATTTTTAGATGTATCCAATTGACAGCAATGTTTTATCCCTGGTTCACTTCAATAAAACCACCACTACTCCTATGGAAATAAAATTATCATAAGGTTACAAAACATAACTTAATGATCGCTTATCAGAAAGATAGATCAAAATATTAAGAAAACAATTAAAAATATGTACACCGAAACTCTTAGCTGCACTTGCATAGGACAAATAACATGGCACTACATACATGTATAACAACTTTTGATGAATAACTTACTGTGCCCCTGAAAGTCCCCTGTATAAGGATTGCATGACAAGTAACAAGCTTATCTGTATCATTATTCTGTGCAAAAGTTTACAATTAAAATACGAGTCCATAATGAACATGTGAATGAATTATAAGAAATCGTTACACTCGTTCCCTCCTACTGTATTATTAGCTTCTTAAACGGTTATGTTAACCGACAACAAACAGTAATGTAAAGAAATAGTCTCCAAACTAGTGTGACATTAACTCTATACACTCGTAATAAAACGAAAAATGTGTATGATATGCTACATTTGGCGGAGAGCTCATGAGTTAGTAATAATTCACTTACCAAGCTAGGACGATAATGAAACTTTGATTTCCCTTATTTCCTACTACCCGATATTGCAATTTTGTGCCAGTTAGTTACTAACGAACAAGACCACTGATGGAGCTGAGGAATTCATAAAAAATTAGCATGGAAACAACACACAATCCCTCAGATTTGATATTCACTAATATAACACCTTGGTATGCACCTTAATTGATTTCAATGGCTGGACAACGTTCAAATAATGACCGACTATATTTGCTCCTTTCCGTCAATACGAGTACTCACGTGTTCTCTTCTATGGCATATCTTCGGATTTAGAGAGTCGGATTTCTCTTCACTCTAACATCATGTCCACTTTCCCTCCACTCACGAGAAAGTCCTTTTTCCCCAGTCCTTTGACGCTGGTACATTCAGCGAGGTCTTCCTTCAATTTCCTGTTGTTCTTTGGAGAATAATTTAAAAGTTGCTGCTGCAAACATTTATAAAAATCATCCTCTTTAAAATGATCCGAGCAAATTCGGGCTGAAAAATAAGAGCAATCAATGGGGAAACAAACGCAGTTTTTTCGTGTTGAACTTCAACTGGGATACACATGGGTGCAATGAATTTTCACTGAAGTAATGACAAAAAAATTATTTCATGACGGTCAAATATGTGTTATCGAAAAGCTAAAACATTAATTGAAATGATAATACCGTTATCAGCATTAAATCTGTCCAGCCTCCGGCAGGCGTGTATCCACTTCGCCCTCACTACACTCTCAGCAGGAAATCGGAAAAACCTCAGCCACTCCTTCCCATTCCTTAAGGAATTATTGCACCCAAATACTGCGCAATGAGACACTGTCATTTATTTGGGGCCAAAAGATTAAACGAAACACTTAAAAACTCAGGTATAATCACCTCAATAACACTGACACCTCCAGATTATCCTCCGCTTCTAGTCCATGTGACGTCACAAGATAGACCACAGCGATATATCGTATCGACGATGATGCGAAACGACCTACCTTGTATTAGTGTTATACCATGGCTCAAACCTCCTCCAAACGAATTGTTGAGTCGATATCGAACAGACGCAGTTTTATAGTGTGTCTACGAAATGACTTTATTGTTTTTTCCAGATATGTACTATACTTTTGTGTCCACGTGACCTCAAAAACGAAATGTCGGCGAAAACTTGCCTACTCTCCCGGTTTTCGGTCTCTGGCTTCCGAGCGTTGACCACAATCGAAAATCTGACGTTCAATTTTTTAATTGCCATTTCAATTTGTTTTACATATTCTACATTTTTTTCTACACCTCATAGTTATTTCACTATACATCCCCAAAATCAGCATTTGGTACAAATTTTCCAATTTCTCGAACATTTTATTCAATTCATGGTTTAACTTTCGTACAACTTTAAATATTTTGCCTTTTATTGATTGAATATCGTCTCACCTTCTGTAAAGACAAATTTCATGTCTCTATGAAAATAAGGAAAACATTAGACTTTTTAACAATTTTTTAAAGATTTTATCCCTGGTGCATACACCAAACAAACTTCCTAACCAAGAATAGTCATTCTTATCCATGGCACATTGTAAAAAGTCCTCAGTACTCTATGTCTGTGCTCAATTTTAAGTTTCGGATGGCAATATGATTCAGAAAAAATATTGAAATATGTTACTTTTTGTCAAATTTGAGGATTGTTTCCCAATATCCATGCGTATTTAGAGCTATCTAATCACAGTTTCATGTTGGTATCCTTTAAGCATTGAAAGGGGTCGTAAGAACGGCATGTATGCCGCAGACTTAAAGTTTCTTGTTCTGAACGCAAAAAGTGATAAAATGTTCTAAATGTAATGTAAACAATTCACTTTTCGCAAATGTCAGTCGTACGTACCACTTCTAAACAACTTTCAGTCGACCAAGGAGCATGATTATACCTGGCGCGAACATAACCTCTGAGTATGCAACCGACGAGATATGGGGATGTTTAACTTTAAATCATCGAAAAACTCAAAATGGCGTACGCTTTATTTAATTTTTTATAATTAATTTTTAATGGAGGCACGATCAAGATTATTTGCGGGCCGAATAGACATTGGGGGAGTGATGGGTCTACAGTTACTAGGGTCTTCCTTATCACCGCTCTTAAAGATGGGTTCTAGATTTCCCCATCGTAGAGGACTCGATCGTTATTCTGTAAGAATTTTTTCGAATATTATTTTCAGGTATGGCGCTCTTTCTGTCGCTAATTTATTCTATAAACTGGGGCGATAATTTGTCCTGGACCAGGTGATTTTTTGGAGATAGCGGATTTCAGGTCACTTTCTTTGCCGCGACAAGAGATATTAATAAACTGCATTACATTTTAATTGGATTAATAAACTGCTCTGGACTGGATTTGGTTGGACTAGGCGGAGTAGCGGTGTTATTCTGAGGGCATGTTGTATAGACGCTTTGAAAAAAGGTGTTCAGCATGTTTTCCTATCCTATTTTGTTGCTGGTTCTTCCTCCTAGATCTTTTTTTAGTGGCGTCACCACAGGCATATTCCCTAGAACGTCCCTCACGTAAGACCGTAGTGCATTCGGGGTATCTTCCAAAAACGCACCTAATATTTTCCTTTTGAATTCCGCCAGTGCTCATTTAAAAGACGCTTTTGCTGATGTTTTAGCTCTCTTATATTTTTTGCAAATCTTCTCATTTTCCTCCTCGGGGAGATCCTGATGGGCGTTCTTCATTCTTGCGTGCAAGAGTTGTTGTCACTGGTGAGATTTCCGGACGTCAGTTTTACACCAGTTTGGTTTCATATTTTTGGATATCGGGATAGATGAGAGAGCAAGAAGGCAGTCGCGAAGACTGAAATGAGACCCGTGTCTTCCCAAACGGACGCCTTTATTGGCGTGGGATCAAATGCAGCGAGGGACCAACCTGGCTTGCAGAGGATATTAGCGAGAGCGAAGTTTTTTCCAACAGGATATAAAATTTATAGACGTGATCTACCAGATAGGACTGGTAGCGGATTATTCATAGCAGTTAAATTGTATATTAATAGTACAGCACATAGTAGACGACATTGGAATAGAGAGCGCTTGCTGTACTATTGAGTAACAAAACAATATAAATATACAAATATATGTTCATTATACAGATCACCAGATTCCAAAATAGACCTTTCGTAAAATTTACAAAACTCAATTAACATCATTTACCTTGAAATATAAAAAAGCGCGGTAAATCAAGGGATATTGAGCTCTACGGCCTATAAAAATAACGAAATAAATTTCCCTTCAGCTCGCTGAAGAGGGCCACCTTGTGGCCGAAATACGCGTATCCGACGCTCACCCTTGTTCCTGTGTTTGTATTTTGACTACGCTCTTTTTGAGCTAGTTTCTCTCAGAGGTTGGACCCATTTGTTTATGTGAGTGAGTGATTTTGAGCGCTTGTGAGTGTGATTGTGTCCATTACCAGGCATCCTTAGTGGGGTCCCATTAGCCTGTGAAGGATCCCAGGTCATAACCCAGGCATCTGTAGTGTGGTCCCAAAGGCCCTGTAAAGGATCCCAGGTTATAACCCGGACATCCATAGCGGGGTCCCATTAGACCTGTGAAGGATCCAAGGTTATAACCCAGGCATCTATAGTGGGGTTCCAATAGCCCTGTGAAGGATCCCAGGTTATAACCCAGGCATCCTCTTCGGGGTCCCAATCGCCCTGTGAAGGATCCCAGGTTATAACTCAGGCATTCAAAAAGGGGTCCCATTAGCCCTGTGAAGGATCCAAGGTTATAACCCAGGCATCCAAAAAGGGGTCCCATTAGCCCAGTGAAGGATCCCAGGTTATAACCCAGGCATCCTCTGCGGGGTCCCAATAGCCCTGTGAAGGATCCCAGGATAACCCAGGCATCAAAAGTGGGGTCCCATTAGCCCTGTGAAGCATCCCAGGTTATAACCTAATGCATCCTCAAGCGGGGTCCCATTAGCCCTTGAAAAGTATCCCAATTGGGTCGAGTGTGTGTGCCTGTGGTGGTCACTGGCGAGGAAGTAACATTCCCGTTTACCACCGCAGGAGGGTATTCTGGTTGAGAGGTTGTGATTGGTCACTGCTGTGGAATTTTCATTCCCGCAAACCAACAACGCAATTGTTTAGTTAATTTAACGAGTGGTGCAAATTTTCACGGCCATTGAATACTCTTTTTATTTGATTAGGTAATGCTCAATAATTATCGGTGGAGATTTCCACATCCCGGCTATAACTTGGAAAACCAACGGCGTTGAAACAAGTTCAAGGAAGCGTGGTATAAGCGAGGACTTAGTAAATACTTTCAAAACTCAATAAATAAATAAAAATAAAAAACACTCTTACTCAAGTCGAAAACGAACCTACGAGAGGTAATAAAATATCAAATCTTTTAGCTGTTAGTCACCCTACAATGATTAAACATGTCAATATCCTCGAAGACATATGTAATCGTAAATTAATTTTTACGACTTTGAAAACAACAGTAGATTCCACTGTGCAACCTAAACGTAAACTCTACTTATTTGAAAAATACGATTACGTAAAATTCGGTGAGACGTTAGAGGCTTCATTCACAAAATTTGCAGCCACAATGAAGGACGAGAGCACCGAAGTATTATGGAGATATTTTATGGAGATACTGCGTAAAGGAATCGATGAATATATTCCATACAAATTCAAACGGGAAAATAAAGAACCTCGTTGGTATAACCACGAAATAAGGCGAGAGCTCAGGAGACAAGGGCAATTACACATTGTATACATAAAGTCTATTAAGTTAAGTAACAAAACTACGGAGATTGTGGCGAGAGAAATATACGTTGCTCAACGCTCAAAAAAGAAGAAAATAATGCGCACTAATCTACGAAACTTCAAGAAAAAAATCCTCGGTGAATCACTAGATGGAAACCCCAGCCCTGTGGGGTCAAAACTGCAGGGCAACAGAACTGCAGGGCGAATCTTCGACGGTAGAGTCATTATTCGACACAAAAGCTAAAGTGATCACCAACAGCATCGACAAAGCTAAGTTATTGATCCATTACTTCGAAAGATTTTCACTAAGGATGACTGAATTAGACATAACCAACATATTATTTAGACATACCTGACTTTAGCGTGCCGATAGTGGACATAACAATTCAACGTGATGGAATAACTAAACAACTGCGTTCGATTAATAGTAAAAATTCCCCAGGTCCGGAAGAAGTAACTGCACGCGTGCTCAAGGAAATAGCGCCGCAGATTGCACCATTCTCAGAAATTATATTTAGCCAATCATTATCCAAAGGCAAGGTGCCCAAAGACTGGAAAATAGCCAACGTCTCTCCGATATTTAAAAAAGGAAATAGAAGTGACCCAGGAAATTACCGGCCTATTTCGTTAAAATCACTTTTATGCAGTACACTGAACCGAACACAATGTAGTTAGCAATATCATGTCATTCCTGGATCATCGTAACTTCTTATATAGCAGTTTGTACGGCTTCCTTAAGGGCAGGTCCTACGAAACAAGGCTTTCGCTCTTCCTTCATGATATCCTGGTATCAGGTGATTCGATTGAGCAAGTCGACGCGATATTCCTTGATTTCAAGAAGGCATTCGACAAGGTTCCTCACAATACTCTCGCATATAAATCTCAATATTGCGTAGTTAATGGAAAAATAGTGAATTGGATAAGGGACTTTCTCAGTGATCGAAAACAAAAAGTAGTTATTGATGGTTTTAGCTGTGATATGGTCGAAGTGACATCCGGCGATCCTCAAGGAAGCGTGATCGGCCCTCTTTTATTCATTATCTATACATACTAATGACCTAAGTTCTCGAGTTAGCAGTAAATTAAGATTATTCGCAGACGATACAGTTATCTAACGTGAAATAAGCGAAGACGCGGACTTTCTAAGTTCTGTCATCTGACCTTAACAACGTTCATTCCTGGTGCCAGGAGTGGGGGTTAGAATTAAATATCAGTCAATGCACCACAGTTCACTTCCTGTGAAAGTCACCACGAAAAAGCCATACCTATACTGTGGGAGGAGTAAACCTAAAATCTTCAGATGCAGTAAAATATCTTGGAATTACCTTAGCTTCAGACGTATCGTGGGGAACACACATGCAAAACATATGCGGCACAGCATTAAAGAAACTAGGTTTTGTTAGGCGTATAATGGGAAGGTCCTCGGATGAGAAAGTAAAAGAGAAATACTACTTTGCTCTGGTTAGGCCAAACCTCGAATATGCCGCGAGTATTTGGGACCCTGGTCATAAAGATTTAACCAAAATAATTAATAAAATACAAAGGAAAGCAGCTCGCTTCGATATACACTGCTACGTGCGTACATATAGTGTCTCACCACTATTAGAGGGATTTAGGTGGGAGTCCCTAGATACTCGGAGGCTACACGCTTGGCATAGGTTGCTAGAGAAATTCATAACTGGTGTTTTTCAGAGCGACACTGAGAATATTACTATGGCGCCTCACTACATCTCTAGATCTGACAGAAGCGATAAAATAAGAGAGATACTCTGCCGAACAGATAGGTACAAAAACTCGTTCTTTCCACGCACAATGAGCGATCACAATAAAAACTGACTCCTCTAAATGCACTCTCATAATACACGTCACCATCTCTCCTCCCAAAACCTTATCCCTTAAATCTTTACACGGCTGGTGAACTAACACCCCCTGCCACACGCCCAAGCGGTGACTCTCAGGGTAGTATGTAGATATAACTTCTAAATTGCAAAATTTCTACGCACAGAGCAAAAATTTTTACAAAGGAGAACACAGTATAAATCTAGACATTACTAAAATAGAAATCAACCACACGGCGGATTTAGAAGGTTTAAAACAGGAATAATCAGTCTCTATAAAAAAATCAAATGATTTGAGCCAAAGCCGTACTGCTGACAACACATGGAATATTTTTAGCGGAATCGCAGGAATTACCATAAAAAGCGCAATACCAATTAAGTATGAAAGGGACAATACCCTTAGCAGCGATATTTGAATTCGCGCAAACGGGACCTCACAGCGGAAGGATACCCAGCAGACGAATATCTGATGCGGCGGAACTGACGCCACGAGCATGCGCAAAGAGGAGGAGGTGGAGGAGACATTTGCTATTCTATCTGTCTGGAGTTTGTTGTGCGAGACCTTCTGCTCCAATTACTCTATCTGCGTTTTCAAATATATGCTCAACTTCGGCACGTTCATTCTTTACGCCACGGAAATTTTCTATTACAAAATTCATATCGCATTTAACTTTATGAATGTCGGGGCGCTGTTTTCTATAATTCTGTGTGTTATCTTTTTGATATTTTATATTTTGATATTTATATTCTGATCAGATGTATTAGATAAATAGTGGAATACGTCAAACGACTTTAGCCCACATCCCCTCAATGATTGACAGAAAAATGGCTACAGTGTGCATTACTGTACCCTGTGAATCCCTGTACCTCAGACACGACTCAGTCGCCCTCCTGGCGGCCTCACGCAACCCACCCGAAGGACCCCCGGTCGCCAAGGGCGATGGTCCTCCCGGCTTACCTGCCGGCACCTCTTCCCTCTTAAATTCAACTCTCGCGGATAAAAATTGTTGACTCCGATCGATTTCTAATTTAATCGCGTGTAAACAGTTGATCGACGACGGACACGTGAGGAAAAGATGTAAACGGCTTCGTGAATACGAATTCCATCAGTGATATAAGTTTGGCTTCACTGTAACTCACCATTTTTCTTCCACAATTTTGTGCACATGACCAAGTCGTGAAGTTGTACGATTTTACCGTGCTTTTATTTAGTTTCTTATGAATAACGTCTGGTGGCTGGTGAATGACATCGATCCGAAATATATCTCGTATCTCCCTAGCCTGCTTGCATTTTCGAGTGACTCTTTTCTGTGGTTCTTGCATTTTCTTGTCTCTTATTTCAGTTTGGTAATCTCTGTCATAAACCGTAGCATCTTCGTGTCGGTTCCCTTGCTCACGAGTTACTCTTTGGTTACGTCTGCAACTGTCCTCTTCAGCTCATCCCATTTTCCTTCAGTGCCTTCCAGTTCTGATTCATTATTATTCTATTTCCCTTTCGCTGGCTGTGGGGAATCTTTCTCTGTTCCTTTTCCCCGACAACATTTTCACTTCCCATCTTGTTTAATCTTCTTCATCTCTTTCATCAAAGGAGGCTCTCATCGATTGCTGGTTTGTGATATCTATTTTTATGCAAATGTAGCGCGTAAACAAGTTTGCTCTTGTGTATTACACTCCACATTTGCCCATTTTCTGTTCCAGGGCTGGTTTTGGAAACGGGAGGCGTGGGTGTCGAGGGTGGCCCCCAGCCTTTGGGGGCCTGGGTGTGTCGCCATGGGGCCCTCGTGAAAGATGTGACGGCTGGGGGTGCTGTTGCCCGAGACGGTCGCATCACCCCTGGCGACCTCGTGCTCTCAGTCAACCATGAGAGTCTGCGTCGCGTTGGCAGTGCCCAGGCCAGGACAATCCTGCACCGAGCACACCTCCTGTCCACTGACATCACGTGAGTACCCATTCATTGGCCGTCGTCGTATAGGAGTGTGCGAGGACGGCACTTGCACGTTGCTTCAAGATGAGAATGAAATTCTGATGGCTTTTGACTAGATTGACAGCACCGTTAAAGGTGTATGTGCCATCATGGTGGTGTTTGCTTGCCATTGATTCTCCCATTATACTCGGCCTACATTTTTGATTCCATCAAATGATAAACTTGATAGACCGTCTTTGTGAGGTTGTGCTTTACATGGACTGGGTTAAAAATTGAGCAGATATTAAAAATTAAGTTTGGCCAAAGAATGATATGATCGGCTTTGTATAAAGATTCACAGCAAGCTTAACATAATTTAAATTGCAATTGTTGTCCCTTTCAAATGAAAATTTTCGTCCTCAATGTGTATGCTTGAATTGTATCAGCATGCCTCTGCTGAAATGTGGTGAATTACTCCTCGAAAGAAACCAGAAGTAAAGCAAAGCTCTTCTAGAAGAACATTTCTAGGGACTTAGAGTAGAGCTGAGATGTTATGTTTCCAAGGAGGTGGTTTAGAATAATTTAATCCAGCTAGCCCCACTCCCTCACGGTGGATTTTTCATAGTGTACTTGCAGTCAACTTACTTACCTCTGTCGTTTGCATAATTTCTTTTTTTTTTTGAGCTAAAGGGATCTAGTGGGAATGATGGCTTATTCAACGTTGAAATTACAGTTGCAAGATTATTTTATCCTCTTCAGTCCTGAAAATTATCTGGCCTTATTTTATTATAAATATTTTCCTTGATTGTTTAATAAACATATGGGCTTAATGAAGTGATATACAAAGAATGCATTGGATTGTTTTACATAACTGTTGAAATATTGAATGCCCACGCGTGTGGACACAAGGAGTATTTATATTAGTCAGGATGGATATCTTGGTTTCCTTTTTAGGGTGAAACACTTGTTTTTCAGCAATCAAATCTCATATCTAAATATCTCTATATTTAAAATTGAAAGGAAAAGTGGTCTTAGAAATTCATTTTTTTAAGTTGAGTTATTTGATATTGATAGTTTTCTCCCAAATGCCACAGAAAGAAACTGATTTCATTATCAAGTACATTTATGAATATTTCATTAGTTAATTTTATCTAATACATTTTAAGTACTCAGCAAGTCTGAACTAGAAAGCCTGGATACATGTTCCATTAATCAAATGGACACTTCACAATTTGTTGGGAGTAATTCAGCTATTGGTACATCATCCTCACTTGAATATTCACTGATGTATTTATCTCAGTTTGCCTCACAATCCTTGCTACTTGATATTTGGAGTGGAATATCCATATCTCTCTCTCTCCTGTTTCTGTCTAAAATTGCATCATTTGACGGCTCTAAAACAAATATCACTAGGAAGGTAAACCTAATGACCACACATTGATTGATTGAAAGAAACAATTTAGTCACGAATCACAAGCAAAATATGGTGAATGTTAGATAAAATGGAATTCTTCCTTAGTTCATGAAAAAAAATTCACTGTACTTAAGCGAGAATAATCCAAAATGTTGCTTGCTCAACTTCCAATCTTTTTATTCACTGCCATAGTGGTTTTTGAAGCGAGGGGTCAGTTTCGTAGAGCTACACGTCTACTAGTCACGTGACTATTTCCACGAGGTGTATGTGCTACCCAGATATACCTTTCCCAAGACTTGTAAAAGTCCAAAAAAAAGGGGCGTAATCAAGACTCATATTTTGTAAAGTAACTCATATTTTGATGATTATGATATATTTTGAGAGTGTACCTTGCGATATTACCAATCCTAAAGTCGGTGCCACATTTTTGGGCAAATACATATGATGGAAAATGTGCTTTAAAATATTTTTATGTGGTAACTTACCTTGAAAGATGCCGAGCGAATGCGAGGTTTAGGGTAAAAGTTATCTCAAAAGATAAAGTTGTTTATTTCGCCGTATTTCTTGAAGGATGAGTTCTAAATGGTAGTTAAATCTTACGTGTCAAGATATCATGTTGAGTTGGTATTATCTTTATTGAACCTCTGTTAATGACTTGATAACGTAATATAATGACGAAACTTCGTGGTAATGTACTGTATGTTGGCGTTAAAAATATTTATCAGAGCTTGCAGTTCACATGTCCAGTTATTAATGAGTGCATATTCCTTTAAAAGAAACGAATTGATAAGTAGTTGTATAATGCCAATAAATTTAAGAGAGCATAGCAGCCGGATACTTAATTATCCCCTCCACCATAATACACTTCTTCATTCAACAATGGTAAGTTCTACAAGACTCTTGTACGTTGCAGGTCATTTTTCATTTGTTATATAAATGAAAATCAACGTGTGAGTTTGTTGCGCTTGGTAACTTAGTATTCGGGTGAAATTCAAGACGACACAGCAGTCGAGAGAAAATAATTAATTATCGTGATGTTACACTCTCTTTAATTTATTGCTATTATATTGATATGCTCTTATATATGGTACTATATTGGTGTTATGCTAGATTTTTTACAAAATTTTGAAAGTGTTTCAGATTTAAAAATGTTTAGCCTTCGTTTTAGATGGTTTTATTCCTGAAAATTTATCCTCTCTATTTACTGTCACTCTCCCCTTATTTTTTTTATCTTTGACCTCATTGATTTTATGCTTCCGTTTGGTATGTTGTCCTTGCAGTGTGTTATTACTCGCCTAATTCTCTCCCCCTTCTCCCGAACACCTCTCACCCCAACCCCCCCTTCCCCCTTCCCCCCCCCCCATATCCTATATCCCATACGCATTGTCCTCTGTACTTGAAAGGGATAAAATAACCCTTCCAAAGGGAAGGAAAAAAAGTCCATTAAGCCGATGGAGCTTGGACAAGGTAGAGATCAATTAGTTATAACAGTAAACCAAAAGGGATAAAATAACAAAATTGGCTAATTTGACGTCATAAGCAAATGTTCCTTTAAAAGTACAATTTTTCACTCAATAGTTAATAAACTTATTTAAGTTAGCCTTTCCTAATCTTTCAGGTGACATGCATTAATCATGGGAAGAAACTGGAAGCAGTGACCAAAAGAAAGCATTTTAAAGGGATAATTTGAATTTTTCCCTTGGAAGTAAAATTCATGCATTAAGCTTCAAATATCGTACACTTAGAGTCATTAAAGATATTTGACTTTTTAATCTCCCATGTGTGTGAAATGCGCATAGTGTCAAGGCAAGATTAAGACAAATCATGGTGTAATATCTTTTTCATGTTTGTTATTATAGTTTTATTGCTATTTTAATTCAAAAATAGTTCAATGAAAACTTTTAGTTTAAAAAAATGCCGTTGAACATCTTTTTACGTTGATTCTTCCCTGAGATATGCGATTACGAAAACCTTTTGGCAGTGAAAATCGCATTTTTTTAAATAGCAGCTATTCATCTGTTTTTAAATTTTTTGCAACACGCTCGGAATGGTATTCATTATTTCACTCAGGGAACGATTTCTCAAAGTTTCGTCAAATCTGAGAGGTCATTAAGTGTCAACTCTGGTCTGAAGTGGTGTGGAATGACCCATACATTTAAACTCCTCCTGTTGAGATTTTTCCATTGCAGTTATGACGTTAATGAGAATTGAGATTTATACAGTTCATCTGGGAGAAAGTAATGCCCAACTTACCTTTTTACCATTCTTTGGCGTATTTTGAACAAATGCACGACCATTTTGACCTAAATTTGATGGGGAAATTCCTTTCTTTGTTTTTTGGCTCACTCTTATGGTGTGTATTCAGTTTTCACCATTGGAGTCATTGTCTGCTTGCAGATTTATTGTGGGGCTAGTGAAGCCCTAGAAGGACTGCTCCACCCTTCCATCTAACCTGATAAATACCTCCTCTCCTGTGACGCTACTCGAGCCTCCTCCAGCTAGCCTCTCCGTCCAGGGCTTCTTCCTGGCTGAAATAGTGACTGCTGTACTTGAGTCTCAATTCACGATGAATGCTGAAACTCACGTTGTTGTGACACCTTTTGTGAAAAGCCCTTCATAGATTATTTGTGTCCTTCGATATGTTAGAACTCCTATAAGATACTTTTCATCTGAAAACTCACTTAAAAAGAGAGTGATGTTATTCAGTTATTTCCATAGAATTTGAGTCAATGGGTTCTGCTCAAATATTTCATTCTCATGCTAAGAGAATGCAGCATAACAGAAATGCCTTTCCCAATAATCATTTAAGAAAAGCTTTTCTGTCATATATTCAGTGGCACAGGCTCATTAGGTGTCTTGTGCTTTTCATTAGAGAATGTGCTTGTGTTAAATTCCATTTATTGATTTAAACTGACCTTCCAGTTTTATTGTGGAACATGTTCCAAAGTTTGAGTACTTTTGCTGTCCAGTTGCGCTGTTTGGAAACTATCTTTTCTCTCGCCCACAGTTTTCTTCTTCCTGCCTCTCTCCTCACGGCTCCTCCTCCCTCTAATCCCCCCTGCGGCTGCTGCTAACCGGATTAGTGATGACGACGATGGATGGCTCCTCCCCCTCACCCTTGTCAAAGGGTGCTCTCCCCACTTTGCCCTGTGCACTGTGTATGTGTGTGTATGGCAGGGAAGAGTTATAGGGGTTCTCTCTGCCGATTGTTTCCTTTCGTTCCCCCTCCCTCTCTTCAGGGAGTGGAAATGTCTCCCTCTCACTCACATTCTTGGCCGTGGTCATCATGATCCAAAGAAGAAAAGGGCAAAAACGTAGCTAGGCCTGTGTTTTGCCCCACCTCCCCCAATCCCTCCCACATGCCCTCCCCTAATACGCCCTCTGCTGTCTTCTCAGAGCCTGCCTTCCTTTTGAGGATGTGGCATCCCTTCCCCTGCTCACGGCACCCATGTTCACGGCAAATGCCTTTCTCTTCCCGTATGCAGTGGTTGTGCCTCAGCCGTTCGCTCTCCTTGTCTGACGGTGCCTCCCACCCCTCGCTCCTCCACACTCTCTCCAGCCTCTTCTCAGTTATACCATGTTGACGTGTCTGTGTGTGTTTACCAGTTGATTGTTAGTATCGAGTGATGCCTTCTGTTCCATTATGTTGGGATTTGTGTTGTGTTCTCTTCATGTGAATGAGGAATTCAATGCTTCTATGTGATGGAGTATGCTGCATTCTGCTACTAGAAGTGTCAGTGTCTGCAATTGTTGGCAATACACTGGAGTCGGGGACAGTTCACCAGGTAGCTGGACATTTACTATTTTCCTCACAAAAGAAAAAAAACAAATTTTACAATTTAAAGTGAGCCCTGTGCAATGAATAAAGTATCTTGCCATAGCAGAATGAAAGCCCCTATCCTCTACATTATAAAACATATTCCAGTTTGGTTATGTTGTGGGCTGGATGAATTTAGCTCATTGGAGGCTGAACCCTGTTTGCTCGTTGAAGTATGAGCTGTGGCATTAGGCTTTATTTGACCAATTAAGTGAATAGTTTCATTACTGATCTGAGGCTTATTGATTACTGATTGCTGAATGGTGCACTGCAAACTGGAGTAGGAATGTGATGTTCATATATTTCCCATTGACTATACATATTACACGTAACATATTACACAATCTGCTGTTATAAAATGATTCATTTATTTTAACGGCCATGTGGAAATTTGGGAGTTTTAGGGAATCTGTGCCATATTCTGAGACGGTGAAATAGTGTCATGAATATTTTTCTGTTTGTCGAGTGTTCCTCTAATGCTCGAATGCTGAGCCTATCGAAAAAATAGAAGAGGTAGACTTCACTAAAGAAATTTTCAATTCATTTTATATTCATGCGTGGATGTAGTAAATTATATGATATTTAATATACTATATATAGGAGAGTTAATTTGAATATACTATATATATAATGTCAGTTAATAAAAGAGTTACTACCCAATCCTATGGCTCCATTGTGACTTTAGTTCAGTTTTATACTTTGTGTTAGGAATGTGTCATGCTGAGCCAAGGAAACATCAAGATATGTGAGAAAGCCTGCCTCCATCCAGTCTTTCACATGCATGACTATTAAAAACACACGCTACAGATAGGGGTGAGGACAAGGGCTGTAGATTTACAGTGATTAGGCATCATGGCATGGTGATTAGGTATCATGGCATGGTGATTTTTGGCTAGCCTTATGGTTATGCAGTCACTATGAGATTGCTAAGCAATGAATGAAACGTTGGCCTCATCCTTCGACTGCCTCTGAATAGACAATTGAGATCTTGTGGCATTAGCTTTGACTTGAGCTGTCATCCAACTCTATATTTTTGAATCTATGTGAAGCCATATATGGTATGTGTGTAGTGGCATGGATCTACTTACAGCCTTGTATTTCCATAGCAAATTGCTCTAATGCTCACTGCCTTGGTGACTTGTATTTTTTGTAAGGTTTTATTGAATTTCACCTATTTGTCTGGGTCAAATTTTGCAAATGAAATTTAACCTACTTCCATATTATGTGGAGCTACAATACAGTTGTCAATTTTAATAATGTTAATAAGTAGTTAACCACGTGCTCAGCGAAAGGTTTTCTTAAATTGAGTCTGTTTGTCCTGGTAAAAATCTGGGGTTCAAAATTTAATCTAATTCCCAATAGCTTAGAGCTTTGACATTTGGCCTACATTCCCATATCTGGCAATTGTTTAATGCCAACTCTAAATTATTTACCACTTGATCATATTCAAGAGATGAACTGTCTTTTACAGCATCTCTCTTCAATATGAAAGCATCATTCTCCTCAATTGTTGCTCTTGTACACAGATTGAACCAATCCAAGATCTGGTCATAGGTTCAAAAGAAACATAGCATTATTGACGTTCCAGAAAACAAGTGAATGATTCACAAGCATTGGGGTTGGATGTATGACAAAAACCATGAAAATAATTTATGAAGTTACAATTCCATTATGTGTAATTGAAAACTAAAAAGTGAAAAATGATACTTAGTGAAAATAGACCTTATGAGGAAAAAGATTTTATTGTTTAACAAAATGCTTTAAAGAGTAAAAAATGATGTTTTTCAGCTACCACCTAGTTCTTCGTGCAGCTAAAAATAAAACCCTTTTGCACTATATTTGAGACTGATAAAGTATGCGGGAAAGAATGAAGATTTGAAATTAATAATCTCAATTGGTATTAGGTAGTTGTGAGAAGTGCAAAATACATATTCAGTGTAATTCTAAACTTGATATTTGAGTATAAAAGTTTGCCACCAAATACACCGTGCAAAATCCTGGAATATTAATATACATGTATTCAAAATATATTCATGTTACTCTTTTTGCTACAATGCAAAATCAATTTAGTACCATTATGAATATGATGCATTCTTAAAATGTATTAAATCATTCTTAATATGTATGCAATCATGTGGTAAATTTATCTGTAAGCTTAAGCTAAAAGCATAAAATTAAATGCATACTCATTAGATATGTCTGCAATTATGCCACAGTGAATGCTAACATTGGAAGTTTTTGTCAAAACAATTATTATTACAAGTTATTACAATCCTACCATAGCGTATCAATTAGACCTTAGCCTTTATATTCATGACCACACAAATCATAAATTTAATAAAGTTTTAATGCAGCACCCAAAAGTTTTATTTTTTATTGTTCACAGGACTAGGTGGTAGCTAAAAATGATATTTTTTGTACTTTACTGGGCATGTTATTGAACAATAAAATATTGTTCTGTAAAAAGTCTGGTTTTACATTGAATTATTCGTAATTGTTGCCTATTGGTTACCTCATGATATTGCAAGGAAAGGTATTCTCGTGAAATTCCTTCTAAAGTGCAGTTCCAGCTCATGTTAATTCCAGTTTCAAAAAAAGTAATTGATACTAAATTATCAATACCTAATAATGCAACAATCTATATACACAGGTAATACCTCGTCATTAGTCGCTACTCTCTTGGCTGGGCCCCGCCACAGGCTCTTCCAATATTGGATACATTTTTGGAGCTCTCAAAACAAGATAACTCCCAGACCTAAGCTCCCTGGTAACCTGATAACCGTGGGTCCCTCTGCCAAGACCTCAATCATCCTTCCCCTCCTCCCACTCCATTTCCCATGGAAGCAATGGCGGCAGTGGTTCGCGTATTCGATGAAAAATTTCTCCTGTCATCAACTATTCTTGTTGAAATTGTAGAAAACAGTAAATTTATCAAGTCAAACATTTTTAAAGAACTTAGGCTTCTCATGATTGCCGATGAAAATAGGCTTGATTTTGTCGGTGCCAGTTCAATTCAATTCAAACAGAGACCCACTGTCACCCTCACTTTACTTTTCCTCCCTCCATGGCATCTCTCTCCTTTCAGCCCTTATGTTGTATCATGTAGAGCGTAGTAGAAAAGCCCCATTTCATCAAAATTAAAGCGGTTTTCTGGGAGATATTCATAAATGAGTGCTTCATTTTCCAAATGCCTCTTCTCTACCGCCTCGTTGTCGACCGCATCTTCTTCTCCACAGATCTGAAGAGACGCAATGTTGTATTTTGCTTTAAACTTCGTCAGCAAGCCTGTGGAGCATTTGATTCCCTCGGCGTTTTTTCTCAGGGAAATTGCTTCCGCCTTCTGCTGTAGAATAGGGCCGCTGACAGGAAGGTTCTCTCGACGACAGTTGCAAAAAAAGCGTTAACTTCTTCTTCGATTACAGAAAACTTAGCACCACGCAACTTCTTCCTTGTCAGCAAAACCCCTCCTCCCAATTTCTCAAGCACATTTTCACGGCCAGAGAGAATCGTGGAGAGCGTCGATAGCGAAACTCCGAATTTTTGCTCAGCGGCGGTCTTGTTCAATCTTTTATTCTTCAACTTCGTGGATCATCTTCATTTTATCGTCCAACGATATAGCTTTTCTAGATTTCTTAGGCTTCTTCCATATTCCAAAAATTCCACGAATATTTTTATGCTGAGAGTAGGTATAGAATAAAGAAGAGAATAAGAATTTCATGAGTTATTTGCTCATCAGCGGCACGAAGTCTCATGAGTTGATGGCGTACTGGAGAGTACTAGGGGTGCTCCTGGAGAGAAAGAAATGGGAGGGGTGGCTGGGTGGAAAAGGAAAAAGAGGTCGCAACTCCACCACCGCAAACGGGTGTATGGCAGGGGAAGTGGGGAGGGAGAAAAAGAGTTGAGTATGAATATGGTGGTGTTACTCAACCTTTGAGATGGATACTAGAGTTGGAGCAAGCAATACTTTATAATGTGGCAACCCCTTATCTTCAGCCATTTGAGCAAAAATGGATCATATTTCGAGTACCAGTTGCATTATGCTCCGATGTTAAATCCATTGATTTTGAGTCAGTATTCGTTATAAAGAGTTTTCACTTTCCATTGGAACCGTGACTACGGCTCGTTATATCGCTAGAGCGAAAATTTCGTTATATTGTTTCTTTTCCTATACATTAGCATGTGCTTTTGGTCAGGACCGAGGAAATCAATTCGCAATGGCAATATTTCGTTATAAGGATGTTCGTCTACTGTATCACTTCCCACAGCAGACAAACCTCACAGACAGAACAAAAGAGCAACACCACTAACAAAAATTTTAAGATTCAACTTTCAAGATTTGCTAATCTTGAAACTTGAACCCACACCCTGCAAGCATTATTACTCTTTCCCTTCCTCTTGTCCTACCTCTGGGTTGCCAAACCGTCGAGGAAGTTTGGATTATATAATATTGCCAGAAAGTAGTTTTGAGCAAAGCCTGTGGATGCTGTGCTTTCATTGGCCAGGACTGTACATTTATGGAATGATCTTAGTTTTCAACTCTCATTAGTATTATTTTAACTGTAAATGAGCTGTAAAAATTGAGCATAATATTGAGAAGAAAAATTTTTGGATATTCAATTTTAACTTTTAGGAGATACTCAAAAGTAGAGGCAGATGATAGTTAAGCTTATACCAACAAATTATAGGTACATATATGTCAATCTAATGAGCTAAAATTAGTTGTTCATATGGTTGTTAAATGACAATGTTGGCATAACTAGAACTCTTAAAATACTCTCAAATATCAGTTACAACTTTCCAATTAACCCTTGAAAATGAAATGAGTGAAATGGTCATGTTCACTGAAATTTAAAATCTCTTATAATGATAGAATCATTCAGGATTCCTCATAAACATGGACCTGATGCACCACAGAAAGTAACCACAGCAGTCTGACAAACAATCAACACAAGAAAAATGTGGAGACAAACCAGCGAAAGCAAATAGCAACATCCGATTCCCTTCATTTTTTATGAACCTCAGATCAAAAGGTCTTCAACTGACATTAACCATTTTGATTCTGATTCACAAACTCTACCAAAGCCAATGTAATAAACTCAATGTGAACTCACTCTCAGGACAAACGTTAGTAATCTTCCTTTGTTCCATGTATGGAATCCTATTTCTCCTTCTAAGGATGCTGATCTATGTTTTAT
The DNA here is from genome assembly GCA_963169105.1 of Ceriagrion tenellum. Lineage (NCBI taxonomy): Eukaryota > Metazoa > Arthropoda > Insecta > Odonata > Coenagrionidae > Ceriagrion > Ceriagrion tenellum. The sequence goes on from OY720636.1 coordinate 165,895,230, forward strand.
CGCTATATACAAGTTTTAGCCCTTCCAGAACTCCCTCTTGCCACCCTCACCATTGCTTCCATAAATAGAATGAGCAAATGCTATGCATAAGTAATATGCTTTGAAGGATTCAATGAGGCCCTGATCCATGGGTTGTGGAAGCTCCTTTGTTTTTGGGCAGAAAAACAAGTGAGGGTGTAATGTTAATGCACATTTGAACAGTCCATAACAGAAATTTCAAATCAAATTTATTTCTTGATACTTGATAAAGGGTGGCCAGCTGCGGTCTGCTTTGAGAGTCCCATATCTCGTTTCACTTGCTACATTGCCTTTTCATTTAAAAAAGGTCACATTTGTTTTTAGATATCCTGCCTGTGGCATTAGTCACTGCAGCAAGCCTTAAAAAAACCACTGATCTTACAGTTTTACATGATCTTTGATAGGGGTGGGTTGGATGTAAAAACGTTGTTTATTTTTTAAACATTTTTCAATGCTTTTTTGTTTCATTTGTCATCCCCATAAAAAAAACTTAAATGGGAATTTTTTGAGAATATTTTATCTAAAGTGATTAAACAATGTGTAGGAATATTCATTATTTTTTTGGCAGATTTAAAGATTGGTTTATTGCACAGTAGTGAAGTCCAGAAGCCAATGACAAATCGGACACATTTGTAATTTTGTACTTAACCCATCAAAAGTGTGAATCATATATGCACAGTCAACCCCCACAATTTATTTACCAAAAATCTGATCTCAAAAGGTTGGGCTGTACCCAAGTACATGTATATGGTAAAAGGAAAAATTAAAGGAAATGTTTTAATTTTGAGTAAAATGGTATGACTATGCAAGGAAAGGAGAGAGAGACAGAACAATGCCATGTTCTGGCAGAATAAGAAGTCGACAATTTATGGGGGTCAGAGTGAGAATAATTCTGAGAAAGAACAATACACTGCAGAAATTGATCCATCAGATAATACCTTTCATCCTTAACCTTCATCCTCCCAGGGTAAAGGAAGCAAGTAACAAGCGAGTAATGACGACGTTCTTGTTCCACTTAAAGCAGATGATGTTCTGCTTGCATTACGCACGCTGCATACATTTCAAATATTTCATGATGTTCATGATCAATTCAATTTTCATTTGACTAAATTAGAAGTCATGGTGGAAGGAGCAATAGAACAAAGCAAAGTTCAAAAACGTATAACAGATTTTTTTAAGTACACAATGCGTAAAAACAAATTGATCTTGTATCTTTCCTAAAATAAAAAAAAATATTGGTTTCATTTTACTTATACCTCATATTATTTGACGTTTTCATCCGTGTCAATAGTTTTCTTCAATGTCTCAACGTAAATGATCAGTCCACAATTAAGTAAGTGAAGATCTGGAATCCGCAGTAAAATAGAGATGCACAGCTGAAAACACAATGCTATCTCTGTGGTGAAGTGGAAATGGCATGCACAATATGTGATCCACTGCCGTCGTCGCTTCCATGGGAAATGGAGTGGGAGGAGGAGGGGAAGGAAGGAGTGGCCCACAGCTATCAGGCTACCAGGGAGCTTAGGTTTGGGAGTTATCTTGTTTTGAGAGCTCCGTAAACGTATCAAATATCTGTTTTCTTTTTCCAAGTGAACTCCTCTGGCCACCTAGACGTTCCTCAGGCCTTACCCACTGCTAGGGAGGATGAAACTTGATCCCATCATGGAGATACAGCCTTATCTTTCTTGCCTTCAGAGGAGAGAGCGAGACTGGGGAAATGTACTGGATTGCGTGGGTAAATATGAAGGGAAATCTTCAACCCATAAGTTTAGGAAACGCAATGTGTAATATAAATATTTTAAATCCCTCCTTTAAGTGATTCATAAATTAGAAATAGGAGAGGCTCTTTTATACATCTCTAGGAAAGATGATATTCTCCCTGGGATGTCATCCAAACCTGACAAATTTTTGTCAGCAAAATGTTGATATTATGGCTTTTAATTCAGGTTCAGTGTAAGGCCAAATAAAGAATGGAGAAGCAAAATGAGGCAGAGTATGAAACGAGTTTGTAGAAAAGGTTAAAGGAGGGGTTGCTGGTGATTTTATGGTGAAGAGGTCGTTGAATTCATTTGCTTAGTCAGAACATTTAACATGTAAATTATCCCCTGACTGATTTATTTCGGGGGATCCTAGCTTGAGTAGAATAGTGAAAGCGGGCCTAGGGTATTACTATGCTTTGGTTTCTCTTGTGACATACTGGTGAAAATGTGCCAAAACTGACCGTTAGAGCGCTGTAACCGTTAGCAGGGAAAGCTGCATGTGGTGCGACTACTGCAAAGGCTGGTAGCCTTGCATACACTATTACTACTTACTCATAAGAGTCACAATGTAGCCTCGGACGGCCGAAGCCATGGGTGGTGGAAGCTGAATAAGGTTGGCCCTTCAAGATACGGACTCAGCGGTATGAACTGGAATATCGATACTTGGAATGTGAGAGGAGTATATGGAAAGGAGCATGAGTTGTTGAATGAAATGAAAGTGAGACGAATGGATGTTTTGTGTGTATGTGACTCTAAGTGTAAGGGGCGGGATGCTGTTACATTAGATGGTGGTAGTCTGGCATTGTGGTCAGGAGTTGAAGATAATGTACATGGCAGTCAAGGTGTAGGACTCATTCTTAATGAAAGAGCTAAGTTGCCAGTAAGGAAGTACGAGTTAGTATCCCCTAGATTGCTCAGGGTTTGCATGAAAATTGGTATTAGGAGAATTGTGATTGTGGAGTGCTATGCACCAGTGGATGGCGAAAGTGACAGCGTGAAAGATGAGTTTTGGGAAAAACTGAGAGAGGTTTGGAATGAATGTGACCCTGGTGAGAGGATAATTGTTCTAGGTGACATGAATGGCTGGGTTGGTGTGAGACGTAATGGTGAGATGGTGTCAATGGTGAAAACTTGGTGTGTGCTTGGAAAAAGGATTGTTTGTGTCAAATACATGGTTTAAAATAATAGAATACGTATGTATACTTGGCAAAGGGGTGATTGTAAAAGCTTGATTGATTTCATTGAGTATGATGAGAGATTGAGGGAGTTAGTGTGTGATGCAAGAGTGATAAGGGGTGCTGAATGTGGAACAGACCACTATTTGGTACTCTCCATTGTGAATCTGGGCAGAAAGTGGGTGCCAAGGAAGAATGTTGTGAATAAGCAGTTGTGAGTAAAAGTTGAGAGGTTGCTAGACAGTGAGGTAAGAATGCAATATGGTTGCATGCTTGAGGATGCTCTATCCTTGAAGCAGAGAGAATGGGACAAGTATATCCGAAACGAGAATGTGAATGATGGGTGGGAGTGTTTAAAAGGAGTAATTGTAGAATGTGCTTAAAGTGTACGTGGAAAAGGAGTGGTTGGAAGAATGAAAGGTGATGCTTGGTGGAATGAAGAGGTGAAAATTGCGGTCAGGGAAAAGAAAAAGGCATACAATAATATGATTGGTGCCAAATCTGAGGATGAATGTACTAAGGCATGTGAGATTTACAGAAAGAAAAAGGCTGAATGCAAAATCATTGTGAAAGAGAGCAAGGAAAGAATGTGTGTGGATGAAGCTAGCAAGATGCAGAGCGATTTTGAAGGCAATAAAAAGCTATTTTGGAAGTGGGTATAAAGGGCTAAGATTGGTGAAGGGAGGGGAATGAATGCGGTAAAGAACAAAAGTGGAGAGATCATGTGGGATGAGAGCAATATTAGGGACTGCTGGAGGGAATATTTTGAAGAATTGTACAATAATATTGCAGGCGTTGAGGATGAGCCTTGTGAGATTGTATGCAAGAATGTGATGATGGGAAAGGAGATCAGTAGGAATGAGGTCATAACGGCTGTGAGAATATTGAAAAATGGGAAGGCTGCAGGCATAGATGGGATATCCAGTGAAATGTTGAAGTGCAGGTGGAATTTACTCATTTATCAGCTGTGTTAACTATATAATTTATGCTTATAGGCTTCTGTTGTTCCAGTGGATTGGAAGAATGCAATCATCATTCCATTGTACAAAGGGAAGGGAGGAAAGACCGAATGTAATAATTATCGGGCCATTAGTTCATTGAGCATTCCAGGAAAAGTGTTCCGCAAAATTTTAATTGAAAGAGTGAGGAATATACTTTCTGACAGAATATGAGGTGTGCAGTGTGGGCTAATGCCTGGGAGAGGATGTAGTGACGCGCTTTTTGTGCTTCAGCAAGTGATAGAAAAATGTATGGGCATCCGAAAGAAAGTGTATTGTGCGTTTGTTGATTCAGAGAAGGCATATGACAGGGTAAATAGAAAGAAGTTGTGGAAGGTTTTGAAGGAATATGGAGTGAATGGGCAGTTATTGAATGTTATGATGGCGATGTATGACAATAGTAAGGCATGTGTGAGAGTTAACCGTGTTCTGAGTGATTGGTTTGTAATAAAACAGGGCATAAAGCAAGGATGCATAATGTCACCATGGCTGTTTAATGTATTTATGGATAAATGTGTTAGAGATGCATGTAGTGAAAATGACGGTGTTTTGATTGGAAATGTAAATGTGCGAGTCCTACTATAGGCAGATGATGCTGTTTTGATCTCAGAGAGCCAACAGCGATTAGTACAGAAGCTCCTAGATAAATTTTGTGAATCAACAGAGAGGATGGAATTGAGGGTAAATGCTTGCAAGACTAAAGTGGTAGTTTTTGATAAGGAGGATGGGGGAATATCTGTGTGATGAGGGGGAATGGTGAAGTAATTGAACAAGTGGATGATTTTCTGTATTTAGGTAAGATGTTTAGAGAAGATGGACGGATCGATGAGAAGATAAAAAGACGTGCGAATGCTGGAAGGAAAGTGGTAGGTAGCATGTGGAGCATATCAAGGAATGAGTGCTTGTGTAAGGAAGCGAAAATCAATGTGTACAAAAGTGTACATCTCCCCTTTTTGTTGAACAGTAGTGAAACATTGGTATGTCACGATAGACATATGAGAAGACTAAACACCGTGGGTATGAGTTATCGGAGGAGTGTTTGCTGCAAAAGTTGGATGGAAAGGTCATGAATGAGTGGGTAATAAATGAATGTGGGTTAAATGCTCCAGTAATGGACATATAGGAGTGTGCTTCGTTGGTTCGGCCATATTGAGAGAGTGGATGAGAGTTGAATAACGAAACAGATATATATGAGTGAAATGAATGGTGCAAGAGGTAGAGGTAGGCCAAGAAGTCTTAGAAACAGGAGGGCGTGAATGAATCAGTGTATGGGGGTAAATGAGGCAAAAGAGATTTGCAAGGATAGGTCAGTATGGAGGAAATTATTGAAGCTGAGTTAGGTGTACAAATATGTATTTATGAGTGAAACTTTGTGAGTGTGCCTACTCCGGAAGGGAACGGCGTGATTGGTATGTATGTATGTATACAATGGAATTTTCCTGTTGACTCACGTATAATATCCCAAGACACGTTGGACTCATTTTTTGATGCAATTACCCTTTCATTGTTATATGACTTTTTGTCATGTTCTAGGAGTCTCCTGTAATACTTATTTTGGGCTATATATTCCTCATGCAGAAGTGGACTATTGGAATATTTATCTATAGTTGATAGGTTTTTTAAAATGGCAGAGAGATGACATATTTGGTCTGTTATCCAAGGTTTTTTTACTTGATGCCATCATTCTTCTCTTAGGAAGGAGAGGCAAGTAACATTAAAACTATACTGAGGATAGTCGTGAAAATATTGAAAACTTGCATGAAATGAACCTGTATTGTGTACTCCAGACCAATCATGTGACTCAAGAAGGGATAAAAATGTGTCCTGGTGTTCTTGTGAATAAACTCTAGTGAAATATGTCTGTTTACTGCATGGAGATGGATCCACTCTTATTGAAGACAGTAGGGGGAAATGGTCAGATATGGTTGAAAATATTCAAGCATGGCAGGTGAATTTTTTTGAAGAAATTGCCATGAGAAAAATTCGACCTGGATCGGTAATTGAACCACGGACCTTTGGTTTGCCAGACCAATGCGCAGACCACTATGCTATCCAGGCATACTCCTGGATAGCGTAGTGGACTGCGCATTTGTCCAGCAAACCAAATTTCAGTGGTTCGATTCCCAGTCCAGGTTGAATTTTTCTCATGGCAATTTCTTCAGATATGGCTGAGTCAAGTACTTTGGTCAATACATCATTTGTGTTTAGATTAGTAATAATGTTGTCTAAGAAAGATTTTGAATTTGATGTGATTCTGGTGAGTGTAGAAGTGATTGTAGGCATACATTTATAGGATTTAAGTAATCGCATTAAGTCTCTTGACGAATTATCATCAAATAGTAAATTGCAGTTAAAATACCCTGTCAGAATTATTTCATCTAACAAATAACCAAGTTTATCTAAGAACACTGGATAATTGCCAAATGGAGATCTAAAACACTCAGAATGTACTGTTAATTATTATTATTTAGGGATAAAAGGGCCAAACAGCTCTCGAAAGTCAGTTCTTCATGTAGTTGCACGAATGAAAATTTAACTGAGGCAATTTCGAAATTAGACTTATGACACCACCATTTTTTGAAAGAAAAATAGAATGGAGAGGATTGTAGGTAAGTACCAATACAGCTTCCGCCCACAGGAAAGCTCATCTGATCAGCTGTTCATAATTAGACAAATGATGGAGAAGTGATATGAACATGAATTGAACCTCTAAACACTTTACATTGATTATGAGCAAGGCATTGATAAAATTATATGAGAAAAAGCAAGAACTTGATATCTCACGGAAGCTAATAGGAATGGAACAAGTAACTAAATAACACAAAGGCTTGAGTGAAAATTGGCAATAGGTTCAGTAAAGAATTTCGGATACACAAGGGGGCTGTCTTCAAACCTTTTCAGTCTAGAATTACACAAAGTTGCTACAACAACAATCGACAAATAAGGAACAATCTAAAGCAGTCCCATCTGTGCATAAGCTGATGATATAGTCATAATAGCAAGGACAAAAAGAAATAAAAGGGATACGTGAGAAATTAGAATCAGAGGACATTCAGCTGATGGTGAGCGGCAGAAAAACCAAGCATGTAGTTATGTCAGCAAAAGAGTCCTAGAGAAAACTTGAGAATCTGGTGGTGGGGAACAAAATATTTCAAGGAGTACCTAATTGATAATGAGCAAAAGAATCATCAGCTGTGTAGTGCAGAAAATACAGCCAGGAAATACAGCATTATCCTACACCTTCTTAAAAGCTAGTAAATACTGAGTAATTAAATAACTGAAATGTGTAAAACATAGGTACGACCCATAGAGACTTATGGTGCAGAAACTTAGGGCCTCAACCTCAAAAGAAGGGAATATATGCTCCAAGGAAGTGTATGACAGGTTGACATGGTGAGACGATGCACATAAAAATCTTTGCAAGAGGAAGGGGGATGAAATTGAATGCGAGGATTGGTAGAGCACATAAAAAAAGCTTTACTGGGTGTATCACTGGGTGCCCAGCGATTTTTCCCAGTGACCAATTCTACATGAATTTAATCCAGAAATAATCATCAAATTATTGATTTTAATTTATAGTTAATGATTGATGCTCCATGGTTCTACTGTTTAAATTTTTTAAAAATCTTACCCTACAGTTTATAGTCTCAATCACTGGGTACCCAGTGATTATCCCAGTGGCCAAATCTTTATGGATTAAATCCTAAATAATCATCAAACTAGTGATTTCAATTTATAGTTATGAATGGAGACTTTAAATATATACTGTTTAAAGTCTAAGAGCTGTTATAGCACAGTATTTCATGATAATCTGGCCAGCTTTATTAAGTCATTATACCCAGTGATTTTTGGATTCCTACCCAGTGACTTAGGTTTACTCCTCTCACTGGGTTTATCTCTAGGTTCCCAGTAATGAATATGTAATTGGTATATTTAGTTATAAATTTCAAACTAATACGTCTAATCAAAAGTAAAATAGTTAAGCACTCCAAATCAAACATTTAATGTATTTTTTAAAAATTTGTTTACAGTGATAGGCATGCACTTCACATGTTCTTTCAATCATCCTTTATAATTTGTTGCTACTTAAATTGCAAGCTGTACTTAAAATTATTGCCTTATGTCTTCATTTTTGATGTGGTCCTGATGTGTGAAGCCTTTCACAGATCTAAGGAATTTCATTACTGACTTTTCCTTCGGTATGTGGTCTCTTTTTCTTTGGTTCTGAAGCTTTTGATCCATATAGTGATGTGTGGACAGCCATTATTTTGGAAAATTTTGAGTTACCTTTGCAGTTATTCCTTTCAGTGCAGTTATTTCTTAATGTGCCGCATATTTTGTGGTGATTGGTTATTTTGTTTAACTGAACTTAATCTTCACAAAGTGAATTCATATCCCAAATATATAAGTTTTATGCCTTTTCTAAGATTTCAATTATTGTTATAGTTCGAATTTGGTACATTTCTAGAAGTGCCACTGTCTTAGTTTTTGGCACAGATATTTTCAAGTTATAATAAGAATAAGAAGTTTATTTGTCCAGCGATTATGTTTTATACAAATGTAAGACACGTCAATCAAAAATACATTACAAACATCAAACCATCGTTACAAAACAACATATGACCATCAATGAAGAAATTCATCCACAGAATAAAATAAGTTACTCTGTGAATAGTCATGAAGTATATGTTTAAATTGAGCCAAATTATTCACATTTTTGACATCCCAAGGAAGCTTATTTTATGATACAAGGCCCATATGATGAGGGCTATGGGCAGAGTTGGTTGTTCTTACATATATTTGATGGCAATCCATGGAGTTCCTTCTATCATAAAAATGATAAATATTATTTTTTGTATAGATAGATATATTTTGTTTGACATGGAAAATTGACATGGACAATTGCTGTAAATATATATACACAAGGTAGAGGTAATAAACCAAGTTTTTTAAAGAGGGGACGATATGGAGAGTTAGGTGGAGCATTGAACATCAACCTTGTGACCCTCTTTTGGATTTTAAATATCACTCTGGCATTGGGTGTGGGGCCCCAGAAGAGGATACTGAAAATGACATGTGAATAGAACTCACCATAATAAATAGATAATAAAACAGCATTATTAGCAAAGTTACGAATGGACCTAATCAGAAAACATACAGAACTCTGTTTCCCATAAAGTTTATGGATATGACCTTTCCAAGAAACCAGTCAACTGTCTAATGTAACTCCTAAGATCTAATTTTTTGGGGAATTTGTTTAACATTAATATCAATGCTAATAACTGCTTGAAGTTTATTTTTGTTTGCAAAGTAGATCAAATTTGATTTCTCAACATTGAGAAGGAGAAAGTTGTTGTCACACCACTCATGTAGGAGATGAGAAACCTTATTTGCTCTTAAAACTAGACTGTCAAGCGATGAGGCAGATACTAAGACAGTTGTATCATCTGCATAAAATACTGGAAGAACTCCAGGCACAGAATTTAATAGGAGTGGGAGATCATTAATGTACAGTGGCGGAAGAAATTAATGCAAAATTTTTCGCGCGCCAGAATGCGGCATTTTTGGGAAATTCTAGGAGCAGTACACACTCCAAAGATTGGCAACACTGAGGAAAACATCGTCTACTGCAAATATGTGAAATCAGCAATGGAGCTCACATTTGTCGGAGCCTAGAACTAAGTCATTAATCGCCTCATTTTTGAGCTTTCGTCTCATTTTATTCGCACATTCAGTCGCTATGTTTGTTTCAGCATGGTTGTTACGTCAAATGATATCATTCATACAGAAAGACTGATTATAAAAAATATTCACTATCCCACCCAAATCAGTATACTATATGCTAAAATCTTCATCTTCTACCACCAAGGGATATTTATAGTGGTCGACTTTCCGAGGATCTTTTTGAATGACGCGTACTGCGTCTGTTTCACCGAAATGATGTAAATCGAGATTTATCCGCACCAAATTTCGATACAAAAAAAGATGTAATTAAATTAAGTATAGTCTGCGTGATGTAATATTTCACGATTTTCCATTTGTAGATTGACGAAGTTCCTTAAACGGATATTTATTAAATTCAAAACGGCTATTTATTAATGAACCGTTCTTGACTTAATATAAATCCGTCTTTAGTTCGTCAGAATGGGATTAAACTACGATAACATACATAAATAGGAATATAATTTCATGAAATAAAAATAAATGTGCTCTCATCGATACCGAATAAACTAGGCATATTTTCACGATATTTCTTTCGTCTTATCACAGGAAGCTTGGTGACGAGCTGTCCACTGTTAAGCTTTATCTAGTAAATGCAGGATATACTAATAGACATTCAGAAAAGTTTACCCAAATTAGGTGTAGTTATGGATAACATATGGATGATTGCATAATATCTTATATGCTTAGCTATAAATCTAGTAAATGCAGGATATACTAATAGACATTCAGAAAAGTTTACCCAAATTAGGTGTAGTTATGGATAACATATGGATGATTGCATAATATCTTATATGCTTAGCTATAAATTTGCCGCACATATGAAATGAACAAAAAGCCTTTTAAAAGATCTCAGTTTGGAGTAGAATGTCATTAATGAAATAAATTAATAGGTAACGGTTAATGTTGTAGCTGTCAGATGTATTTGGCTAGGTAAAGAGTGGTCCGTGCTCGATTTTTAATGAACGCAAATGATGTTTTTATTCAAATTTCCTCATATTGGCGATATGAATTAATGTAATGTGTAGCTGCAATGATTGGCTGATAATATTTTTTTTTTAAATACAAAAGAGATAAAATTTGCCGAATAAAAATAATTTTACTTGACCAGAAATTGAATGAAAAACTCAAAAATGTCTCGACCAGGGGTGGGATCACGGTTCTTTTCTTCTTATGGTCATTATTGTTATCCAAAAGGCAAGCCGTATTGGTAGGGCAATGCGCAAGGTCCTGGAGCGGACTCCACTGCTATGTCGCACCCGATCTTTCTTGATGACGATCACGTTTTCGAAATCATGAGCATACTCGAACAGTGTTATTATGAAGAACCATGATTGTGATTCAGGTTTGCAACCCAGTAACAACTACTGAGCTTTCTTATGTCAAGGCGAATCTATGATGATGTTTCGTATCCTTTCGGTGAATTTACTTGCGTTATTGTGAACTAAGCTACTTTTAAAATGAGTGGTGGTATTGTCTACGAACGTTTAAAATAACTAAAGGATAGGAAAAATCATACTACTCTCCCGGGAATACAAACAGAAAGCAGTAGTTCTCGGATTTCACCTCATCAGCCCAGACCATTCCAATCAAACGCCATTAGTTCCCATCATGCATGGGTTTTGAGGCCAGCTATCTTAAGTCTGAGTTAAAGCAACGAGCAATCGTGGAGGACTGTTGAGGATCCCTAGAGGTTTCCCCATGTCGATACAAAGCTCCGCCAATACTAATCCATTCAAAATCGGAATGTATAAAGGGCGCATTATATTGATTTGGCAAATAGTATGCCTTTAATAAGAGCTTACTTTCCCCTTGTGTTGCGGGCGCTACCTTTTCTGCCATAGATAATGTTTCGGACGCCAGGCGTTTAACTCACAGGAAAGAAGTGGTATTTGACTTCTCTTACGCCCTTAAAAGTATTCGACGGGGGCTTCCGATTTTTTCGAAGCGCGACGAGCCTTTTCTTTCTGGTGCAGCAAGTATTTGAAACCTGTGCGTTATTCACAACAGCAAACCACCCCGACCATCACCACCCGGAACTTGGCTAAGGTTTACTGATGACTAATTCATTGAGACGAGCGTCGATAGACGAACAAACAGAGCGGACAGCGCAAGCCGAGATATTCTTCGAAGTTTTAGCGGCCTCCCCAAAAATTTTTGGAGGAAAAAAAGATCTTATTAGCCTTTAAGTGTGCCTCATTTTTCTCCCAGGCGGAGGAATCGGATAGTAGGTTTGTAAAAGGCAAAAACATCTGTCGAAAAATTACCTGAAGAGGTGTTGCGCCTTCGACTTTCACCCTCTGAACTTTTATTTGGTGTTCAAAAGTAAAAAAACCTCTTTCTTACTACTATCAAACGAAATTCATAAAATTCATATCCGCTATAATAAGAACTATTTCTCGATGATCAATTGCTGTGATCATGTGCACACATAACTCATATTGAGAGAATTACGCATACATTTTAACCTTTTCCACTCGTTCTAAATAAAGCATTATAGTGTCCCTTTTCAACATCCGTTAAAATACGTTACCACTAAGAGATGAAATTTATGACCCTGTAAAAAATCTGTTAATATCTTCATGTGGGGGCACTTACAACTTTAACTTCCATTGAAGCTATAATATTACAACACATTTGAAGAGGAATAGATTCTTTAGGAATGTAGAAATCGTATAATCTTTGATGGTGCACATTCCTAATTTGCACTCCATTGACTACTCTGCGGATTTATGAGGAGTATAAAAATGACCATAGGGAAAATATCTAATCACTGCTTAGTCGCTACATGAAAAAGATGATTTTTAGTATTTTATCACTTTCACAGGGGAAGATACGCGATGCATTTTTGTCTGAGTATTACTTAGGCATGGGTATAAAAATGCTCCTCATAAAATTTAACTGCGCAATTTTAGCCAAAAATTTTTCACTGCAAATATGTCAAAAAATATTTAAGTGATTCATTCATTTACCTAATCCTTTAAGTATTATCCTCCATCCTATAAGTTGAACTGTTGAACTACACGGTTAATGTATTGCTCATAGCAAACCTAGAAAACAATGCTGGGAAAGCTTAAAATACCGTTTTAAAGATATTTTGAAGAAAATTCCACACTTGCTTGGTCTCTTACTCAGATAAGTACTTAATCGGTATTTACAAGTTTGGCAGATAGAACAAAGCGCTAATTCCTAATAAAAATAATTGCCCTTTTTACTAAATCATTTCAAAGTAATTTAAAGGTGAATGTAGCATCAGGTAAGTTCACTAAATCGAATAACTGACACAATCAAAGATCCGGTCTATTCCCTCCTTCATGAATAGCTTTTCATTGAGTGGTGAATTGGCGAATGAGTGGATATGAGCATCATATGACAGACAGGACGGAGACATCAAGTGGGGCCGAGTACCCGAGAATGGGAAGTAAACATCTCATTCGACGACCAAGGAGACCGCTCTGATTCTTTTTCAAAGTCCAAATATGTGTAAAACTCACACACTCATGGTTGAGGTCAATGTCCATTCCCTGGGCCTTCTGCGGATTCCTGCGAAGTTTTGGCTGCAATAAAGTCATATTGCGTAGATTAATTATAAAGGCACTAAAAGAGGCCACGCCAGGATTTGAACCCCAGGCATTCTTGTCCGCAGACGAACGCTACAGCTATTCCCTGCACGCAGAAATACGTTTAATTGTAAGTGAATTTGATCTGGAGAGTAAAACATTTTTATGTCCCAACAAATAATGCTTTCATCGTATTGTTTCTTAAGTTTCAATCAAGAACATTTTTGTAAACGGTCCAAAGCTCTAAAAAAATATGGTAAGCACCTCTACACAATCAACTACGACTTCGGAACCTCGACTGAGTGCGGGTCGAAGTAAGCTCATCACGTTTATAACTCCTAGACGATCTCGCGAACGTAAACCTTATTAGTATGACTATTTACATACACGTAAAATTGATATCCATTCATAGAGAGTTTGAATATTCCCGGTTTCCATATGCTGTCTCATTGTTGTCAAGGTGTTGAAGGGAAAGCTATTTCAATTAGTTCACATGTACTCCGCATTCAGACGCCAATGAGTTTTGCGTTAATTGTTTCCGCCACTGTACAACAAAAACAGCACTGGGCCCAAGACAAAGCCCTGTGGTACACCCATGACAACCTTTTGGGGAGGTGATACAAAACTGCATCCTTCTTTGGTGAGGACAACACTCTGTTGTGTATTGCTAAGATAAGACCTGATCCATTCGTGTGATGTGCCCCTTATGCCAAAGCCTTCTAGTTTCTGCAGTAATAGACGATGGTTAACATGATCAAAGGCTTTGGAGAAGTCAAACAGTAGAGCTAAAGATTCTAATCTGGGGTCCGTATCAGATAATACTTGGTTTACAGCATTGTAGCATAGCATGGTAGCATAGAATTAATTGGGCTGTATGGTCAGAAAAGAAATTATCAATGACTAAAGCCTCCAGGCAAGTATAACTAGTAAATATGTTGTCTATAATACTTCTAGAATTAGCACTAATTCTTGTAGGATGAGAGATGGTAGGTACCATATTAAAAGTTGAAAAGACATCAAGAAGTTGAGTCTTGATGGTGGATTCAGATTTCAAATCAACATTGAAGTCCCCACCTACTACTGGATTTTTGGAGCCTTTAGACAATATGGATAAAGTCTGCATTAAACCTTCAAGGAAGCTTGCAAAGTCTCCATTTGGCTACCTCTTGTGACAAAGAACCATTAATATTGAGTTTGATGTTTTTTAATTACCCTGTGAGCTTAATTTTCAATGGAATTAGCACATGTTTCACTGCCTTATATATTACACTAGAGCGGACCAAAAAAAGTGAAAGTCAAGATTTACGAGTCGGGTAAGTCTTATTCGGTGCTACTGGTGCTACGATGTAAAACAAGAATTTGGATACCCGGTTCGAAATGATCACACCACGGGAAAAGGTCCCGCACTGCGCTTGAATATTTAATCTAATAGAAATGAGAGGGATGATGTGCTGTCAGGGGCCGAAATATTGTTCGGACAGAAAATCTAAACAAACCGAATGTGAGCAGAATGGTCTCTTTTAGTAGGAAAAAATAAACCAAGTTCGCATCACCAACAGTATAAGAATTTTTTAAAAAAATGCCTATTTTACAGGGGCAAATACAATTTTTTGCAAGTAATTCACAGCAAAAACAAGATCAAAGTTTATTTACTTATCTATCATTTGCAACTGCTAAGAGGAACAATTGAAGTTGCTTTACATCATTAGTCAAATCATTGCCCTTTAGAAATTAAGTTACTAATTGTACAGCTCTTTCTGCTGTATCATTAACAATTTTGATGTTTTTCACGACACTAAGGCCGTTTTCGAACTTGGCAAATCTAGCATCTTGCCTTGAAACCTAGTACGCATCGAAAGCTATGACGTCATGGACGCGTCATCACCAAGCGCTTGTTCACTAGCTATCGAGGAAAGATACCAAGTCAACGAAAAAGGAGACTTGTTATGCTTGCTAGGTTTTAAGTTCGAACTCGGGGTGTGATAATATGGGCTTGTATGGAAAATAGAAGTGAAGAAACTCTCAAATGGATACTATTTTATCATTACTACGCATATTTGTGTGATATTATTTTTTTTTGCGGAAAAATTGATGAATTCGTTATATTTAAAGGCTTTTCAAATGTGAATATACTGATAAAAGATAGTTGTTTATGTGTGTTGTAGTAAGACCTAATAGTTGTGTGAATAATTCCATACATTGTAAATGTACCGTCCTTGTTTACTTCATTGAACCTACAAAATCTATCTTCCTTACTGTGGAAGGAAAAGAAATGAAATAATTATGAAAGAAATTATATGAAAGAATTATGGTCCGATGGAAAGTACTCTAAGGTAGCCATAATTTCATTGGCAGCATTATTTTTAGCTAACGAACATAATAATTGTTAATAACGTTAACATTGGAGAGGTTTTCACAGCATTCATCAAAGAAATGGGACAATAAACCTTTAGAGTAAATGTAATTTGTTTTCAGCTTAATTATGTTAGTTACAACGCGCGTATTTATCAGTCAACAGTCAGAGATCATAGGTAGTTAGTTAGGAGTGTAATGCATTAATATATTGTTACATGTTTTTTCATACAGGCAAAAAATATTATGATGCCTTTTTTTGCATAAAGACGTTGATTGTGGTGAAATACAGTGAGCGATATGTCGTCCACTTTCACAGCCCCAAGTAATCGAAGCATATTAGTTAATCACCATATTGTGGTATATGAGAATTATTTTATTCATAAGCAATAAGATTTAAAAAATAATATTCTCTGTTACTTTGCCGTATAAGGTTGGGAAGCATTTTAAAGAAGTAATCCACTTCCATCGCCCACAATAATTATGGACACGGATAGCGCTTTCATATGGTTGCATTACAACTTTCTATTGATCGTTCATTAGGCATTAAAAATCAAATGATAAACACATCTGAATATTCTGAAACTTTTCTGAATGTTTAGACATACTCTTCCCGTGCATTGTAGGAGCATGCGTCAAACGTGGAGTTTCCGTAACGCATGTAGATAGTTTTCAAGCTAGAATTAGTTTGCCACAACAAGCTTGATGCAACCTTGCCACAACAACTTTGTCGTGAAAAGCCTATGACAAGTTTGCCGTAAGTTTGCATGCTATCTGGGAGTTAACTGCACTAAATTTTTCAAATTTTCAAACTACGTAGTACTAAGACATTAAAAGTTAAGACCTGATCTGGATCAGATCAGACCTGATCAGGTCAGATCATACCTGATCTGGATCAGATCAGACCTGATCTGAAATTTCCATAAGGGCTGGGGTCCTCATATGTGAGATGTAAACTTCTCCAAAGCTGCCTGCCAATGCGACCCTAATCTGCAGTTCCTGTGCAGAGCCTGGAGGAAGAGCAGGTCGTTTCGTGGAGCCTGGAGCATAAGGGTATTGCGAAACCATTTATAGGCATACACTCTGCAGACAAAGATATTCAGCTTTTGCAGCCTGCTGTCATCCTCGGTGTACAACTTAAGCTACCATTCAGAAGAGCTGATCTTGGACACAATGTGTGCGGAAAACTCATCACTCATATGTGTCCTGTCCAGGGCTGTTGTCACAACTTTAGTTAATATCTTCATTCGCTTCGGAATTGGCGGAATGAAAGCTTGGAAATCTGGATATAGTTTGATTGAATGACACATTTGATGCGAGCGCATTCTCATTTTTTTCAAAATTTAGAAAAACTTACCAGGGTCTGTCTCTTCCGTTTCCGAAACAAGTTGCTGTGGTTCATCATTCACAGAATTTTTCTCAAAGAGCTTCCTCTTGTTCTCCTCTGAGACTCATTCAGTTAGAGCTCAAGGACTTTGTCACAAAACAATCTATCAAATCTTTCAGTGCAACTGGTATTTCACCGAGCTTTACAGATGAAGACCCGAACTTGTGAATGCTTGATCAGGATTTCCTCAAAGGACTTTGTGTCGTGAAAAATATCAAAATTGTTAATGATACAGCAGAAAGAGCTGTACAATTAGTAACTTAATTTCTAAAGGGCAATGATTTGACTAATGATGAAGAGCAACTTCAATTGTTCCTCTTAGCAGTTGCAAATGATAGATAAGTAAATAAACTTTGATCTTGTTTTTGCTGTGAATTACTTGCAAAAAATTGTATTTGCCCCTGTAAAATAGGCATTTTTTAAAAATTCTTATACTGTTGGTGATGCGAACTTGGTTTATTTTTTCCTACTAAAAGAGACCATTCTGCGCACATTCTGTTTGTTTAGATTTTCTGTCCGAACAATATTTCGGCCCCTGACAGCACATCATCCCTCTCATTTCTATTAGATTAAATATTCAAGTGCCGTGCGGGACCTATTCCCATGGTCTGATCGAGTCGACCCGGGTATCAAAATTCTTGTTTTATGTCGTAGCACCGAATAAGACTTATCCGACTCGTAAATTTTGACTTTCACTTTTTTTGGTCCGTTCTTATATTACACTGAATTCATTAAAATTTAATGTTGAAATATGTATACTTCAAAGGCTCAGTGGTACCCGGTGGTACCTATTTAATTTGCAAAGCACACCCTGATGTTGCATCCTGATTTGCAATTGGACATTTGGTGACTTATAAATTTTTCAGTTTTATGCATAATTGTTAGTTAGACCATCATTCTTCCAGCAAAAGTGAGGAAGTGATTGACGTTGGTGTCTATGCCTGAACCCTTGTTGATCTATCACTCTTGTCCCTCCCCCCCTCCCTCGGTCTCTCCATCTTCATGATCAGGGTATATTTAAACAAGCTTCTCTGTATACATAAGTTTATACACCTTAACTGTACCTTGTGAATGTCATTGAATTACCTAAACCATGATCTCTATTAAATTTTAACATAGCTGGTAAAAGTTTGGGAGTCATCTCGCAAGCATACCGCCATTTAATAAAAATAATAGCCTAGTATTTTCCAAACTAAAATTTACTACTGATCATATCCCAATAATCTAAGTGAAAGGGATATGTAAATGTTTACAACTAAGCTTTGGCAAGTGCAGCTCACCCTGCCAGTGTACCTCACTTGAGGACCACTGGACCTCAGTGTTGTTTGTGCGAGGAAGTCAAGATTAGAAGTTGACTGCTGTATATGAACAGAAAGAGACAAGGAGGAATACTTAATCGAAACTTAATCAATGTTTTCATTTCAAATATAACTTGTAAATATTAAATTTTGAGTTCTTTTCCATGACAAGTTTTGAAGTGTGATTCTTGCAAAAATTACACAAGACTCTTGACGATGGGAAACTCAGTCAGAACTCATTCAAAAAATGTTTTCTGAAAATCTCATATTTATTTCTGTTGAAATCTATTGTTTCGAGTGAATTACTCTCTCCTCAATGAGAGGCTCAGAGAGTAAAAAATATCTTCTCCAATCTATTCTTTCTTTTTGTTTCATATTTGGAGATTCAAATGGTGTGGATGGTAAGATGTGTGAACCAGATGGTTCTGGCAGTGAAAGCTTCCCCCATCTCTTACAAATGTGAGCAATTAGCACTGAAGATGTAATCCATTTCCACTGGGCTGTGAAAATGCACTGTATGGGGGCATCTGGGTTTGAATCCCAGGGTGATGATTTGCAAACGGCTTGCATTCATGCTCTCCTTGGATGGGGACCTCACTTAATTGACAGTTGCAATTCCTGCTGTCTTTGATCTGTCCTTGTCATTGAATGGCACAATAGCATGACCATTTATTAGTGACGAGACCTTAGCAAAAAAATCATGTATATATGTACTATGTGATGTTATTTTGTATGGATTGGCATGAGACAAATCAGTTTCTGGCTGGGATTTTCACTTAACATCCTTTACTTAGCCTCATCTGAATAACATGAAAATCCATTGTATGAACAGTAAGTGCAAATATGACATAGATAATTTCTTGTACATAATGTATTGATTTTATATTTAGGTTCTCAATGTGTGTAATGGATAGCATTTTTAATTGCTTTGACTCCTATTGTTTTGCTTCTAGGATTAAGTATATACCGGGGAAGGCTGTGAAAGCATACCTGGAGACAGTTGGCCACCAAGGCCTCATTGGGGGAGCAGGAGGCTTGACCAAGAGGCCTGTTATACCTCTGAAATTGGTCTCACCAAGGTAAATCTTCTCTCTAGCTTTACCTCAATTGCGGTCCCCTGTGGAATGTTCCTACCCTGCTAGAGATGGATATAAGGTCTTGATTTTTGTTCTGCTGTCAATTCTGATGAATGATTTCCTTTTATGCTCGCACAATTCATACCTGTGGATACTGACATAGACATATTTTTATTTTTTTCAATACTATTTGTTATTCTTTGGTGTGATCACCAGTTTTGTTATCATAACTGTTTAATGCCTTGGGTACATTAGGTTAAAACTCATCTCTTAATTTCAAATGAGAACCGGCGGGGGGGGGGGGGGGGGGTCATGTCTGTGTTGACCATCAACAAATGTCAGTTGTCTCCTTTTAGCGCAATGGACAGTCTATGAACCTTATTTATGATGGGCACCATGAAGCTCACCACACAGTTTTATAATGCTTTTTGTACTCCAAGTATTGACATAAATTCTCATTGTAAATATGTGCATCTAGTGTGAGAGAGGAATCATAACACATTTCTCAGACCTCAAGAGAAAACTAATGATACTAGAGTCTAAATTTTGTGTGATCCTGATGCTCACTTCTACCTTAATTTTTATTGACGATCAACAATTTTGGAGATGCTGATTATAATAAAAGCAACTTAGAATGCCTATTTTACAAACAGCCCCTTACCTTGGTCCTAAAACTGTCATCCTTTGATAAAAATTAGGGTAAAACTTCACATTAGGGGCACTCTGGCTTTTTTCAGTGACGGCTTTTGATCTCCCTCAAGATATGCTGAATTTTTTATGGTCACTTTTGCACACAAGGTGCATTTCTTCTCGGCCAAAAAATTTCCAAAATGTTCTGCTCAAAAAAGTTGCAAAAGTATGAGCAAGAGTGGCCTCCATGTTGTCCTAAGTAAGACATAGGCTATATACTCACAAATGTGGAGTGAAGCCGAATAGGAAACAATTGGTGCTCATCGACAAATTTACCCTCCTGATGCCCCTATCTTATGCATATAATACCATTAAGCTTCAACAAGATGCATTTTCCATTTATCTAATTAGTTACATGGGAATGAAAACATTTATGAGTTGGTTTTCAAGAGAACTTTTGTTAGTTCTCCAATTTCCAGGATAATTTCTGTAGCTGAGAATTCCACCAGCAAGTTTCATTCATTGTAGATCCTTTACTTTTTGAAGCAACACAATTTAAGTTATTCAGATTGCGGTCTGGAAAAGAAAAATTGATCACTGAGATTATATTTGTCTTTTCTCTCATACTTTCTTTATCTAAGATGCTCTAAATTTGAGAATTTGAAGAATTCCATGATAGTTCTTTTAAGATACATTGGCTGTATTATTTCCTGATACTGAATTGATCATTTATGGGAGTATTCTTTAACCGAAGTTTCATCCTATTAGTATTTTGGACGCAAATGAAGAGGTTATCAAAACACTGAGTGAAAATTTCATTGTAAGTCCACTGGGATTGTTATAAGTTATGAATCATTTAATGTTTGAATGAGGTGGAGTTCTGAGTAATGAATACAATTCCATACTTCAAGGGCATTGGCAAGTATCCAATCCATACGTGAAGATTACCATGGCAGCCTTTTGTCATCCCAGAGAGTGTGAGATGACCAATATTGATGGTTGAGAGTGTCATTGAGGATCAAAGTGAGGGTTATTTCACTCTTTCTGCTGAAGTGGCCTTATTAAACTATTCCTGTGTAAGCTCAGAGCTTGTTGTAGTCAGTTGAAAGGTTTAATTGAGCTATCATAATGGATTAGCTGTTTCACTGTGATAGGAATTCTATTCGCTCCCTTTGTTCTTTGTTCCCTATTCACAAATTAAAACTCTCTTTTACCCAGGGAAGTGAATGCTAATTATTTGAAGACCATACTTTTTTTTATATACATAGATGCCCTAGACTCTTCATCAGGTATGTTAATTACCCTGTAACACTTCAGAAAACTAAGGTCGTAGTTGAACACAATTCATTCTTTATTGCTAGTCATTTGGCTTCTCCAGAAATTTACCTAGTAATATTCCTTGCTGCATTTAGTGCTATTATTTTATTCATTTTGTATCGTCTGTACTTCTTATAAATTCATAGCTTCAGTAGCTCAAGGAGAAATGTCTTTATCTCCTGTTTATTATTTATTTTTTGAAAATATGTACATTGATGAAAATCTTGCATATAATGGTTGGTATAAAGGTAGAATAGTTTTGATATAAGCATGTAAGATTCACGAAGTATTTCCTTAAGTTTTGAAACCACCAGTTCTCATGTTACTCATTTGGATTGTGGAAATTTTAGAAGCTCATTTATTTGGTTCATTTCATTTACCTTTTACATTTATAGGTTTTGTTGAGTTTAGTAATATTGTTTTTTTTTCATTGAATAATATGTATATAGCCTAATAGATGTGTTCATGAGCACGTCTGTATGGTGATCATGTCAAGTGATCAAATACTTTTTTCTGGAAACTATGCCAATGCATATCGGAGGACATTCTTCATTTTATCCTTGAGTTAAGGTTAAGATTTGACATTTTAATCATGAAACTGCTGCAAGATCTTATCCTTGTGTTAAATGTTACACATTATCTATAACTAGTGCCTTAGCATGCTGTATGAATAAAATAGAGGCATTAAATGCCTATTTAATCATGGAAGGATATATTCATGTACCATTTACTGAGTTGCTAATATGATACACGGGGTGGCCAATCTCTTGTATAATCTGATAGGGAAAATCTGGGCATCAGAAACGACCAGTGAAAAACTGGGGAAAAGTTGGGAATTCCGTTCACTTTCCAGGACAATGATACCTCAGCAAACTTTGAAGTAATCTAAGTAATCATGCAGTTATTTATTCAATTTTTACTTTTCATTATTGCACAAAACCATCAACCTATACATAAAATAAAAGTCCAAATGTGGGATGGGACATTAGAATCCATAAATTCAAAAACTTGAATCACTGTGATTTGTTCATGGTTCGTATCTTTCAAATCCTTACCTATTAACTATAGGTGGGACAAATCATATATGTTCTTCATTCTGAACCTGAATTCAAATCCTAAAAGATGCCAGAATCTTTAACGATTCGGATATGGAAATCCTACCTTTCTCCTCCCTTGAATCCATAAAATCTCGAATCTTGCATTTCTTACATGTGGGAATAATAATACAGTACAGAACCCCCAATCTGGAATTCCGAAATTTGGAAAACTCAAAATCTGGAACATCTGAAATTTAGTTATTCTTCAGTCGAAGATACTGTTGTGTTGTTTTTTGACTTGCCGCCATATGGGGCAACTGTTGCCCATGCAGGCATTTTGCATGCGTAGTTTAAACCCTGGATGTAGGGAAGTAAGAAGAGGAGGTTAAAGACGACACGTACAGAGTCCCCACTGGAAGTTTGTGCTTTGGAAAGTCGCGCAGCAAGGTGTTCTGCCTCCTCCCGCATGACGTCGGTATATGTGCACTCATCAAAGGAGACAAACATTAGTCTAGGGGCACACCATCCACACATTCAGCTTCAGCTAGGCCTCTGTGTCTTCAATGCAGTGGAGAGGATTGCTACAGTATACGTATGTGTAGTCCATGGTTTGCATACATCATACTGCCAGGTTTAGGGAAAGGATGGGTAAAGTTTCTAAACTAAAGTAAGCTCTAAGGTTTGATGAATTTTTTGATACCTTCTTAATAAGCAAAATAATATAAATGTATACCAACACTAACTATAAGAAAACAACAACTCAAAGCAATTCGCCACAACCCTTGTGAAGCTGTGTTAGTATTATTGGAATCAGTGCATACGTCAATTTTAGGGAAAAATTTAATTATTGCAAGTGATTAGGCTCTTAGGTTGGAATTGCTTGAATATTAAGTTATTAATTCAATACTATATCTATCCTATCTATATCTATACTATCTAATATACTATCAGTACTATAATTTCAAAAATGGCATTTTCCTCAGCAACAGAAGATTGGCAATGAACGGGAAAATTCACCCTGGCTTTTTTTGGCTTATATATGTAGCCTATCTCTTTCTATCATTGATTATTGCCATTGAACTTCATAATAATAATAATAATAATAAGATAATCAAGGGCTCGCTGATACAGAGCATCAAGTGTATTCCTGCTTGCGTGGCACAGGCGGAATCACTTGCAGCCCGCATGCAGAAGGCCGTCCTCTTGGGGTCGCTCCGTCTGCTCCGTGCGCACGACCCGAACGCAGCGTAGCCACTGATCCGATGGGTTAATCGGAAGTGGCTACGAACTCTGCACCGCCCCTCTCGAGTTCTCGGCCATTATGACAGCAACGAAACCCGATGTTAGCCGGGGACTCGGAGGGGAAAGTTACAGAAGTAACAAGAAATAAGATAAACGATAAAAGACAAGAAGATAAAAGAAGAAATAAAATGTGACTTCAAAACCAGATTAACAAAAGTCTTAAAAACAGAGCTCAGTGGACGTAATACAACAATGGCTATAAACACATTTGCAGTACCACTTCTAACCTACTCATTTGGCATTATTAAATGGACGGATATGGAACTCAACTCGCTCAATACACTAATGAGAACAGTAGCCTCTAAATATAGGAAGCACCATCAACACTCTGCAACAGAAAGGTTTATGCTGCCCAGAAAAGAAGGAGGAAGAGGTTTTATCGACATAAAAAACTCACACCAATCGCAAATAGAAAATTTAAGAAAATACTTCTACTCAAGAGAAAAAGAATCCCAAATGCATAAAGTCTTGATACAAATAGATAATTCTCCTTTGCAACTAAGCAAAAGAAATACAGTGATACAAAAAGATTCTGACAGTTTGAAGCTTGAGAGGTGGAGAGCCAAAACGCTACATGGGACGCATGCTAACCATCTTCTGCAATCACACATTGACAAAAAGGCATCAAATAAATGGTTAACATCAGATATCTTTGCAGAAACAGAAGGATTTATGATTGCCATACAAGATAGAATAATTAAAACAAAAAACTGCAGTAAATTCATAATTAAAGAACCAAACGTGAATGACAAATGCCGAAAATGCAATAGCAAGACAGAAACAATAGAACACATCACAAGTGGATGCAGTGTACTAGCAAGCGTGGAATACACACAACGACATGATAATATATGCAAATAAGTATATCTTGCATTAGTTAGTAAGTACAATGTTTCCCATGAAACTAAACCATGGTACCTAATGACACCACTGCCTGTAATAGAAAATGAAGCTGTCAAAATATATTACAATAGAAGTATTATAACGGACCGTCCTCGCCCAAACAATAGACCGGATATAACCCTTCAATTAAAACAAGACCGGAGAGCATACTTAATAGATGTATCCATTCCAAATACCGAAAATTTAGAGGCTAGAAAAAATACAGAAATATATTCCTCTGGCTGAAGAAATAAAAGAAATATGGAACCAAAAAACAGTTAAAATTGTACCAATAATAATATCCGCGACTGGTGTAATACCAAAAAACCTGCACAAAAGCTTGGAAACAATAGGAATAGAAAATCATTTGTACATGAAAATTCAAAAAACCGCAATAATTAATACGTGCTCCATAGTACGAAGATTTTTAAATGAACATTAAAACAGTACTTGAGCCTAATCCCTTTGATGCCTTGCACCCGGGATAGGTGAATGTTTCCCAGCCCTTAAAAAAGGCTGAGAAGTGAAGAATTCAATAATAATAATAATAATTTTATTTGTCTAAAGACTTTGATTAAAAGTTGAACTATTACCAGTGCAAAGCCGGGTAATTATATAAAGGCCATGGTCTAATTGATATGTTGTAGTTGGGACAAATTAGCTATCTGTATATTATATGGACTTATATGAGTGAAAACAGACTTTTCAAAAGAAAAGTTTTATTATTGATAAATTGAATTGCTCTAAAATTGTGAAAAATAACTGATTCCAGCTAACACACACGATTCTGTAATGCAAATGTGAACTTTATTTTTGTTTGCCACTGTTTAACTTTAGTAGATTTATGATTTTTGCAAAAATAAATGTAGAGGTGAAATTGGTAAGGTTGTAAAGCAAGGTAAAATTGGAAAGCTGCAGTTGGAAAGCATTAGCAGCCTCTATATTCTAAGTGCACTCAGTGTAAAGATATTATTTGAAAAAAGTTTTTAGTACTCTGAAAAGTAAAAAGTAATAACAATTTCCAGATAAAATGTGATTCTGCATGCTGATAAAAACTAAACCTTAGGGCTCCTCCAATAAAATTTATAAATGGCAAATGAGAGTAACTTTGTTATTCCACATACATTTTATTTAAGAGGACCCAGAGTATGTCATGCCACATCATCATCAGGTCTGCCAGGATGAGGTTAGAATGTGCCGCATCGAAACCTGTGTTGTCTTAAATAAAATTTATGCGGAATTACAAAGTTTCTCTCATTTAAATGCTGAGTAAATTCCATGAAGCCATGCCTAAGGCAACCAAAAATTTACTAACTTCATAACTTGTGTAATTATAACTATAAAGGCCTAGGTCTACTGGACATGTGGCAGTTGAGACATAATAACAACGGTTATAGTCTTCGGAACGTGAGTAAAAAAAAACATTTCAGAAAAAAAATTTATTGCTTAATAAATTGGTCTACAAAGTATAAAAATCATGTTTTCCAGCGAAAATGTGATTCTATTGAAAAGAAAACATTCTGTGCTATTGTGAAACTTAATTACATTTATAAGATGTGTGCTCATAAATATAAAGGCCAAGGTCTAATCGATATGCTGCAATGGGGACATAGTAATAGCAACTGTATATTTTGCAGTCCTTGAGTAAAAATTGGCTTTTCAGAAAAAAGGTTTTATTGTTCAATAAAATGCTCTCAATTTATGTTTTCCAGCAAATACTACTGTTTAAGCTGGCGGTAAGGTGGCCATCTTTGTGAGAGGGATTGGGAAAGTTTGTGCATTGTTTGCGCATCACTGCCAGCTCAAGCCCACTGCAATACTTGTTTGTTTATTAACTCATTAAACATCAATGTCTCAGTGTGGATAAATATGGTAAATTGTTATTTAATACTATTTAAATGAGCTTCAAGCAATACCAAGATCTTTGAAGGATTATTATTTTGGGCATTGCTGTGTTTTATTCAATTTTTAAACTCAGGATGTTGCTTCTCTTACTGGAAGGTCACCTAGAGGATGACTGTTTACCAGCTTCACTTTGGTCTTATATAGAAGCATCGATGTCCGTAGCACCATTGTTGGGCCGATTTGAATCTTGTGCAGGAGACATTAGCCGTTGGGCTTTTGCAGGAGCCAGGAGCCAACTTGTGTAATCATAAATGTAATTGTCAAGGTCTAATCGATATGCTGTAGTGGGGACGTATTGGTAACCCAATGTAAAAACAGACATTTCAGAAGAAAAGGTTTCATTGCCAAATGAAGTGCTCTGAAAAGAAAAATATGACGTATCCATCTAACAGTCGATTCTGCATGCAAATAAAAACTTAATCTTTGGGCCTAAATGTTAAAATGTTATAAAATTTATAACTTGTGTAATCATTTATTTAAGGTCAAGGTCTAATCGATATGCTAAAGTTGAGAAGTAAAAGCGATCCTAACATTCTATGGACCTTGAGTAAAAACAGACTTTTCAGAAAAATTATTTTGTTTAAAAATGCAGATTTTGTTTAAATGTTTTTTGTTGTCATGCCGTGATGACAATAGACGACTCGTACATTGAAATGTTGGCCAAAATGGAGAGTTTGACCCAAGAGTGGGAAACCCTAGTAACTTTCAACATCACAATATGATGGGAAATCCTTAGATCTTTCTTTAGCCACCTCTTCTGGGAGGAAATTCACAACAGAATTTGCCAACTGGAAAAACTGCAAAAGGAGAGGGCGAGGCTCTTTAGCTCTCTTGCTTTCCTCCTATGTTGTCATGACGAAGAGACCATATCAACTTTTGCTGTTGTCCGGTCATCCGTTGATTAACCTGCTGTTCAATGGATCCTTAAGTGGGCTAGCATGGCCATTGTCCTTGAATGCATCCAAAACATGAGAAAGCACCTGGACCAGTGTGTTACGACACTCTAGGTGCTCAACCTTCATTGTGCAGCAACCCTTTATCCATGGTTTGGGAGTATATTGACCGTGTTACAGCAACCATGGGGGAGTTACTGCTCACAAAGACACCGAAAGACAAAAAAGGAAATCAGTAAGCTGCTAACCTCCAACATGGTGGATTAACTAGTGGATTCCCGCAGGCTGGTGATCAATCTCAGTAACCAGAGTATTGACAAGCCCACAATTTCAGTTCCATCCAAGGGGCTGAACTTTGCTCCCTCTCCCAGAACTATACCCTATGGCGACTTTGTTGCTGGAATAGAACCTGCCGCCAAAAAGCTTCCTGATGGAGACATGGCGGAGGAGGTCAGAGCTGAGATTTCCATGGCCCTGAAAAGGGCCTAGCTGCCCAGAGCAAATATCTGCAAGGACTAGCCAACCGCTATTCGTTCGCTGCGGAACAACAAAACAACCACAGTCTTACTAGCTGACATAGCAAACACCACCATCTTGATGAGCTTTGAATATTACAACCAAAATATTCAGGAGATCCTCTAAGACCAAGCATACTGGAACATACCTCATGATCCCACCAACTCCGTTACCAGGAAAACAATTGCTTTGCTCAAGAGTTTTAGGCTACCAACAGATACCAACATGAACCTGCATCCTCCAGCACCAGCTCCTCCAAGGCTCTTTGGTTTAAGGAAGGCATGCCTCTGAGACCGATTGTGAGTGCCATTGGATCACCCACCTACAACCTGGCAAAATTTCTCACAAGTATCTTATATCTGCACATTGGCTACTGGGAACATCAGGTAGGGAATTCTTCAGAGTTTGTGAAGAAACCTGTTGACATCCACCTGGGGGAGGAGGACGTGATGATCAGCCTCGATGTGATGTCCCTGTTTACCCATGTGCCTCTGAATGACACTCTGAGACTCCTGGAGGCAAACTTTGATGGTGAAACTCTTTCACCACGCATTGATGATCATGTATTTCAAATGGGACAGAGAGTTCTATGAGCAAGCTGACAGGGTGGCAATGGGATCTCAGCTTTCTCCTGTGATTGCCAACTTTTTCATGGGGGATTTTGAGGAAAAGGCTCACTCCTCAGCTCCTCTACTGCCAAAATGCTTTATCTGGTACGTAAATGACACCTTCATCGTTTGACCCCAAGGAACACATGCTCTCAACCATTTCCTGGACCACATGAACAATCAAAATCTAAATATCCAGTTCACTGTGGAGGGTGAGGAGAGACAAGAGGACAAGAGGATAATTTTTCTTGAATGGAAGATGAAAGATTAGGCAACAGTGTCCGCAGGAAGCCAAAGAACACCAACCTCTATCTCAATGGACGGAGTCGTCATCACCCTTCCCAAAGAGAGTGGTGGTCCTGTCTACCCTGATTCATTGGGCCAAAATTATTTCTGATTCAGAGAGTCTTCCTAAGGAGATACAACATCTGGAAAAGACATTCTCTAGTGACAAGCACTTCTGTTAACCCATAAGCATTAAATATTGCTCAACTTGTACTTGGTGTGCCTGCCCCTCCTGTTTTCCTTATCTATGACGTTAAGAGCAAATGTTCTGAAGGGAATAGGTTATTAAAATGTAACCAAGATTCCTCTCTTTGGTGGCTCCTATCCAGTACACCAACTAATGAAATGCCACATTGCCCAAGATCAGCAAAATGCATTTGGAATTCTTGAACTCAGTTGGCCATAGCGTGCCGCATGAATTATTCAGCCTCTGATTCACCCACATATTTCATTTTTCTCAAACTGAATAAGTTTTAATTTTTGGAATTGCTTCATACCATGCATAGGTACCATAATAAGGAATAATATTTAAATCGAAACTACTGTCCATATTGGGAGGCAAGAATTCTCCTACATCTCAGTAATTCAGGTTTTTGGTGTATTTTATACATCCTTGGAAAACATCAAGCTTTGAGGCATCTGCCAAATGCAATTAAAGGAAAATTTTTTAGTCTTTTTCCCAATAGGATATTAAATAATTATAATAATGTTCATATTAATTATTAATAACCATTATTAATATTAAGTACCTTTTCACTTTTTTTAACAATTAGGAGAATTTAAATTCAATTTAACATCAATCTTTCAAGATATCAGATTGCAGTTTTGGATCAATGCAAAACTTAGTACATACTGTTAAGCATCCATGAACAATTATGGTTGCATCAACAGTTTGACACTCAATAAAAAAATTTCCTTTTGAACAGAGTAATGAAATATTTTTATGTAAAGGACATGACCATTTTGAAATACATAAATCAGAAGTAAGCTTACTAGAGCAGTGCTCTTACATCTGAGCAGCAAAGAGTCTGAAGTACAACTTGACCCTGTCAGGGTCAAAGTGCCAGGTCACAAAATAGTCAAGTTAGAGCTAGAGATAATCCTCAATAATGCATTACTTCGACAATTTTTAGAGGTCTCAGGAATGAGGAGGTAATTTTTATACAGTGCAACTAAAGTTGCTCACAGGCTCTAATGGATTAAGGAGCCATTATTTCATGGATCTACTGGTGGCAGCATAATACAGGTTTCACTCTTTATATTTCATAGTAACGACTGCTTTTTTATGTGGCTGGATTTCACTAGGGGATAGAAAGAATTTACACCCATGAGCAGTAGTTTTGATCTATGGAACGATTCTCATTCAGCAATCGCTGCGATATTAACCTCTCTGCAGTCTCCTGATGGAAAGAGTATAGACCCGGAGATATCCTTTGCAAAATCAGTTCTTGGGTAAGTTATAGCATACCTTGAAGGTGTTTTCTGACTGTTACTGTAACAGAAAAACATACTGAGTGTCGATTATCCAAGATTATGTGGACCCAAGTGACCTTCAGATAACCCAAAGCTCAGATAATGCAAGCTTTCTGGGTAGAATAATAATGTACATAAGGTAGAACTTTAAATAAGAAAAGGTTTGAGTAGTGATGTATTATAATATGTTTATTCAATAAAGCTTACTGCTGCACAGTCCTAGCTACTCTGTTCTAACCACATCGCTCTGTCTTGTACTCATCTCACACATGGCCTATAACTAATTCCTATCAAGCCATTTGCCGTGTACCATTTTTTATGCATCCATGGTAAATCTAGAACCTGATATTTCCAGAACTCAGTGTGTTGGTGTTTGGATAGCTATAGCTCTGCTGCTCTTATAAAAATAAACTTCTGTGTAATCAATTTTGGTAAGAAGTCAACCCCATCAATCTAAACTTTTGGCTTGGGAAATAATAACGAAAGTTACATCTGTGATACATCTGGTGACCCTTAAGTAAGCACCTAGGCAACCTAGGTTGGAGTAGAGATGGCTAGGTTACTCTAATTTTTATTTGAGATAAATTATGGTAATTTTAAGAAAATTTCCATAATTTTCTGGTTATTTTTGTATTATCTGCACTTAGTCGCTAATAGAGGATTTAATAGGAAAGCCAATTTGCAATAGCAGAAGGGGTTAACAGCATTTAAATCGCAACTATTGCTACATTAATGTATTAGAAACAAAGAATAATTCAAAACAAATACTGCAGCCCACATTCAATTTGGCATTCTTTTGTTTGATATGAGAAATTGGAACAAACCATTGGAAACGATAGCCCCACAAATATTCCACATGTAAAAATATTACTCGAATGAGTTATATGTTCCTTTATTCATAGTTAAGATTGTATAAATATATATAGAATTGGCTTCTTATTATATATTTGGAATATATCGGTATGGAAAATATCTGAGATGGAGGTGAATATTACTGAAAATTATAGTAATTTTCAGGGGCTGCTGCAATGATACGTAAAATACTACCACAGTAATTTGTGAAATTAACCATGGTATTGTTCAGAATGGCCCATCTCTATGTGAGAGGCATGCAGGTTGAGTGAGTTTGGATTAGTGAGTGCCTACCGTGCTTATTTTTCTGTTATTTGATTAATACTTCTGGGCCTGGCAGACTTCTCACTACCACTGTACATACTACACAGAGTATGATGATTATAGCTGTAAATATTATGCTTAAGCATTTTGCACAGAAAAAATTGTGGTGGTTTGCATGCTTGAATTATTAAAATAAGAATTATATTTAACCAAATATCTTGATAATTATTTCCCATCAGAACATTCTTTACCTTTCCTCTCTATGCAATCCCTTAATGTATGCTCAGATAATTATCACTCTTTGTCTTGTACTCTTTATTCACTTTCACCTTTGCCACCTAAGGATTTTTCCAGAATACTACCGGTGAGTTCCCATTGGGTTTTATCTGTGTGTGGTATGAATGATGGTCAAGAATTGTCTTATGATATCATTCTCTTGCCGGGCATGTATCTGATTTTCCAATCAGTTTCAGCATGATTTTGCAGTTGCTTCTCTATCTTTAAGAGTGTGATTATAATTTTAAATCGGTGATACTATCTTATTATCGGGATATTACTATGAGGTTCTATAATGTGAAGAGTCAGCATGACTTGCATATTCATGAATATATGCCATGGAAGTATTTATGTTCTCAATTAGCATGATTGTGGCATTCAAAGAAACTAAGAGAGCATGGAATACTTGATTTTATTTCCTTGTGACAGTAGTCATTCTGAACTGGTAAATTATATTTTGATGAGGTGGACATTACATTTTGTATAGTTGCTTTCAGAGCTGCATCACTTGTGTTTGTCACGTATTAATAAAGAATGCGCTTGAGCCCAAGAAAATCATCACTCAAGAGTAATTGTTGCTCATTTGTTTGATGAATTAAACAAATTTTTCGCGAAGAAAGTTTAAGGTTATAATGTGGGGTGATTGAAAATGAAAAAGAGGCAGTCTGATCTGTGCATTATACTGCACTATGAGGGCAAGTTGAAAATTCATGGCTTGACAGAGAATGGCTGTGTTTTTTAGTTCAAGATTGAATTATTGAATCCAAAGCATATTTCAGCCACAAATATCTTTAGATTTTGGAGGCAGTCAATGAGAGCCCGCCCCAGCAGAAAAAAAAGTGTTCATGTGTTCTTTTTATGTTCATTTTGTCTTCCAGTGTTCTTTCAATGTTCCTTTTATGTTATTTTATTTTCACAATGTATACCGTATTTCTAAGTATGTTCTAATAATTTTCATTTAATGTTATTTTCCTGTTTACTCTGGTGGAGTCTAAAAGAGCATTGCCATGTTATTTTTATGTTCATAGAATGCTTCACTCTGGTGAACAGTAAAATGAAGTTTATTGCCTGGAATCCTACCTCTTTACGGAGCATGCAATTATTTATTTCAGCCATGAAACACAAATTGAGTCAAACCATTCAAACTGAGGGATAATGTTACTGGTGCTCAAGTTAATTCTTTTGGTCTGCCAGATTACTTTGGTTGCAGACGAAACTGTAAAAGAACATTGTGATGTTAATGTTTTTTTAAATGTTATTTCCACTCTAACTGAAAAAAGTGTTCATTTTATGTTCATTTCGTATTCTTTTAATGTTCATTAGTGTTCGAATCATGTTCATGGTGAATATTCTTTGTGTTCTTTTGTTGTTCTTTCTGCCACAAAACACACTAAAAGTGAACATTCCTCATGAACATAAAAGAGCATACTTTGAACACTATATGATCATCAAATAAACACTAAAATTGAACATTAAATGAAAACTAAATTTGAACACTAAATAAACACTTTTTGAACGTTGAATGAATATTTTTTGAACATTATATGAACATAATAAGAACTTTCAATGAAGAGAAAAAGAACATTGAATGAACACTTGTTGAACGTTATTTGAACATATACCCCACCAGTACACTATCCTTTGTATAAGTACATATTTTGGTTATTGTGTACCACTTTCGTTTATTTCCATATAGATTCAAATGGTAACTTTCGAGAGCAGCATTTAATTGTCAGAAAAACACAAAATAATGTTACTTGCGAACCTCCGCCAAGTCTCGGAGAGGCCACCATTAGTTCCTCCTCTGTGGCTCGACTCCGGCTGACTCGGGAGGGAAGGCATGGGAGATAATGGGACATGGTTAAATAGACTCTGCTTAAAATAATATTGCCACAAATGACTCTCCAAGAGGATTCTGGAAACAACAGTTTAAATAAGGAAGCTTCTAGAGCCATGGCTACAGGTGGTTGTTAAAGGGAGAGAAGAATCAACAAGGATAATTCGAAAAAGAGAGTCTTTGCGAGTGACTGTTAGCGAGCGAGCGAGTGTTACGGTCTGTACACTTTTGGTGAAATATATATGTTAAGAATGCTCCTTGAAAAGATTAACTAGTTTTGTACCCATGCTTTTAGCAACATGTTTGGAATATATTGGTATGAAAAATATCTGAGACGGAGGAGAATATTTACTACCGAATATAGAGGTAGTTTTCACGGGCTTCTGTAAATTATGTAAAATACCTCAGTAATGTACAAAAATTGCCGCAGAATTTTACAGAATGTCCAATCTCTGAAGACATAGCCTATTTTGCTCCTAAGCCTCCAGCTTTTACCCGCTGCTTTGATATTTTTTTGTTTCTAGTTTGCAGTAGTGGGTGCATGTCTCATCCACAGTACCAAATAGATGGGAATTTGTAAACTGTAAACACTGTTGCAAAAATTCATTTTTGCACCTTTTTCTGGTCAACATTCAATAAATGCAGAACTTGTTTTGCATCATTATTCACATATTCATTGCTAATGTAAAATGAACTTCCATCATTCTTCTGAAATGACTGTGGCCTAAGCTGTCTCTCATGCCTTCAATCACTGATCACCCTTTATATATTCTGCTCCTTCTCTTTGTTTTCACCTTGTTGATGCAGTTATCCACTGTCATTTGTTGGAATTGTCTTCAGGAGAATTTACGACCATATTAAGATTCAGCCAACCAATTAAAAACCTTTAAAATGGAAGGTAAAGACCCTCTAAAAAGTTGAACTTTGAATGAATTTCCACAGGAGATAATCTGTCCAAATGAAGAATTTCCTCATGAAAAAAGAATGCAGTTATTCCATTTTAACAAGACACACACAATCTATTTTAAAAGACCATAGAAAGAAAACTATTTGATGGGTGTACTTGAAACTTGACTAAGGTTTTTGTGACACAAGTACCAACTAAATAAAAATAAAAAACACTTCAGTAGCAATGTCATCTTTATGCTAAACTGAGAACTTTTCACCTTATCATTGCATTTGCATGGTAAATTGTGGGGTGTGAGGAAGAAATAGCTTGGAGGAGGAATTTCATTCCTAAGTATGCATTGCAAAAGGCACCCTGGGAAAACTTCTTGTTAATGTCATAATGAATATCTATTTGGAATAAATGTTAAAACTGGACTCTGTGGTCATAAATGTTGTAGGGAATCGCATTGGCTCCTTATAGGAAAGACTTGTGAATTATACCCATGCATAGAGAATTTTGTATGTTATTTGTTAAAAACTAAGGGGAATCCATGTGAACCATATGGACTTTCACTCAATTTCACATAAAATTCTCATAGAATGGAGAATGTTCAAGGCGACAGAAAGTATGTAAAATCCATGACACCACCCTACGCTATCCAAGTGAAAGAACTATGTACTCCTCCATCTCTGAGATTTGGATTTCACTTTCACTGCACTGGTCATTTAAACTAATGCTCTCCAACAACTAGTTACTGGCCATTTTTTGCCCTTTTCAATAACATTTTTGGAGGTTCTACATTCTGTACAAACATGTCTCTCACATATTTGGATCACTTTATTTTTCTTCTTTAATGTTGTGTTCCCATTATTAATATATGATAAGTGGAAAGGTATATAGATTTTTTCTTGTCCTAGTATGTTTTCATAAAAACAAAAAATTGAAATAATTTTACTTGTTTGAAACTGCTCCGGACTAAATGGTATTTTCAACATTTTTATATCATAATTGAGATATCCTCTTTACAATATAATTTTCTGTGACTAAATTATCTGCCTATTTTCTCTCAAGGCATATTTTATTGAGATTTTTAGTTTGAAATTAAATATCTTTATTTGGTTCTATCTTTTTGGCACAATGATTTCCTCCAAATTATGGCCAGAAGGGTTAAAACACTTAATGCATGATGACATTCATATTCTGTTTTAAAATGGTGCAAAAATCTGAATTGACGTGTTTAAGTAGCCTCCATTAGGTGGTGACATCAGTGTGCAGACTAATGGACGTGCTGTTTACTGATTGTCCAACCAACATAAATCTCTTCTTCAGCTGGTACTTAAACCTCACTACTTTTAATTAACCCATTTCCGCCCATATGGCTATACCCTGTTGCATGAGTGTATGATGCTCTGGAGGGGAACCCCAAACTTTATCCTAATCAACTGGTCAACACTACATTGTTCAATGTCACAATCACCAAAATATTTTGCATGAGTACTTTAGGTGGCCTTATGAGTGAAATACCATAAATTCATCAAATTTGTTAACAAAACTTTTTCTGGGTGGAAATGAGTTAATTACCTTCTTTCCCCAGTGGCTAAGTCTTATGTGCCAATTGCAAAATAAAACAGATTTAACTACTGGTTCTATTTTATTCAGGCTGATCACTCTGTTGTATTGACGAGCTGGAATAGTCTTAAGAAAATATAGGCCAAAATATTAAGGCATTGCTAGTAGATTTTGTCATCCAAGAGTTAGCACTTATTTTGAAGTCATGAGTGTAAAATCCCCCATGCTTTAATTCCCTCTCAGCCAATATATGAGCTAAGGCTGTTTAACAGCCCATCTGCCACACATTATTTCTGCCAATCTCTGTCATAGGAAGCTTTGTGTGATGATCTTGGCTCAATTTATATTGACTTTGCCTTCTACTCTTTTATAAATGCTTTCATTTGCTATTTTACTTCTACCTGCCCTGTGAAGCAAGTTCGACGAAGAAAAAATTTAAGTTTTTAATATTTTTTGAGGGGTTGATAAAAGCCAGAAAATCTCTGTACAGCCTGCACCACTAGTGTAAATATTTAGATCCCTCTTTCAAATATATGTACATGCTGAAGATGAGGTTACAATGGGGGTAAATATTTTGAGGTAATCTAGCATTATGGTGAAAGCTGTTTGGGGCTCAAGTCTGCATCATGGGTTGCCTCAAATGGGAGAAAGAGTATTTTCTCAAACTTTTCTCCCATTCCAAGTCTATGATTGAGCAGAGAAGAGTCAGCTATCTGAACTGGAAGGAGAAAAATGAGGGTATGAAAAGAAATGAGCTCATTGTGGAATAAATTTTGGCAACCTACGTCTGAGAACCATTGACATTGCCTGTATCTTGGTAGGGGGTGCTTTAGTTATTCAGCTTTGTCTACAAATACATATTCTGAAAATGAATATCTGTGATATGGCTTTCCACTATCGCAAAGTTTGCTTGAGTCAGATCATGAATACCAATTGTGCTCTCAAGTTTTCATTATTGTTCATCTTGGTTTGTTAAGTTTTACACTGGTGGGGCAAACTTTATTGGAATTGCATTGTTGAAATGTTTATACGTGGACATAACATTGAATAATTGCCTAAAATATGATATGTAATGCAATTATCAATAACAATGCAGTCCAATTGATGAACACATTTATTTCATGGATTGCAAGATTAATGGATGATTTAGGTGATTGATAACAGCGTAATAGCCATCAGTTACACAATGTTTCTCTAGCATGAATCTGCTTCACCACTGGACAGGCATATCAATTACACAATGTATTTCAACAGTGGCATCCAGAGTTTAAAAGGATACACCCTGATCAAACTTATCATTAACATGCAAGACATTTGTAATGAAATAGCCTATAGCTGCTATTCTGAATGAAATAGCATTAACGCCAGCTGCCAGAAATAGCTTTCATTATGCTTTTGTTTATAAGAATAGCATGTTATTCTTCGAAACAAAAGCGTAACAAAGCTATTTCTGGCATATAGTGTTAACGCTATTTCATTCAGAATAGCAGCCTATGTCTAATCTCAGTATCAGTGACTCATTGTTTAACACACGATTTTTTTAAGGAAAGTTTCCCGTGATTTTATCATTCCATAGGTAATACTATCTATATATAACAAATTAAAACAGCAAGTTCCTTAATCCCAGGGAAAGTTTTCAGCACAATTTACCCATACATTGAAGGTTGGTGCTTTCGTCATTCTAGTTTATACAATGATGATAAGGATTGTATCAACACCATAAACACCTATACATTGAGATAAACCTGAAGTTAGAGTTAAAGCGACTTACAGCTTGGAAATATAAGGATATCAAGAACAGTTACAAAAATATATTTTATTTGTCTGTGGAGCAAGTAAATAGATTACTTCTTCACTTTGCGTCAGTTGTGTGAATGATGGCAGCAGTTACACACTTGGATGAATTACAAAACACTAACAGATACATGACAGCATTGCTGTACATGTCCTCATTACTATTTCAGTTAAAAGTATTGGTTGACTTTGACCCTCCATGCTTCCCTATCCTAAGATTGGTCCCTCACTCGTGCATACGCACCACTGCATGGGTTGGCCTGCTTACAATGGTGGTCAGTGGTCTTGACTTGTTTACTTGGAGAATGAACTGAGTAAACACAAAGGTACAGGACTCAAAACTCCTGAGTGACTATCCTTAATTGCCACAGAAGAGACTTGTGCCTAGGTTAGCGATAGCTTTGGATGGAGGGATCCAAGGAGCTGTAGTCATGCCAGTGTCTGTCATCTACCTTGACATGAGTCTCAGAAGTTAAAATAACCTACTGCAAAATTTTCTGACAAGCGTTTCAGATTTCTCACAGTGAGTATAATATGTTGCGATCATGAATATAAGTTCTTACTAATCGGCAAATATCACAATTAGTTATTTAAAAACAGAATGCGATGCACATCTGGAAATAAGATTCACCACAAAATGTTCCATGAATTTATGAGGAATACTTATTGCACATAATCAACTGACATAAATTGAATGAATGTAAATATTGGTGATGAACATCGATGAACGAG
Source organism: Ceriagrion tenellum (assembly GCA_963169105.1). NCBI lineage: Eukaryota > Metazoa > Arthropoda > Insecta > Odonata > Coenagrionidae > Ceriagrion > Ceriagrion tenellum. The sequence goes on from OY720636.1 coordinate 165,933,636, forward strand.
GCCTGAAGAACGAAAATATACTTTAGGAATGCAAGTTTTTCATTACAGAATGCTCAAATGACCTAAAGAAGGCATTGTGTGGAAACGAAGGCCATAACTGCCAAACAATGGAGCATGAACAGGTTGCATTTGACTATCTGATCGGTGTTGGCCCTCCTTTACCATAGATAATTGGTGCTCTACTTAAGAAGTAAATCATCTTGAATAATCTCATGCCATTAGTCAAAATGTAATACCACTGTTGTGATGCATACTTTTCTCCTTGGGCTAGCTAGGACCCTTGAGGTCATCTTTGCATCTCCCTTTTTGGGTGTTGGAAGGCATTTTGCCAAGTTATTGATTTAGTTTGAGTAACTCATACTTTCTGGGTGCTTTGTGTTTCTCCTTTCTCCCTCGGAGACAATTTACTGACAACTGATGGAAGAAAAGGCTTGTTCAGACACCCCATGACTCTCCTTTCTCCCAGTTTCAGGAGATAAGCATGCTATAGATTTGGTCCCCTGCAGTTTGATCAACTGCAGCACAAGAAGCTGACACCAGAGGGTGGGAGGCATAACTTTTAATTGCCTGTTCATCTTTGTTCCTCTGCATATTGCTTATGATGACAATGCTGCTATGTTGTAGTTGAGTTGAATGATTTTTCCTCTGAGGAATTTTTGCAATTAAGCTTGTGACAGCATAGATCTTTGCATCTGGTCAAACAAACTCAGTAGTCTGGGTAATGAAGGTAAACCCCTCAATGGTATAATGTCCTACCTCACTGGTAGAAAAGAGATATGTAAAAGAGACTGGTAGAAGAAATATCTCCCTGATTCCACCAATGGTATTGTTTCAGCTAAGAATACTGCATCTGAAATCAAATGTGGTATCTGTAGTCCCTTTACTTTTTTACTACATTCATGAATAATGTCTTTCCATGCTGATAATTGTGAAGCATTCTTCAATGAAAATGATGCTTCTGGTCTGGTTCTGCCAATATCTTACCATCCCTTCTGGAGTTAGTTCATTCCTCATTTAAGGATATGAATGCCTGGTGTGCCACAAAAAAGTAGCATTTAACTAGTGTTAATACCTCATATTTGTTTTTAGACTCAAAAAAGAATCTACGAATGTATTTGCTCATTCTAAATGGTCTTTAATGCTTAGAAACTACATAGTATAACCCTTTTGAGTTTCACCATAAATGATGACCTCTTCTGGAGAGAGCTCACTGATACATAGTTTAGATACGATTGTGGCATCAGTTCCCACATGGTTCATAGTAAGATCTCTAAGATTTATCTGTCATGCTTAAACTAACCTTCTTTTCTTCACCAAAGTCTATCCCCTCCTTACTTTTGGATTCATCTACTGGAGCAACTCTTCCCTCTGTAAGAGTTATCTCATTTTGGAAACAGGCTATTTGAGTAATTGCTGGAGTAGAGTTTCTATTAGAGAATAACCTTTTTTACATCCTTAATCATTTTATCATTACCCTGCGTTCACATGTATTCTGGCTTTCTTCTCCTTTGTAAAAAAATTGTAAAATCTTCCCACCTAATAGGCCTTTCCAGCTTCAATTTAATTACAGCCTTACCAAAAAATGGACCACTTTTTTACTGTGCTAAAACTGACAATCATATACCTCCAAAACTGGAATGAATTTCTGCTCTGAATAAATTTAAAACCTAGCCAAAGGCCTTTCTACATCTACATACTACCCTGCGAGTTGCCGCATGGACGTGTGGCAGGGGGTGTTAGGACCCCAGCCATGTAAAGATGTAAGGTTTTGGGAGGAGAAATGGTGACGTGTATTATGGGAGTGTATTTAGAGGAGCTCAGTTTTTATTGTGGTGCTTATTGTGCATGGAATGTGTTGTGTCAAGGAAAACATGCATGAAAGTCCAAATACATTTCCTTTATTGGACAACAATGCTTTGCAAGGCTTGACAATATGTGATGCCAGCGGATCACATCTCGTGTCAGGTTGTTCACGTTTTCCACCACTGACTACCGACACCCATTATCCCGCCTTCAGTTCGACCCCCCCATTCCGTCGATACCACTTCGATATAACGAACCACTCTGATATATCGAAGTAGATGCCATCTCTTCAGAAAGAATGAGTCTGTCTACCTATCTGTTCGGCAGTGTATCCCTCTTATTTTGTCACTTCTGTCAGACCTAGAGATGTACTGAAGAGTCATGATAATATTCTCTAATTTTCTCTGAAAAATATCAGTTCTGAATTTATCAAGCAACCTAAGCCTAGCGGGTTGCCTCCGAATCTCTAGGGGCTCCCACCTAAATCCCTCTGAAAGTTGTCAGACACTATATGTCTGCTCGTAACATTCTCTTACGAAGAGTGCTGCTTTCTTTATATTTAATTAATTTTTTGGTTAAATCTATATGATAAGGTTCCCAAATGCTCATGGAGTATTCAAGGTGTGGCCTAACCAGAGTGAAGGAGTACCTCTCTTTTACTTTTTCATCCAAGGACCATCCTATTTACACTTAACAAAACCTAGTTTCTTTAATGCTGTGCCACATATGTTTTATGTGTGTGTTCCCCATGATATATCAGAAGTTAAGGTAATTCCATGATATTTTACTGTATCTGAAGATTTTATGTATCTGAAGATTGCTCCACTCACAGTATAGTATTTCTTCTAAAGCATGAGTTTTACAGCATCTCTGAATACATACAGTTGTAATTTTGTTTGTATTTTTATTTATTTGATGCCACCAAATGTATGTATGACTCCATGGAATGAATTATTATAATTAGGTATAAGTGTATGTAAATATCTCAAGAATGAGTCTTTGTTCCTATCTGTTAGTCAATGTGTCTCTATTATTTTATCGCTTCAGTCAGACCTAGAGATGTAGTGAGGTGTCATGATTATATTCTCTCTGTTGCTCTGAAACACATCAGTTATGAATCACTAAAGCACATAGCTAGGCTTAGGTTGCTTGAGAAATTGAGTTATCTCAATATTGAATAGGTATCTTTTCCTTTCCCCAGCATATTTAGTTATATTTTTATTCAGCTTATATTGTAAAGAAAATATTTTCTTAGTCTTCACCCAAATGACGTGAAGTGTGTATTATATGCATACATTTGACATTAGTAATAGATCTTTTCATAGTAATTTCCTTAGTTTATCTTGATACTTCAAAGCAACTATGTATTGCTTTAATTTTTGATCTAGTGAAAAAACTGCCTTTTGTTTCATTTCCTTAAGCCATTGCTCCCATTATAATGAATGCTCCTCTGAAGGTGCTCATTAATATTTCAGGGTTGATAATGCTTTTCTTGGGATTGTCTCAGACATGTAGCTTAATATTTTACTTAGATGTTATTGTTATTGGTGAAAAGAATAAATAGTATCTCCAAAGGTCAAAAAGGTATGTTATCTTGGATCAGCTCCTCTTCGTGGACTTTGTATGCATACTTCATCATATTGATTGGTTATAGCATTCATAGGTTTTTTTCTGCTCCAATATTTTATAGGCATAATAGTGATTTTTTTGTGTAGTCAACCAGTTAATGTTGAAAATGCCTTTTCAGCTCATCTTTTGCTCAGAGTGAAGCAGTAAAACTCTCACCTAGTAAACCAGAGAAGTTTTTACTTCAAGGAGTCTATTCACCATCTGATGAAGGAGGAAAGTTTGGACTAGACCGGGAGGCTGAAATTGTTGCAACTGTCTTAGCAGAAACCCCTAAGTCGACTTCTGAGTTTGAGGTCAGTCCTGAGAAATTGTACCTACTCTTCTTGTGATAGTTTTACAATCAATGTGAGGAGCAAATGTGAAGGTCATGATCGTTGTGTCAGCTGTGTTTTTGAATGGAAAGACTAATTGTTATTCCCCGCACTGCATGTTATTCACTGGAGCATGTCCAGACACTGAGTCGTGGGTCATATCCTAATTCAGATTGTGTTGTTCTCAGCAAAGCTGCTGTGAATACTTTATTTGAAATACATACTTCCGAATGATCATAGTATCTAAATATTTTACTTCTTTGGATAATTTATGGTTTCTTTATTCAAATTAAAGTTGAGTGGCCCTTCCATACTCGCTGATACTCATGATATCATATTGGTTCATGCATCAATTTTATTCTGGTAATTATATCTGTTATGTTGCCTAAATTTATAAAATGAAGTGCTATGATCAATCATTCGGCATATAAGTGAAGATGCAGGGTACAGAGATTGAATGGCAAAAACTCTCCGAATTTCTCAAAAAAACTCTCAATGTTAAGAGTTACATTTGAAATCTGTGTTGATTTGCTGGAAGTGTGTTTCAAACATAATGTTTGATTAGTTTTAATTTTAGCTTTTCAGTGTTTTGCATGATAAGATAACACAGAGTATACTTTTAATGAAGCACGAACTGTCGCCAACCCTTCTGCCAGCCTTGTCAGGCAATAATGACGGTCTTAATACACTGGGCCATGTATGTAAATAGATATATTTGACAATTGCAACAAGTGACTGCTAACCATTCCCATTTGAATTTTTGAGCTCTCTTTTTCATGTGTGTGGAAGTCAATGCCCATTGTTCCTGTTGATATTTATTGGTGTTTGGTATGTCTCAGTAGCTTCACAGATTAGGTGTCAAAAATATTGTGTTTCTTTAGCCAGATGTTTAGTTTCATTCAATCCTATAGTGTGTGTTTGCAGTAGACATGTTTTACATGAGGGCATTGTGGTACCAATCTCTCTTCCATATCACCCATTATTGCTCCTCAATATGTTCACTCTATGAGTGGCCAGATCCTCCAACATATATTCCTCTACTACTACACGCAGGGGCGATCCCAGGGGGGGGGGATATGGGGATACATCCCCCCCGAAAATTTAGGGTTTTACAAAACAATTTTAACAACTAGACGTAGTTATCAAATACAACATTGAACACTCTGATCACTGAGGTTGTATCCCCCCCAAAATAAAGTCCTAGGATCGCCCCTGACTTCATGGGATTTCATACATGCCTCTTTGTATGAATGAATTTCCCATTTGAGCAATGTAGATTTCCCTCCAAGCAGTGGGCACTTCCATCAGAGCTCAGCACTCACCCTATTTATGGCTATTGACCATTACTTCAGTGGCCAAGGATGAGATTTGCTGTGGAGGATTTCCACTTCCTTTTCGTGAGCACATAGATCTCAAACAAGATGATTGAATCAAAAGCATTCAAAGGGACTCCTTTGCATTTTTCAATTGTTAGAGATGTTTTACTTATTCCCTTTGTTGGGCATTGAGCCATAAACTTCCCACTGCGAATCGAGTTTAAGATCTGCAGCCTCCTTGGTTGTCACTTGCATTTGTTCATGGGGCAATCCTTCCTCAAGTGTGCATCATGGGGTGAAAGTCCTCATCCTCGGGCCAGCCTTTTTTGCTTCTTCTCAATGCTCAGGGAGACCTTCATGGTCACTTAGTATGGCCTCTAGAGTATTATCTGATGAAAAATACTTTTGGGAATCCTGGATATTTTTTGGCTCATCACTGAAGTGGGTGTGGGGATTCATAGATATGGAATGCTTGCTAAGAGTTGGACCCTTGGCAATCAGACTAGGACGTGTCAGAAAAATGTTGCTTCTTCCCTGAGTTAGTTTCCCTCTGGACTTGGTGTCAAACAGTCATTTGGTAGGTAAATTTTTTCAGTGAAGCTAGTACAATGAGTGAAGAGAAAATGAATTTCCCGATAACTCTGGACAAAATAATTAGTGATCTTATTAGAGAGAGAAAACGAAACCCCTAATGCTTTCTAAAATCTAACTTTCTCCTCAGGAAGGATTCGGTTAATGTCATTGGGACGACAAAATTGAAATAGGGGCAATAAATATGTTAAATCATAGTTTAGAAAGGGTGGCCAAGTCAGTGGCAACATTCCAAGATCTCTTCTAGCATTTGTTGACTTAAAAGAATGTAGAGATCAAAGGTCACCAGGCATCTGCAAGCAACTCAACTTGGGGTTACAAATATGTCAAATCATGGGTTTAAAAGAGTGGCTAAGTCAATGGTAAGGTCCCAAGATCACTCCTGGCATTCCTTGACCTTCAATGTTTACATTGGGGTCAAAGGTCAATGGAGTAATTGAAAGCAAATTGGGGCAACAAGTCTGTCACATGACAATTTTAATATGGTGACTAAGTCAATGGGAAGATAAACTTTTAGAGGCTTGAGGATATACAAAAAAGGCACTGGTCATCACTGACACAGTGACATAATGACAGAATGTTAGGAGAGGTCACGCTGGTGATCCGTCACACATGCTTGATTGGAGCTTTCGCGGCTCATGTTGATTAATAAAATAAAATACTACGGGTAAATGCTGCGTGAGGTATCGGTTTGGCCCAACGTTTTGTGACACACTGCTGGTCACTTATTCATGAGAATATAACATACTGTATTTGTTGGTTTATTGGCTCAAGTGAAAGAGGTGGAAGAGGGATGGAAGTTAGGACAGGGGGAGGGGGAATGCAGGTGGGGGTAGAGAATTTTTACGGATGGCTGTGTTCCAAGTATTGCTGATTTTTAAGCTGCTGTCTCTATTGAAATGGTGTTTATTATTCTTCCTTATCGCCTTGATTGCCACACGGATGACTCTGGGTTTAAATCTGTCCACTTTAGCGATGGCTCTGGATTTCTCGAAGTCGATCGCATGTCCAAAGGCTTCATGCTCAGTGACTGCGGACTTAGTGGTTTGCCCCAGTCGCCCTAGTCTTATGTTCTTCCAATCTTGTTTTGACTGTACGTCCAGTCTCGCCGATGTATTTTTTGCCACATGTTCTGCAGGGAATTTCATATACTCCTTCCACTTGCAGCAGTTTCCTGTCCCTCACATTTCCAATTAAGTGTTTAACTTGCACCTATGGCTTGAAAATTGCCTTGATAACATATTTCCAAAGAACATTGCCTAGCTTGGTCGGTCGGTGGTGCCTTTGATGTACGGAAGGAATGCTTTCTTGTGGCTGGTGACGTCCTTTGTTCCGGATGGGATCCCATTGTCCTTGTTCCTTGATTTTTTTAGATTCTCTTGTCGTAGCCGTTAAAGCAAAGGATATCTTTTAAATTGAAAATATGTATGTATATGAAATTCCCTGCAGAACATGTGGCAAAAAATATATCGGCGCGACTGGACGCACAGTCAAAACAAGACTGGAAGAACATAGACTGGGGCAAACTACTAAGTCTGCAGTCGCAGAGCATGAAGTCTTGGGACACGCGATCGACTTTGAGAAATCCAGAGTCATTGCTAAAGTGGACAGATTTAAACCCAGAGTCATCCGGGTGGCCATCGAGATAAATTAGGTCAATTACAGTAGCAGATGTGGTTGATCTCTGACTGCAGTAGCCATGTTGACTGTTAGGCAAGAGCTTAATAGACTCTAGAAAAGAAATTAGTCATTTGTAAAAGATCTTTTCAAACATTTTACAGAATGATTTAGAATGCTGATTGGGCGATAAGAATTAATATCTTGAGGATTTCCTTTTTTCAGTATAGGTAAATGAGGTGTCTCCCACTAAAGGTTAAAATCTTACTTGTCCAACTGTCAGCAGGTAGTTGAGATATCTAGAGTCAGAAGGTCAGTCAGTTCAACAAAAACCAAAAGATGAAACACTGGAATGATGTAACACATATTCTAAGATATTTAAAGGGGACCAAACATTTGAGGATTTCCTATTATAGTGCCACACCGAAGGTAGAAGTTTATTGCTCTGCAGATTACAATAGGGTAGAAGGAGAAAGATTATCCAGATCGGGATATGTTGTGAAAGTAGCGGGTGGACCAATATCTTGGATCTGCAAAAAACAATCAGTGACTGCTATATCCTCAGCAGATGCAGAGTACTATGCCATGTGTGAAGTAGTGAAAGAGGTACAAAGGTTAAGGATGATTTTAAAGGAGCTTAGGTTATCAAAACTTGTCAAAGGTCTAACTATAATTTTGTGTGATAATCAGAGTGCAATAAACTTTGGAGAGTCTGGACTTGGCTCAGAAAATTCTAAGCACATAGATATAAGATATTGTTTCATCCAACAATGTATTGAAAGAGGAGAGGTCATATTTGAGTATGCTATATCAGCTGAAAATTTAGCTGATCTGTTCACCAAATCTTTGAGTGGAGTAATGACCTCAACTTTTGTTAATCAGCTTGGAGTAGGTCAATATTGAGAGCATGTATTAGTGTTGATTGTTTGTTTTGTATGAGATTTCCTTTTGTTCAAAATTGTTTTGTTAAGGAGGAGTATTGGAAGTATTTTGAATTTGTTTAAGATTTCTTTTGTTAAAAAATTGTTTTGTTAAGGAGGAGTATTGTAAGTCGTTAGATTGGTTAGATGATAACAAAAACAATTGAATTACATTAACTGGTGCTGCATGGTTGGCACGAGAGTGAGTTTATTTATCATTGTAGTGATTGCAGAGTTTAGTGATGGTTACATATTTGAGTGATGAGATTAAGCGTGAATTAAGAAACACTGAGTCTAAGTAATTTTCAGATTACAACCTTATGAGTTAAAACAATAATTGATAATCTGTCTGCTTAGATAAGTATGACAAGCTGTCCATCATTAAACACTCGCTTATTGTTGAAGTACTCAAAAGTGTGTACCTATTTTGCTTTTTTTAACACTAGAACCCCAGAATCGGTCATTTTGAATGGTTTTGAAAATCATTTCACTCCAATTTCCATGACATATAATTTAGAGTGCTTAAATGCTGTGACTTTTATTTTTTTAATGGGATGTCTTACTGCTCTCAGTATTAGCCTTGAGTTATTTATTATTTACGAGCTATACTCCCTACTACCTTCAACCCCGGAACCGGTCATTTTGACCGGAACATATTCCTCGTCAATTATTCATTCTGTTGGTCTGTGAATTGTGGTACTTGAATTTCCAAGTGTTAGTGTATTTCAGTCCTGTGAATAGGTATTTATTTTTTGTCTACTTCGCTCTTCCACTGGTGTGAATTTTGGCAATAAAAAAATAAAATCGATGAATGCCAACCATTAGGTGCCTCAGATATTATATTTAGAATGGTATGATGCCAGAACATTGCAGTCTCCCTTCGTTGCCGTGGGTGTACTCCATTACATCGTCAAACAAGAGTTCCATTGAGGATTTTAGCTTGGCAAGATTTTGGACGAATGTTTTATGAGTCTCACACCCTTTGTATTTGGACACAATATAAGTATGTTGTATATATCATGAGTATTATGGGTTTCATTGGGCTGGGAGATGTATGGTGGCAACATAGTAAAAGAAATTCCAACAGTCTTTCCACTGTGAACAAAGTAGTACTTTGTGCATCAGACGATCACTTTGACCTCCCTCCCTCTCACCCTCATCCACTCCTTTACTCCGCAGTCCAGTGTAGCTATAGACTCCTCGCCTTGTGCTTGCCTTACACCACTGTACTCTTGCCTGTCATATTGGGACTTGGCTGCATTAAGGCAATATGGAGAGTAGCCGAGGGCTCTCCAATTTTGGAATCCTATGAATTTTGAATGAAAAATCAGAAGAGCAGTCTGACGTGGATGATCTAGATCCAGTGTGTGAGATTTCAGGTGATGATTACGCAGTGTATGTTCGGTCTTCATCCGATAGTGAATCGAGTGACGACGACAAAAAAAAAAAGATTGAGGAAAAGTCATCCCCATCACAGCGCCTCCAAAAAGACAAATTTGTGCTCGAATCGCAAACACGGAATAAATTCATAGAAAACTGCTGCTTGTGTCATGTGCCAGGAGCTTTCCTTATGGCCGACTAACAGCTGTACCCAACAAAGTGTCGTTACCCATTCCTGCAGTGCATGGCTAACAAGCCCGACAAATTTGGGAATATGTTTTGGCTATTAGTAGATGTGGAATCCAAGTACCTCTGCCATGGATTTCCTTATCTGGGTGAAGATGAAAGCCGACCACAAGATGAGTCACTTCCAGAATACGTAGTGATGAAGTTGAGTGAGCAGTATCTACACTAAGGACGAAATATTACTACCAATAATTTCTTTACATCACTAAAGCTTGCAAGATAACTGAAGAGTTGTAATACCTCTCTCGCTGGAACTATGAACCGAGTTAGACTGGAAGTACCTACTGTACTCAAAGGGATGCGTGTGCCATTGTACAAGACTGCGCTTTTTACCACTAATGATGCAACTCTCACCGTTTACCCAGGAAAAGTAAAGAAAAATATGCTAACACTAAGCACAATGTATCCAGACATATTAGTTAGGGACAATCAGAAGAAGTTACCAGAAACAGTTTCATTTTACAACAAAACAAAACATGCTGTTGACGTATTAGACCAAATGTGCAGAAAATATTCCGTACGCAGTGGAACGCGAAGATGGCCAATTCATGTGCTATGCAATATCCTCGATTTTACGGCATTTTATTCTTAGGTAGTGTTTCAAGAAGCTACAGGGAAAAAATTAGTAGGCGAAACTTCATCCTGCGGCTAGCAGACGATTTGAGGGCAGCCACTACGGCATTTAGATCACGTGAGGTTGTTGGTGATAGCCAGAAAATATCCGGAAAGAAGAGGCGGACATGCCAGATTGGATAATGTAGAGAAAACAAAATGAGCAATCTTTGTAACACCTGCCAAAAGTGGGTGGGTTGATCATGTACAGGGTTAGAAAAAAAGATCCTCACTTGTGAGATGTGCGTTGAAGCAGGTGCTATGCAGATATCATCCTAATATTTGAAAAAATATTGGACTCGTTGCTGTACTCCTAATTTAAAATAATTGAATTATTTCCTTTTTTCTTATGGTTAATACATTGTAGTTAAACTTGATTTTGCAAAGTGCCCACCAATATATGTATTAGATTTTTATTGACCGAAGTAATAAAAATTTTGTCTAATTTACAATAATTGTTGTTTACGCCATAAGCTGCACCCATAAAAGAGCTTTAATGAAACATTCCATTAGCTACTTAAATAGCCATCATTTACCATTTTTGAAAATGATTCCTAATTAATGTAACTCAATCCTAATGTACTCATCATCGCTAACATAATAAATACAATTTCAAATAATTATACGTAAATGGTAGGCAACCAAGTTTATATCTAAAAAAATTAGCTAAAATCCATTGCCTAACATTAAAATTTTAAGTTTTTATTCAAATCAAGACACCCAAGAAGAAAAAAAAACAAAACTTTTCAAAAACAGGAAAAAATACTACCGGTCAAATAGTGCCGGGGTTGTTGGTATGGCCTAAGGTCCAGGGGTTCTAGTGTTAATTCTAATGTAATGTATGGCATTTTTATTTGGGGTTCTTCCCCCCTGCTAATCAATATTTTCAAAATCCAAAATTAGATTGTTCGATCAATGTGTAATGCTCAGTACAGGAGTCGAATTGCCGACAGTTGTTTAAATAGTTATGCTTGCTTACTGTGCCATCTAGTTATATTTATTGTACACTGGTTTTTGCAAAGGGGAAATATGCCTTTGTTTGTTAAAAATGACTTTTACCATGACCATTAAACTAGATTAATAAAAGATGTAGTATAACAAAACTTCAAGGTCTCTTCTTCTTCTGGTCCCAGAGTATTGTGTATTTAATAATTCAATGCCCTTCCCGAGCTCTTAAACAACACTCCAACAATGTCCTCATTTAAAAGCCAGCTTAGGAAGTTCCTTCTCTTCAAGTGCTTTTATAGTGTGGAGGAGTAATTTTTGTAAGCTAATTGGCCATTTGTATTACTTTTTTTTGAGTTATTTTTAAAATTTATATAATTTTCCTTGTGTCGTCTTTCATATTTATGAAAATGATGTGTCCTATGCATACCTGTAATGTCTCCAGGGCTGAATAAACTTTACATGTGAATTGGAATTACTTTAGAGATTTTTAAGGGCCTTGGAAAAATTCCCAGACTTAGAGAATCATTTATCAAGTAGAGAAGAGGGACTTTGAATGCATCAATGCAATTGTTTAGAATCCATTCATCCATAGGAATTAATCTACTTACTGAATTGTTGTACTTGTTAGACTCTTCTCTTAGCAAATAAATAATCTAGATGAAGAACAGTTTGAACATAACCCCGGGAGATGAATCTCATTGTATTTGAAGCAGGGTTGTGAAATGTAACGAAATTTCGTTCCACGAAGCGCTTCGGGAAGGGTTCGGTCCAGAGAAACGGTACGTGTAACCAAACCTCTTCCATAACGAAACGCTTGTAACGAAAAATGTTTCGTCACAAATGTGTAACCGAACCGTTCTTGAGAATTTTGTTACAGAAACTAAAAAAAATCGTTTCAGTTACAGTTCGTAAGCAAAGAAAACGGTTCGGTACGGAAGATATGTAAATACACGAGAAGATAAAATGTTGGCACCAAACTCAAATCATCATGCAATATTCTGGTTTCGTCCGTTTTTTAACACCTTTTTGAGGAGGCACCTCACAGAGCCGGTCATTTTAGGAGCCTCTGGGTGGGAGGCTCACACGCGGTGGGAGGGCCCCGACCCTGGTCCCTACCACCCTCCTTACCGTTACTCCCAGCACACTCACCCACCCACACTCATGTTATAGAAACGGTCATCGAGTTGACCCTAACTCACGACACCCTTCTATTTTGTATCGAGGGGATGCTTGCTTCCTAAGAGTCTCAGTTTTTCCCATCCTCCTACCCATCCCTTCCTATTGTCCTTCGCCGCGCCGTACCTACGCCTATCCCCGCTTATTTCACAGGAAAAAGCCCCCGCCCTATATGCCTGACCCCCTTGGCCCTCCCTCAAGAAAATCTTAACGATAAATGAGAGGGAATGCTTGGCAAATTTATGAAAACATTTCCTGAGACTGCAGTTAGATCAAAAATAAAGAGGGTTTAAGTAATTTTTTAGGATGGCTGCGTACATTCCCACCCTTGAAACCTCTGCAAAAAAACAACCAATAATACTGCCTCTCTTCTTTTTGAACTGCTTTTTGCATAAAAAATGAATTATTAGTCATGGAAAAGCACGAGATACAAGAAACTACATTAGTGGTCCTAACCACTTAGTGGCTATTAACTAACATTAGCATCAGACATAGCGCCTTACTTAAAATTAATATTCACCTAATCATTAGTAGATCACGTAGTGCCTAAGGACTGGAGAGTAGCAAATGTCACACCTATATTCAAAAGCGGCGACAGGGAAGACCCTAGTAACTATAGGCCTATTTCTCTCACATCCATTTCCTGTAAGGTATTTGAACACATAATCGTGAGCTCCATTAAGAGTCATTTCGATAGGGAGGAATCATTAATAAATAACCAACACGGATTTCGAAAGGGTAGATCTTGCGAAACCCAATTGGCCCTCTTCGTTCATGACATCTTTCTCTCGGGTGAAAATAATGTTCAAGTTGACGCGATATTCCTCGATTTTAAGAAAGCTTTCGATAAGGTACCTCACATTAAGTACTCTCAAAACTAGAAGCATATGGGATAGATAAAACATTACTAGTTGGATTAATCAGTTCTTACATGGGCGGGAACAAAGGGTTGCCATATATGGTATTATGTCAAACAGCGTCACATCGGGTGTTCCTCAGGGAAGTGTAATTGGTCCACTTTTATTTCTCTTGTACATAAATGATATTAGCAATGTCGTTAAAAGTAAGCTTAGACTCTTCGCAGACGACGCGGTTGTGTATAGGGATATTAACAATTCCGAAGATAGCGACTCGTTAAAAATCGACCTACTTGCTATTCATGCTTGGTGCGAAAAGTGACAGATGGAACTAAACATAAAAAAAAACGTAGCAGTCAGCTTTTGGAAAAATAAAAATAGGCCAGGTAGGGCTTACAGAATTAATAGTACGGAAATTATTCACGCCGAGTCTGTTAAGTACTTAGGGGTCACAATTACTCACGACCTATCTTGGGGAAAACATATTCGGGAAATATGCAGTCAAGCATACAGGAAGCTAGGCTTCATCAAGAGAGTACTCGGAAAATGTGATGAGAAAGTGAAAGAACGTTGTTATTTTTCAATCGTTAGGCCTCATCTGGAATATGCTGTTAGTGTATGGGAACCAAACGAAGCGGGGTTGATATCAGAGTTAGATCGCGTACAGGGAAGAGGATCTAGGTTTGTGAAACGATGCTACGATAAGTTTGCTAGTGTGTCTGGACTGTAAGAAGAATTAGGATGGGAATCACTATCACAGCGTAGGTTAAATTATAGGCTTAACCTCCTAACTAAATTTCAGGAAAATCATTTCTCTGACGACGTAAAAAACGTACTATTAACCCCCTCGTACTACGACAGATTAGATCGCGCCAATAAAATTAGAGAGCTAGATTGTAGAACCGATAGGTATAAAATGTCATTTTTTCCGCGTACCATTCGGGACCATAACAGCTGTGATCGTCGTCATGAATAGCTCGAATTGTGACAATAGGCAGACAGTAAATCTTTCTCTTTATATTCTCTACGTTATTATTTATGCGTGATGTAAATATTGATGTTCTTATTTATGCATGATACTTTGAATACGTAGTAGTAGTCTTTGTATCCCTTGCATGTTGGAACGATTGATGATAGAATGTTTCGTGGTTAGTAGATTGTTAATTGGCGCGTTGCAAGTGTGGTACGCTGGTTTCTATGTAGTTTCTGTGTTCTGCCGAATAATTCATGCATGCCTGGTTTGGAAGCACCCCCTGCCACACACCATTTGGGTTGCTTGCAGGGTATGACGTAGATGAAGATGAAAAGCTGCTCGCTCCGCTTGAAGTTTTTTGTGGCCATTTTAGCCGGGGCCAAGGCACCTGATATATCTCGGAGACCACTCCATTCTACTTCAGAGAAATCAGTATTGCCACCGTCTTTCCTCGGTATGTTTTCACATTCATCGCAGAATACTCCGCGTAGCTGTAGTAAACTCTCCACCATGTCTATGGTTGAATGCCATCTGGTGGGACAGTCAAGGATAGGTTTCTTGCATCTCAACCTCGATAAATACCTTGAAATTGTCGGCGTTCTGAATTTTCTCCAACCTTCCGGGCTTTATTCAGGAGCTCCATAACATTCTGCTCTTTGAGAGCATGATTGACTGCAAGCTGGAGTGTCTGGGCAGTATATCGTAGTCCAAGTATTCCCTCGCTGTTTGCTTCCCTGTTCGGGAATTCTGTTTATTTTTCACAAAATCATCAGAGGATCCCGCTAAGCGTGGCTTAAGGGGTGTCTTTGCCCTTTTTATGGAATTTGCTCAAGAAATCCTCTTCTCGTTCCCATAATCCGGGTGGTCATAAACACTCCATTGTGCTTCTTGGTTGAGCAGACCGTCCTCATATGCGGGCATGTGCGCGGAGGGCGATTCTTTGGCACACGGCATGAGTGCAAGGTCTTTGGGCCAGTCTTAATTGCTTCTTCAAGTGAGACCTTCTCGGTAAACCAGGGTTGGTGCAAGGGCACTATCTGTTGTACAGTGCTTTCGGGAATCTTTTGTCATTCTTTCGGCTCACTATTGACGATGCTGTGGGGAATTCCAGACACCCAAACTTGGTTGTTTTTACACTCCTGGCATCAGACAATAGCATGTCGGGAAGATAATATTGTATCTTCCCGGGTTATTTTCCCATTGCAGTTAAGGTGTATACTTAATTTGTTTCAGAGAAACCAATACCATGAGTGAAGGCAAGAGCAAAGTTGGCGTAACTCTGGAATAAATTAAAGAGAGTAATTTTAGAGAGTGATAAGGAATATTAGTTTAGGAAATGGCTGATATGTATAACTGTGAAAGGACCCAAATTAAACACATTTACCACTTACTGGCTCGTTTAAAAAAAGTCTCATATCAGTCAAAAGAACCGTTCGGGAGTAGCGTAGAGAAATATGATGCTGACTCTCGGAATAATATAATTAATAATGATACATTGCATTGTTTGAATTTTCTACACATTACCGTTACTAAAGTATTTAAGAAATTATAGTAGAGTAGGGAGGACTTCAATGTGAATGTTTCTGTGAGTCCCTTGTTGTATAGCCTGAGGCTTATCACTGTAGATTTGCAAGTGGAATTAGCTATTTTATGCTGTTTCTATGCACATAATTTCGTGCGAATTTATCACATTTGAAATTAAATGTTAGAAACGTATATTATTTTAATAAACGATGCAAATTATCTATCCCAGTAAAAATTCCAGAGGATCAAGTCATCAGTGGCATCTAAATTCCTGCCGGACTATGCGAACTTATTGTTCTTTCGCAATGTCTCCCGACTGGTTTCGCAATGTTAGGAAGTTACCTCATGAAAAACCCACCCAGGTTTCCTATCGTTCATTGTTTGAGAGAACACATAATGAATACCTGGAATATTATGCGTGAGAAGGAGTATCATTGGCTGTACCATAACTGTAACTGAACAGACGGAAAAGCGTTTCAAAAAGCGGTCCAAAATGCTACAGTCGTTTCCGTTACAACTTGGACCGAACTGCTTCACTTTAACAGAAGCGGTTCGGTTCGGACCGAACCCCTTTCTTACCGTGGTAAAGGTTCGGTTCACGTGGAACCGTAACGCCTCAGAGGTTCGGTTACGTTTCACATCCCTAATTTGAAGGGCTTCCTCTCTCCGTAATCTGATCAGTTTGCCTTAGAAGAACAAATTCCTGTTCCTGATGTGGCGACTACCTTTGGTCTATCTGCTGACTGGACCATGAGTCAAGGGGAACTCATCCTCTGTCTCACTGTCTCTTCATTCATATTGGTTAATTTCTTTCTCCATATCACTTTGGAGAAGGTCCTCAGTTCCCCTTTCCCTGAAGTTCTGAGGCATTGTATATATAGTATAAAATTACCCAAAAAAAGTTCACACTTCATTGGAAAAGTGCAATTTTCAGGAGTACATGCACTGAAAGACTTCTCGCCTGAAAATCCTCTCAGGGATTTTCAGGCGGAAAATCCCCTCAGATGCAGGAAAAGAGCTGACCACTTTCCAAAGACCAGAAACATTCAGAACACTCAGGATTGTTTATGTCTGATACAAACAAATAGGGAAACACATTGAAAGGCAAAAGGACTATTTATATTTGGGATACCAAGTAGAGAGACTTGTGGGAACAAGTCTTTAAATTTAAAAGGGATGATGATTTTATATTCAAGTGATAATCGTTACTTTGACCTTAGTGAGGTCATCCCAAGTGCCTGAGAAAAATATCTATCCTATCTCAAAGAGTACAGTGAAAATGAGTTTATTTGAAACAAAGATTGGTGGTCCCTCAGTGGACTGACTCCTTGACCATTTGCAAAATCATTAACTGGTCCCTTTAGGAACAGCACGGATATTTAAGATTAAATGGCCTTTGAAGTTCTTGCCAGAGTTAAGGTGAAATATTGATGAATCTACGATATTGATGACTTTTTCCTGAGATAATTTTAACCAAATAATTATTTTGGTTTTAGGAAGGTGATGGGTTTGTACCAAGTCCCCCACTTCAGTTCAGGCTGACACCTGGAGAAGACCTCACTCCATTTGAGAAACCATCAATCATCGAAACTTTGGCTGTTGTTCTAAGTCGAGACATTCAGGGACAAGAGCAAACCATGACTGTCACTAAGGTAAGTTTTTGTCCTTGATTTACAAAATATGTTATCTGTAGACACTGCAGTTACACGCTCAGTCCCAAACATTGATTACGTGAGTGAGCTCTGTGAGAGCAAAAACAGCAGAGTGAGGAAAGAGTGCCAAGAGATGCCAAAAGATGGATTCGACAAAAGATTCTCTGTTGGATATTTAGAGAGAATGTAACTATGGCCAGTAATGCTATAAAAATAAAGAATAAAATGCAGTAAAAGGCAGAACAGCAAGTTTGCACAAAATTCGAAAACTCTCTCGTTATAACCTGTCCTCATTATAATCATCCTGCTATTTATGCATTGTTAATGCCTTGAGTCCTTGTGACCAGTATGGGTGAAGCTAAACTATGGGTATTTGGAAAATTGTTTTTGTAAATTTGTCACAACTTTCACAAAATGACAAAATTTTTTGGGATAAAATTCCTCCAAGTGTCCAATTTGTTTGTCCCACTGCAAGATCTCTGGTGAAATTTAAGTCCTGATGAATTATTGCAGGAAAAATGTGGCATATGGTCATAATATGGTATTCAGCATAAATAATGGTCGAAGGCGCCACACAGGAGGGGTTGATTTACTGGAGGGGAATATTAAATGAGAAAAATGTAACTAATGAACTCGTACATGATGCTAAATTTGTTACAATTTTTATAATAAGGTGATCATAGTTTTTTAATCAGGAATTGCAAGAGTA
The DNA here is from genome assembly GCA_963169105.1 of Ceriagrion tenellum. NCBI lineage: Eukaryota > Metazoa > Arthropoda > Insecta > Odonata > Coenagrionidae > Ceriagrion > Ceriagrion tenellum. The sequence goes on from OY720636.1 coordinate 165,951,900, forward strand.
TCGCAGAAATGTGTCACAACAGCATCTCTAGTGGTCATTTAGCAATACAACCACAAGTGATAGCCATTTGCTTTTGAAATCATTCTGAAGATGCATTGCAAAATGACTAGATGCTCTGACTCAAATTTCACGAGACCCCCCCCCCACCCCCCCACTCCCCCCTCTGCTACCCCCAACCACCCCACCATAGGGGGAGGGGCCCACACACACCCTCCCCTCCACTCATTGGCGGAGGCCACCAGGGTTGAAGCAAAGCTGGATATGTAAGTAGATGAGATGAAGACAAAGATAAGTGAGAGTGATGCTCTCGCATCTCTTTTTGTCGCAGATTGAGTCTCACGGGTATGAATTGCTCGGCATTTGTGAACAAGCCGTGAGAGAACATTCCCATCCGGAATGTGTGTGTGAGGGCAGTCTTTGAGGGTTTTGGCTGGCCAAATGTTGGACCCATAGTAAGACCACTTTATCTGTCAACTTTACATGCATGCAGTGCTGTGCGAATCAGGGATTTTCATTTTGGATCGAATCTCCCAAAAGATATTTCAAATCGAATCGAAACCATTTTTTAAATTTTGGCAGCAAATTGAATCACCCTAAAAAATTTGCTTGCGAATCGAATTCAAATCTAAATAAAATGCAAAGGTTTTTGCGCAGTTAAAGCAATTAAGATTTTCTCAATATTTCAGGGCCTTACATTAGCTTATATATCTATAGTGGCACAAAGAATAGCTTAGAATAACATTTGGTCGTTTAAATTTTTGCTTTGCGTGAGGAAAACATTGTCTAAACGAATGGCGCACCATTTTTGGAATGAGTGCCACGTTTGAATGCATGCAGCGATTCGAAGACGAATCTATCTGATTCGAATATTATGAATCATTCGCTGTCGAAGCATCCCGATTCACGGGCGAACCGAATCTAATTAGCACTTTCAATGCTGACAATATACAACAATTATTTTTACATCCTGACGACACCCATTTTTTTGAAAAAAATGTAGCATTTTACGCTGCTGAAGCCAATAACATAGTTTTTTGTGTCATAGGATTTTTCATTTTTGTTTAAAAATTTTTTTAATTTTTGACATCATAGAACGTCACCAGTCAACCAGGATAGTCAAGCAATGTGGGTTGCATACTTTCGATAATTCTCGCTCCGGCTTGCTGCTTCTTCTTTTAGCATAATTTATTTTTATATAATTTTTTTCACACTTTCGGCAGATAAAAATTTTTAGCAATCTCATTCTTGGATATTTATTGTCTTTATTCAAACTAGAACGCCTCTCATTACGCGATGAGCAACATAAATATCTGCTAATTATGAAACTAATTGCAAATTCTTTTACCTGTAGTTGAGCAGAACTTATTTATTTATTTATATAACACCAAAAACAGCAACTTAGGGCTTTGCATTGGTTTCTATAGAAATATAAATAAATTATTTAAGCATAATTCAACAATTTAATGACAAATAAATCAAATACTGGACACAATCAAAATGAAATGCGTCGCAGTTTTGCAGCGAACTCATTGCGCGATGCAAAGAGGTCTAGGGCTGGGGAAAGGGCGGAGAGGGTGTTGGAAAGGAAGGTAAACGGAAGAATGAGGATCGTTGGGAAATTGACAGACGTAAATTCGGCTTGCGTAAAAGTTACCAATGGCGAGTGGGACGGGAGGGAATGTGAAGAGAAAAGAAGGAGAGGGGATTTTCATGACGGAAGGAACCACTCATTACTGAGTGAAGAAATTTTAGGTGAGAAGTCAACTGGCGATGAGTGGGGTGTGACAAGCCAAGTGACAGTAAAACCTCATCACGTGAAGAGAGAGTGAGGTGGGGTAAACAATGGCGTGCTATTGCCATGTAAAATTATGGCGTGCGACGTGTCATATAAAATTATCAGACGTTAATGTCAGAAAGCATATATAAAGGAAACTAATACAGTTTTACTGTTATTACAGCATGAATTTTATTTCTCTAATTCCAAACAATTTACAATTTCACCTACCCTAATTTACATATTAAAATACACAGAAATATTGGTTCTTTACAAAACAAAAAATATAAATAATAAAATGATGAATAATTGTTAAAAATATAAATTCATCTCCTCAGTATGCACCAAATAAAAATAAAAATTAAACATGCCGGAATATTTCAAAGTTTTTTGGTATGGTAGCTTGAGAAGCATTCCGGGCAGAGTCGAGGGGACCCTTCACAGTCTGGGCAGACATACGCCGTCTCCCTTCTACGCCTTTGTGAATAACAATTCTTGCATCTACGAAAGGATTTGTTGCCACCTTCGAGGAGGATAATTTTCGGGAAATGGAATGAAGGTCTGGAAGGTAGTGCAGGTTTGGGATCGGTAGCATAGGACGGAAGAATGAGGGACTTAATTACGGAGATTCGGAAATCAAGGATGGGAGTTTTTTCCGAGTATTTCTGGAAAATGAAAAAGCTATTGACTAAGATGAGGTGAAATATATGAACGCCTAACTTTTTATACCACTTGAGGGTTTCCTCTCAATAGGATAGTATGCCATCATTTGATCAAAGTGGTCGATTCCTCCCATCGACTCGTTGTACTTAACAACGGCCTCTGGCTTGGAAACAACCCCATCTCCTCTTCGAGAAGGCATGTCAACCATACAACTTCTGAATTCGGAACTGATCATCAGAACGTCTCTTTTATCCTTCCATTTGAAGACACAAACTCCATCATTAGTATAGGCATCCACAACTTCACCCCGCCTTAATTTAGCCTTTACCACTTTGGACGGGTTTTCTTTCCGGTTTGATCTGAGAGTTCCTGTGCAATGCGTTTTCCTCTCAAGCAGAGTGTGGATCAAATTGACACTTGTGTAATAGTTGTCCATAAACAACGAATGGCCCTTATCTAAATGACCATCCATTAATTTATGGACAACGTTATCAACATGTCCACGCCCTCCAAGTTCAGAATCTCCTGCACCAGCATACACTAGGAATCGCAGAACAAGCCCGGAAGTCTCGGTCAGCATGTACAGCTTGATTCCGTACTTATGCTTCTTGGATTTCATATAAATACGGAATCGCAACCTCCCCCTCCAGAGAAGCATAGACTCGTCAATGCAAAGGTTACGGGAAGGAATAACCAAGGAGTCCATTATAGAATGGAAGGAATTTAAAAGTGGTCGGACTTTATAAAGGGTATCATTTGGTGGAGGGTCATCAGGATTGGGGTTAGGTGAAAAGTGGAGAGCTTGCAGGAATCGATCACGACTCATGCATTTCCGAAAGCAAGGCATGTTAAACAAAATATCAGTACTCCAGTAATCTGATATTCTGCTTAGAGGAATAGTCACCATGTGGAACAATAAACCTATGAAGGTTAAAAACTCTTCATAGGTCAATTGTTTCCACTTCCCTATCCTTGCTTTCGGAGACACATTCGTCTGCATAAGATGATCAGCGAACGCATTCGTCTGATCAACTATTGCGTGAACAAGAGAATCGGGAAAGAGGAGGCGGAAGAAGTCGATAGGTTCCCTCGAAGACGGCGGGGTGATGAGGCCAGGGTTTTCATTGAATAAGAAATTTTGTGGGGGTACTGAACTCCGGGACCATGTTATGCGACGTGGTAAGGAAGGATTGGCAGAAGGGTCAATGGGTTCGAGAGTAGAAGGAGAAGAGCCTTGGTATCGGGCGTAGAAGGAGACAACAGTGACGTATCCAAATACCCTGACTGTGGTCTTTGTTCCTCATCGCTGTCCTCTGCACTGTCGCCATACTCGGAATCCCCGGAGAAATCCGAGCTCTCCAGCTCCTCCTCACTTCCCTCCAAAATATCTGCTATCTCCTCCTCCGTGTACTCTCGCCTGGAATAGGCAGAGATTTCGGAAGGAAGTGTTAGAGGCTGTGGATCCTGCCTCGAAGTGGAAGGCTGGGGGTCCTCCAGTGAAGAGGACGGGGGAAGTGACTGGGCTTCTTCATTAGAATCCGCCTTCCTCTTTGTCCTTCGTCGAATCATCTGCATAAAATTTTAAGCAAAAAATTATAGAATGGTGAAGATGGAGGATTATAATTCCAAGTACCAATAAAGAGTACATGAAAGTGTTAGATCGAGCTAACGTCGCTAATTCCTGACAAACCCATTATAAAATTTATTTTATGATTTCTACAAATGTATTATATAATGAAGACACAGTGCTAATCGCGATATGTGGGCATGTTAAAGCGGAAAATATGATTGTACAGATAAGTATTCCTATCAGAGGTTGAAAATTTCACCCTTACCTCATTTCACCGTGAAATGCATGGCAGGGCAAGGGGAATTTTTTTAACTTTGAAGGGTAGAGTGAATATGTAAAGAATAACAGAGATATGTAAAGAATAACGGAGGATGGATAGTAAGTTCGAGTCATCCCAAGCGGCTGTGGTGGCCTCAGTGGGCGGTGAGGGTTTTCCTGCCTGTTGTCCCGTGACTCGCCTTCTTTTAGGGTTGTTGGAAGTGCCCAAGGGGATGGCGAAGAGGAAAGAGAGGGGAAAGAAAATGGGAAAAAGGAGTGCGAGAGTCGCGCATGCCAAACATCGGTGACCACTTCGGAGAGGGGGAGGGGAAATCCCAACAGCCAAGTTGTGCCGATGGTCTCTAGCAGAGAACCTTTCCATTCCTGAGGACTACCTGCCACCCGCACGTGGCTATCTAATCCTGACCCCTATCTCCCAACCCCTCCGGAAAGGCGCTCCCTCAGCGACATAAAGAAACGAGGAAACAATGAGCCGCCGTTTCCATGTACCCAGCTCAATTCGTCCCTTTCGGGAATACCATATTTTATTGTTTCGGCGGCACGGTGCTGGTCGAAAAGCAGAGTGGCTCACTTTTGGTGTGGTCTTAGAACCTGCCGTGGAAGAAAGAAAAAAAAGATTTGGGAGGGGTTGGAAAAACCCTGTACGTCGCACATATTTGGTAGAGGTTAAACCAAAAGGCAAGGGAACACGTGCTTTTCACAGGGTTTTTCCAACTTCTTTAATTTTTCTCGTTCTTTCCTTGTCTCAGGCCTTGCACTAATGGTTCTTTGGACTTTTGTACATACATTTTAGATGTTACTACCTAGAAATATTGATTATGCTCTAACTTGTTAACTTTCCATCCCGCATCGTCAAGTTTTAAATTTATCTCTGTGGGAAAAAACGAACGACATTCGTGACGGGTCTATTTAGAAAATTTTGTGAATACTTTCTCAGGTTCAAATTTCAAATGTATTTTTATCTTCCACTTAATTCACGAAAGAGGCAGAATGCCGAGACGCGTAAAAATATAATCACTCTATGTTGAATGCTTTAACTGTCCTTTCATCAAATGTCATCCGAAGAGTCCCTTGAAAAACCATTCTGTTGAGCGAGAAACGCTAAAAAATGAGATCATTTCGAGCATAAGGGAGAAATACTGGGAACGTACAATGACATTCCGCAACCGTATACTATGAATATTTTACTCTTTATCTTCGTCGTTTGTACAGAAGTATAGCTTTGTGCGTACTCGACATTCAGAAGTAAAATGTATCGTCTTCACTATAAATGAAATGGGATAGATGCTGAACTCGACTGACTCTTGAAAGATAGCGTTGTTGGAATAATCTGAGATGGAAGACTCATAAAAATTATTAAAGGATAAGGTGCGAAAAAAATTTACCCCACTGGAGCTCGGAAAATTATGCACATAAGGATATAAATGTTCTTCGATAGTTCAAATAAAAACTGACCTAAATAAAAACTAATTAAAAATGCTATGTTATTTAATGGATGCTTTGCTTGTGTTTAGTTATAAATAATGAATTTGTGAAGATAATAAAAATTAAATACCTTGAAACAAGCTTCCTTCTCCCAAGAAGACTGAGGAAGATAGATGTATTGCAGTAGGAGACAGACTAGAATAAAGGACAGTTTAAATAAATAACATGCACAAATGGTAAAATTTAACTACAAGTTGTATCATAAAATAGCAAATGATACTTACTTTGATAAGTAAAAGAACGACGGCTCACCGGATGCTAAGTTTCCACAGAGATCAACTCACGATTGGAAAATTCCTCTCGCTGTCGGTGAAAGCCGGGAAAATAATGCTTTAAAAAATTATGAGAAGGACAACATTAACTCTTTTAAACGATGATATCCTAAACTAACCTGATCATATAAATCAACATTTCATTAAATGTCAGAAAAACAAAATAACTGATAATTTATTGCGTAAGATTAACGAAAGCCTATTTTTGACGAAAAATAACTGATAAAATATACACTAATAAACAAATAAACATACGTTTTCACCAAAATACAACAATTTTTTCTCCCGGAAAATTTATAAAAAGAAAAGGAATGAAAAAACAAAACTAATAAATAATACGAAAAGAAATACATATTCACAAAATAGTGTGTGCGAGAGTTATTGAATTACAAAAAACACGCTTACCTTGAGTTCAAAGAAAAAATTTTACCGATGCAGGAAATAGGCGTAGATCCAAGCGGTCTTCAGGGTACGACTGTCTGAGCTGTTCTGAAGGACGGGAGACCACTACAAGGTCGCTAGATGGAGGGACGCACCCTCTGCGAAAGCAGAAAGCTTAATGGTACCCATGACGTGATAGGACGTCATGCCGCAGTGAAAGGGTTAAGCCTGATTCGAGTTGATTTTGAAGCATTTGCACAACTCTACATACATGACAACTTCATTGTTTCCAGCTATTCTTTGCATGAGAGGAATCACTGGGTGACAGATAATCCTTTTCACTAAATTTTATGGCAGGCTTAGTAACTTTGTGGAATTGTGACATAGTTGAAGAATAAATCTGTAAGCAATTTTTTTTTTTTAAGATTTATAGGTTTTGAATGACCAGCATCACCATCAGAGTTACTGTTTCCACAGTGCCTTTTCAAGTCTGTGAGCTTCAGAGTCACAGCTATCAGATGTCAAGGAATCTCTCTATGTAAAATATGAGTTGAGAGTGTGGGAAGAAAATTTCAGCCTCTGCTTATTCATTCATTCCAGGTTATGTATTATTTTGACCCATCTATTGGCCAAGTTGAAATTGGGTGAAAATGGTTGATTTAGGCATAGTATACACATTTATCTCTTTAGCAGAGCAGGCATCATGTGTGTTTGAAATAAAGTATGACATAGAGCTACCTTCTCTACATCAAATCACAATACTGTAGTTTTTCTCAATACTAGTGTGAATTGGGACTTTGCTGATACCTCGATTGCGTCTGAGGTGTGGGTCAATCAATGAGTGTGTTGAGGACAGAAGTGGAGAGTTCTTGGGAAAGGGATACCCTGCTACCTGCGCCACTATCTTTCTCCCTCATTGTCATTCATCTCAAGCCCAGGGGAATCCTTTCTCCTCCTATTGTTCACTTGTCTAATATATTTCCGATTCAATATACCCTTGTATTTCATGGCAGATTATAAAGTAATGCTGCAAAATCTGGATGCTACCAATAAATAATTCACGGCGAATATTATAAGAAAGTATGCTAAGTGCTTCGGCCTGTTTACCCGATGCATGTGCTTGTGCAAATGGATGTCAAATAATGACCCTTAAAAATTGCAGCTTTCCCAGATGCCCGAACACATGTCCACTTATTCTGAGAATGCATTCATGCTAATGGTCATGCATACATGTACTCTCACAGCAACATAGGTCTTGTAAATAGGCTATTACCATTGCATGAACACTGTCAGGAAAGAAAACCTGTTTACTTATGCTAGTGATAAAATTCTTGAGTTTGCTGATCAATGGTACTTGGATGGTAATGGATCAATTCTTATGCTATTTTTGGTCTCGTCCTTCTGTTGAGGGTGTCAACCAAGAACATTATCCATCCCATTGACTCACTTATAAACAAATTTATTGCAAAGCTTATAATCAAATTAATCAGTTTCAATCAATCAAATCAAATCAATTTGTTTCCCTGTCTGAATATTCCTCACTAAATAATGCACATCAAATGGCTATTAGTAACAACAATGAGAATGTGAGCTTCAGCATGGCTGGTGATGTGATTTCATCTTGTAATCCTGCTGATTGTTGATCATCTAGATTGATCATTCATTTACAAATAGGATTGCAGGTGAATAAAAAGTTGTGATTTGCATCCGGTGTTTGTGGCCTACAGTGTAAATGTGTCAATATGATAGTATTTGATTTGCTGTGCCTAAGCAAAAATCTGTCATCTCAATCAGATATTAAGTGTCAGATAGTGCTAAACCCTCAGTCTTTCAGATCAGTGGCTACATGAGGATGAAGTGGACTTTACTCATTGTCAGGGATTGAAGCTCGGAAACTTGTTGTTGTAATACATGCAAAAAGGATAGTGTTTGCCTATTTATGTTTGATGTGTTAATGTACAAAACCTAAGATATAGAATACTTCTGAGTTAACATACCTTTTTAAATTGTTTCCAGCTTAATTAAGTGCGATAATTTAACTGCTGTCTCTATCTATCAATCACCCAAGGGTGACTTCAGTATTTTATGCGATCATTTAAAACAAGCTATGATACTTATGCAAAAGTATAGTGCCTGCATTATGATTGGGATTGATTTAAGTATCGGTATGTCCTGCGATTCAAAGAGGAAAACCCAACTTGGTATTTTTCTCATGGCAATTTATTCAAAAAATTCACCCCCCCATGTTTGAATATTTTCCAACTTGGTATCTTACCAAGAATTTTTAATCTCTATTTTGCTAATTCACAACCTACCAAAAACTCTGCATGCCTAGATAATGTCATTAACTGCTCCATAATCCATGAATACTCCTTGAAAGTTGTAGATCCACTAATTTCTGACCACAGTGCCTTTTTTGTGTTGGAGTCTCCTTGAATTAAGTATTAAACTCTATCTACTGGCCAGTTATCCAAAGCAGGATGGTAAACTTCAAACATCTTCTTGCTGAAACTGACTGGGTGTCAGTACTAATCTTAGACAATGGCTAGTGAAATCTCTCTTTGTTCTTTGATACATCACATTAAAAATGTTATCGAGCATCTCACTAAAATTTATTCAACTTAAACCAATGAAGAAAACCTAAGCCAATTAGTTTACATCTGAGCTTGAAGAACTTTGCTGCTACTTACTACTCAGCTATTCATTCATTGGTCGTTCAATCCTAAGTCTGGTTGACTGCAGCCATCCACCCTTCTTCCCTATCTAATGCTGGTTCCCTTACCTCCTGGTATCTCCTCCTATGTGCTTTCCTCTTTATTTGGTCCAGGAACTTATTCCTGGGTCTTCCTCCTCTGTGGACTTTTCCCTCTAGTTTTCCTTATTTTATGTTCCTCACAAACCCATTGTGTCTCAGGGTGTGTCCAATCCAACTGGTTCATCTTTTCATTTCAATACTCCATATGGTCCTCTCTTCTTCTTCTATGCTTCTGTAAACTTCTTAGTTACTTATTTCATTCTTCCATTTCATCTTCAGTATATTGGGAAGTAAGGAAGGAGGAAGAAGATGGGTGACAATATCTGATACAGTGAAAGTGGTGAAGGCCATTAATTGACTTCCATGGTTTTACTAATGTCTGCTTCTCCTTGGAATTTCAGATTGCTCAGGGGCACAGCTCCTCGTTGGACAAGACCAGTGGGGGGGGGAGTGGTGCCACTGGTGCTGCTGGTGGAGGAAAGTCATCGGTGCTGCTGGCCAAGCACTGGGGGCCGGAGCGCCTTGTTGAGGTCCTTCGGGAACCCAACTGTAGCCTTGGAATTAGCATTGTTGGTGGAAAGGTAATTTTGAAGGAACCTATACTTGTGTACCTATCTGGGCCTTGGTTTTTAACACGTTTTTATTAACTTGCTTTGGCGGGTTCACATACAAATTTTGCAATCGATTTTAAAGTAACTTCTCGATGAGCTAGAGACTTGAAACTTTTAACATGGCTCTGAACTGGTTGACAATGCAATAATATATAATAATAATAATATATTATATAAATATAATACTAAATAGTAATAAAAAATAATACATTATTAATTTTTTATCCTGATGCATATTTAACACTGTAAATTTTCCGAGACCATGGCCATGAAACATATCACAATGCTGGATATGAATGGTGTGAATTCCAAAAGTAAAGATGTCTTGGACAGTGCACAGTTTTTTATTTTTTTATTGTAAAGGGTAAAGATAGATTCGAATTCGGCCGAAGATGGAGTGATGTTGTGTGGCTTCATATTTCTCTTGCCACGATTTGAATATTCAAAATAGTCACGGATTTCTTGGTCCACATTGATCATGCATGTGAACCTATAAGATTTGTGTCTCACTGTCAGCTTAATTCAGATAAATCTATTCCTGAGATATTACGTTACAAACTTGTAGCTACAGTGAAAATGCCATGAGATAATAGTAAGGAGTGTAGGAAGTGGCAGCCGTAGAGGAAACTAACTCTTCAGTTCATATCTTTAGCAATATGATAAAATTGTTAGTGACATAGGTGAACTGTTCATGCATCAATTATCTATTGCATGTGCCCCATGAATAGTTTACCACTAGGACTTAATGGTATAAAATAAATATTTAAATAAAAATTTTTTTAGCATGTTTATAAAAGGGACTTAAAAGTATAAAATAATTTCTCCTTTAAATATTAATATTCATAATCCCATATACTAATTGTCCTTAAACTTGGTGTTGGTGAATTTTAAAAGTAATCAAAATGCTTGTAGAATTCAAAACAAAAAACGTGGGGCGCATGCAATAGATAGTTTATGTGTAAATATTCATTCATAATTATTTTGAATTTTTTCATTTTAGGATTTCAGCATTTTGATTTCTTTTAAAATTCACCAATACCAAGTTTAAGGACAATTAGTATGTGGGATTGTGAATATTAATATTTAAAGGAGAAATTATTTTCTACTTTTTAGCCCCTTTTATAAATGTGTTTAAAAAATTTTTTTTTTAAATATTTATATATGAATTAACATGAAAACTCTTCTAATTGAGAGATGGCCAACATTTCATATTCTTTTGTCATCCACATCTCTATACTTCTCTGTGAGTCATCACAGAGGCCAATGGAAAGGTGTGTATGTTAGGACACAAAAGCCAAGAAATAAGGGAAGGGAAAATCTAAGTGGAGAACTTACATATGTTGTTTTGACTGGAAATAGTCTTGATAATTTAAGAATGGTCCTTTGATTTCGATGGATGTGATGACAGGATGATTGTTTCCTTTATCTTAATTTGCCATCAAAACTTTAATTGGTCTGATATTATTTGCAAAGAACCTTTGGTTTAGATATTACTTCTGTATGCTGACCAACTTGTGATTTTTTGACACTACTTCTTATTACTCTACCCCAGTTCTTTTCATTGACAACATCAGCTCAAGGAAATTCTCTTTGTGCTACTCATGATATCTTCATCATATTACCCTTTCCATTATTTAAAAGAGCATAACTTATAGCAGCCAGTACATATTCAGAAGATCTTGTTTGGAAGAAATTTACCATTCTTGCTTTGGACAAGGACCTGGAATACAGTAGCTATGGGAGTGGAGTTTGGATTAGACAAGTGTGCATCCATTCATCTGGCGAGAGAAAGGTTTTTGGAGAATGGAAGAACTTATGAGGAAGACACTTATTTACAGTTCTGGAAGGATATCTATGAAAAATCTGTTCACAACCACAGACTCAGTCTCACTGGATCAGTCTCATATTTCTTACACTAGCACCTTGTTCACAAGAGTGAAGAAGACTGAGAAGGAAGGGAGGACTGAGGTGGAAGGAAGGGGGGGAGGGGAGGAAGGGGAGGGGAAGGGGAGGAGGGGGAGGGAGAGGAGAGGTGGGGGCGGGAAGCAGGAAGTGGAAGAAATTCGAAAAGAAGAGGTAGTATGGGCAGAGGTGATAGAAGAAGTTAGTGGGATTTATTGAGTCCTGGCGGAGAGAAAGCCTGGAAAAAGTAAATGCAAGAGGACTCAAGATCTTTGATTTGGAGTGGGGAGGAGGAAGGGGGAAGGGAGGCGAGAATACCAACCGTAAAAATATTATTAAAGGTGGAGTTGTGGGATGAAACGTGGGTGGCGACAGGGAGGGAAACAGAAATAGAAGGTGGTTCATTGCAACTAGAGCAGTGAGTGGCCACCAGGCTTCCAGGCTTTCTCTCCGCCAGGACTCAATAAATCCCACTAACTTCTTCTATCACCTCTGCCCATACTACCTCTTCTTTTCGAATTTCTTCCACTTCCTGCTTCCCGCCCCCACCTCTCCTCTCCCTCCCCCTCCTCCCCTTCCCCTCCCCTTCCTCCCCTCCCCCCCTTCCTTCCACCTCAGTCCTCCCTTCCTTCTCAGTCTTCTTCACTCTTGTGAACAAGGTGCTAGTGTAAGAAATATGAGACTGATCCAGTGAGACTGAGTCTGTGGTTGTGAACAGATTTTTCATAGATATCCTTCCAGAACTGTAAATAAGTGTTGACGGGGAGTGTCATTCGATGTACCCTCTTTGAATGACACTCCCCGTCCCACCACACAGAGATGCAACAAACCACGGTGCAAAACGTGCAACATGTTTCGCCCCCTATCGTCGTTTCAGAGTCCCAACACAGAGACGCTGTTCGACATCAAAGCCTCCGGCTCTTGCGACTCCCACAACTTAGTTTATGTGTTACAATGTAAACTATGTCCCGGTTTTTATGTGGGCGAATGTATTACACCCCTTAATATTAGAATGAATAACCATCGGTGCACCTGTAAAGACCCATCTTCCACTTTCCCCGTCCCTACTCATGTGCGGAAACATGGCTTGTCCTTTGACAAGTGCTTTGAGGTGGCAATATTGCTCTCCCTTCCCCCGGACGCCCCGTTAATTGAAGTGCGCCAGAAGGAGCAAGCCATAATCTGGTTGCTAAAATCGTACGCCGCGCCCGGATTAAATAAAATACATTAATGGAACGCTTCCCGTTCTTCTCCATTCACCCGCTTCTCTCCCCCTCCCCCCCCACCCTCACTTCGACCCCTTCCGCTCTCTCCGGCCAAGACACGAGCTGGTAAAAATTTCCCCTTTTCAAGAACCGTTCGTCAACCGCTGAGAAAAAACCCCTTCCCCTACCCCCTCCCCTAACCTACCGCCCCTCCTACCCCTATCCTCACCAGCGCACACGACATTTGTTCCGTGATACGCCTTGAAGACGGACTAGTTCCGAAAGCTAGCGATGTAAGTGTGATCGTCTCTTTTTTTGTGTGTCTATCTCCTCCATCCTATCCACATCGTGTGTGTGTGTGTGTGTGTGTATATATATATATATATATATATATATATATATATATATATATATATATATATATATATATATATATATATATATATATATATATATATATATATATATATATATATATATATATATATATATATATATATATATATATATATATATATATATATATATATATATATATATATATATATATATATATATATATATATATATATATATATATATATATATATATATATATATATATATATATATATATATATATATATATATATATATATATATGCACTTCGGATCACTTAAGTGACGAATATATAAAAGTTTGCCAGAGGAAGGCAGACGACAAACACAGAAAACAAAAAAATGATGAACACACTTACAAAGTTTCTTGATATTTCGGTGCCACTAGCACCTTGGTCGCAAGAGCGAAGACTCATATATATATATATATGTATGTATGAGCATACTTACAATGCCATCCTGGCATGCTAGGAGGGAACCTTCCATTTTGAACTGACACCGGTGGAGTTTGGATGGGAGATGTCAGTTCTGTTGGTAGCCCATTCTTTTCTGTGTTTCAAGAAAAACTACCATGTATGGGCTGATTGGTATGTACCTTGAGCAGAGCCTTCTGCTCTGCTTTCTTCATTTCAAGCTTGAGAACTTCTGCCTTCGATGACAAGATGAATGTGTCATCATTGCTGGAGGCTGCAGATATGAAATGCAGGGCATGCTGAGTTCAGCTGGAGGCTTTGAGTCACCTTCTCTCCCATTTCAGTTCCTATGCCAATTCAGCATGCATAGCTTGGCAAAACACAGCTCTACAAGTGTTGAACTTTCACCTCCATCATGGTTATGGCATGGATGAAATGGATCTCCTGCTCTATGCCCTTGGAGATATTGAGTCCATTGAGGAGAAATGCACCATCTGGTGAAAACACTCCTTCTCCACCTTTTGGTTGTTGGAGGTGACTTGTTCTCCTTCACCCTCTCACTTGCTTCTGCTCTTCTTGGTGGAGTTTTCAGCTTTGGCCAAAAGAAACATTGGTGCAAAAGATGTGGGAAATGGACTCAGTATCAGGAACTGCCTTCTGAACTTAACACATTCAGCACCAATAGTTCTAAGATCCAACCGGTGTGGCTGAATAAAAATTTATTAACTCCTTTTCAATTAATCATTTTATGGCACATATGGCTATGTTTTAAAGTTTTAACAATATTGATAACTACAATTTAGTGTTAAATTATTTGTATCGATGCAGTGTTGATGCCGGTTCTGTAGCTTTGTCTTTACCAAATCGGACTAATAACCCCTTATTCTTATGTAAAATATCATTTTGAGTTCGGATTTTTATAGTCACGCAGCATTTTAATTCTACAATAACAGTCCAAATATTCAAAAATGCAAGTATAAGATACTACTACAATAGTGTAATATAGCGAAGTGTTGCCTACATTGACATTGGCGCGGAAATAATGGAAAGGGTTATGCACTTTTGCATTTTTTTCTTGATAAATTAAGGTTTTCTTAGTCATTCTTTTACTAATAAATATCCTCAAACATCTGGATTTTCATTGTACCTTGCTGAGCGGCATCAATCCTATGTGGAATGGACAGTGTAGGGAAATGAGGATTTATATTTTCTTAAAAACTCTCACCCCTCTGGGTAAGCGTTAGAGACCGTTCGAGACCGAGAGAGTTAGGTGGTTGGAAAATCCGGGTGATTCTCGCCCATCTCTGTTCATTGCCCATGCTCCTGTTTGCGGCCACCCTAGTGACGTAGATGCCCGTTTGCCCTATCACCCGTCTTCCAGCCGATTATCCACTGACACCGTAAGGGAAGGGGGATCCTTTGGAAAGAGACCTGATTATGTGACGGTATAGCCTCAGGGAAACAGTGGTGGAAAGGTTTATTTCCAAAATATGGAAGACGGACGACCGACTAGGGGACGGTCGCCTGTCCACTCACTGAGCGATCATCTCAAGAGCAGTGTGCGCCACCTCCCCTTTTGCCCTTTCCACTCCTTAGAGGGGGGAGAGGGAAGAGAGTGTCTCTCTATCTCTCGCACACAGCCGGGCGAGGGTAGTTTGGTTTCGATGCCCCACTGCAGGTCTCTAGTATGCATTCACATGGCCGTTGGATGTGGCTGCTAACTGACCGCTATCCATCCAGGAAAGCTCTTTCAACGGAACCTTAGCAGGACGGCCTAATCCCATAACAAAGACCTTCAACCAAGGACAAATTTTTCTACATGATTGTGCCACCCAAACAACCACCTCCTCGAGGCTGATCTCCAATGAGGACAAGTGGTGAGGCAAGAAGTGGCAAAAGCGCGTGTGCTCACCTCCTTTTGTGAAGCCACTTATGGGAAAACCAGCAATTTCGATGGCGTATCCAGAGATCTCCAACTCTACTCGTATCTCATTCACACAAGGAAATAAATAGACTCAAACAGTTGAGTTTTAAAACATTTTTTTATTTTTTGTGGTACTTCCAAAAACATATGTCTAAACAAAGTCCCTGCTCTCCATCACACTCCTTACAATAGCACAAGGATTCTGTTCTCCTTCCTTCATATGCACACATCCGACACCTTCGGTGTAAAAGTCGCTGTTCCTCATTTTTTGGAACTTAAATTGGCAAGTGAATAACATTTACAGTTTTTTTTGGAACATGTAGGGGTAGAACTTTAGAGCTCAAGAGAGATCTAATGATTTTTGATCTAAAATCGTACAGATTAATTTTTTTTACAATATTTATTGTATAAGATGGAGGGATTGGTCAGCATCACCTGAAAAATATGTATACCCACTTTCTTATACCACCTTAGAGTTTTTCTTTCGCGGGGGTAATACAAAAGCAATTGATCTTGTCTGTCGACCCCTGCCATGAATTTGTTGTACTTAGCAACAGGTAGAGGTAAACTTGACTCCTCCTCTGTTGGTGACGTCCACCATTTCACACACAAATTCATTCGAAAGGAAAATTACCTCCCTCTTGTCGTTCCATTTAGCAACACAAACTTCATCTCTATTCTATCTACTTATTACCTCACCTTTTTTCAGTTTTTTTTTAAACAACCAGAGAAGGGTTATTTTTCCGGTTTCACCAGAGGGTGCCCGTACAATATGTTTGCTGTCTTAACTAGATTTGTGATAGCTTTACACTGTTGTAATAATTATCCATGAATAGACTATGGCCAACTCCCAATTTACCATTCATCAATGTTATCACCACACTTTGACAGTGGTCATTTCCAACTTCAGTAAGAGTCCCCTTTCCGGAATTAACAAGGCATCGCAGGACAAGACCACTTGGCTCTGTCAACAATTACAGTTAAACATGGTATTTATGTCTCTTACCTTTTATATACTGCTGGCTGGAACAGTAACCTGCCTCTCCACAAAACCATCTACTCGTCCAGTGATAATTCACTATGAGGGTAATAAATTGAATCCATTTATTTATTCAAATGATTGACCAGAAGCCTTAATTTTTCAAGCCGATCCTGACGCTCGACCATGTTTCCATTTTCAGAAAAATGGAGAGAACGGAGAATAGAAAGAAACTTATTTCTACTCATTACCTTAGAAAACAGGAAATTTGAAAGAGTGCCCGTTTTCCAATAATTCTGCGGCCTGTTCATTCTTATCATTCCAGTATGGAACAGTAGTCCAAGAAAAATTTGAAATTTGTCTTGATCAAACTGTTTCCACTGCTCATCCGAAAAAATTCTCTCATTGAATTGGTTGGAATATTTTATGATCAATGTATAAAATTCCCTATTAGCCAACAAATTGAAATACTCAATCAGCTCAGTGCTAAAGTCACTCACTTTCAAGACAGCATTGCCAGAGAAAGCAAATGGTGAATTCTCAGCTCGTTGTTCCTTCCAGTCTTCTTCAATATCTCCTTGTATTTGGTCTAATTTTTTCTCCCTCCGAGAGGAGACGACTTCCTCAGGTTCCTCCTCCTCATCTGCAGTATCACCTTCTCCTAAATCAGTTTCACTGATGCTGGAATCGCCCTCATCAGTTGATGTAAATTCTTCTGAGGGGTCCTCAGAAGATTGTTCTATTTTAAGTAGAGATGGGACGTTCGAATTGTCGAATTCTCGAATAACCTGAATAGTGAGCTATTTGCATTATTCGATATTCGAGAACACAATTTAATTATTTCACCCTCTCGAATATATTACACGAATCGACTGTAATGTTTTTTTAAATTTGCCGTCATCAGTTGGGTCTTACATATGTTACAAAGCGTTTGGTCTACCATATTTGCCTGGTACAAATTCATTAATTAATATTTCAAACAAAATTTCATCTTTCAAGTTAAGTAAGTATAAATATATATAATCCATAATAACATCAGGGGAGTTACATGAAAAAACAAATGAATGAATTTTCAAATGCTCGCGAGGTTGGTTGGTCATTTTTTTGATTCCTCGTTGCATGGTGACACATTTTACAAATTCAATTTTTAAAATAATTGGGATTTATTTACTTAATTAAAGTTTTGTGATTAACGTAGTAAAATACTAATAATAATTAAATCTTTAAATCTTCCACATTCTTATAATCTTCTTTATAAAAACGCCATATGTGTAGTATTCGATATTTGAGTGAGATATTCGAATTCGAGAAAAATGCTATTCGACCCATCTCTAATTTTAAGTTTAAGTGACTGAAGTCCTCAGGGCCCAGGTTGTGTATCTGCCATTTCCGAAATAATTCCAAGAATTTCTATAAAATGCGCATGTTATGGAAGTGCCCGTACAATTATAATTAATATGAAATTGTTAATTTTATTTATCTTTCGTAAATTTGTTTTTCGTCATTTATCTTCTGTTAATCTCCAAATGAAAATTATGGCAATAAAAAAATATTTATTGTTACTGAGATATTAATATGAAAATTAAACTTACCTTCCGCCACAATCAGCATTCAAGTGAAACTCTTCCAGAAGAGAAATAAAAAATATGCACTTCTGAAAATGAGGAGCCAGCGGCCGAATCTGATGGAGGCTTCATTCATTAACTTAAATGGAAAAAAAAACACTGAATCCAAAAATTGACCAATGTGCACACTCGTTGCAAGCAAACTGAGAGGCTGCTGTCCACTGAAAGTTTAGCAAAATCCTCCATAGTGGTGTATTTATTGCTAGGTGGCAAGACAGTCTACCACGGTTGCTACTAAATGTGGGTGGAATGTGGGTGAGAGGCAGTTGGTGCTCTTGCACGTTTCAATTTTCGTGCGACATTCCATAAGCTACAGCGATTCGGACCTTACTTTCCGAATAACCCTCATAATTAGTTTTATTCAAAGGATGCCTGGTCTTCAAACAATATCTGTCCATTAAAAAGGCACTGAATTGGAATTAATGATTTTGTTTCATGTGACTGTGGAATTGAATATATTTTAGATATGATAGTGTATGCAGGAGCAAAAACAGAAATCAGCCGATGTGGAGATTTGGGACTGTCTGGTGAAGTGGTGAAAAAAACTATTGGAGAGGTGAAGGACGTGTACTCTACACAGTATATTACTACATCAGTCCTACATTGTGTGAATTTCTTGTGAAAAATAAAACTGGCTCATGTATTACAGTTGGGATGAATGGGAGGACCATGCCTCAATTTGGCAAACAAAATATGGTTAGAGGTGATTGCAAAAAATAAATCAATGGGAATGAACTCCCAATGAAATGGCACAACAAACACGATGTTTGCATACTATCCACCATTCATATGGGCCAAATGGTAGCCGGTCGAAAATAATGCCATTGAACAAAAGAGGTAATTTTCAAACCTGATGCTGTAGTTGACTATGTCCAAAGTATGAGTCAGGTTGATAAGTCAGATATGATGATTAGATCAGTCGAGTGCATGAGTAAGTCAATAAAATGGCACAACAAAGCTCTTTTTTCACTCGCTTGATGCCACTGTGTTAAATGCATTCTATTTGCACAAATTAATCATGAAAAAGAAACCTTGTTATAGAAAATTTGTATGGGCTGTGGTAGATCAGCCTATAACAAAATATAGTATTTTAGGAAAGGAGAATAATTTATTACAGCAAAATTTCCAGATTGGAGCAAATGCTCCCAATAGGAGAAATGCTTGACATTTTGTTGAAAAAATTCCTGATACTGAGGGATAGTGTATGCAGGAGCAAAAACAGAAATCAGCCGATGTGGAGATTTGGGACTGTCTGGTGAAGTGGTGAAAAAAACTATTGGAGAGGTGAAGGACGTGTACTCTACACAGTATATTACTACATCAGTCCTACATTGTGTGAATTTCTTGTGAAAAATAAAACTGGCTCATGTATTACAGTTGGGATGAATGGGAGGACCATGCCTCAATTTGGCAAACAAAATATGGTTAGAGGTGATTGCAAAAAATAAATCAATGGGAATGAACTCCCAATGAAATGGCACAACAAACACGATGTTTGCATACTATCCACCATTCATATGGGCCAAATGGTAGCCGGTCGAAAATAATGCCATTGAACAAAAGAGGTAATTTTCAAACCTGATGCTGTAGTTGACTATGTCCAAAGTATGAGTCAGGTTGATAAGTCAGATATGATGATTAGATCAGTCGAGTGCATGAGTAAGTCAATAAAATGGCACAACAAAGCTCTTTTTTCACTCGCTTGATGCCACTGTGTTAAATGCATTCTATTTGCACAAATTAATCATGAAAAAGAAACCTTGTTATAGAAAATTTGTATGGGCTGTGGTAGATCAGCCTATAACAAAATATAGTATTTTAGGAAAGGAGAATAATTTATTACAGCAAAATTTCCAGATTGGAGCAAATGCTCCCAATAGGAGAAATGCTTGACATTTTGTTGAAAAAATTCCTGATACTGAGGGAAGAAAAAAACCCCAAAGAGTGTGAGACACCTCTAAATTAATTCCGAGCAATAAGATCAAAACTCACATATGTATTTATTTACTGTTTGATAGCAAATTGATCAGGATAATGCAATTCTTGTCATTATCAAGAAAAAACTTTAATTAAGTTGAATTTAAAAAGTTTACTTCTAATTTTGCTACACCAATTATGTGCCTATGAAAAGTACCCTAGTATTGGCCCACCTCTTGTTGAGAGGGGAAGAAAGACAGTCCCGGATTATAAGGGTCCCCTACCTGCGAGACACTCGCCCAGGCTTGAGGGCAAAAAACGTTCCTCACTTCTCTGCCACACATGGTAGCCTCAAAAATCACAGGCTCCTGCAGCCATAGGGTTAAAATAACACTCAAGAAATTGCAACTTGCAGCTTGACATGACTTGATGATGAAACCTTGACATACTCACCTTGTATTGTCATCATCTCTTACCCACCTGTTAATTTGGTGCACTTTAATTTGATATAATGTAAATTTTATGACCCCTTCAACTACGTAAAATCAAGGTTTTACTGTATTTGAATCCATGTGTATAATTATTTATACATATTTTAACATTTGAATTATTGTTTCATTGATCATAAATTGAAACCAATGAATATATAAATATCCTTTGGATGTTATTATTGTTAAAGATTTATTGTGGCGATAAATGAAGATCATTACTATTATAGTGATTTTAATTTATCACTACAATTATAATGATGTTCATATATCACTGCATTTCAACTTTGAGAGTAAAAATAAGAGAGGGATTAATATTTTACTAGCTTCATTTATTGTAGCTTGGAGTCGGGAAGAAAAGAATGTGTAACATTGATGTCATGAAAGTGGGATGAAGTATAGTAAGGCAATGGAAAAATAGTGTAAGGGAACAAGTTATTTGGTGGGTATATTCATCGATTTGTAGATTCCTGGTATTTAATTCTAACCATTCTCTGCCAGTGGAAAACTGGTTGATACTTCTAGGATGTAAAAGTATCCAGACTGAAAACTTTGATGGAATTTCATTATGACATAGTTTTTTATATTGTAAAGGCAAAAGTATTTCCCCCTTGCATACATGTTTGTGACATGGTTCTACTGTATTTGTTTTAATAGCCTTTACAATGAAAATTACCTATTACCTTCCACGTTTTTAATCAGACTATCCTATCCCAATATTTTTTCTAATTGTCTCATGTTATGATAAGCTGAATGTTTGCTTTTGTTATCAAAAGGTGGACTTGTACAATGCAGGCCCTGACAGTGGATCGGCAATCTCAGGAATATTCATTAAAAATGTCATCCCTCAGAGTCCAGCTGGACGAACAGGAGAACTGAAGGTGAGTTTTTGTTACAACATATCTCAGGTAAAAATATCTCTTTTGCAACAGTTTTAAATCTAATTTTCATCTCAATTTCTCCACTCATTTGGAATTCCTTTGCAACTCCTTCTCAATTTGAGACATGGAAAATCAGTTTAAATCAGTCGAAAATGAGTATCTAACATCATTGAAAATGAGTTTAAATATACATAGTTGCAGGAGAGATTCAAATGAGTTCTAAAATAGTTGAAAATCAGATTTAATAGAGGGAAAATGAGATTCAATTGAGTTGAAAAAGAGTGAAAATCAGATCATTATTATTAATTATTATTATCAAACAGTTGAAAATGAGTTCAAAAAGAGTCCTTCAACAATAGGTTTCAAAAGCTTCTTGTCTTTTCTTATATGTTATTCCAATGCTCTGGGAAATGTCTCTCGCAGCTTGTCTTTCCAAATGGTCTTGGTCAATTAGATCACAAACATAACCCTCATTTGAAAGTCTTCTGGTAGTCTTCCACTTTGGTTGCTAGGCTTCTTAGATTATTTTGTTCAGGTTGTCCTGTACTTTCCTGCACCTTGATAATTTCTCTGTTGATGTCTGCTCCTGCAGCTTTGTTTTTCTGAAGATCTTTCACTACTCTTTTGAATTCACTCCTTAGTATGTGTGTGTGGGCCCAGGTCATCCTCATTCACCTCACTCATGTCTGTCATTAGACTGTCTTCCTGTGGCCCTGGCCATTGGTAGAGTTCTTTGATGCATTGCTTCCATCTATTCCATATGTCTGTATCATCTATCAATGTATTCCTATTTATTCCCCTGCTGTTGTTACTTTTTGTTCTTCTCTCTCCAAATTGTTTTTCACGAGTTTTTTTGCTGTTTTGAAGTTTCTCTTCTTCATGTTTTCATTGTCTCCCTCGTAGCAGCTCATGATTCAATACTCCTTAGCCTTCCTACATTCTCAAGTGACTAGGTTTCTAAGCTTCTTGTAGTGTGTTGCCTAACCTTTGTTTCTGGGGTTTTTGTATTTTATTCTATAAATTCTCCTATCTTCATTGTGATCCATGGCTTCTTTATGTTGGATCTCTTGCTCAGCAGTCACTCTTCTGCACTTGTGCAACTGCCCTCTTCAGCTCATTCCATCTTCTTATGTGTCTCTTTCTTTTCCTTTCTCTAGTTACCTGTCATCAGCTTTGGTGAATATTTCTCTGTTACCTTTTTCTGTCAGCATTTTTGTGTCCCATTTTGGTTCATGTTTTTTCTTCTTAATACTCTTGTATTGAAGGCAACTGTCAACCTAATAGGTCACTATTAGGTTGTGATCAATATTTATACCTGCTCAGAGATAGCTCTTGCTCTGCTTCTCTTGGCTCTTGAATGTCACTCTGCCAAGAAAGTAATCTATTTGGTACCTTGCAATATCTGGCATCTTCTACATGTACCTCCTTTGCCAATGTTGTTCAGAGAGAGTGTTTGCTACTACCATATTTTCTCATCGCAGAACTTTTCTGGAATACCTAATGACCTTTTTCCTATCCCTTTAAGACATTTTTTTTTCTTTGAAAAATAGTGTTTTTTTTTTAGTTTTTATGTTAGTAATATAAAAAATTATGTATATTTTTTATATTACTAACCACCATTAACCTTCCTAAAAATAGATAAATAATCATTTCATAACAAATAGAGTCATTGTGGTACCCACATGATCATGAGGGTTAGGCGTTACGTGAGGAAATGTTCTTCCCAGAAATAATGAAATATTTTGCTTCTATTGCTATTTACTAATTTATTTAACATGGAAATCCTCTAAACAAGTTTTGTCCTTGGCAAGGTACAGTTACACGTTGCATTTTTCACATTTCATCTTTGTACGACTCTTGCAGCCTTATTTATGACACGTACGAGGGGCTTGAATGTCATTTTGATTATAGGGTAATGGTCATACCCATCATATCTTTTGTCAGTACAAGGTAATTTGGCAGGAGGATTATAAAATTTTGACCATTTTTCTTGGGGAACTTCAAGATTGCATTCTTTTCTGTCTGTCAGTAGTCATCTAGCTTGTGTGAGTGCTGCCAATAGTCCTTCTACTACCTAGGATGAGGAAAATTTCTGTAAATTTGTTTTCCTATCTCTTAGTTAATTTGTTGGGAAAATATCTTCCACATACCTCCAGCCTAAATTTCAATAGATCCTTTTGATGTTTCTCTGGAATTCTTGCAGCAGCTGCATCCCGTGAATACTCGTCCCATGCATTGACAGCTGTCTAGTCTTATGAAATGGACAATCTCCTTCCAGGTTGACTTCCTTGTCTTGTACCATGTCCTATAGTACTTTATTTGCTGGTCGCAGACATCTACTCCTCCCATACACTGGTTGTTCTTTTTTACAATAGCAGGACATGGCACTTGGATGTATTCTTTTTCCGTCTTTGACCACCGTTTCACTTCTTGCGCGGACAGTGCACCACAGCAGCTGGATGCAATTACAACCTTGCTGGTATCCTTTGTGAATATTTGCTAGGAATTGGGTTTCAAATTATTCTGCGATTCAAATAATTCATCCGACCTTTCTTTTTACTTGGAAAGAATCTTATAAACAACATCTCAACAACAAAAAAGGATTTACATCATTGTTGTACATAAAATATTTTTGTCACATTCTCATGCTCCCCCTTGAAAAAAAATATTTGAAAAAACTCACCGTCAACATTTAAAGACAAAACATTTTTTGACTCTTCTTCAAAATAATAACATATTACATAATTCTCCATGATCCAAATATTCACTTAGAAATAAAGACCAATGGCTTTGGAAGTTTCTCTAATCCTTGGTGGTGGGAGTATTTTTGTCAGCATATCGGCTGGATTATCTTTTGATGGTACATAACACAGTTTGATTTGTCCTTCTTCAACTCTATCTAAAAGAAAATAATGCGACAAATCTAACATTCTCATCCATTCCAAAGTATTAAAATTTCTGGTGAACATAATTGCCCCTTGGTTATCACCAAACAGAAGTGATGGATCACCTATAAAATCTCTCTGGTTAATCTCTGTAGGGAAATTCCTCATCCACAGTACTTTCTTCGCACATTCACACATGGCATAATATTCCACTTCAGTTTTCTTAAAGATGACCAGTTCTTGCAGTAACAGGATAACGTTCACCTTTGAAGTTGTTACGTTAATGTCTTTAAGAATATTCCATGCCTCCTTCACGAGTTACGCATCTCGGATGTCTTGACGAAAACTTCTTGAAATATGACACTGAATCAAATATTTCGTTTTCCTTTCCGTTTTTAGTTACCTGCGCCTCTGTCCATGGTTTTGATGTCGTTCGGCTAGCCAGGATCAACGGTATCCCAACATCCTTTCAGCGAGAGAAATCGTCGCATTAGCACCATCCAGTCTAATCAATTGTTTCTGTCCAGTTCGCATAGTCCAGTTTTTCCTGTGACCGACACCTCCATTTTCTCCGTTCTTCGAAGACCGTCGAATTGCCAAACTATTTCTTCCTCTTTTTCTTTCCGAATTGCACCACACAGAAAGCAATTCACGCCTTTAAGTTACCCAAAAAACCAATAGCAAGCGTGTCTGGGCCCATAACCTGTGAATATTTGCTTGGAATTGGGTTTCAAATTATTCTGCGATTCAAATCATGCATCCGATCTTTCTTTTTATTTGGAACGAAACTAATAAACAACATCTCAACTAAACTCGACTCAAAAACTCAACAAAAAAACTATTTACATCATTGTTGTACACAAAATATTTATGTCACATCCTCATATCCTTCCACTTGACAACATCATTCTTGACATCATCTCTTACATGTTCCTCAATCAACCCTCACTTCATCTCTTTGATGCATCCGTGAGTGATGCAAGGTTTTCTACACAATTTGGTATTAATGTTCCATTTTCATGGATGTTTTTTTCACTTAATTTGAGGAGCAAAGGTAGAGTGGTGAAGAACCGATCAAAGAATACAAAACTAAATGGAACCAATTATGGGGGCAAACTAAATCTTTCACTTGAAACGTTAGTGTCTGAGCTGTCTCAAGAAGTTGACAATATACATCTAAAATTTCTACATGTGTATGTTCTTCTCCATCTTCATCATTATTCTCCATCGCTTCTTGAGATGCAATATCACGATGCTCTGAGTCATCATCATCATCATCTGATTAAAGACTGCATCCCGATTCAGAATTCAGTATCTCCTGAATGTCATCGTGTGAGATAATTGGTCTGTTTCGCTTTGACATCTAAAAGACATAATATTTTTCTAAAGTTAGGACCCAATAAAAAATCTAAAGAGCAAAACAGGAGTGGATCAGATATGCAAGCATCCATTTGATACAGCTGAATATAATATATTTTGCAAAAGGAGACCAAAAAGACATTCATTACCAGTCATCTTGAACTTACATTTGCGAATCAAGTAATACTTAACGCCTAACCTTCACAAATGTGGTGGTCACTACAAAAACAAACCTGTTAAGTAAATACAAGTTCTCGCTCCAACTTCACGAGAACTGTTGGCTCCCAGAAAAAAAATATATTTAAAGAGCGATCTAGCAGCTATGTGTGGCACTATGTGCTCTAGGGATACCCCCACAATTGTTTGCCCCAGGCGTTATCTATGTCTGAGACCATGGGAGGCAGCATACACAAGACATGCCTAAACGGTTAAAATTGCCAGAATTACCAGAAATTGCACAGGCAGTGGGAAGAAGGGGTGTACACCTAATTAATCCTACCCATCAGGGAATAGGAATTCCCTTCAGAAGATGTGAAAGAATCAGGTTGCATTTGGTCTTGGTTTATTAGCCTTAAATGCTCTCTAATTAATTTATGTTGTATTTAAGTGTATCTTTAATAGACAATGAATGTGTTCTTGTAAGTATTGTGTTTCCTGGCCCATAAGATGCACTGCAATTATTTGGGTTTGATATTTAGAAAAAAAAATATACCCTCGGCCCAAGAGACATAGGCTGATTTTTGATCACATTTGTTAGACAAAGAAGTGTGTCTTATTGGCCAGGAAACATATTTCTATGAATTAATTGTCTTTCAAGACAATTTTGATAGTGAACAAGTTAGTTTCACTTCATTGATGAAGTCATGTGCTAAATTCAACAATTACTTGTGAGTTAAATAATTTCTTATCTCCTTTCTTTCATCCATTTCTTAGACTGGGGATCGGATTTTGGAAGTTGATGGTATTGATGTTCGCCATGCCAGCCATGAGCGAGCTGTGGAGGTTATTCGAGGGTCTGGCAATCCAGTTACCTTCCTTGTTCAGTCCCTCATTCAGTGGGTAAGTTTCCTTATTTAAAATCTTGAAACCATGAAAACTCCTCATTTGTGTGAACAATTTCATGAGTTTTGTGCAGATAAGATGTTGCTTCCTCATTTTCTATGGAGAAGAAACTTTTTTGGATGAAGCACACTTGCAATTTTTGTGTAGCAAGTTGATCAGGGCTATTTTAGTTTCTCTGACCAGTTGTCTGATCCAGTGGCACCCCCTATCCTTGGTATACATGTTCTGAGACCTTCTGCTGATAACAGGAACCATTGATAACTAAGTAGGCCATATATCAGTCATTTAAACAGGACTTGGTACTTTCCAAGTGTATTAACTTCTCAGCATTCTCTCAGGTTTCTGTCCAGGTGAGAGGGTTTCCTTCTTCATTGGCCTCTACAGGGAGGAGATACTTCATAAGATCTGCACCCTATAACTCCTGCAGAAGGAGAAGGCAACACTGCTCAGCTCTCTCGTCTTTCTCCTTAGTTGCTGTGCCATGACAAAGAGGTCATCCCAAATTGGCTTCCCCTCACCTGGTTGGAAACCCAAGAGAACTTTGAAATATTAGTCATTTCTCCATTACCTATCCTACATTCAAGTTATCTTGTAGACAGATCATTAGACAAGTGAAATGACCTTCCATGTATTCTTGCTTACTTGGACTTTCCAGTTAACAGTTGAGCCAATTACACATAGTACTTCAATTCAATTCAAGTTTGAGGATACTACCTAGCAAGGAGAATTTTTTGGTAAAGGCTTCAAGAGATGGCAGACAACGCAGATTTCTCCTGTCATTCTTATGCTTTTTAATTGTTTCTAAGACTCCATGAACTATGGCTTTGATTTATTTTTTCTGGTCTTCTCCTTTATCACAGTCTTTGCATCAGCTGTTCCTTTTTGCTGCACCAGCATATCATGTGATGACAGCCGTGAAGGTGTTACCTTCCCTATGGTCAAACACAACACCCACCTTAGTCGCAACCACCAAGATTTAAGATACACATCTCAGTTATCAGACCTTTCAGTATCATACTTTGCAGATACTTTCATTCTTGCAACCATTTGTATCATACTGCCAAGTATCGTACTTTCAAGGATTCAGTTCTCTAAAATTGCCTTTCATTTTCAGGAAATTGTCTGGGAGGCTTCCCAAAATGTTTCCCTATGGTAAATTTAATGTGGCATCTTCATGCAAAATACCTTTTGTCCATCTTCAACCCTTCAACCAACCAATGGGTGATCCTACCAGAAGCCATACCATTTTGCTCCGATGAGTTTAGCTCAAGGATCATTGGAATGTGCTAGCCCTTTTATCTTGTCTAGGTTGTCATCTTGGGAAAGGGTTGGATGCTTATGTCACCCTTACTCCCATTGGCCATCTACATGGTTTGTCCAACAAGAATTAGGACTGATTTTTTCCAGCCAATTGGAAAGATTGGAGGGTGGTCTCTCGGATGGAATTGGTGGTGGGGTATCACATGTGAGCTACAAGATTAATCTCAGTTACCTCCACGCCTTTGGAGTGTATAGATCATGCTTGAAGGGGAAGCAAGAGTGCTCCCATTGAGAGTCAAGATGGACCAAACCATCAAGCAGCATGGTGCCATTGAATTTTTCATTAAACTGAAGAAATCTGCTGTGGGAACTTTTAAAATGATCTTTGAGGCTTACAAAGACTAGGTCATGTCTAGAATGCATGTTTTTGATTGGCATAAAAAATGGCCAGAAAGATGTTAAGGATGAACTACACACTGGACATCAAGCATCAACCCAAAACAAAGAAAATGTGAGAAATTTTGAACTGTCTCACCAGTTATATGTTCATTTGATAGCAAAGGAGTTACATTTGGCAAAACCTAAAAAGGTAATGCTTAAGCAAGGCACTGAATGATTTTTGCGTGAAATGTGGGTCAAGAAGTGTTGAGTAAGCATTGTTTTTGATGGCAGCATAGTACCATTTAAAAGCAGCCAGTAGGTCGTTCCTCAATCCCTGCTGTCCATATCCCTGGAGAGACTTTATCTCAAGGTGATGCATCATGGTGAGAACCAAAGTATTGACCCCAAAATAGAACGAAATAAACAGTCATGATTTTTTTATCAGATCAACCAAATGTGCTTATTAAAAATGAATGAAAAACTTTCTTATCAATAATTTTTGTGTTGAGCAGGGTCTTCCTCATCTTTAGAATTTATTGAGTTAAATATTGGCATTTAGCTCAGTTAATCTCTTGAGCACATTTAAAATACTTCAAATGAGTTACAATTATAGATTTATATATGCTCAGGCTTTAGGCTATCGCTTTATATGGAAGATAATCATGAATGAAGTTTATCAGTTTTCCATTAAAGATAAAATTTAAAAAAATTAACTGAGCTTATGGTGGAAGTTTTTCATATTTAAGTTACACTGATTGCTGTAGACCTAACTAACTTAAGGGAGGGCACAATGAAGTTGTTGGTCTCTTAAAAAAATACCAAAGATCCTGTGCTACCTCTAAAATACTGAGGCTATTCTTGCCAAGTTGCAGAGTTGTCTTGTCCGAAATGTCTAAGAATTCCTTGGTGCAGCTCAAGACCTTCCAGTCACCATTGGTGGGTGAGCTATGCTAACAGTCTCACAGTGTCATCCCCGCTTAACAATATGAGGTAGCATTTTTCTGCTCCTCCAACCATTCGAAGCATTGAAGTGTAGGTGGAGGTGGGCCCATCTCAGATATTTTTCATACTGATGTATTAAAAACATGTTACTCTAAGCCAAGCCTTTATATATTTCATACAGTCTTAATTATAAATTAGGGTGCACACAACTCATTTTTGGAATATTTTTACTTGTAGAATATTTGTGGGACTATCGTTTTAACAGTTTGATGAAAATGTTTCATTCCAAACAAAAGAACAGCAAATTGCGTGTGAGCTGCCTTGTTTGTTTTTAAATTTTCTTTCTTTGTAATAATATATTCATATAGCAATAGTAATGGTTTATATGCCATTAAACCCTTTGCTATCACTATTCGCTTTCCTATTAAATCCTCTATTACCTATTTATTGCAGAAAATTACAAATAACTGGAAAATTATGGCAATTTTCAAAAATTACCGTAATTGACTTCAAATAAAAATTATGGTAATTTATGCATCTCTATCTGTAGACTGCTGTTTAACCTTGTTGGTTCATCTTGTATTAGGGAGTGATGAGGGTAATTCAAATTGTACTGGACGTGCTTCAGTCTCTTTGTATTTCTAGTCGAATGTTTTTAACTCCGAACAAGCTTCTTGCTCTTAGTGATAACATTGTTTAAGTTCGGATTTTCAAATAGCCCATCCCTTTAAGTAAGCTGTAGCATGTGAGCAATACATGGAACAGTCATGAATTTCCATTTTTTAAGAGCTGAAGTCACATCCATTGTCTCAAACAACTCTTACAGTCTTATCATGCAGGCCCAATTTTTTCCGCACCACAGTCAGAAACTCTTGCAAGGCTTCTCATGAGTGGTATGTCCCGTTAAATAGGACTTCTTCATAGCACCAATGCTTCTCTTGAAACAATCTGCCATTCACCCTAAATAAATGAGCCGATACTGACATATAGTCACAGTTTGCTTCAGATGTTCACATGTCCTTTGCTATTCATAAGTATCTGGCATCAGCTTCTTCTTCCTTCACCACTTTCACCCCTGATTCATACATCTCTAATGATAGAGGAACCACAATTTTCTCTGGTTGTGGTATCACTGTCCATATCAATCCAATACGAATCATCAATTATTTCTCCCTCTGAACTACCAGCTACCTGTGAACTATTCAAAGAATGTCAAAGTTTGTTGGACGACATAACACTTGGGCCAGCTTGTGGACAATGGAGGGAAAACTTTTTGATGGATGACTTCCCTGGTCCAACCTGTCGCTAGTGCTAGAGTGGTTTGTAATTTACATAAGTCTCTCCATTATTTGATGCCGGACATTTTTCTTCCCTGGTACAGTCTTGCTGCCTGGTGGCACTGTTAGATGGCAAGATATCAAGAATAATAAGGAAGTGGATTTAATATATAATGGAGTTTTAAAGAATGGTTGATGATGGTCTTTTAA
Organism: Ceriagrion tenellum; assembly: GCA_963169105.1. Lineage (NCBI taxonomy): Eukaryota > Metazoa > Arthropoda > Insecta > Odonata > Coenagrionidae > Ceriagrion > Ceriagrion tenellum. The sequence continues at coordinate 165,982,778 of OY720636.1, forward strand.
ATTAGAGTATTTTAAGCTATGAATGAAAAGTAAAAGAATTTTGAGCACTACCCTGGCCATGGCATTGAATATTATGACAGAGAGTATTTTGGGTTTGGGCACAAAATTCAAATCCTCACCCCTGCTCTGTACCAGTTCCTAAGTGCTGACTTTATGTGATCAGTGCTTGATACCAGTTCTAAGGGTCTAGAACTGGCTGCTCCGAGAACTGAGTACTGCAACTGACCCATCTCTAATATTAAGCTTAAACTTAAAAGAAATGAGACTGGCATGCCCAATTATATTTAAGCAGTATAAGTTTTCATCTTGATTTGTTTGTTAATAATTGGCAACTGGTCTCTTCTTTCAGCAAATGATTCAAAGGAACCAGTTGTGACCATTGTGAGAAGTCATCAGCTTCATTGAAATTTTAAATTCTAATTCACAGAATGAAGGAGAGGAGCGTCAAAATGGAGCAACGTCAGCATCCTCGTACCATTCATCTTCTTCATGGGCCTCCACCTCTTCCTCATCTGCACCGTCAGCTGCTGCAAAGCGTCAGTCAGGCAAGATGCGTGCTCCTGCACCACCCCAAGTGCCTCTTGCCAGAACTCCCTCTCCTGATGTCATTCAGGTAGGGATAAATGTCACATTTCCTTTGGTTGTGCATGCACTGGGTTTATGGTGAATGAAACTCTTGGTACTCTTCTGGATGTGTGTAACTGGCTCAACATTTTTCACCCCAAGTGGGGTAATCATATCCTAGAGTTTTAAGTGCAGGGTGTCCAACAATCTGGAAAAGTGGGAACTAAAAAAAAATTTGTTCTGGAAAGCTCATGGAATTCTCTGGGAATTTTTGCTTTTTCCAAAAAAACCCCAGAAAAAAATTGTATAAGGGCAGAGAGTGAGAGAGAGAGAGGGAGAGGTTTAAACTTCATCTTTGCTAACTTCTGCTCGGCTCAGCATAGCTCAGTGCTCACCATTCATACCATGTTGTGCTCAGTGCTGTGCCCCTGCTCATTGCTTATGATTGGTTGCTTTAAGTGGAAAGGGTGATGAAGGAACTAAAGGAGGTGAAACATAAATCAAAGCTTACTACACCCACTCCTCGATTAACACTCTTATCCTCATTCTGGGAAATTCAAGTGCCAGTTGAAACAGTGCTATTGAAAGTATAAAACTACATGGGGAGTAATTTGATAATATGTTATGTGTTCCCTAGATTCTGGAGAATATAATGGTTTCAATGAGGATTTTCTTGGGCACCATGTGGTCTCATTTCAATGAGGTTGTACTGTATTCAAAATCCTGGGAAAATGAAATGGTACTTTTATGCCTTTTTTTACATGTTTAATACTTTCCTATCTGTGCCTGAGCAGCACTCAGGAATGCATGCACATTGCATTCCATACTGCATTATGTATGCAGGTGTAATGTATAATTAATGTATTCCTGCATGCATGTAATTTTAGTGACATTTTGCTCAAGAGGTCCAGAATCAGTGCTTTCATTTGGGCACTATACCACTTTGATGTTTTCCCCTTTTTTTCCCTTAGTTACTGCACAGTTGTTGCTGGATGTTCAATACACTTTAGACTTTTGAGAAGTAGAAAACAGTGCTTAAGCTATCACTGAACAATGTCGTTATTAATGTTCTCTCATGGGGCACATTTACTGGATGTGGTTAACTCTTGCTGGGGCCAGTTATTTCAGGGTGATATACATGTTTTAGCGTAATAGATTTAAATAGTTGTTTCTGAGGTGTGCCATCTCTTTTCAGCCCGGGTTGAATGACGATGAAAGACAATCAATGATGAGGCAGCAGCAGAGCCAGAAGAGGAGAGAGTCTGCTGCTGGGAAGCCTCCCGTCAAGAGTCAGTATTCTTCGAGTGAAGAGGACAGTGATGAGGAGGAGGAGGATGGTCGGGACATGGAGGGACGGATACTCACCAAGAAGGGGGTTGAGGTCAGCATCAAATTGTCTCTCTCTTTCTCCATCAAATTGGAACAGTGTAATGGATAGTTCCTGATTACTCTACATTTGATCTTCTTCCTGTTTTGTTAAGTTCCACCAGCCACCAAGTTGGGGAGATGTGACCTTGTCGTGATCAGCTGAGTGCTTATCCTCTTAAATCACATTGACAACTTTAACCTGCTGGGACACATTCCTTTGAGCATTGCATTTTTTAGATACAATTTTTATTGTGTTACACACCAAATGTTAAGTTTTCCATCCAGACCTTTCTTATTAATAAAACAAAAGAATAAAGCACTAATGATCAATTCATGGATGGACTTGCAACACGACAACCAACTATCCATTCTCCACGACTCTAAATTAACTCCATAATAATAATGTTGGGTGTCATTCTTTAGACAGTATTTCTGGAGATCTTTCTACTCAAGGAATTTGAACAGAGATGCTTTCCAGTGCTTCCAAGGTAATCTTCATTATGACTTCATCTGATAAGACTCCAGCTATCACTGGCAAATTAGCCACCAATTTAAAGGATATGGGAATCAGCTGAAAGAAGGTATAAACAGCTTAATGACACAATAAGAACCTATCTGTAGCCATTATGTTTTGAGGTCCTGTAGAGGTGGATCTTAATTGCTAAATACTAACTTGAAGGATGCTCTAATGTGTGTAAATACTCTTGATCCAGCAATAAAAGTACTTCAATTAACAAGCGATAACATGAAATAGGGAAGTTATTCCACGTTCGTTAGATAGGCCACATCTCATGTTCTGTATCTACCTGTGAACCCTGCTCCACTTTTCTCCCCTAAATTGTGGTAGAAAAAGAGGATTCACATCATTCTTGAGTTCCTTATCTCTATGTCCTTCCTGGGAAACCCAAAGGCAGCAAGTTCCCTTGAAGCTGTGAATGCGTTAGCTAGGGGAGTGTATCTTGAGCTTTCTTGCCGTTGAAGGCCATCTCTGGCTACCACCCAGCTCGGCACTCTCTACAACTCTCCCTCTCACCAGTACATGGTGCTCACTTCGTTAGTGTGATAATTTGCGTGATATTTACTTTTTTCTTAGATTTTGATGTTGATGTTTCAATCAATTATTTTTATGGGGCATTCCCTTTAAAAAAAACTTCCTGCTATGTTTAGGTATTCCACAATAACCTGCTCACCGACATTATTGCTAAATTCGATTTTCAAAAGTTATGTACGATTTTAAAGTGTAACAATGGCTATATTCACTGTATGTTTTCATGTTGTTTGCCATTGATACTGGTGTCATAGGACTCGTGGATTAAGGTCATGAGAAGGAGAATAAGGTACTCCAAATCAGGACCTAAACTAAACATCATGGAGATTTTTGGTTTGTTATATTTGAATGAGAATTAATTACTTTAATTAAATTATCAAAGAAGAAATAAAACACAAGGAAAGAGTTACCAGATACCTAATAGTGAAAATGCTTACCTCTGAGCTTCATTATGGCTGAGAGAAACGCTGTGTGAATTATGAGTGAGTTTTGCAAGGAAGGATGCTCAAATAAAGATGCTGTAATCATGAAAAGTCATTGTGATGCAAAGGAAAGCTGCTCATTCCACTAAAAATTGATACAAGCGATCAGACAGTGCGACCCTGTGGATGGAAGTATGCCCTAGGTGTGCCCGGTGATATGTACTCACTCCATAGGCCATATTTTTGTAACTACTCGGTAGAAATTGATAATATTTGAGATGGAAAATGCCAAATGAATGATGAATCATTGATAATAATGTGAAAGTAATTAAAAATTCCAGATGTTCCTTCATTGTCAGGAATGGGTGGAAAACAGTGAAAAATGGCAACATTTCAAAAATTCAGGGGCGAATTGGCGTGTCTTTGCCTAATCCAATTACATTATAACTCTACAGCGAGACCACTCTATTACACTTTTGACGGGGAAGAGGACAAACAGTGTGAATTGCAGGAAAGTATGTATTGAGGGAAATGTTAATTTTTAGGAAATGAATGGAAAATCTTCAATATATGTATATAAGTAACTGATGATGGGCTGCTTAGTTGTAACAGAAAAAAATGAAAAAACAAAATTTTAAAAATTATTGCTGCAAAAACTTCTGTAGCTACCAAATATGTCAATAAATTCTTTGTATAAGTAAGCTATGCATGTTCTCATCTGCCAGTGTTTTCATAAATTAGACTTGCAACAAATTTTTGAAAGAGAAATAAGTGCAACAAAGGTGAGCACTCACCGTATTTACTCGTGTAAACTGTGCCCTCGTGTATCCCACGCACCCCCATTTTCGGGCAGGCTCGTGAGGAAAAAAATTATTTTTATAAAAAAATCAATTTTTTGTCCTTGAACCTGCATCATTTTGTCATAACATTTATGCACGTTCTTTAATATAAAATTCTGTGCCTAAGTTAAGTGTTGATGTACATCTTTCTCATGAATTTATTGCATTACGTTTTAATATCGTCACGATGCACAGCCCGTTTTATTGTGCATCTTTTTCTCCTAACATCACACAGTAATCACAGTTGTATACAATCACATCATCCAGCTATCAAAATGGCATCTGTTCGAAATGAAATATCCAACTAAAATAATTGCAGAACTATATCCAATTTCAACCCGTGATCATTTGATTATGGAAATCCATCGGCAAATCAACAAATAAAAGCAGAATGCCATCCGTACCTGATAGCCGTGGTCTTGTCTGCTTTCTGTTCAGTAGCTAAGAGCTGGGATGATTTAGCAACAGCATGTCTTGGAAACACACGGAAAAACTAAACTCAATGTAATAGCAGTTATTATTCTTATAAAACTAAAGAAAAACAAATTCTTGGAAATAGAATCGTGAATCACTAATGAATATTTATATCATATTAGTTCTCCTTTTTAGTTTTCGTCACGGCTACTAAGATCTGAGAAAATCACGTCCTCACTTTTACGGTCCCACACCTCACTGTCTTCATTGCCGTCCATGTTATTTGAAATGCGACATGTCTTAAAGCTTTTTACGACTAAATCCTCTGGAATCATCTTCCATGATGCCAAAATCCATTGACAAATCTGCGTCAACTCTGTTTTTTTTTCCCCATGGGAGTTTCTTCATGTATAGTGCTTGCCATCCACTCTGTGTACAGGCTCTTCATGTTCGCTTTGAATGGTTCATTTATGCAAACGTCTAATGGCTGCAACATAGACGTCATGCCACTTGGAATTGTCACCTTGTCAGTCTTTCCCTCTTGCAACCTTTGTTTTACAGGTTCTTTAAGATGCCCACGAAAACTGTCGAGTACTAACATGCTCCACAGCCGTAGTAATTACGGCATCAGGCACCAGGACGGGATTCCCACACACATTTAATCCAATCTAAGACCATGTTACTGTCCATCCAACCATTTTCTTGCGCCATTACTATTATACCGGCTGGAAATATCACTTTATTGGGTAGTTTTTGTTTAAAAATAACATAAGAAGGGAGTTTCTTCTCATCTTCCATTACTGTCAACATCACTGTACAACGCTGTTTTTCATAACCACCACTTCATTCTTGCACTGACTTCTGGCAGATTTCATTCACAGTTGTTTCTGATGGCAACTCGAAGTACACTGGTGTTTGGTCTGCATTTCCAATAAGATGTTCCAAATTTTCAAATTTCAAAATTTCAAATAAATTGTCCCAATAAGTGGCAATGTTTTTTCCTCAGCTGAATTACATACCTCTGAAAGCTCTCCAGCTTATCTTCATATGCATCAGATAAGCACTGGGAAATCGTCGTCCTTCTCCTAATTGATAGTCCATTTCTGATAAAAAATCGTTGTAACCATCCTCTGCTCGCCTTAAAGTCTGCTGGAGCAACACCTAATTCTCTCGCTATTTCTCTTGCTTTCACCTGGCATATTTCTGTTGACACTGCATACGCATACTGTCGTCGATCAAAGATGTATATGAAGCCAGTCGCTTTTCTTGTTCCGAGTATTTTGCACTTTTACCCCTTTAAGCTCTCATACATTTTTTTGGAGATTGCAGTTTTTCCTTCATCTTCCTCCACTCTCTGATGCACCATTCAGATACACCATATTTCCTTCCTGAAGCTTGATTTCCTATTTTTTCACCATCGCTTTAATATGTAGTTTTGTACTCACAGGATACAATCACAATTTCACTTCAGGATTCATTTTTAGGGTGGTAACTGCAAATTATTTTAAAATGCCAAATTACTCGAACTCGTTTACTCCTCTCACGCATGGAGGGGATAGCACGGACAGAAAAGCACGTATAGTAAGAAGGTACAATCTCTGAGTATACGAATCTTGCCACTAGGTAACAAATACTTTGTTGTGTTTTTACAATGTAGCTTTAATGTGTACGCAAAAGTGGCTATCTATTACGTGAGAAATGTTGCTACAGATACGTGATAGCGAAACAAACTCCGATTTCGATTTTGAAAAGAATTAAAGGTGCCACACCCCCTTGCGTCAGCTTACAGGATCCAATGTAGATACAGATTTGAATACATATCAGTCCTAAAATATATTATCTTACGTACGATCTATTCACGGTAAGTGTTTTGTCACATGGTGTTTCTGATATAGCCTTTCTTCAAGTATCGTTGTACGCTCAGACTTTGATAAACAATCATTTTTATTTCTAATTACTTCAAAATACTTAAAGGGTTTACTACCACACCGTACTTACCAATTCACATCGATAAATTCATTTTGGAAAAACTAACGACTTTGGAGAAACTAACGACAGGAACTTGAGGTAAAATGGTGCGCGGCTTACATGAAAATCTGGAGGATTCGTGTAAGCCGTACACCCCCATTTTTTCACCGGCATTTCCGGAAAAAAGGTGTGCGGCTTACATGAGTAAATACGGTACTTAAAATAATTGTAAAATCCATAGACTAGATACTTAGAGCAGATAAAATCACAACTCGGCAGAATCAATAAATTTGTTGGCTGGGATCCAAAAGTTGCAAAATTGTAATGACAAAACAGGAAATATCAGGTAGTAATTCAAAATATATATATATTATATTATATAATAGTATATAATATATATTCAAAAGTTAAGTTTGGGTAATAATATAATTAGTTCAATAATTGGGAGCGACCAAAAGGTATCACAAGTTGCTCCAGACTATCGTGAAAATAGATTTACTCATCACAAGAATAAAGTTACCCTCATATTTCAAGCCAATCTTCGCCGTTGACTACCTAAATTAAAACTGCATATCGACATTAATGTAAATACAATTAATCATGCGTATACACTCAATGAGGCTACTCATGTGTTTGAAGGTTGTCTTTGAAAAAGATCTACCCATGTCTTGACTTGACATCAACTTCTTTATGATCACTAAAAGTTATGATAGCTTATCACCCATCGATTATACACAACATTATTTAACTTCTTTATTGAAAAATCTAATCAATTACAGGGAAACCCCTCTTTTACACTTTGGAGGAGGCCGAAGGTAAAAAGAAGAATTGTGGGAAAATGCACCGAAATCGAGGGATTTCATAATTTGCAGGAAATTGAAATAAAACCATGACCAGCTGTTTCATAATTTTATTTAATTTGAATGGATTATGCCTAAAATCTAGTGGCTGCTGCTAGTTGGTGCAATTGGAATGGAAATATAATGATTTATTTTTATCTCAATTTCAAGTTAACAGGGTGTTTAAGGCACTGATCCGAGAGCAAATGGATTTTTCATTTTGGGCCCCCACGTCTTTCATCAAGGGCATGCATTTGTCCTTCAAAAATGTTAGAAGTCATCCATGCCTTAGTGTTGACTGCATTGGTTGTACACAATAAGTTCCTAATGTTTTCTTAAAAAATGTGTATTTCTAGATTTTCCTAAAACAAAGGGCTTTAGTCTCTCACCGCCATCTGCACTGGCTGATCCTAACAAAACAGTGAGGCAAATTTAGCTGTGTAGAATTATAGATCAGCCTCATCCACAGTAAAATGTTGTTTAAGAGAACATAGCCATCAGCGTGATTATGCAAAGTTAGACACTTCCTGTGAGAAACTGTTTTGGAATGTATACTTTCAGTTTGACAGATGCTGTTTTAGACATTACTACATGGAATTTTTAAACTGCCAGATCATAATATTGAATTCATAATGAAAGCCATGGTGTCACGATCAGTTCTCTATGACCCGTACAAACAGGAATTAAGTTGTTCTGCAAAGTTAACTACAACGCTATAATGAATTTAGTTAAAAAATCGAAACTTTCATTGATCACTGGCAAAGTTTGAGAAATTGTTGTCTTGCTCCTGGCCAGATGTCGTAATTTTTGGGATATTTCAAAATTGGAAAGTGTAAATCGCTGGGTAGGATTTCATATATTACATGGATACAAAAACTGATGGGTCATCAAGAAAATGTCATAAATCAAGGTAAAGCATAAATGCGAGGTTTCATTTTACTATTATTATTATTATTTATTTTAAATTATTAGCATTGATCTGGTGACAGACATTGTGGATGAAACAAACAGATCTGGTGATGCGGTTGTAAATTCAACTAACATATCGCTGAAAAGTTGAATGAGATCCTGGGAAAATGTGAGTTGTGACGAGTTTTATGCGTTTCTGGCTCTTTGTTTCCTCATGCAGCATTAAAAAAACATTCTATTCAGGAGTATTAGTTCTGGGATCCTCTGGGGTCCTGGGATCCTGGGATCGTGCCATGATTTTTGGAAATTGCATGCAGAGAGAGAGAGAGAGATTTCTTTTGATTTTGTGCTGTCTTCATTTTGTTGACAACAGCAAATCCAATGCCAAGAGACCCGGAAAATTATTCATGTGTTTACCTACCTAAAAATGTAATATTCGGAGGTGTTTCATCCATTCAGAAAATTAGTCATAGACGAGTGCGAGGGTTATTTGGAAAGTGTGGTCTGATTTCTTATAGAAAATAAAAAATCACAATTTTTTTCCAAAAAATATTTTTATTTAATTCCTTATATCTTTCTCTATTTTTCAAAATAGTTTCCATTTTTATTTAAACATTTGTCATAATGCTTTACAAGCTTTTGTATACCGAAGTCATAGAAGTCTGCCACTGTCCGAAGAACTGAATGATAGCGTGTCTCATCAGTAACCCATGTGTACTCTTGTTTTGTTATGTACCCTTGTTTGTTGAAGGGGAAAGGACAAGTCAAAACAGAATTAAACATATTAAAGAAACAATGAAAAGCTTCATCAACAGTTTTGGCTCTAAAAACGTCAGCCCATTTCTCTTTTTGGATCATAGAACATAGTATCTGAATATTCGCATGCAAAATATTCCTCATGTAATGAGTTTTAGCCTCGGGTGGGAATTCACAGTAATGGAGGATAAGATGGGTAAGTGATCTGAGATGGGGAATAGGTTTACATTAGTTTTTACATTACATTTATCAACATTCGTGATAATGTAGTCCAAAAGACTTTGAGATGTGTGAGTTACTCTTGTAGTTTGAAGATTGTATTGTCTTGTAGGTTACGCGCATATTGTAAGAAGGAATAAGGCCAATTAACTCTTTTTTTGCCTGAGATTCTTCGAGAAATTTGCAGTTAAAATCACCCATCAAAATTAAATTTGGACCGTAATATAAATTATGAATTGATTCCAATAGTCTGGAAAATTTATGTAGAAAGACATTAAAATCAGCTGATGGTGATCAGTATAATGATACAATCATAAAAGAAGTATCATTCAGGCTGATGTTAATTATGCAGGATTCAAAAAATTTTTCCTCGTTAAGAGGGCAACAGCTTAAATTAATAGAGTTTACGTTCAATCTTTCAGAGATTAAAATTAAGACACCACCATTTTTGTACGTCGTTCTACAATAATAATCAGCAATTGTGAACCCTGTCAAATGATTAGAACTTATTTCAGTAGTGCTCAGCCAATGTTCATTTATACAAATAACGTCAACTCTAAGATCACTCACCATTACTTCCAATTCCAGAAGTTTATTGCATAGACACTGAATGTTCACATGAAGAACTTTTATGTTTTTTACTAAACCATCTGCAGGATTTGAGTCGTAATTTTTACACATATCAGCTTCGTGAAGTTTCCATTTTTCCGTCTCTTCAGTTGTTGGCAATTGAACAAAAGCTGCAAAATAAAAGACACCATGTTGGCATTTGAACAAAAAAACGCCGTATAGCAAAATCACAAGGCCACTTATTTCTATACAGCACTTCATCTCCCACATGTAATGGCACACCTGTCTTGAAGCTGGCATTTGAGCCTTTCAAATCAAGTTAGTTACTGATGCTCTGATTTGGGGGAAATTTTTTCTCATAAAAATATTAACATTATCTACAGTGGTTCCACCCACCAGTTTTCCCAAGTGTAACCATGCCTTTTTCACCAGATCCGTTGAGGCCGAGTTCATGCCCACTATGATCTCACGGGGTGACTGGGTTTGATGACTCACCTGTATGATCGGCATGATGCTCTGTTACAGTTTTATTGTTGCTGTTGTTATGAATACCCACTCCACTATCTGGCATCGAAGGCTGGACTCTTCTTTTCTTCTGGCTGTGCTTCACCTGGATCCAATCTCCATGCAGTTTCCTAGACAGTTTCATCTTCCTTACTTTCGTTGCTGTCAGAATCAGGGTCCTCTGCTATTTGATCGGCATTGTGACCTTCTGAAGTTATTGTAATTAACTCCAAGTTGCCTGCTTTAGGTTGATTCCCTCCATTACCTTATCTTCCAGGGGTAATTTGGTAGTCACATCTTACCATCATCGGATATGTTTTGGGTCCAGTACTGTGCGCAACATTCATACATCTCACTGATTTTGTCTCACCAATTTTATCACGGAGATCTTTAACTTCACTTGAATTTTCTAAAACAACTTCATTACACTTTGTTATTTTTCAATCGAGGTTTCTCATTTTATCTGCAAGGTCCGTTTACTTAGACAAAATCTGCTCAAGCAGGTCTTGTCTAAGTATACCTGTTGATATCGGCGGGAAGGCAGGGATTGAGAGTTTTGACACCTGTAAACTATTTCCATAGTTTTCAACTTATTAAATGTTACCTTATCAATATTTGAACATTGAATGTGATGTCATGAAAGGCAGTAGTACTCGTATGTAACTATTTCACTTTTTTCTTCAAATTTTTCTGTGCAACTACTGCAGTATTTACTTGCTACGTCCACCATCTTGAATGGTCTCTTTGTACCCTATCTTGGATCTTATAGCTTTGGTATGATGTTATTTACTCCTCGTGATATTTTTTGGGCTCTTTACCAGTGCTTTCAGTGACTAAGAGCAAGTCCACTCTTCATTTGCTTCATGAAATGAGTGCTTCATCAACCTTTGTTTGATAATCACTTAACATATGCCTCTAAAACTACTGTACTTGAATGCTGCCATCATTTTATTATAGTTTAATATTAATGTTTCTTTTGGCAGATTTCTCGTGCTAGTGCTGGCAATGTGAAGCGAACAAAGGAGGAAATTGAAGCTGACCCAGAACAAGAGGATGATTTTGGCTACACTAACAGTGAGTACTGTTTTGTATGCATCTTTGAGCACTACTTCACAATGAAATCACTCTCTTCATGATATGTAGTTTGAAGCATGTTTATGGTGAGTATCATGTTCAGTGGAGAAGAGTTCTAGAGTAAATTAATGAGAATACTTCACTTCATGGACTTTCCTTTTGTTCTTGTACTTTCCATATAATGATTGGGTGGAACCCTGTTATTAAGATTGGGTTCTTGAGGGCTTGGTTTAGTAAGGAACTGATTATGTCAAACTCAACCCTCATAGTTCCTCCAGTGGGTGTATTGGCATCAGTTTTTCAAGCAAAATATGCCAAGAGCCAATTTAATGGCTCTTTCTATGGGAATTGAAAAAGCAAATATGAGGATTTCTTTCTCTTTCCTCTTTTTGAGGATTTCAGATATTTTTCACTTTAAATTTATTGTAAAATAATAAAATGCATTGAAAAAGTATTTTCAAATTGTGACGTTCCTCCCGGGAGGGCTCAGACGTGATCATCGATATTATGGGCGCCAGTACGGGAATAGGATTCGGCCCGCACTCAGAAGGGGAAAAGGTTGAAGGATGAAATAAGTTAAATAGAAATTTAGGAATTCTCTCAGTGTTTGTAGTGTTGGTCAACTGCTTGTTGACTCGAACACCTGTTCATCATCGAGAATGGGGTCGGGTAGGAAAAAGGAAAGGGTGAAGGAAAAAGAAAATGGAACAACTTCCACAACACGGAAAATGCAAGCCTATACTGACGTGTCTAAACCTAATAAAACCCAAAAGATGAGACTCATTAGCGAAACAGCTCCCAAGGGAGCTCACGGACGAACTGAACCAACTGAACTCACTACCCCTCAGCCCGAGCCATCTGCACACTCCTCCCCTCTCCACCAACGGTGGTCTCCACTGCTGTTTAGGTTAACTCAAAAAAAAGAAAAGCAGTGGGCACATCTGAGTGCCATCATATAAACAAATCATTTTAAAAAACTTTTGAAAATAATATTACTACAGCACTAGACCTGAAACCAGATCCTGAAATCCAGAAGACCAAACATCCATAACTTTTGAAATTTAGTTATTCTTAATTTGAAAATACTATTGTGATATTTTTCGTCTTTCCACCACATGGTGCCAGTATCACCTATGTAGGTGTTTTTCATGCATAGTATAACCTGGGGCCACACATGTGGCATCCACTCTGCAAGTTTTGGATTTGGTGAGTCACTGTACAAGGTAGTGGTGCCTTCTCCCGCATGGTGTCCAGAAACTTGCTTTCACCAATGGAGACGACCATTCATCCAGGGATTGTTCCGCACCTCATGCACTATTTCGGCTTCAGATAGACCTCTGCTTCTTTTATGCAGGATTGCAGCAGGGTATTCACTGTCCGTGTACCAGGTGTACAGAAGGAACATTCAGCATTGCCCACTTTTTGATTGACAAATACTCACCTTTCAAATGCTTGTCCTCCATAACGATGAAGCTAGCAATTTGCGACGTCCGCATAAACTTTATGATTTACAGAAATGAAAAATTCATGAGTGTGTGCTAATATAATCCAGTGAATCTTTAGTGAAATTATGAAATGACTTCACGTGTTTACCATTTGTTTCATGCGTTGTGGCTTAACGCGCATCAGATATGTGAGATGAGCTGGCTACGAGTGAGAAAGTTGAGCAAAACTCAACTTCGCTTAAGGGTGGCCAGGCTAATTGAGTGATGCACCTGACTCGCTGCTGGTGAAACACTTCACCTTGCCAGCATGTGAGCCCACCTTAGAGCAAGCATCAGTATTTTCAGCAATTTACGAGGGATAACTTCTGCTGAGACAACTGTGCTGAGGTTGTTTTGCACTATGTCTAAAAAACCGTGAATCAGTTATCTTGGTGGAATTTCCAATTAACTATGAGTATTGAGCAAAGTGGATTTATTGAGACAGTTGGACAGTGGCACACCAGTAAAGAGGTTAAGTGATCAGTTTGGCGAGGGAATTTTGACTTTTAATGAAATTATGAAACTAAAGGAGCCGTTGTTAATGACTTTTTCAGAGAGAGACGTCCCTAGTCTAATGGCTGGTAGGAAAAAATTGAATCAATTTAAAACTGCTGATGTGGACCAAGTATTAATGGAGTGAATCTGATAGTTTCAATCAAAACTTTCCTTTTGAATCGGTCAGTATCAAATAAATAAATTACATTTTATTTACTGCTGGAAGGCTAATAATTTCATAACAATTTTCCATGCCTTGGTAATTTCAAACCTTTAGTTTAATTACATAAATATCCATCAAAAAAGGTGTTTTTTTCCTGCTTGAGACCCAAAATCCAGAAAAGCCCTAAATCTAGAAGTCTTGTGGTCCTAAGCATTCCAGATTTGAGGTCCTGTGCTGTATTATAATTCAAATTAAGATATTATACCATCACTAAGACCTGCTTTATATGTTCAGCATCCAATTGATGTTTCTAAATCATTTACATAGTTTTGGAAACTGGGGAAAGTAGTTGATAATTGATACACTGGGACTAGCCTTGGATAACTTAACGGGGTCACCTGCAATGCTCAAGTGAGCAAAATTCCACAGAGGAACCTGCCTTGATGAGACTCGAACCCAGATCCGTTAGTTTTCGGTGGAGTGCTTTAGCCAGTTAAGCTACTGAGGTGTCCTCTTCTGCTGTGAGTTTTGGTAGGATTTATGGGACAAGATGATCCAGACCAGCACTCTGGATCTTCTTGTCCCATACAATGTAACATGCAATGTAACAAGCCTTCACAAGTTCTGCACTAAGTGCCACAGCCCCTGGAGCTTCTTAATATTTTATCCCTAAAATTTTTTTATGTTTCACATTAACAAAGGTTAATGATGAGAATAGAGCTACAGTAGCAACTCGATAATACGAAATTGGCGGGACCGAAAAATCGGCACTTCGTATTTTTGAACCTTTTTAATAAATCACGAAAAATATTTCCCCTTCCCCCCCCCCCCTCCTGACTTCTCTGGTCTTTGGAAATGTGTTAAAACGATTTATAGTCGTTATAGTATTTATAGTCGTTATAGTATTTATAGTCGTTCACAAACGTTCGTGACATAACTCTCACCTCTTAGTTCCCTATGCATATGATTTTAAGTTGGTGATCATTTTCTTTGCAAAATTTTCGCCCAGTTAAGAAGATGTATGTAAAGCAAGTTCTGCTTTCGTATGAAACTCTTAACTATTTTCCGACACTATGCCGAACTGTGCCGTGACGAATTTGTTTCCACCTTCCGCTACCTCTGCGACAAAGTCGTATGAGGTGGAGGATGAGGAGGGCTTTCGTCTTAGAAGCACACGGACACTTTGTTCTCTACTTCCTAGATCAATCCAGTCGGACTACTAAGGGGCCAATCAAGTATTACGTAAGACGTTGTTAGGGGAGGGGGTTGGGATCATCTTTCATTCGCTTAAGAAGACATTCGCAGGTTGATAAACTGTGCTAGAATTGAGAAATAAGGGCGACTCAACATTGCTTGAGTGACAGCGGAAGGAGTTCCTCAGGGGGGGGAAACGAATTCGTGACGGCACGGTTCGCCTCCATAGTGTCCGAAAATAGTTAAAGTTTTAGCGAGCAAGGGTCCTCCATTTTAAAGATTGTAACCTCAAAAACGAGTAATGATTGATGATGTTCTTTACGTAACGTGCAGAAGAAAGATGTCGCCTGAGGTTGTCCATCTTCGATTTTCAAATATCTGGCTGAGAAGTGACTTTTTATTAGCCAAAGTTCAGGTAAGTTTCCTCACTAACCCAGAGGGATAAAAAATTTACTTTCACAATTTCTTTTGGAATGTTATCTTTCAAACCAAATAGTTAAAGCCCGAAGTAAATATCTTTAATAGTTAACCCGTAGTTGAGTGGTACGTAAACATGGGTAGAGTGAAAATGAGGCCTGGAATGCTCCCCTCGGCCGTCACTACCACAACGCCTTAATATGCCAAGGACTCAAAGTTACTCATGCCATCACAATGAAATCGGATTTAATTGGTCATATAACGCGGAAATCAGGGATAGCAGTGATGATAGATCAAATGTAATGTATTACGGCCTGGTTACTCAAGGAATTTACTGCAGTAATTCATGGATGAAATTTGGTCCTAGAATAATTTCATGGAGTTACCCCAACAACCTATATATGTTCCAATATTTGAATTAAGTTAAAGAGCCGTGGTAATTTTATTTTAAAGATTTCAGTTTTAAGGTTTACTCATGCGATCAACTATATTTCATCGGACAGTATTTCGCAGACGACGGCTTCGTCAGGTTGGAGTGTCTTATCGGTTTATCACAGTTCTTATCATCTAATATATAAAAATGAATGCTTCTTTGTTCGCCTTCTATGCGTCCCAATACCATTCATCGGATTACGATGAAACTTTGGTGAGTTGTTGTGCGCAAAGGTTCTGAATTATTCAATCAATTGTACGATAGGTGGAGTGCGAGCCGTTTCAACGAATGAGAGTTGGCACGCGAGCTTCTCAAACAAGCGAGGAACGACAAGCAAGCAACGAAGCAGATCGTTTTACGAGTTGCTCAGTCACGTCAATCAGAATCATATCAGTAAGACATAATTTGTGTTCAAAAGTGCGTAGTGTAAGTTAGGATTGCAGGTGATGGTCGCTCGAGAGGTTATAAGGGAACCAATAAGTCAGATTTATCACTCTTTATTATGTCTGCTTCGTACTAATCCCCGAACAACACTCTCCGAGACACCAACGCCTCGGGTTCTCTCACCTCTCTCCGCGTCACCGCGTGATAGCTGGTGGCGACCGCCCATTGGGTGACACCAAACATCTCCTTAAAAGGCGCTTCTAGAAGAGTCTATGAAGTGATGACATGTTTAAGTAAGCGCTTGGAGTGGGAGGCGGCGGCCGGATGTGGGTGGAAAGGGAAGGGGAAGGAAAGTGCAACTTAGGAGTTAAGCATGGGGCGCGGGAGGAGAGGAAAGGAATGCAAGGGGAGGTGGGACGTACGTGGCCGCCTCTTACAGCAGTGAATTTGTACGTGGAATGAGATTTGGTGCAGTGGTCTCTTTGTTTGCCTTTTTATTTAATACTTGCGCTCTATTTTCATGTACGTGTCGCTATTTCCTATAATTGGATTTTTTAACTTTCAAATCTTGAATTTATGCACCACTCCAACAATAGAATATTTTATTTACTTTGAAACCTTAGTGTAGGCACGGAATGGAACTCATGCCATCATTTGTACGTTACGAATACGTACATTTTAATAGGAAAGGACTTGTCGATATCAAAACTCTTTGATTGCAATTGAATGATTTTCGTATCCAACTCAACGCGATTCAAACCCCTCTGAGTGACGAAAATCTGCGACATATGCCTCGTCAATGGATCACTCTCGTTTGTTGTGAAAAGACTTGTCGTTGCCTAAAATTAAAACGTAAAAGAACAATTTCTTTACTCGTTCTGATTCGACCTATTTTAGCGATGGTAATAGCCTCTCTGCGATCTAATATAGGGAGACACATCACTTTCAGCAAACGTTTCCTGTATGCCATTGGAGACAAGGAATGGGTATTTGTTTCTTGCTTTAAATCTTGTAGCTTCCGAAAACAAGGAAGATTTTGCCATTCGCCTTTCCGCTGTTCTTCGTTCGCCGACCGACATTTTTTGATCCCCATCACGCTTCCCCATCCATAAGCGTGCGGTTCGAGCCCGAAGCGGGCTGAAACAATAAACCCAATCCACCCCTCATCCACCCTCTCTCAAATAATCCACTTGCGGGTCAAATTTGTTCCTTAAAGGATGTTCCCTCTCGCCAGTGAGTTCCGAAGAAGGTTTCTTTTCCGTCCCGTGCGTTTATTGCTTTCCCGTGCAAGGGGGCGTGGTTGTCACATCGACGCCAACTCGGGACTTAGGAATTTTACGGCTCCGAGGTGGTTAGTTTTTTTTGGTACATTCCAAAAGTTAAAATATTCCACAAATGAGTTGTAATGCGTTATTCACTTATTTGTGGAATCAAAATTCCACAAATGCGTTAATTTATAATTAAGATATTGTGAAATATGTAAACACTTGACAAAATAATGTATTTCGAATATATCGGTATGAAAAATGTCTGAGACGGAGGTGAATATTACAAAAATTACGGTAATTTTCAGGGTCTGCAGTAAATTACGTAAAATAAAATGGTATTTTACGAAAAATGCCATGGTGCTTAATTTTCAGAGTGAATTTTCAATTTTCATTTACACCACTTTAACTTGGAATAGAAGAATTTGGACTCTTAGACTTTTTTAAGAAGAAAATTTTCTGCTGCATTATATATAAAATATATTTTTAGAGTTTTAACCTGTTTTATCAATTGCTATCATATTCGCCCCAGTTTCTCATCACCATGGACAAACCAAGATTACCATCATATGCTGTGACTGATATCATTTTGGTCTATTTCCCATCAGACTAAGATTATATGTTTTATCTCCATTAATTGACTGCATTAAATTTACATTTGAAAAAACGACCATAAAGTGCGTCAATATGTTTCTTCTAACATTATCTTCCCCAAGAAATGCACGCGTAACTAACCCACTGGAAGGAAATATAACTTACTATATTGTTTAACTTGTTTTTTAATTGACAAATATATTTCTTTTCAATTTGTATGGCTTTTTTAACTACACATTGCTCGTAAGTTTGTCAGTGTTGAATTCATTTTACCGGTAAGATGTAAATTACTACCGATTTCTTAAAAAATAACACAACTCTTGTGGAAAAATAACCCACTTTCCAATCTAAAATTAACCGAACTATGATATCGATCCTCGCGAATGATTAGCCTTTGGCACAGATATCCTGAGAGTTAGGCTCCTCTGGGCTGCAGTGTCGTCCCGAGAGATTGCATATGCACTAAGGATATGACTCCCGTGAGTTTCCTCTCGTCCTCTCGGAGTTCAGAATTCGAATCCATTTTCACATTTGACAAATGTCATTTATCTCGAGTCTACTCTCTCCCTCCCTCCACTCCATCCCCCCCGTGCCCATTTCACTACCCCTTCCCCCCCTCCCCTCCCAGCTCTCTCTCTCTCTAAGGGAGGAAGGAGGAGGAGGAGAGAGGAAAAGGACGCATATTTTGGCGGGAACAATGAATTTCGGCGCTGCCGTATGTTTGGCCCTTTGCCGTTTGGGCGCGTGGACGTGACGGCGCAAGACCGTTTGAATATATTACGGACGACACTACGATGCTTCCTTACGTTGCCACTCGTTCGGCTTATGCTTTTATGATTCATAATATCGAATGCCAAATCCGATATTACTATTTTTATCACCTCTTCGGATACCTGATGGATTTTGATATGGTAGATGTTGCAAGACTCAATAGGCCCTGTTCCTTCTTATAATTTCAGTTCCCGGTTTAAATAATGTTCGAGTTAATGCGATGGTTTTCACGATCACGTGATGTAAACAAAGGCCACCATCTTAGATTCTTCGGGCGCGTGATTGATTCACATCTTTCGGCGTCATTTTAAGTCTTGACTGATTGACCCGTATTTATATGCGGCCACTGCGACATTATCTTGTGAAGGATGTAGTCCGTGGTCAGAGCCGATGATGAATCTTTAAGAGGAGCAGCATATAAGGTACGGAATGAAAATGAACGAAATAGACACAAGGTGCGGAATTAAAATATTGATAAGAAGACAATAAAGTGACAAAGAGTATCTGAAAGTGAGAAAGCGTGTCGGAATATAGTAAATGAAGGTCAAACAATACAACATGCGCAGTTTACGTGTCTCTGTAGTATATTGGAAGAAAATGGCTTCGGTGGTAGAGATATATAAGGTGTGAAATCGTCCTGACTGAAGAAGTAATTGCAAATCGCAGGAAATCGTTGAATTTCGTCTGAAGAGAGTCGTAAATATGAGGCTGCTGTAAACTTTGGAGGAGACTTGGTTATTGCGGCTGGAGGAGGGTTGTCATATGCGTGGCTTGACTTGAGGCGGGATGCGGGGGCCTTGGAGTAGGTGGGTGGATGGGAGATAAATTGTGTGAATTTCGTCTTATGCACAGGATCCGCCCTGTCACAATGATTGTACCAAAGCCTCGTTGAAGGCGTTTATCGAGAAGAAGGACTTTCCTTTTGAAATCATCTCCAAGTGAGTGAAACGCGGGACGTCGCCCCGTCCAAAGTAGAGAGTGGCTCTGTGTTGTGTCGGCGGTCCCGAGTGGTGGTTCCTCCCCATCCGCGACACGCCACATCCCCCTATATGGGAAATGAGGTCCCTCGCGGACACGATGCCCTCGAGGGAGTGTGATTTTCTTCTCTCCTTGTGTGATCCCTTCTCTTCCTTGGCTCGCCGTCGTGCCCTATCTGCCGATGCCTTTCACTCCGTCTCACCTGTGCGGCGCCTCTCTTGAACTGCTCTTGGGGTAAGGAGTGGAGGGGGTGGCAGGGGTAGGGGAAGGAGGAGGGGGTGGGGTCGGGAGGAGCGGGTGGTGGCGCCTCTTGTGCCGCGCGACCCAACTGCCCTCGGGTTATAATCTCTCGGGTCGCATAACAGAGTAATAACAAACCTATTACTTCGTAAATTCCTCTCTAAATTATTGGAATAGTAAAATATTCGATCTGATCCTCAAGAAGTTCGTAAAATTGGTCTTTTTCTTCATCGTCTGCATCTTCAGTAGGTGAAACTGACTAGGGATATGAAAAAACTGACTAGGGATATATTTTTAAATTTTCCTTTTAATCGAATGTTGCACATTCTATTATTTTTGGCTTCAAATTGTATCACAGATTCTGCAATTCTCTTGCTTATGGTAAAACCTACTCCACTACAGTATCTATTTTCTTCACAGTCACTGCAGTAAATTAGATATTTCTTGGTATTTATTCTCCCTGTACGTGGCCATCTCATTTCTTGTAGTGCTACCACGTCCATGTTGTATTTGTCCAGCTCATCTGCTAATATGTCGCTAGCTCCAGGTACCGCCAGTGTCCTTGTGTTCCATGTACCAAATCGTAATCCTTTTATGCGAAGCCGGGTCTTTATCCGTTTTTCCTGCCCTGTTTCCGAGGCTCTCTGTTGGTGATTCTTAAGAAATAAGTTTTTACAAGGCGGGTTGTCAGCCCAACACTCAACCCCCAACCTGGAGGACCTACTCCAATCTGGAGGACCTGCTATATCTCTCTTTGTCTAACTCCTACCTCACGAAGACGTGTCCGGCATGGGAGGCCCTGCCAGTAGCTAAGCTACCGCCGGCATAGCTCTTGAGGTCACTGGAGCGCGCAAGCCCACCCGCCAATTCAAGGCGGAGATACCTTAGGGTGGTTATTACTTCGTAAATTCCTCTCTTAGTCATTGGAGAGATTGCCACCGGTTTTGCCTCGTGTGGTGTCATCGGGTTCATTAATATGTCTCTTCAAAGTCGGTTGCGCCGGTTTGAAAATTAAGAAAGATTTCACGTTCTAATTCACTGGGAATTTTAAAAAAATCATCAAGAAGCGGACTAAGCGTTTCGAACTAGGAAATCGGTTCTTGGAATGCCAGAGCATTGTGCGAAGGAGAGCATGAGTTGTTGAATGAAAATTTAAAATGAGGCGGGCGCATGCGTTGAGTGAATGTGAAAAAGAGAGAGTAAAGGTGCTGTATAGAAATTAATGATAAATATCTTCTAGATTGATGCGGTTCAAGTGAAAATATGTATTCGAAGAGATTAGAATTGCTACGTATCTGAGTATGTTTGTACCTGAGGACGGAGAGTGTGGAAGTGTGAGAAATTTTTTTTCAGAAAAACCGTGTGTGTATTAAACGTAGCGTGGCATATAACCAAGAGTTGTAAAGGGGAAACTGGGAGATGTTCTGAATGACTGTGAGAGACTTGCACCACTAGTTGACGTGAATGGCTGTGGTATGTGCAGGAAAGGATGCCTCTGAGGGAGTGATGGGGGTCAGTCGGGGAGTGGATAAGTGTGCTCTGGAATAGGGGTGATTGTCAGGTGTTTTGACCGTGAGAAAATTCATTGTCACATTGTTGTGGAGAAGGGGCGATTGTGAGGGTGTGGTTGATTTCATAGTGGGTGATGAGGGAGTGGTGGAAAGAGTTGGCGAGGTATGAGATTGGCGAGGGTAATAGACGCCTTCCGTCTGTGGAATCACAGAAGATCAGCATTCGCATATCCCGGTCGTCGGTCAGTCTCGGCTTCGGGTGGGATCCTATTGGTGGTGGGTTGGATGGAGTGGAGAAGGGGAAATGTTTTTGGACGCTGAGGTAAGAGTACGGCGTGGATGCAGGCTCGAGGGCGCTTTATCCTTAAAGCGGAGGGAATGGGACAAATATATCGGGAACTGGAACCTTAGTGGAGGAGTTTGAAGGGAAGATGGAATGCGCTGTAAGTGTAAATGTAAAATAGTTGGCAGGGAAAATGAAAGGAGTGGGTGATGGTGGGATGAAGAAATGAAAATTGTGGAGTTTGGAATTAGGGAGGCGTGCAAGAGGTTGATTGCAGTCGAATGTGAGGAAAAGCGAAAGAAGACATGTTGTTTTTACTGAGAGAAAAAGAATGAAGGTAAATATGGTTTTAAGGAAAAAAGAAAAGGATGCGTGTGCACGAGGTTAAAGAATTGTAGAGCGAAGTGAACCGCGTCCGGCGAGCTGTCGCGGAACGGCATTTCCCAAAAATGAACGTAAATAGAAAAAGTACTCTTGAACACTTCATTTACTCAAACGACACGTGTGATGTCGTTCTTCATTGTACGTGATGATGATAGCTCTGTAATACGCCGAAGCTTGTCTTTTAAGTAAATTAAGTTGACAACAGTTCTTTGTCTATTGATGTTCATTTTTGGAAATGCAGGGGGTGATTTAGAAGGTAGTACAAAGTGACTTTGGGTGAAAAGGGAATGAGAGCGGAGATGAGCCGAAGTGGCGAGATCAAGTGGTTATGCAATGCAATGTGAGAGGATGTTAGATCAAGTATTTTAAAGATGTATACGATAGTGGCGCCGTCGGTGAAGAAGAGATCTGCATGAATTAAGGTGCGGAAATATACATGTGTGGAAAAACATATAAATGAGGACGTCGTGACGGCGGTGAGAACATTGAAAACTGGAAAATCTGCTGGCGTGCATGAAATTTCCAGTGAAATATTGAATCGTGGGTGCTAGTACTAATTATGTCCATGTTTGAGTGATGTAATTTATGTGTTAAAGCCCCTCTTGTTTGAACCCTTTGGAATAATGCCGCATTTATTCCACTTAACCGAGGATGATGGGATGACGGAATGTAAAAATTATCGGGTAATTAGAGTATGGAGTATTCCGGGAGAATTGCTCGGAAAAATACTAATCGAAAGGTTGAGGAAGTATAATGTCTAGAGAATCTGGGGTATGCAGTGTAGTTATTGGCCTACGAGTTATGTAGGAAAGCGAGTACTTGGAAATTACATGGGTGTAAGGGAGGAAGCCTGTTGTGCGTTTGTGAAATTAGAGAAGGTATATGGCAGGGTAAACAGAAATTAGCTTTGGAAGGCTGTGAATGAGCAGTATTGGGATATAATGGAATTGTAATGTATGATAATAGTAAGGTTATTTTGAGAGAAAATGGTGACTTAAGTCCCTGATTTGAAATAAAAACTGGGGAAAAGTATGAGTAATGTCTAAATGGCTCTCCCATGTTTTTATGGATACATTTGTGAGAGAAGCGTTGAGTAGCATTATCGTTATAATACAATATTCGCAGATGAGGCTCTGTCTGAGAGCCCAGTGGGATTAGAGATTCGTGGGTACTTTTCATCAATCACCAGGAAATGAAATGGATTTCAAATGAATCATATACTTAGTGATTTTTGATCGGGGTATTTGGAGAATAATCGCCAAATGAGAGCGACTTGGAGAGTAATTGAACGAGTGGCTGATGTTATATATATACGCCAAATATTAGTGGAGAATTGTAGGGTACACGAGGAGATAAAAGAGGCGTGCAGAAGCTGGAAGGATAGTCGGGGCTGGCGTGTAGAGTAGGTGAAGGAACGAATGCCTTCTCAAGAAAGCAAAAGTTGTAGTTTATTAAAAGAGGACTGGAACCTATTTTTTTGTTTGACAGCGAAAGTTGGACTTGACAGGTCAGGAAAGAAGAGGCTCGCGGTGCGGTGGGTGTATGATGTTCGGTAAATGTTTGCGATGGAATGGCACAGGTTGTGTGCGCTGTGACGACTCCGTATGTGAAAAGAGTGTGTGCTTTGTTTGTTTTGGCCACGTCAAAGGAATGGAAGAGATAGAGAGATGGATATCCATGCACGTCCTTTACTCAATATTACATCTGTCCCCTTCAAATCCGGCCGAAGCTCTAATGTCAGTAAATGAGTCACCAGGGTTGAAATTCGCCATGAAAAAATCATTTGACTTGACCGGGATTCGAACCCGGATCTCCCAATTGCCGTTAAGGTGTGTTAGCCAGTTACACCACCAAGCTATCTTCTTTCAAAGCGAATTTCGAGGGGAGTTTATGCGAACAAGATGTTCACGCCTCAAGTCTACATTGTAGCACATGGGGCGAAGTCGTGCTTACAAAGCCACGGTCGCGGTGGATAAACCCAACATTGTCGTTATTAAAACGACGAAATTGACAAATTTCCAATCATTGCATGCATTGCCGGCAATTGGGAGATCCGGATTCGAATCCCGGTCAAGTCAAATGATTTTTTCATGGCGAATTTCAACCCTGGTGTATATGCACCCGTGCGAGTGACTTCGTACCACATCATTTGTTTATGCAATGATTGGAAATAAATCAGTAAATGAGGCCGAGGCAACAAGTGAAGGCGTGTCAACGCGGGTGGTAACCACTCATCTCGCCCTACTTTTTACTCTCTTTATTAATAGATGCGTGTGTTTGCTCCCGCATCGTGATTGGCGCCTCATTCACTGCGACCAAGGGACCGCGAAGTTCTTTTACCATTGCCTGACACCGGAGAGAGTCCCATCTAATTAGTCTCCTGACTTATTTCACCTGACTCGTTTCTCTAATAAATTGTTATCGAGTTGTCCTCTCCTCGCGATTGCCATTCCGGAGAACACTTCAAAGGATCGCTTCTGAGAATCCAGTAAGGAGGAGGAACGGTCGGTGTGCTCACATTGATTTATCGATTTAGCTAGTGTGTTTTATATTATTTTTATGTCACTTGGCCGCCGTGGATGTGCTTCCACCGGCGCCTCGAAACCTCATCTCCTCTCTCTCTCTCTCTCTCGCACTCGCTCCTCTCCTCGAATGTTTCAACGCTCCACACCTCCTCCTCTGTCGCACCTCCCAACCCACCCCCAACGAACGACGCTCCACCACCTTGCCGGTCCACCCTCTCAGCAGCGGAATGCTCTCGCTATCTTTTCATTCGACGGCGACACACTTGTGTATCGCTCCGCACAGAGCTCTCCAACGATCGTCTCAGAGGATCCGAGTAGTCAGCCATAGCCACGCGTCAGTACGTCGTCGCCCACCGAAACCCTTTTGCCTCTCCATCATCTCCCCCGCGCATCACCATTTGTGCGCATTTCATGGAATTATCATAATTAATGACCTCCGTCCCGAAATTTCACTCTATTTTTTTTGTTTGAAAAAGGCAAGACACTGTGGAGTGGAGGCCGAGTGAGTGAGTGAGTGGCCTCTCTCTCTCTCTCTTGCTGCGTCGTCCCTCTCTCCTCTCTCAACAAAGAAGAGAGAGACAGAGACTCCCTCTCTCTCGAGAAGAAGAAGAAGGAGAAGAGAGGCAGAGGTGGGCGCCAACCCCTTCCCCTTTGCCCCCCTTGTCAGTCAGTCCTCGGAGAAAAAGAAGACCCCCTAACATAAAGAGAGGAGAGGCCGTAACAACGCCCACTTTGCCGTCCCTCTTGAAGATGGTGAGAGGGATGATGGAGGGGGGTGGGAGACGGCCGGAGTCTGCGCGCTGGACCACCCTCCTCTCCATGGCGTCTCTCCATCCCCCTCCGGCCCCCCACCATTTCCCCGCCCCCCGCCTCCGGTCACACGTTCATCCGAGGCGCACGTGATATCTGCCTCCCCTGCTCCCCCTCCTTCCCCCGGCGTCCCAAAATTCTCGTTTCGGTCGTCGGAGGGCGCGCACGGTTGCGGAATGGGGCATGGGTGGGGTGGGGAATAGGGGGTGGGTAGGGGGAGTAGTCTCGTCGGGCACTCGCAAAAGAGTGGCATTGGAGAGGGGAGGGCGACCACTATCTCTCTCTCTCCGCTCCCTGGTCCATAGAGAGAGCAGTGTGCGGCGCGTCTCTGCTCCCTTCCGCACCTCTCCCGCGCCTCTCCCTGCACGTCTCTCGCTTCCGGGTCCCCTCGTCAGAGGACGCGTGTCTCCGTCTCTCGCCGTGTGGGGGGCGTGCTTGTGTCGACATGGGGACGAGGCGAGGCGCGCCCGCACCCGCCGCCGCTCCCATCCACGCGGGGGAGCAGATGTGGTGCGGCGCCGAGTGTGTGTCAGTGATGTGCTGCTGGTGAGAGTGCGGCTGCCCAGTATGGAAGTGCGCCGAAGACGATACTACGGGAAGTGTGGTTGTTGCGCCCCCGACGGCCCTCGGAGGGCCCACGAGGGTCCCTGAGAGAGAGAGGACCTCTCCCTCGCATCGCATCTCTTCTTCGCCCCCCCCCCCTCGTGTTGTGTGTGTTGTGTTGTTCCCCCTTTTGAGGGAGGGAGGAAGAGCAGGAATAGCGAGCCCGCATGCCGTGCCCAGAGGAGCTCTCGGCGACCACTACGGGTGGCGACGACGAGCGGGAGGAGGAGGAGGTGGGCAGCGCGCACCGCGACTGCCCTTTGTTTGCGGATAGTGAGTTTCACCCCTCTAAAACCCCCAATCACTCCTCCCCCCTTTCTTCCTCCTTCCGCTGCCGCCCTTCGGGGGACATCGCCGGGAAGTGACGGCGGCGTCGCGCGCCCACCAATGTCCCACTGGTTTAATGTTCGCACCGAGATCATGCTGCGCTCTAAGATGTTTCACGCCGCGAATTCATTTTGTGCAGGAGGGGGAGATGGGAGAGGGGCATATAGCACGGAATGCGAGTGTTTCATTTCCACTGCAAAACGTGCGAAGGTTGATAGGCGATCGAACCGTGGCTCGTGGCGTTGTGGTCTCTGGAGGCGACGGGTGTCCCAGGGGATGAATGAGAGGCAGGAGGCAAATCTTAGGCTCTTTGGTGGTGGATTCTGCTGTTGTTGGCGACCGTGACGCCGGCAGTTGGCCTTCGCCTACGTTTCAAACACCTCTCTGGGCGTTACTCAACTGGGAATCCATTGGAGCGAAAGCGATGTGATATTGAATCCATTTGGTCACCTTTCGCCGACCAGTTCCTTAGGGAATGATTGTGCAGGCTCGATTTTCCTCAGAAATAAGCGTTCAAATGAAATGATCGAGAGATATGGCCGAGAGAGAATACCTAGCCTCAGCGGACCGTAGATTTGATTACTGTCCAAAATATCCCAAGACTCCGGGTGATTGAAGTTTGCCTCCTCTACAGCTGAGGTGTGAGTGTATAGTGCCACAGCTCCCGATTAGCAAGCGATAGTGGGGCGGACGGCGATGAGAGGGCGGGAGGAGGAGGTGTAATGAGATGGAGAGAATGAGAGAGATGGATGCGGTGAGGAGAAAGGAGTTTTTCTGCTCCTCCCTCTCCTTCCCTCCCCCCCCCCCTTCCCCATATCCACACTCCCTATCTCCACTCGGAGGAAGGTAACTCGTATAGCACGTGTATGGAAGACGTCACAGGCGTGACCAGCGCAAACTTATAAACTCAATAGAAAGAGAAAAATCTGGGTATGATATTTCGGCGGCCCACAACCGACTTAAATCTAATCATTCGTTCATTCACTCAGAACGCATATCGGTTAATAAAAATATTCAGACAGATAAGTGGATAGAAAGTGGATAGGAACTAATAAAATTTACGAACACAATGTTGTTGTGAAGGTGGACAAAAGAAGAAGGTGGAAGATTTTATATATAAAAAACAGAAAGGTAGAAAGGAAGTGGATAGGAACACAAAATATAGACGATCGAACGAGACGAGGTGGTGGAAGGTGTAATGATGGCCGATTTCAAATGGAAAAAATCAACTGGACGGGGAATCGAACCCGGACCTCCCGATTTCGCGTCAGTTGCTCAGACCACTAAGCTATCCAGTCTATTACGAAACCACTGGCATCGGCGGGGGGTTTATATGAACAAACACCCCCCAAGGCATCACCCATGAGAGCGGCCAATAGATGGCCCTAGGGCTGCATTTCACCCACCGACAGAGAGAGAATGACAAACACAGAAGGTGAAATGAAAGAATAACACAAGCACACTGACAGTGAAGAAAAACACTTAGAGGGAGCTCCTTAATATTTCTCCTTAATATGATTATTCTACGTCCTTGCGAACAAGGCGCGCGGCGCCTAGATGCGAAACTTTCCCTACCTGACCGCAAAGTCAGCACCTCCATTAATATAATAACCCCGCAAACAAACAGCAGTACCTCCGTTTTAATATCTACCGCCCCTGTCACACCTAACAGTCCCTCCCCTACTCTCTTTACATCCGCGGACACCTTAGCTGTAGTATCCTCGACTCCCTCGCCCTATTCATCTCCACCCTTTACCTCTCTCTCCTAATTAGTAGAGGATGCTCAGAGCTCCTTAGTCACGAAAAATCCGCATCATTCTCCACTTCAAATCGCCTCCCAATAACAGCAGATATCACTACAAAATCTCTCTTTTTTCCTCGGATTTCCCTGCTGTTGACTCCGTAAGGGTTATATTCACATTCCTCTTCTTTATCTCCTCTGGCAACCTCAGCACATCGGAGATTTTTTCTCAAATCCCATGTCTCACCTTTAGACGCCCCCACAACCTATGCGTCATCTTTGAAACCACCAGTCTCCACTCCAAATCACTCGAATCCTCCAAATTCCTTCCTACTCTGTGCATTTGCGCGCGGCTTAAATCCGGCGTCATCCTCATTATCCTGCCTCTGTTCGACAGATTCCTCTTTCGTTCAAGTCCCAACACCTTCACCACACAAAACATTATTCATATCTTTCTCTGCCAATGCTGACCTTCTTTCCGCATTGGGTTATCCACGTATCGCATGAACGCGTTTGTATGAACGCCCACCGCTCGAGCAGTAACAACCCCCCTTCCATCTCTGTTGCTATAATCCTCTTCCTCTCTCCTCCACCTAAGGGATCCGGGAAAGGCATGCATTTGGACATTCCAGGCCTGCTGTCCGCGTGGACCGAACAGATCACCGTCCTTCCCCGTCTTCCTTCTGCTCCGTGTTTTTTCCCATGCCCTCCCCTTTTTCTTCTTCCTCCCATTCTTCTTTCACTTCCTCATCTCCCTTACTTCTCCCTCCTCCCACCGACTCAAAATTTGTCCCTCTTCTCATCTACCCTCTCTACCTTGAGAGAGATGCTACGACCGATGATCAAAATATTATGGACGTAACTTGCTTCTCCATCTCAGTTGCAATGTTCTTATCGCTCACCGTATTTACTTACATGCCAACACACTCACACCCACGAATAAAGGTTCACAAAATGAACTTTATGGAGGAGGGGGGAAGATTTTGAAGAGGAAAGGAAGGTATTACATGGAGTGTTTCGGGTTTGTTCGCACTTGTTTCTCAGTGAATTGAGCAGTAGTATGTCTTACTTTATGAAGGCTGAAGATTCTTTCCTCCCCCCGCCCCTTTGTGTTACATATATACATACATATATCTTCTTTGGGAACACGCGATTGTAGTCTTCTCTTCTCCTCCTCGAGCGCTGCGGACCAAAAGCAAACACACTCTCTCGAGACACCTCTGCATCTCTCTCTGTCTTCTTCTTCTCTTCGATGGAGTCTCATTCCTGATACATCTACATCTACAGAATACCGTGCAAGCCACCACTAGGGTGTGTGGCACGGTGTGATTCCACACCAGTCATGACACACTCATCCCAGTTTAAATTAGAACTGCGCACGTTTCCCCGGAATGCCAGGCGCAGGCCAAAAGCAGTCAGGACAACAATACGCAGTCAGACCACAATCCAGGAGAGTGATACGTAGAAGAACATGCTAGCATGCAACACACTACTCAAGATACAACTTCTGGTTAGTATTATTAATGGGACAAATAAATAGCACTACAAGGTACTAAGACATGCAAGGATGATGCCGGAGATTGCATGCGAGGTTAGTACATAAAATTCATGTTTAGAATTCATACGCGGGACACACGACCATCTCTCTCTCTCGCACGAGAACGCCTTTTAATTCCTTTCGTGCAATGGAGGGGAGGGGAGGGCGCTCTCCCCTCCCCTCCATCTCCCAACCTCCTTCCCGCCCCAAACCCCTTCCACCCCCGCGTGTCCCTCTCTCTCTCTCTCTTTCTCCGTATCGATTCGGTTCCATTCCCCCACCCCTCCCCTCCATCCCCTCTCCCCCACCTCTGTTATCTCTCCTCCAGATTTTGGGGCCTCTCTCCCCTCCCCTCCTCCCCAATCTCGCAACCCCACGTGACCCCTCCCCTCCCCTCTCGTCGTGGACGTCGTCCTCGTGCAGTCGACGGCACATCCAGTCATCAGCGTTTTGCCATTTCAATGGGTCTTCTTCTTTCAACTGGTGCCGCTCAACAACAGAGCACCGTTTCTCTTCGTCCCGCTTCCTCCTTCCCTTTGTCCTTTGCATTCATTCGCATTTCGCTGAATATCTCGGGACTCTCTTTCCTCTATCTCTCTCTCGTGTCCTCCTCATCCTCCTCCTCTCTTCACTCTTCCTCCTCCTCCTCCTCTCCGTCTGATTTCCCGACCGCCCTCTCGGATGGCACGTGGTTTCGAGCGTTGCCGCCTTATCCGTCTGGGCGCCAGACTCTTCCCACTCGCCCAAGCCACGGGATGTGATCGCTCGCGGGGGCTCGTTTTTAGCTTTCCATGGCGAATCAGACGCATCTACTCACGAGTGTCTTTATTCGTGCTTGAGGGTTTTCGCGGCGAATAGTATTTGAGCCAATTGCGGGCATTTTTGCTGCTTAGAGAAATTTTTTCGCGAAACTCAGCCTTGCTTTCCTCTTTACTGAGATCGTCGTCGGGAGACTTAGGAGTCATGTCGGGAGATGGGAACAAAATCCTCCTAAATGATGCTGTATTCGTGGCTGTAACTGCTCCATATTATCTCTGGTTGATTCGAGAAGCTACGGAAATAGCCGAGGGTGCATTCAAATGCCAATAGAGAACACGTTTGCCGTCTTAAGTAGTGTTTGGGGGTTTGGTAAAGATATCTTTCCACAAATATGGGTAAATGCCGATCTAAAACGTTTTTATTTACATGAATTTCTTTTTTTAATTGTATCAACAATTGTGAGCCATTAAGTAGACCGGGAATGCAAATATAACAATATTTTTCAGTCTCCTGATGGTAATCTCAGTTGGAAGAACGAATCGTTGGATTTTGTAAAAAGAATTTCCCTCCACCGCTGTTAAGCCCGCAAATGGTTGATATTGAAGGTTTCTCGATTACGTGAGCGATGGAGTAGGAAGAAGGAAATTAAAGCGTCGCGTCGGCTGTCATATCTGATGAAGGTTTAACTCCCCCGGAAAGGCTTTTGTGCACTATTGCATTTTTCTTTACGTTGGTATATCCGCTTACGATGGCTTCAACGACCCCGTTCGACCCGATGGGAATGATGGATTGCAGCACCTTTAAAACAGTCTTGTTTAGAGGAAACTCTGATCGCAATGAGGACCGTTCAATCGGATTGGTATCACTTTGTGGAGGGAGAAGCGCTTTCTGATTGGCCGTGCTCGCCCCTCCGATGCTTCCGATCCACAGAACCTGCCGTACTTCCTCCTTTCGGTAAAGCTTTTGATGAATCTCTTTTAGATTCACTTCCTCGAAGTCAAGCCTGATACGATCAAATTTATTTAGATTGAATGTTTTATGTCTTCCGTCATCCATTGGCTGAACTCTTTCGTGATCTAGTTGTAAATTATAATACTCGTTTGATTCATAACTGAAGTAGGGAGAGAAGATGTGATATACCCGAGTCGACTAAGCTATCGCGAAATACGCACAGCTTCACTGGTACTCAATAGGACGTAACTCTCCGTAAATTGCGCAGCGAAATATGTCGTTTGGCTCTTAGCTTCTTGGACCGAAACGGAACGTGGAGAGTCGCCCGGAGGTGAATATGGCCGTTGTTCTCCATCCCGCATGGTTAAATAATTACTCCATCTCTCTCGGCGCTTTTCCCCTTTTTTGCCTCGGCGAGCTTACTCATTCGATGGCTCCTCCCTCTGCCTATCCTCCTCTCCTCCGGACGCCTCATTCTCATATGCCACTGCACCCTTTCGTTCGCACAAATCTTGTCACTAGTCCACCGTTGCTTTGAAGGGTGCACCCACTGTGTTGTTCCGACCGCCGTGATTCTCGTGGCTTGCGAACGCCTTATATACGTTGCAACTTCTCAGCGACTGCAATTGGCATCTGGGAAGCTCATAGCGGAGGGTCTGTTCACAATCCGTGTGGCTCCTTTTTATTCATCGAAAAGTTGAGTTGTACCCGTCAGTGAGACATTAACTATTACTAAAATATTTATTAAATAAAAAGTCTTTCGTTGTCAAAGCCATCCTTGGTGGTTTGAATAAAATTGTTGAAAATTTACGAATTGGCCTCAGTGGAACATCATGCACTCTCGACAGTTCCAAGTTACGTCTGAACCTTGTATTCTGATTCAGATCAATATCCGCGGGTGATATGATATAGGAGATAGATACAGTCTCTTTTCACAACGTTTCTATGGTCAAAGATGATTGCCCCACGTAGGCTGCAAGTATTATTGGTTTTCCGTCGTGTGGAGCCGCAATGGGTGAGATTTCTGTGGATCATGTTGGTCGATTGTTGGGCATATTAGTTTTGCGTAATCTTTTACTTGATGATTAAGAAACAATCGTTACGTCATACACTTGGGAGCAAATCAACTATTCAGCTACACTACCGGTCGAACGACCTACTTCAAAGCCTCATTGTCAGCCATTCTCCAATCGATCGTGGAAAGACACTTTCCACCTGTCTGTTCCGCTGTTTATTTCCCTACTTTAATTCTCATGTTCTGATCCACCGCAGTATGTTATAATTCGCAACATATTAATAACGTCGTCAGGAAATATTTTGGTTTAAAATTTACGTAAAATATTAGGTCTAATTTTTGATCTACAGTCTGGTAGAAATTCCCATCCCAGTTGTTGCAAGGGGTCAGTAGCACTTATGAAATTATCATAAAGGCCTTTTACTTATCTTGCCGATCTTCTCTGCACGCGCTCTAAATCTGTTTTCAAGCCTACTTCAGGAGGATCCCATATACTGGCAGCGTATTTCAGGTGGGGTCTAGCTAGGGAGATTTCTCTAACTTTATCGTCGCATTTTCCAAATACTCTTTTAGGCAAATCCCAATTTACGATTAGCCTGACTAGTTATTTCCCGAATATGTTTGCTCCTCTAGAGATCATTAGTTAAACTCCGTGGTATTTTACAGATTCTGCTGTCTCTAATAGGGTATTTTGTACGTAGTAACTGAACTGAGGGGAGTTTTTCCTTTTCCAAAAGTTCATTACTACACATTTTTTTTCAAATTTAATTCTAGCTGCCGCGCACCGCTCCACGTTTGTATTGCCTTGACGTCTTTCGTTAGCGCTTCCTTATCATTATTGCTATGAATTTCTCTGTACACTACAGCGTCGTCTTCAAATAGTCGAAGGTTAAAGCCTACAACTTCACAAACATCGTTACTATACAATAGGAACAGAAGTGGACCTATCACAATCCCCTGTGAAACAACCGAAGTGACTTTTACCTCACTAAAGATGACGCTGTCTAATGCAACCCTTTGTACGCGATCACTTAGGAATGCTCTGGTCCAGAAATTTTCGATGTCGTCTAAAACGTAAGATTTTAGTCTTATGCGTAACTGTCATTGAGACACTTCATCATATGATTTTTTTAAGTCTAGAATAATCGCATCTACTTAAACTTTATCTTTACTGCTGACTAGATTGTCGTGGGCAAACAGTGATAATTGAGTTTTGCTTGATATTTCCTTTCTGAATCCGTGTTTAGTTTTTATTTGCATGCTCTGCATATGAAGGTTTCTCAAAACTGAGCTTCAAAGTAATTTTTCAAAGACTTCGCATGAAATAGACGCTAGGAATATCGGTCGGTAATTCGATGGCTGCTCTATACCGCCATTTTTCCAGTCCCGGGGTACTACCTGTTCCTAGATGATTTTCTAAATATTATCTGCAGAAAAGTAAATATTATCTGCAAATCGGGAGCTATTTCTGAAGATAGTTCTCGACTCACGCGGGAAGGAATGTCTTCAGGACCCAGAGACTTATTTAGACTCCGCACTTTATATCGAATTTAATGAAGGAAATTTGAAGTTTTTCAAATCTTGACTTGCGATCATCAACGGGCAAATCAGTACGGAATTTTTCAATCCATAAGAGGCATACTCTTTGTCAACTTAACGATGTTTTCACTTCCTCATCGTTATGTCTCGTTTCGCTTCTCTCCTTTTTTTTGCTTTACTCGGGATGTATTTTCTGATCCCCGAATTCACGATCGAAGCTTTCCAAGTATCCTTCGCGTCTAACTTTACGCTTTTGATTCTCGGGAGTCAGGAATGAAATTTTTAGATAACACTCGAATGCAAAGATATCAGTTTAAAAAAATGTAGTTTTCTGAATCGATTGATTGTTTTATTAATGTTCATTGAAAATATAGCTGTAACAACCTTATGACTACCGATTTCCTCAAACGTATCATCCTTAATCACGTGATGCGGTGCATATATTTGTTCCCGAAGATCAAGAATGTTGTCTCCTAATGTGGGTACCGTAGCTGTATGATGTAGTGCGTTTGATTAGAACATGTACTACTGGGACTCGAGAATGTCTTTGTCTCTCCGGTAAAGAAACAGTAGGTCCTCCAATCTTTAGAGGGACATATAATTTTCACTAATTATGAAATTTATTCCGGGATTCTTGGAGGTGCTGCTATTTATCTGTGTTTCTAGTTCTGAAATCGAGGCAAAGTCGGTGTTAAGAGGCCTCTGTGATATGAACACGCGAATATTGTTTTTTACATTGGGTATATAATTTTGCACCGAACTGATTCTAGGCTGGTCTCTGGTACGATTTCCCCTGAGCTGACGATTTTATTCTTAACAGCAACAAAGCTCTGGTTCCGGCTCGATTGAATCTTTCATTTCTATAAATGGCGAACGAACGAGGAAAAACTTTATCAGAAATATCGTCTGTCAGCCAAATTTGTATGCCAATAATGACGTTACACTTCGTGCTATGAATGAGACGGTGGAATTCTGAAATTGTAAGATGGTGAGATTTTTCTTTTTAACTACTACAATCAACTTCTGCAACGACTATAAATTCACAATTATATTTATATAGGGTCTTCCTCAAAAATGGATTCAGTTTTATGTTATCGCCTAATATATTCCTCAAGTCATGGAGGTGCTATTTTCTTATTTTTTTGCAGCATGTAAGCGCAAGCTTCACCGTACAACAAAGAACTCCCTGTTAGTATTTAGAAGAAATTTCGTGACGTGCTGTGTGGAGTCACACGATTCATGGCTGTCTCAACCGCTACTGTTTCTTTCGCAATCGGCCGCCCCTTAGCGGCGGCAGCACCCGTCGCTTTCCCGCAGCGCCGCCCCGTGCATTGGGCGCGCCACCCTCGGATCCACGGCGCAACTGTACAGTAGTCTCTCCTCTCCGCCCTCTTCCAAAGCAACACCTTCACCGCCACGCCCCCCCGGAGGCGGACGGCCAGCGGAGGAACCACTTCCGGGGTTCCTATTCTTCCCCTCTTTCTCGTTCGCGCGCCGCACCTGACGACGACACCAACCGACTGATGTCTCAATCCTGTCTGTCTCTAGTAACAGTCGTCTCCGGCTGCGGCTTCCGTCTCATCTGTCGGTCTCATGGGAGCTAATCGGACTAATCCAGGAATATCAATCCATCGCAATCCTGTAATTCTGCTCTGGGCGTCGTTGACGGTTTTGCGTCAAACGGACGTTAGCGCACGATACGCGACCTCCTGCCGAGTTTTCTCTCGTACGGTATCTGTGGAGCTATTAGGTTTCTATCGACTCAGTGTGCGATTTAGAGTACCGCGATAGTGTGAGTGATACGATTCGTTTCCTCAAGAGTTAACGGACTAAACAATTGAGGTTCTCCCTATCAACCGATATCTATTTGAGCTATCGTCCGTTTTCCAACCGACGGTTTTAGTCCTGCGGCATCGTGAGCGTGTTGAAATGCCGTATTCTTATTATGTATTTCGAAGTGAACATACAGCATGTGATTGTTTAGGTTTGTTTATTATTTGTTTCGATTTTAATTTATTAATTTCTATTTAAATGTGAGCTTTTGTGCATTTTTTGTCGTGGTTATTTCCAAAATTTAGTGTGATGCAACACGTTGAAGCTGTTGGCGTAGGAAAGTGTTTGAATCTTCTCTCGCGCCAAGGGAATATGTATAAATTCAACCTTTGAGAGAGTTGACACATCCTTATGTGCAAACCTCCAAAACCTTAAAACAGCTGAATTCTGCTGAACCGGTCTATGCCGGGAGTTCTCTGTCTGTCCACATTAACGCACAAATGGGCTCTCGTCTTATTCGGACACTCGCATTCTCTTTCGGTGCTTTTGCTAACGTCCCTGGCCCCACCACCTTGGTAAAATTCATTCTAAGAATTCGCCCGCCTCATTTTAAATTTTCATTAAAAAACCCATACTCTCCTTCGCACACTGTCCTTGCATTCCCAGAACCGATTTCCTTGTTCGAAACGCTTATTCCGCTTCTTCATGGTTATATATTTTTTAATATCCGTTGAATTAGATCATAAAATCTTTCCCATAACTCTACCACAGAACAAATCCAGCGAAAGCTGGATATCAGAGCTCTTAATTTAGCTGACTATCCAACGTTAATATGATGACTCTCGCATTGAGGAAGTCGTATATTCCAAGGAGGCATTATGAGCAAAACAAATATCCCTAATGGAATCATGGTCTATATTATGAACTCAGTAGGTACCTAAAACATTTGAGGGATGTATCCAGATCTAAATATTCATATGGTTTATTGAGTCATGCCCCCACAAACTTTGCTTGGGCTCACCTGGTATTAGCTCCTCTCTCGTATTTCCTCATGGTGTGGTGACCCATGTGTAGATGACTAATTCCCCATTGGAGACTAGCTGGATTATATTAAATGCACGTTAATATGTATGAAGCATTTTATATATATATATATATATATATATATATAGTTCTTGCGAAGATTCCACGTTCGTGGAATCTTCGCAAGAACTTTATAAAAACTGCGCATGGCAGATTACTTTCTCTTCAAGCTGCTTCTTCAGTTCCTGTGCTGTAAGTCGCTACAACCTTTCTCAGTGTCCTATCCTCCCTTCACCACTGTTTCTTTATTACTTTTCTTTAACCTTTGACATATCCTGGTCTCGTTCTCCTTATTTCCCACATCCTCCCTATAATGGCTGCCATTGACCCGACCCCTTTTTGGCTTCGTAGTATCAAGAAACAAGCCTTTAAACTAGCCCAATTTACTTGCCATACTGAGTTTTTATCTTCTTGCCTATCTTTAGGAGTGATTCCCAATGGGCTTCTCATTAAATTTCCCTTTTCAGGAGTGCCTC
Organism: Ceriagrion tenellum; assembly: GCA_963169105.1. Taxonomy (NCBI): domain Eukaryota; kingdom Metazoa; phylum Arthropoda; class Insecta; order Odonata; family Coenagrionidae; genus Ceriagrion; species Ceriagrion tenellum. Next base: position 166,020,007 of record OY720636.1, read on the forward strand.
CTTCACTTCACCCATCCTTTCATAAATTCATTTATGAACAATCGTTCACCCTTTGTCTGTTTGTTCTCTCCCAATATTTATCACTAGTTCACAAGTATCAATCTAATATCCACTCCCTTATTAATATCATTAGCCTCTCATCCCCCAAAAATCTTCCGTATATTAATAGATGCCTACAATCAGCTCAAGACTCTCTTTTCCTCCGACGCCAGAAATCTTACAGAAAGTTGTCCTCTCTTTATGCTTCATATCTTTACCATGGCGTCTCTTTGCCAATGCACGTAACTATCCCATCCACAACTCCACCTCCTCTTTTCCTCTACAAACCAGATCTAGCCACCCTCTTTAATCTCTCTCCACCAGCCCCTTCTACCACCCGGATGTTTCCGCAGCGAACCCCCCAGTTTAAAGATTCTTCCTCGACGTTTGATTCTTCCCCTTCAGAGGAAACTCCCTTAGATACGCCGCAACAAGAGGTAGTCAACTTATCCTCCATGCCTCTAAGGCCAGCTGAACTGTCATTGTTAAGTAAAGGTCTCTCTTTCTCACCAACACCCTTAGTAAATCCCATTAGCATTCTTTCTGACGCTATTAATTTTTGCCGTAATCTTAAATGGAAGGTTTTCTGGAGTTCCCAACCCTCTAACCCAGCCAACTCCAACTCAATTCACCCCGCTCTCACCAAATTCAAACCTCCTTCTTCTTTTGAACCCAAACCCCTTCCTTCTAATCACCCAGTTGAAATTTTTGCCAACCAGCTTCTTTCTAAAATTTCCAACCCTTCCTTCATTGAGTCCCTTAACCCCAAACATAACCTCTCTCCAGAAGAAACGGCGGCCCTCAAGCAACTCACCCACAATCCCAAAATAGTAATTACCCAAGCTGACAAAGGTTCCACGGTTGTTATCCTTAACACCAATGACTATGTAAACGAAGCCCTAAGGCAACTTTCAGATACTTCCTCCTACAGGCCTGTTCCCTCAGATCCCACTCTTGATTTTGCTAATAAGTTAACATCGCTCCTCCTCCAAAAAGGTCCAACAGAAGGTTTGGCTAAGTGTGACCTTTCCCTTCTCTCTGCTCCTCACCCCAAAACCCCTCATTTCTACATCCTTCCTAAAATTCATAAACCTAACATCCCCGGCCGTCCAATTGTTTCCTCCTGCAGTTCCCCTACTGAACGCATCTCGGCATTTGTTGATCACTATCTGCAGCCTCACGTTCATGCCCTGCCCTCATTTATTAAAGATACACACCACTTTCTAAATTATTTGAAAACTGTCAAACTTCCACATAATACACCACTTTTGATGGCCACTATAGATGTCACTTCCTTGTACACTTCCATTCCCCACTCATAAGGTATCCGTTCCATCCTTCATTTTCTCAGCCAACTCAGCTCCTCATATACCCAGTACCGACTTCCTCTTACATCTTTCTGAATTTATTCTTACCCACAATGCCTTCTCCTTCAACTATCTTCACAACCTCCAAACAAAGGGCTGTGCCATGGGAAGTTGTTTTAGCCCTTCTTATGCCAATCTTTTTCTAGGTCTTCTGGAAGAGAAATACCTCTCCCAAGCCCCTTTTAAACCCCTTCTGTGGCTCCGTTACATAGATGACATTTTTCTACTTTGGACACATGACATCGACTCCCTAAACTCCTTCATTTCCTCTCTCAATGACTCCTCTTCTGTATCATTTACCTCTACTATATCTTCCACCCATATAACCTTTCTAGATGTCGACGTAGCTTTATCCAACCGTAAATTCAGTACTTCTGTTCATATAAAGCCCACTAATAAACAGCAATACCTTCACTTCAGCAGTTGTCATCCCGCACATACCAAACGTTCCCTCCCATACTCACTTTCTATCAGAGGTCATCGAATTTGTAACAACCCGGAGTCCCTTGATTGCTTTCTTTCCAAGCTACCCAGTCTCTTCTTCGCAGGGGCTACCCTGAATCCCTTTTAAATAAAAAAATCCTTAGAAAACCGTACCAACCTAAATCCACTTCTTGTCCTAAGTACAACAATATTTCTATTTGCACCACTTTCTTCCCAGGCGTACAGTCCTTAAAACATCTCCTCAAAGAATTATTCCCAATACTTTCTAGCAATCCTGCCACTACTAATTTATTCCCTAAATGTCCCTCTGTTGTATACAAACGTCCCCCGAACCTGTCTGCTATATTTAGAGCCAATAACCCCGTCAATAAATCTTTGAATATTTCTAAAGCTCCAGCCACACGTTGTAACCGGCCAAGGTGCAAAACCTGTTTAATTCTAATAACAGACCGATTACCCAAAAAATTCGTTAATCGTTATCTTCCTTCTGTTACCTCCCCTCCCTGTGCCACAACAAATATAATATATATCCTTATTTTTAAATTATGTACAGTTTTTACATTGGGCTCTGTAGTACCCCCCTCAATATTAGAATTAATAATCACCGTGCTTCTTGCAATCCCTCTTCAACCAACTTCTCTTTCTCTGTCCCCACACATGATGCCTCCCACAATGTAAAATTTAATGACTGCTACAATGTAGCAATTCTGGCTTCCCTCCCGCCCACAGCCACTATAATTAGTCTGAAGACATTAGAACAATGTTGCATCCGATTTTTTAACGCGTTCTGTCCACCTGGCCTCAACCGTTCCCATTAATTTTTTCCCCCACTTTTTGCTACATTGTTTCTTTCTCCCGAATAGGTCTTTGGCTCCTTCCCTCCCCGCCCTTTCCCCACCCCTCCTACCTGCTCCTTCCCCTCACCCCCCCTCCTATACGATTCTTCCTCCTCAATCCTCATTCTATCACTGATGAAGGTGCGGGCGACCCACCGAAAATTTTAAACTCGTGAGTTTGCTTTTTTATGTTTTATGTTTAGTGTCACCCTGTGACGAAGATTTATATTGTTTGCCACGTTCGTGGAATCTTCGCAAGAACTTTATATATATATATATATATATATATATATATACACACACACACAATTAAAGAGGAAACTTACAGGGGGGTAAAAAGACGAAAGTAAAGAGAAAGTCTTACTAAGAGACGTTTCGGGTGTTAGCCCTTCCTCAGTCACAGAGAGTCTCACAGAGGAAGGGCTAACACCCGAAACGTCTCTTAGTAAGACTTTCTCTTTACTTTCGTCTTTTTACCCCCCTGTAAGTTTCCTCTTGAATTGTGTTTGTGGCCATTTGGCGAAGTTTATCAATCATGGAGTTGGGGTGAATTAATATCCCAATTTAAATCTCACTGTATGTCTCTATTTATCACTTAACTTATGCCATTAAGTTTTAAGGTTCCCTTTTAAGTCTCGTGCTGGTTGCCTAGTGAAATGAGCTTTTGTTATTGTGACAAATGAGCCTTTTTTGTTCGTAAAACGTAACCTTCAAGTACTAATGGGACAAATAGGAAAAATGAACTTGGATTTGTATTATTTCACGTTCCTTTCTCTCAAACTCGAAATCCTCAACACACCTAGTCCTTCAGCTTTGTGGCTTCCTCTTTTATGCTGCGAAATTTCGCATTCTTCTTGTTCTTGATGCATGGAGTGGTGCATTTAATCAGCAGCTTCACGTTCATAGCTGGGTCTCTCTGCGAATTATATTAATGTAAAAAGCAAAGGGTTCTCTGTTTATATATCCGCAAGTTCCCACAAGGAAACGCACGTACCGTTTTAATTTCATTCGCCTGCAGTCTTTTTCTCTTTCATGCATTGATTGAATTGGACATATGGGGCGCACAGGAGGAAGGCGAATGCCAAACGAAAGTAAAATACGAATAAATATTTTTATTTTTCGTGTAAATTTCGTCTAAAGTTCAAATCGTGACAACTTAAATAAAATATTGATCAGATGCTCAAAATCTGCGTTTTTGTTGAACCGTCCCCTTGACGACCGATAGAATGGTTGAGTTTTATTGAAGTCGAGTCTCGTAAGCAACTGTAGGAAATAATGGCTCAAAGCGGATCTCCTGAGAATAATCATTAGCTTTTACCATGCGAGGAAAGCATATTCTGTGTAAATTTGGAATAAATAGTTTATGACGTCTTAAGCAAAGGTAGGGATGTGGTATTTGGTTGTTTTATAAAGAAGTGTCCACATTTCTTGTTTGTTTTTTATACTTCAAAATTCCGCCATGAATTATGTTTAAAAATTTTTATATTTTAGGGAGAATTTTGGTTAGTTATGGCTTTAAATCTTTGTAATTTCACTATGAAAATTGTAAAACCAATGTCGAGTATCTTTATAAAAGTACAGTGTAATTTAATAAACTGCATTTTATCACTATTGAAGGAGAGTTTAATTCGAATTAACTTTCGTCGTCTTGTGGTGCGGGCGGGATTTTGCCATCATCAGTTCAAAATTAATAAAACAATAGCACGTTGCGTCTTTTACGTCCTCCGTCCGCTTTTCAATGGGAAAACCGCCCAACGGATTGCGTTTCCATGAAATATATGACGGCCATAGACTACTTAGAAAGGCCCACTTCGGGGGCCCCTCCTACGCCCCCAAAGTGGGCCCTTTTATGTTTGCCTACCATCCCTTTTATGTTGGCAACCCACTCATCAATTTACGTAACGCCCGTCGCCTAACGCGAAGAATAGAGCTATATTACGGACGTCCAGTCTTCACTTCGCCTTCGCCTTTTGAACGTTCATATGATGACTCTCGCATTGAGGATTCCAGGGAAATGTGGGCATTATGAACAAAAAAAATATCCCTAATGGAATCATGGTCTATATTATGAACTCAGTAGGTACCTAAAACATTCGAGGGATCTATCCAGATCTAAATATTCATATGGTTTATTGAGTCATACCCACAAAAACTTTGCGTGGGCTCACCTGGTAAGTAAATAACAAAATATATCATGTTTGATGATTTTGATATAGGTTCAGATTTATTTTTTCTGTATAATACTTTTCTTTATCCCGTTTCAGGCCGGCCATTTGTCGCTAAGTTAGTCTCGTCATCCCTCTGGCATTCATATTTCCCTCAGGTCATTCATTCCAGTAGCCTATTGAAAACACTTTATGTCTTTGCCTCAGCGTATATCTTTTTATGTTACCTAGCTCCTTGTTATTTTAGGCTTTGTGATCTAAATTTGCGATGCACTAATTTCCTGCCTTCAATTTATATTTTTCCCTTACTTGCGCCTGGGACGCGTTCAGATGTTCATCTCCTTCAATTCAGTCCTCCTTCTCTCGTCCTCTGTTTTGCCGCCCTCGTTGACATGTTCCCACTAATGTCTTTGGTTTTGATTTGTTCGTTATTTTATTGTTATTCTCTTCTCCGTATATTATTCAAATTAAGAGTATATGTTGCAAATTATTGAGTGACGAGGATCATTATAGCCTCCTACCCGCCCCCCACGTAATTACTTGTCGATTGGCTCACTCCAGACTGCTCATGTCCCATTAATTGGAACCACGGTGTCGGGGTCAGCCAGTCCTTATAAGTCCATTAAATAAAGTTTCTCTTAATGGACTTTCGAGTGCCGGAATCAGCTTTAACGTATGCAATTGCTAACATGTGCAATGAATTTTACGAATAACATTATTTCCAAGCATTTCAATGTGAAATTTCTATTCCAAACGTCGGGCGCGTCGAGAGCGTCCCTTATCGCAACACTTTGCGCACGAAGAAAATACGAGTTTAATCCAGACAAGTAGAGCTTTTTTAATGACAGACTGATTTTAAATTTTACAACATGCATTCTTCTCCGAGAGGCATGTAAAATTAAACAAATGTTTGAAACTGCTGAAAATAAATTATCCGAATTGTAAACTCATCATGAATTCCGTTGTATTTTTTATGAAAGCTGTCAAAATGTCCGTACGTAAAAATCCATAAGTAAAGAGCACCACTAGGTATCGCCAATCAATTACTTCCTGGTTAGTCATTAGACATATATTTAAATGTTAAGTAAATAACTAGCTTCTTTATGGTAATCTGCTTTGAGCAGCCAATCGCCTTGAGGTAAATGCTTTAGAATAGATCGAAATTTTGGAAAGAGTGTGGTGACCCAGATGCTGCTCTTGTCAATGAATGTTTGCTTCCTCGCAATTTCCCTATCCTATCTGCCATTGTATAACAAATCCGCCTCCTCCCAAATTATGCCTCTCACACAAATGTAACACCCCATCTCCCCTTTACCCTTTACTGGTAATAAAGTTTGTAAAGGAATGAGATATTTACCTGATAATGATGCTTAGCCATCGAAACCCGGGTCGTGCTGAAGTTGGAAATATGGTGAAGAATGCTATTTGGAAATTCGCAGTCGTATATGATCCGTAAAAGCGCGAAGTTATCGGTAACAAAGGTACTTCCGTACAATGACCAATTTTAAAATTAGCATTTTCGGAACCACGAAGAAGCTGTTTCCCAAACCACGAAGGCTTTATACGCGACCTAGGATGAAGTAGTAGTATGTTGCTGAGAATGTTTCCTATGGAGAGTCATTGTTTTCTTTCCACTGCGGGTGAGAGATGAAACAAGCCCGCAACTCCCGATTAGAGGCAGGGGGTGGGGGGCAAGGGGGCGGGGGGGGGCGAGGAGAAGGGAAGGAAGGGGGAGGGGATACGTGTCTACTCTTCCTTCTTCTTATCGCCTCACCACCACCGCCTCTCTCCATTTCATATAGAGTTAGTGTATACTATATGTAGAAGGGGACATTACATTGAGTTAGTAAGACTGCGGTCGTACTCTTTACCAAAATAAACAGCTGATCCTTTTTTCTATTTTTATATAACTATATAATTAGTTTAATTAATTCGAAAAACTTATGTGAATGTCTTCAAGGGAAAAGAAAATGATGAGATATTTGTTTTATCTCGTTTGGAGTCGGTATGGATAGATAAATCAGAGCTACGTTTCATAACTCTCTCGGCCCGAAAAAATGAGGAGAAATAACCTATCGAGGAGTTTGTGAAAACGCTACCCCTCGCAGGGAGTTCATTTTAGAGATAAGCCAAGCACAAATAAACCTATGTTGCTGATAACTAGGTGCTACTCCAGACTTCAGATCATAAACTATTCTGAATTTCGACACATTTTTCAGGAGTGTTCTACAGCATTAGAGGCTTGAATATGCCAAAATCTGAAATATGAAAATTTTCAATTTCAAGACGTACCTACTGATACCCTTTGTGTGGGTAAAATTCCGCTTTGGATATACAACACATTGAATTTGTTACGGGGTAAAACTACAGCTCACTGTCGATACAATAGGGATTTTGTTTTACTCTCTTTAATAAATAGTGCAACGATTACATTTTGTATATGTTACATTTTAAATTTACTTTTAAAATTGTAAAGGGCTTTGGCTGGATTTTATCGGTTTTTATTTCCTTGGTAACGGCTGTTTATTTGGATGTGAGAGGGTTGGATTGTCGTGCTGGTCCAGAGTAGACATTTTTTGTGCCAAGAAGAATTTTGAAGGATTTCCAAAGATGTTGTTTGTTCTTTAATTTGATTGTTTTTCTTATTTTAATCATGATTGGTGTCTTTAGTGGACTTTGGTGGTGATTTTTCTAAAATCACTAGGCGCCCTGAAAATAAAAAACCAAAGTAATCCCCCCCTCCTGGCTCTACCATCGAGGCACTGAGAGACATTTGGAGTTAAGAAATATGCCATCCCCTACGGATATAAGATTGCTCCAATTCAATTGTCAATCGATAGCCGCACCAAACAGCCGAACGAGACATTCTGCATCACCGATTGCCATCAATCATCGGTACACGTCGATCATCATCGCCATCGTTGCTGTAATCTCAGTGACTCTACAAACAATGGAATGACGACGACATCCCATTTAGCCGAGAAAAGCCTGAAAATGACATAAATCTCACTTCTCTGACCTCTGCTGACGGAAGTATTACATTAAAATGCGGAAATGAGGAAATCATGTCGATTACAACATTTTTTTAATTCACGTGATTTAGTTTCGACTGAAATATGGATACTAAATAATAAACTTCTCTACGAAATTGTTCATTAGTCTCAAGGGGTGATTCGCTCGAAAAGGTAAATGCTGAGAGTTAGTTATTTAACGGGTTAATATTGAAAAACAACCTTTTGAAAATGGCAAATTAATATGGAATAGATGAATCGACGGGCTCATTAAGTTTTTTTAGATCCAGCAAAACTCCATCAAAATAAGTGAGCTAACTATCGAAGTAGAAATTAACTATCAACCCAAATTGAACGAACAGTTAATTATTCCAGATTACAAATGTTAATATGCGAATAGTAAATTTCTTCATTGAAAATTATCCGTGGGCAAAGAAATTTCTGCACCGCTAGACTGTCTAACCTAAAGTATTGGGAGTTAAGAAACCTGCTGTGTACGAGAGATTTCCGGAAGGGTAATGAGTAAGTATGTTTGGACTCGGCATATTTTTTGCGCGACTTTTAAGTGTTGCGCAGGCAATGGTGTGGTAATTTGATATCGGAATGATTATCTTAGTAAATATAATGAATTCATGAGTATGGCTAACTTGAGTGTTTTATCTAGGGACCCGAAATCTAAATTTTATAATGCCGTAAAAACCGCCCTTCGTTTTTTTAAAAGTGTTTCTGTCTCAAAAAGATATTTACCGGTTATGGTGTCCCTCGAATCCAATACACCCGCGCTTAAATGGTCTCATAAAGATACTTAAGCCCCCTAAGATATCCCATTAGACCCGTAGTCTCCGGCGTTGGTGCCCTTGGTCAGTCATAAGCTAGCACATCATCTGAATAACCCAGTGACGCAATACAAAGCCTTTAAAAACCAAAACATGGTATTTAGACCTCCCTGGACCTCTCTGATAAATTCAAAGACGTCAATGTCCCCCACAATACACGACTTGACTTTTTCGACATTGTTAACCATTGTTTTCACCAATGCGCCACCTAATGGAACCGTTACAATGACAAATGGCCCTTTAAAATCAGAGGGTGTAACAGGCAATGTTGTTAAGGAACTATCAATGTTATTAAATATCAGCACCAATCGGAACTATTTCCTTTTTAATAATTGTTTTTATCAACAGACAGTGGGATTAGCAATGGACTCCCCGACCCCTCGTTTACTCGCTGACATTTTTTCTAGACTATCATGAAAATAAACTTTTTAACTCGGGACATAACCTATAAAATATGGTATTATATTGGTATCGATGTGCTGACGATATTTTGATTTGATGGAATCGGACGGACAGACAATTGGACAATTTTAACCAGATGTTAAGCAATATTCATTCAAAATCGGTTTTTACTCGTGAGACTGACAAAAATCGTTGCCTTAATTACTCGGATTCAACTATTTCTCTGGTGAATATCCGACATAATTTTGCCATTTTCGGAAAACCGACATATACCGATACTGTCATTCCAGCCGATTCTAGACAGTGCTGTACACAATAAAAGACAGCACTCCATACTTTGATTCACCGGTTACTAAACGGCATACCACTCGAAATGGTGAATATCCGACATAATTTTGCAATTTTCGGAAAACCGACATATACCGTTACTGTCATTCCGGCCGATTGAAAAAAGATTGCGGCTACCACGATTGCATTTACTTAATCTCGACCGGTTTTGAAAAACCGCCGCTCAGTGGTCTGGGAACACTTTAGCGGTCAAAAAAGATTTTTTCAAAATGTTGAATTTATGTCGTAGATGTTTTTATAATAAAGAGAAATGATAAATTCATTATAAACCAAATGAAATTTCAACCTATGGCCGGTATTCATAGTCCTCAATAAATACAGATTCGTTTCAATCTATGATTATATCTGTAATTAATTTCTGTTTCTTATTCATAGTCGTCAAAGAATCAGTGATTCGTCAATCGATGATTCTTGAATCAGAGATTCATCAATCTCTGATTAATATGTAATCATAGTCGTCAAATAATCATTGTATATAGTTCTTGTATTCATAGTCAAGCAAACTGTAATTATTTGGCCAAATAATCATTGATTCGTGAATTAAGCTCTCGACCGTAATTAATTAGAGTTTTTCTTTGTTGGACGTCGGTAGTTCTGTGATTGTTTACGACATATTCGTGTCTTTACGTTCCAACTGTACAATTTTATACGGTGCTAAAGGCATAGAATACTCTATATGAACGTCTTGAATTGATTAGGATTATTGATTACCTTGAATTGATTAGGATTTCCGTGCAATGGAAATTCGTTCGGATATATTGGCGTATGTGATTGCCGATGACGATGTACCAGCGTATCTCTAAAGGCTGCGAAAAACACACATTAGGGATCCAACAAATCCAAATTACTCACATGGGGAGACTACGTACCCTGACTCGCCGATTTGAATGCCGTATTTACTATGTCGTGCCCGAGGTCAAAGGCTAGTTCGCCCTGGATTTCGTCAAACGTATCCTAGTTGTACTGTAATTAATCAGTTTATAATCAGAAATATCCGCCCTTAGTATAAAAAACCTGGGAAAATTTACTCTCACTAGGTCGTTCCGGAGCCTCACATCACCCGTCTCAATCACCCGCAAAGCGGCTTTGCTTATAATTATTGTTTGGTGTAGTGGTGAGCGCCGCGGATTCGTACATGAGGGTCAGGCGGTTCGATACTTTCGGCGGCCGTTTTATTTTCCATCTCTATATTCACGACCAGAGAGAAATTTTTCCTCCGAGTTATATGCCATATCATGGGACTTCTCCTCGCCTTTTTTCTTGTGATACTTTCCACAAAATTCGTACTCCAGGGTGAATCTTTAATGGCAAATGGCCTCACTAGGGTCTGGTGATGGACCGCTTATTATATACGTCAATCTCTGTTTAACACCCGTAATCTAACTTGCTGTAACAATAGACATGAGTGTTGACAGACGAAGAGTTTAATAGAGGATACCGATTCCCAAAACCCGTAGTGATCAAGTATATTCTTCTTAGAACTACTGTTCATATATCGACACTTTCCGCGAGGACTGGCAGTTCCTCTTGTGCTACTGTGGCTCATTGCTTTGAGATTTTACGCTTAGGCATCAATATTGAATTGTTGAAATCATATTACAAATTTAAAAAAATATATCACAGCGGTTTTTAATCACGCAGTATTTAAAAAAATCTTCATGCTGAATTTAGCATCGGCCGAAATTGCCATGAATGTTGTACTCGTAAGCTATCATCAATTGCTACTAATTACATATTTCAAATTTCAGTAATGATCAGTTATAAATACCGCTACTGCTACTCTTCGTCTTCTTTGGTGTTTTACGTACATATGTAGGGATTGCTAGTTCTGTTTCGCAGCCAACGGCGTCCAGAACTGTGAAACATATAACTAATCTTTTGGCCGTCCAAATAGTTGACACCATCAGACCGCCTGTTTCTTATGATGTTCAGGCGACGAATAGGTGTCTCAGGTGTCTCTTTGTGAGAATAGAAAAAAGAGGAGACCACACTTATGGTCGGACAATTCCCGACGTTAAACAGCTCACGCTACATCATCAACACTTGCCGGAATACGAGATTACTGTTTGTTGATTTTCCCTCGCAACGCCTTCATTAACGTTGAATAATCATAACAAATAATTCTAATGTAGGCACGGCTAATTCATTTTTATCAAAAAAACATTGCCAATCCATTTTTTATTTTCTTTTTTAATATGCAATTAATAAAATATATACTCAACTTGAATAAAAATTTAACGATACCCATAAAATATTTTGCCTCTTCAATTTCTCATACCACTCAAAGATATACATATATCCAATCTGTAATTCAGCAATTACAGATTATCCCAAATAATTAGATATTACTGAATCAGTGATTCATGAATTGGAGATTGTTTGCTGTCTAAGAATACATAAATCAAATAATTAATGATTGACGAATAATCGTTGATTCAGCAATCATTGATTATTAATCCCGTCTATGAATACCGGCCTTAGTCTCCCGTAGTCGTGAAAATGAGCCTCGTGGCGCAATTAAAAAAACAATTTTTTCGGTAAAAAAACTCGATTTTTCATTACTTTTATATTGGCGATTCGTTTTCCAATACTTAAACAATTACTTTTGGTGGGGAAACAGTGACACCTTTTTCTGCATTCCGTAAACATTACCTTAATAATAAAAAAAATAGATTTTTAGAACTTATTATTGAAGCAGGAGATCACTCTTTCGGTGCTGGGGTGAATTTAACCCAGTGCAGCCGTTATGCAGTTCTGCTGAAGTGTGACCAATTAGGGTTAATGATCATTTTCTTTCATTCGGAAAGGATGCCAAATATAAATAGACGTAGGCATTTTTCTACCATAAAATTACATGATCCACTAATTTTGAAACCTAGGTATACTACATTTTTACTCTGCCAAATCGTCTCTTCTTGCCGTTTTTCAGTAACAATGGCTATTCCAGATATTCTTAAATGGTGCTACGCCACACTCTGGACTGGCATCAAATAGGCGTTTAAAAAAATCTTACGTATTCTTGTGATGAAACAATATACTGTGGCTAGCGAAAACCTTTGTCTAAAGGATGTAAAAAGAGTTTTGTGCTTTTAAGTGCCATTTTTTAAGCTATTGGCACTTTTGCAGCGGTGCTGCCGCTAGTTGCTCATTCTTGCGCTCCCTCTGAGCAGTCCGTGCTGAGATAAAGCGGTCTGTAACTATTCTCAAAGAGGTCAAGTGGCTTAAATGAAGGTGATTCATAACTATACACTCTAAATGAAATAATATATATCATTCGGCTTATTGCCTAGCATAACTATTAGTGTTAAAGACATGATGTAATTGAAAATCGCCACGCTCCCATTTGCAATCTTAACAAATACGACTTCTATGGGTTCATGAAAATAAATACGGTTGGGGTACTTTCGTGGCGACATAATACTACTTAGTTTTATAGGCTATCAGTCGTTACTTTTCCTTAACTGAATCTCACGCGAGGTAATTTAGAAGTTTGTAACGCTAACATCGCGTCGACTGCCTGTTTGTTGCAACTTCCTCAATGCCACGGCATTGCGCAGCTTATTATGAACAGATTTGTCGTTAATTTATTTTCTTCCACACTAAATTTGACTCCTCGTCATGGACGAACACCGCCCATTCGGCGACAGTCGCCGCAAGTGAAGACCATCTTTGGGGTGGCATTCGCATGAGTGGTCGTCGCTCAAGTGCTGAGTCGCCCCTCCTTGCAAGATAAGTGGCATGTACTGCATACAAAATGACCTGAGGAAAGCACTTAGTGACACTGCTTCTACTTGATGCTAAGGGGTGGTACTCTCCAGCTGGTACTTTCGGTCGAAACTGGTGGCGATTACGAATACATATGATCGTGGAACCAGCCATGTGTTTCTACTTGTAGTGAATCGTCATAATCTCAGCTCGGACCTTTGTGAACGTCCGTTTGATAGTTATTACTCTGTCCTGTATTTTGTCCTTCCATTCTTATGATAACCTGTCCGTCACACAGTGTGACTCCAATTGGAAGAAAATTCGTCAAAACTAAGTACATGGTCTTATTCCTGTACAACTCCATTTTGTTAAATGTACATACTCTAATGGTATTTGGAGCTGCTAAACTTGCTTTTTTTTCATTTTTGTCTTTCTTCTTGAAGGCATATTTACTTAAGGTGATTGTGATTTTTTTCTGATGGTGAACGAAATAAAGATTGTTTGCCTCTCTTACTCTGGCATTGTAGGGAGACAATTCACAATTTAGTTGACTTTCTTCGTTTTAGACCTTAAGATAGGATCCTTAAGATATATCAATGTCTAACATAAGGGCTAAAGATTCAATTGGCGAGTGTTATCCAACAAGATTTCCAAGCTGCTTAGATTTCCTAGCAACTGTTATTTTAAGTGCACTTATTGGAGTGGGAAGCCGTATAAACGGTAGGAAGGAATCACCGGACGGATCTCTGGGCACCCACGTAGAGCTACTTTTCCCTTAAGATCCGACATTGGCATTCGGAAGGAGGGGCTCCGAACCCTCAGGGTAAAATGGGGTGAAAAGGGGCATTGGAATTTGGGAAAGGTAATGGTTCACAACCCGCAACAATTAATTTGATCGCATATCAAACCACAAAACTGTTTTATTTTTTTTAGGATTCATTAAAATCGACTCTTCTCTATTGAGAGAGAGCCCTTCTTTCAGACCCGCCCCCTTACTCCCCCCCCGTTCCTTCTCGCAGTTTACGTTGTCACTCGCTGGCAACCCTTAACGCACAATCAGCGAAAGTCGCAGTCGTTCGAACGGTCACCCCCCACGCAATACACAGTCGGTTGGTTCGTAAGCGACCTCCTCTATTCGCGAGCAGCTTCGAAAGAAAGCCCTTTTGCTGTCCATCGAACACCACGGGGTGCGAGGAGTGCGATTGGGTGCTTGACCCCTCAAAGGGCTCTTCTCTCTCTCTCCAAGAAATTAGGTCGATCCTCTTGCGGTCTTCGCTCGATACATTTTGGAGTGCTGCTGCGAAGAGAAAGGACCTTTGCTTTCAAAAGAGCGGGGCCTCCTCCTTCCGTCTCGTCGCATTTGCGCTGTAATAAGCATTCCTCGCCTTCATCGGCATATTTGCTCTCTCTCTCTCTCTCACTCTCTCTCTCTCTCTCTAAGCTTCTTCCGCGTTTTCCTCCTCTTCGAACGAGCGCCTGGCACGCATCGATTGACGCCCTTCTTTTGGCCTATACCGCCTATACCGTTGAGACTGTCCCGTTCATTACGTTATTTTTTCAATTTAATCATGAAGATGTTTTTAAATTTCAATAATGATTTCAACATAATCCCTGCCTAAAGTTTTTTTCTTCTAGAAGATGTATTTGGGACTATTATGTTGCTGTTTTTGTTATTCCATTCTCTGTAATTTTGTTAGAATTCGTCTTCGTGACTGTGACAATTATCCCATCATTTTCGCGTGGCAAAAAGTCACCATAAAACTTGTCTACGAACTTCTCTGACTCATTAATTTCCCTCTCTATTCATATCAAGGTTTCATATGTAGATTCTCTGTTAGTCAATTTAAGCCATCAGTCTCTCATGCACCAGTGTTTGACACCTCCTAACGAATGACGAACTACGCCAGAGCTGTCTATGTTACTCATTTCCCAGTTGTGCCTGCCTATATTACCAACCGTTTGAGGCGAGACGGGACGAAAGAACGTCATAGAGGCAAGGGCACAGTTTACAATGTATATCAGAAGGTGATATTATAAAGTCTTGTATCGCATCCCGGTTAAAAATAAGTTAAATATATGTGTGTTCTCTAGCGTAACAATCAGCAGTGTAGGCGACCACCCAGAGCGCGACGTCAGTTGCGAGGTGTCTACCTGCGCTATTGCTTCACAAATGGTCCGATTCCTGGGCGGAGTAGCAGGCGGGCGCGATAAAGTATTTTGTTAATCTTGCCGCTGGCAAGATTTACGAAATACTTTATGGATACTCATCGCCGTCAAATAATAAGGCAACGGTGCCTCTCTGGACTTTTTTATAGGTCTATAGGTTTAAGTGAGGAATATTGGTATAGTAACGCCATAAATTAAGGCATACGTGGTGAAGTGGTATCAAAAATTAAAATGTATTTACAACATAAATGTATCTTTGTACCTCAGTGTCAGTTGTATATCCAGTAATACAGTCAATGTACATTTTCCATTTAGAAATTCTCTTTGATGCTTCGCACTAAAAATATTAGTGCGAAGCATCAAAGTTCCTTTCCACTTTGATGGAAATTCCGTCCAACTGTTCGTCGAGCAAAACAAAAACAGCTCAATCCTGGGAAGCTTCGTATTTGACATTGAGGCGAGCGACATTGCCAGTTCCTACGTTAAGTCTGTCGCAGCGATATGGCAAGTACAGGTTTAGTCGTTTATATGGCTACTGGAAACAAATAGTCCTTGAAAATTTGACGCTCCTGGCGGATGGACAGGACAGAGTCGGGCGTGTATCCCTCCGCTCGACGTCAGACCGAAATTATTCCAGGTTAGGTTATCACGGCGGCGAGCGGATTCCGGCCCGCCGGCCGTGGACGCGATCTTATATCCGAGGACGGCCACCCGTCCTGGCGAGACCTCCTCCCTCCTCTGCTGCCACGCAACCACGGGAATGGGGAGTGGGGGAGGGATGGGGAGTAGGATCGATAGGGCGGCAGGTTTGCATCGCGGTAACCAACCCCCCTCTCTCCCTCGCCCTCTCTAACCCTCCCCTCGCCACCCCCCACACGAGCGGAGGCGAGGGGAGGGTTAGAGATAGGGGCGACCGTTTCGGTGACAGCTGTTTCTCCTCTCGCAGCGACAACTCTTCCGTGACTTCCCGAATCGTGGAGAACCCGTCCATGTGGAATTCAATCTCGTTATCTCTGTTGCTGACTACTTCATCGCATCGTAGTTGGCCCAATAGGTTCGAAACCACCTTACATTACATTACCGGACACGGAACGTAATTCTGGAGAGTCAGTTTAGTTGTTATCGAAACGTCGCCACCCATACATCCGTTGGCCGTCCTAGGAGCAGTGGCCTGGTGACGAAGCGTTCTAATGGACATGCGAATAGGTTATCCCGGGTCAGTGAATCTCGATCACTCCTTTTGGAACATCCAGCGACCATCCCTTATTGGAGGGTGAAGGTGGATGCATTGTCGGAGGACGGAGTCTTATCGTTCCGCGTGGGAATGGGGTTGTGGAAAATTTTTCGTTTCCTCTGTTGCCCTCGTATCTATATTGTCATTTCTCCATGTTTGTTCGAGAAGATCCATGCTGTTTTCTTAACTTTGGAATCAATTTCAAGAAACGCTTCGTTATACAGAAAAGTGCACTCCAATGCACGCCAGCACATTTCAAAGTGCAACCTTGCCAAACGAAATGTCTGGGCTGCACATGTAGGAGCCCTGAAATCGTGTCGCTGTTTTCTGTGGCGTTTTCATGATTCAGGCTTTTAACGACCATTATATCTCTATTATCTCATGTATTATTCAGCAAGGACTCGACTTGGTCGAACCTCGGAAAAACCATGGATATGACGTCATAGCCCCCCGATTAATCTCAACATATAAATGGCTCCATTTGGAATTTAGGAGGCTTTAACGTCAAAATTTTGTGCAGTCCTCCGCCTCTACTTTTCCTCTGACGCGATTGATGACTCTGTATGCCCCATGAACGCGCCTAATGCTAACTCATTCAAACGAACTCTTCCAGACTTTGTTTCGATTTTACGTGCTTTCTTGGCGTTCTGATTCTTTGAACGACGCCCTGCTTATCACTTCTATTAGGCATAAGACTTCGGTAACTCATCCGCACCACCTCCGCAGGCGCTATGCGAAACGGAGGTTGAATTGGAACTGCCGAAACCTGAAAAAAAAACTTGTGGAATTGGTCTAAAACCGTGTCCGTTCATTGAAATCTAAGGTGTTTGCTCTAAATGACGGATTTCTTAGCTTAAGCTGTTATATTTTGACGCGTTGTAGCGCAGGAGGCTCCGGGCGTAAAGCCTCTGTTGTCTTAGCACTTTTGAAGGGCGTCTCTGAAAGTGTATACCATATAAATCCGTGCCTGCGCAATATACCTATAATGTAAATGATTTGTGAAGTGTGTGCTCTTAATGATCGCACTAAATCCTTTATTTTATAATTGAAGAGTAAAGAACTCGGTAAACCACTTTTCTACCAAAAGTTTCACACCACTCGGTTGAAATCTTCTTAAGTTCTCCATACCAAATTTACGTGTAAGAAAAGACGACATGATGAAATTGACTATCTATAATAGGGATGCAATATTATCTGTGCGTATATGTACAATTATACGAAAGTTCCCAGCTACTCTAGATGAATTCGGAAATTATCGAATTTTGTAGGTCCTTGATGTGTGAAAAACATTTCTCCTCACAATGTTTTGGATACAGAGCCCAAATATCTTAGTGCTTTATTTTACACTTTTCAAGGATCTAATTTCGAAAGGAAACCCGTTAAATTAGGATACAGTGCTACAGAATTTTTTTATGTTCTGTCAGGCAGACAGGTGGTTCATGGCTTGGAACAGAGCGTCGCAAACCGTGCTTAAATTTTCCCAGCGGTAAGGTTTTCGTTCCCCCGATGCTGACCGAGACGTGCGCTCTTACTCTCCGACTGCCAGAAGCGTGTCGCACGAACTGGCGGTGAAATATATTGGTAATGCTCTCCTCTCGATTAAAGCACCATCTTGTGTGTGTACATGGGCAACATTTGGGTTTCAGAAAGGAGACCACCGCGTTGGCTTGGACTAGTCTGGTGACTCAAGTGTCCCGATCTGTGACCCCTCCTCCCCCTCATCCCCTCCCCCCGTGATATGTACATATATAAGATAACACACTCCTCCCGGCCGATGTGCTGCTGCCGCCGCCGCCCGGCCCACGTTCGACACATCTCCAGCTAAGTACCCGGCTGTCGTGGGTGGGCGTACCGTGGAGGAGGCCTGGCCATGTCCGGGGGGCGAAGACGTCGTCGTGGGAAGCCGCGGCCGCCAGACGAAGCAGCAGGAAGAGGAGGAGGAGGAAAG
Source organism: Ceriagrion tenellum (assembly GCA_963169105.1). NCBI lineage: Eukaryota > Metazoa > Arthropoda > Insecta > Odonata > Coenagrionidae > Ceriagrion > Ceriagrion tenellum. Next base: position 166,038,508 of record OY720636.1, read on the forward strand.
GAGGCAGTGGGGAGAGGAGGATGCTGATGGTGGATGGTAGGCCACGGCGGCGCTCCGGCCGTTGAAGTCTCTCCCTTTTGCCATGAGGGGGACGGGCGAAGACGCGGAGGAGGGCGCCGCGGAATCCGATCTCGGTACGCCCCCGCCTCGCCATCACTCGTCGTCCCGTCCCCACCCCCACTCCTACCGCCCCCCACCCTCCCTTCAACCTTCCATCCCGGCCGATAGAGTGTTTCCTGGAAAAATCAGCCTTCAGATTAGTCGATGTCATGACATATGTGGGCGTGTGTTGTACATTTCTAAAAAGTCACCTGCCATGAATCGGCTCATTGGGATGTGAGCGAATATGGTGTCTTCCGATCACATTTAGATATTTGGTCTTCAGTGAGGAACTCATGTTTCAACTTTGAAAGCTCCTAATGGTGTTCTGACATAAATACTATTAGTTGCTTTCTCGCTATTTTCCTTGGTCACGATTACGTAGTGGTGTATAATTAATTTTCATGCATCTGAATTTCTATGTATTTCGTCTCTACCGTGTAGTGGGAGCACCGTGAAAACTCGTCATTGTATTGGAAAGCATTAGCAATGGCAGGATGGCTGAAGGAATGCTTTCGACCATTTACCTAAGCCTTGAAAAATATCATTATTTATAATTATTTGATGTGAAATGCAATTTCAGCTTTCGAAAATATGGAATGAAATGAGAATGGGTGTATTTATTCTCTTCTTCATTTAGAGTCAGTTTATTTGATATCTTTTCCGTCCTTTTGAACCGAATGCAAAATGCTTGGAATCCAGATTTCATAAATGTAGTAGTGTTTGCCCTGATGGATTTCCGGGAGTAGTGGAGATCAGTTTATTGTTTATTGCCTTGATCCCGTAGCTGTTCATTTACTCCTGCTGGCCAATTTCGCTTAAGGGTTCATCAATTTTGGAGATCACTGCTTGACGATTCATTTATACGTAATGATTTATGACATCTGCTTATGCATGGGGACATCATAATCCGCAATGATTTGAAAGAACTCCTTTAATGAGAATTCATTTCTTCGAATTGAATACTTGAAATTTGAGCTGCGGGATTTTATTTCTTTGCAATAAAAAATATTAGCAGTAAATACGGTCGCGGGCTCGCTGTGTGTGTGTGTGTGAAAGCAATGTTTAGAAAAGGTTTGCATTGCCGTTATCTGTTTGACGCCATGTCCATGTGACAAAAATGCTTAAAAACATCCCCCCTATGATTTTCTGAAATAATGCAGTTTCTTTGTGAATAACTCTGAGGAAGGACAGTCCGTTACCATGTAATTTATGTGGATTAATTTCAGGATTTAACGGTTTGAGTTCCGTGGCCATTTACTCTGGAGTGATAGAATCAGAAAAAAGTGCTTGTCGAGACATCTCGAATCATCTCATCTAGAGTTGTTCTGCCGCGTGGCAGATTCGCTCGTGTCTTTCTCTCGGTTGACCTAATGTCTGTCTGTCCTCTGCAAGTCTGTTGATTTATTCATTCTTTCCTCAATCTTAACTAGGTCCCACATCGTAAGTCTCTTTCTTCCTTGTCCTCTCTTTCCTTCTGTAATTCTCCCTCAACCCTGTCTTCAGCAAGCACTAATTCCTCATATAATTTCCTTAACAATTCAACCTTCTTTACTTGAATTTCTCTACCGCTTGCCTCTATTCTCCAACTCTTCGCCACACCTCCATATTCTTCACTGAATCCTCCCATCTAATTCCAGCCATCCTCCTCCAAATCCGCATTTCAAATGCCACTATTCTTTTTACTTCATCTTTCCTCCAAGTCCATGCCTGTGCTCCGATCACACAATATCACATACACACTCCAGATGTCACATTTCGCCATTTTATTTCTCAGTGCCTTCTCAAAAGGTTCACTCAGTGGTTTCATCGTCTCGTTTTAAATCCCTCTTTTGCCATGGCTATCCTGGATTCTATTTCCTTGCAACAGGACATGTCTTTAGCGATGACACTTGCCAAATACATATAGTTACATATACTTGTTCAATCGCTTCACCTTCCACTTAGATACTGATCCATTCACCTTTGCCTCCTATTATCGTCCTCTTTACCTTTTTCTTGATGATTAAAATTCCATATTACTTGTACTTGACGTTATGGATTGCAAACATCTCTATGATTTTTGTTTACTATCTGCCACAAAATCCATATCATCAGCAAAATTGGCACATTCCTCTCTTTCATCTTCCGATGTTCACTCCTTTGATTCCATCAAATATTATGTAATTATTTATGCCAAGTATATATAAATAGGGTTGGTGGCAGGCAGCTTAGGCAGCGGCAGAGATGGAGGGAGGGCAGAGTTAAGAAAGAGAGATAAGTCTAGAGAGAGCACCGCCCCTTGGCGAGGGACGATGCTCCGATTAATACGGGGTATCTCTCTCCCTTTTACCCCCTGCCACACACCCACCCCTATGATCTCCTTCGCGGCCGTCTTCTAGCGAGGCGAGGCGAACAACTGAGGCACGCTGCCCGCCATATTGGCGCGGGGTTTCGCCCTCACTTCCCTTTCTCTCTCCCCTCGTGACATTATCTCATTTACATTAAATGAGAAACGTCAAAAAATACACTCAAAATGAAATTGCCTTCAAAGTAAATACATCCGCATGTTCCCTCGTGAACACATTCTAGTCAGCCACTGTCATCATCATTGGTTGATTCAATCGCCTAAGATTGGTTGGCTGCATCCCTCCCTCCATCTCTTTCTTCCCAGTCGAATGCTAGTTCCAACAGCGACGCGAGATTGCCTGGAAACGGAAGGACGGCCTCGTAATCCCCTTTTTCTACCGTTAGCCACCCGCTTCGCCCATTTGCCTCGGCACAAAATGCTTCTTTGTCGCACTAGACTGTGGTCTCGCCTGGTGGTGTTACTACTTCATAATTTTCACGGGATAGTGTACGCTGAATGCGAAAGAAGTCACGCTGGGAGGAGAAAAATTGGAGCGAGTGGATTCCTTCATCTATCTCGGGAGTACCATCACCTGGAACAGAAGAAGTACAACGAGGACTTGGCCCAAGCTTCGGAAGTGTTCTATGTGAAAAGACAACTTCTGTGTTCAAAGAAGGTAGGACTACAAACTAGGAAAATTACGTGTGAAAATCTTACATCTGGATGCGTGATTTCTATGGATCGAAAGCATGGACTCTTGGAAAATTAGACCAGAACAGACAGGAAGTCTTCGAAACGTGATGCTAAAGGATAACGCTAAAGATTAAATGAAAGGACTAAATAAAAAAGGATGAAGTTCTCTGAAGAGTAAAGGACCATATGGAACACCATACATAAAAGAACCAGCTAGATTGGACTCATCTTGAAGCAAAATGGGTTTGTGAAGAACATAATTGAAGCTAAAATACAGGAACAGGCCCCATATGGATAAGTTCATGGACCAAATAAAGAGGAAAGTACGCAGAAAGAGCGTCCAGGAAATTGGAAGGAAGAGATACGAGGAGGTAAGAGAGCTGGCATTTGATAGGTAAAGACAGGACAACAGTCAACCAATCTTGGGATTGAACGACCAATGATGAAGGTTAATTATCATCTTGCGTTGAAACATGTTGTAACGTCAATAAATCCCAGTGGGAAAATACATTTTGCCTTTACTCGAGTGATCGATTAAGAGAATGAATTCAGAATAGCATGGCTTAATTAATACCAAGTCACCGTTTACCTGCAGGTTTAAATGAAATTCTACTAAGAAACCATTACCTACACTTTTAGGTGATGAAGCTTTATTCCGTGAGCAGTTTCCACAACGCTTGCTTCACTAATTTTGCCTGAGATTACCGTTATTGGTGACCATGATAGGCATTTGATGTCCTTCTCTTTTTGCCGTTCGGTTTTATCTCAATAGTTGATGTGACCCGGCCGTAAAGTACCTTTTGCTAAGTGAGAATAGACGATAGTGATCGTGATGCTAGTCCTGAGGCGTGGTCGCGGATTTCTGTCGTGCTCTTATATTTACTGCCATCCCAGCCCCGGATCAATTATGCATGATTTCTGTTAATAACAGTATTACGTAGCCTTTTCATTAATTTCATGTTGATTTGAGGTTCAATTTTTACTACAGACTGTCGGTTGGTTAACGTGGAAGGATATTTATATAGGAGGGCGTGTTACTTAAATATATTTTTGACGAGAGACTATGATACCAAGCCCAATAGGATCAAAATCACAGTCGACTTTTGCATAATTTGGCTGGTATGTGAAACCGCTATTGTTAGTTTTGATTTTTTCTCGTTTCGTAGGGCTAGTTACTAGAGCCACGACCGGGAACTTGGCGCTGCCGTGTGAATCGGCTTTGTGGGTGACGAGGAGTGCCACTCACGGGGCACGTGCATTAATCGGCGGCGCGAATTCGGCTAAAATGGAAATCTTAGAATTGATAGCGATCGCGGAAGATTTGATAGAAGTGCTGGATATTTTGGAGGGGTGTTTCCGTTTCCATGGTGATGAATCCAAACAAACATATGGCTGCGCAGCGTGTTTCTCCCTGACAATAAATTGATTCTCCCCATTGAATGGAGGGTGGTGAGCGTGAAGCCTCGACTGATGTTTTCTACGGCCTCACGGGGCTCTTGAGGTGCTATTTTTCCCGGTTCCGTATGTGGACTAGGACTTTATTCATGACTTATTGCTCGGCACTGGACAGTGCCGTTTAGAAGAATTTTGTTCATATCGAAATAATAGCACTGTATATTACGTGGAATTATTTTTTGGCTCGATTTGCATTATTCCCGCGACGAATTTTATGAGACTTGAAAAATTCTTTTACTCGTTCCATATTATCGTTTAAACCTCTTCGGGGGAGAAAATTTCTCAGGTTAGTATTTTTCCTACCGGAGAAACTTTAACATAACCGTATCATTCGCTGAGGATATTCTGCCGTGATAGACATTTAGCTGGGCAAAATTAAAAAAATCTAACGAAGCTACTTTCGGAAGGCAACCAACCTGTTCTCCCCCTCTTACTTCCTCCTTTGCAGCGGCTTCCTTCATCTCTATGAATAAATACCCTCGCCTCCTGTCCGACCTAAGCGTGTCTCCTCGTTTGACAATCGTGCTCGCCCTTCGCTAAATCCGAGGTCTGCTGGTTCGAGACCCAAGTGTCGGCCAGGGTTTGAACATTTTGGAAATTGACTTTTCTGGAATAACACAGTGGGTTCCTTCGATTCAATGGACTCACGCGTCATCTTGAGTTAAATTGTGAGAACATAAACAAAGTCATTTTATGTTTTCTGGAATGGAAAGCAGATGTTTGATGCGGAGTAGCTGATGCGCTAAGGACCTCAAGGGCTACTTGTTATTGTTGAAATTTTTTAAAGTTAACTTAGCCAAAATCACAAAATTATCATGCGATTGCAATTTTTGTTACTAAGGAGAAAACTTGTAACAAAGTGGGGTGTAAAATTTGTGTGTTAATATCTGCAGACATACATCTCCTGATTTTGCTCCAATTAAATGAAAAACATTTACCTTAAACAATCTTAACGGATTTGCATGAAATTCACGGCATTTCCCCGAAATACTCCTTTTTCCTTCTGTACTGTAGACAACTTTTTGTCATTTGGGAAATAGTTGCCCGTTATGCTTCATATCTTAACCAAGGCCTCTCCTTGCCATTGCAGCTAGCAATCCCATCCACTACTCCACCTCCTCTTTTCCTCTACACACCAGATCTAGCCACCCTCTTTCGCCTCTCCCCCCCAGTCCCTCCTACCACCCGGAAGTTTCCGCAGCGAACCCCCCATTTTATTGATTCTTCCTCTTCAGTGCAATCTCCCCTAGACTCGCCGCAACAAGAGGTATTTAACTTATCCTCTACGCCTCTAAGGCCAGTCGAACATTCATTGTTTAGTAAAGGCCACTCCGTCTCATCAATACCCAAAGTTAATCCCTTCAACATTCATTCTGAAGCCAATAATTTTTGCCGCTACCTGAAATGGAAAGTTTTCTGGAGTTTCCAACCCTCTACCCCAGCCAACTACAACTCGATTCACCCCGCTGTCATCAAATTTAAACCTCCTTGCTCCTTTGAACCCAAGCCCCTTCCTTATAATCATTTAGTCGAAGTTTTTGCCAACCAGCTTCTTTCCAAAATTTCCAACCCTTCCATTATTGACTCCCTTACTGCTCCCTGCTTACTCCTTCAAGCAACTCATCCACAATCCCAAAATTTTAGAGGTGGTGAGGTTGTCGGAGAGGGTGATGCGTGCTGGGATAAATAAAGGTTCCTCTTTCTCAGGCGAGATATTGTAGAGCAGCATTTTTCAATGATACTCAAAAGATATTGCACTGTCTACCATTTATTACAAACTCTTACAACACGTTTCAACTGTCTTGCAGTCATCATCAGGCCCCTTTGATCATCATTAGTCTTACCTGATGATGACTGCGAGACAGTTGAAACACGTGTTGTGAGAGTTTGTAATAATGGTAGACAGTACGATATCTTTTGAGTATCATTGAGGGTAGTGGTTTTTGATAATGCATCGGAGGTAGTGAACTCCTGGGAAATAGGTGGTGCAGAGGGAGAATTGGAATTTATTATGGGGGAGCGGTTTGGAAGAAGAAGGTCGTTTTAGGATTTTTCTATGAAGGAGACGTTCAGGATAGCCTCTGCGAATTGGTGGAGATTCGAATGGAAAAGGTCAAGGGAGTCGGGGTTGTTACAGATGTGCAGTGCACATCTGTGCACCTCCACAATTTTCCCTCCCTGCCCCTCACTCATCTTTAGATGCCCCCCCCCAACCTTTTTGCCATCTTGAAAATCACCAAACTCCTTTCCAAATCAATTATCACCACTAAATCCCCTCCGACCCTGTGCAATCGCCCGCGTTGCAAAACTTGTGTCATCCTCATCACCCAACCTCTGCCTGACAAATTTCTTGTTTTTCCTCTTCCTTCCGTCCCCTCACCCTCTTTCATCACAAATAGTATTGTTTACATTCTCCTATGCCAACTATGCCCTGGTTTTTACATCGGCCTCAGTACCTGTCCTCTCAATATACGGATGAATGGCCACCGCTCCAGTTGCAACGATCCGTGTCCCTCCCAGTCGCCACTCACGTTTCTTCTCACAATTCCACATAATAATTTTAAGATCGGTATTCTTGCTTCTCTTCCCCCTTCCTCCTCTCCCCTCTAACTTAAAGACCCTGAGTCCTCATGTATTTACTTTTTTCAAGCCTTATCTCTTCCGGGACTCAACAAACCCCACTAACCTCCTCCATCATCTTCTATTTTACTAACTTCTCTCTTTTAAATTCTCTTTTCTCCCCACCTTCCCGCCCTCCCCTTACTTTCTTTACTTCCCCTCCCGTCCGACATCCGCCGTTGAGCTCCGACCGAGAGGACTCTCTTCCCCTTTTCTTAACCGTTTTTTGGGTTGAAAATGCTTCTAAAAAACGCTGCTGGCAGTGGTCCATCGCTCGACAACCCAGCCTGCAAGCAGCTCACTTTGCGGAAAGTATCAAGCGTTTAATTTGATTTTAAATTGCGTGGAATTAGTGAACTGCAGTTGGAAGGTACACGTGACGATGGAACTCCACTCTACAGAATACTGTTATGGAAGTATTTTGCCGATTTTTCAATGTCACGCATACCACTGTAGCAGTTTTTCACTCTGCTCTGCAGGGAGTGTTTCTTTGTTTAAATGAAAATGAGATGGTCATTATCATTTAAACAGAGAAATTTAATGAACATCAATGAGGAAAGAATTTTCTGGCAGTATTATGATGTTAATAAACTCCATAATGTACCTCAATGTAAACAGATGCATTTTAGATTCAAATGTAAGAAATTTTGGCCGATATGTGGCAATAATGCTCGTAAATATTAATTCTGAATTATTTTTTATACATAATCTTAAATTCATTCTTTTGGTGACTATTCATTATTTTTTCGCCAACCGAACAGTTCACAATTCACGAGTCTATTTTTCCTTTGCGAACTCCAAGGTTCACTGAAGGAAAGCAATCGGAGAAATACTGTTGGTCGATGAGGCGTGTTCGTTGAAGTCTTTCTTAAATCGTGGCGAGCCTTGAGAAAGTCCGGCGCCTCTCCTCCGTCGCTCTTCTAATGCTATCGATTCGGCCATCAATGCCACCGACACCGCGACGTCAGGAGTGGAGGAGGGGAGGGGAGGGGAGGGTTGGCTCCACCACCCCCCACCCCCAACGGTCACCAATCGACCGGCGCCCAAAGATATCTTTTTTCCTAATGTCCTGTGAATTAAATAATCCTCGGTTAGAAATCAGCGAAAATAGCGAATATTTTCTCATGATACGGCGCGGTAGCCCAGAGGTCGGTTTCCCACTTAGGATGTGTTACCATGGAACGACCATGATCTTAGGATGGGTACTCTAGGTTTGGTCAGTTTATGTCCTTCTTAACCCACAGTGCGGCGAGTGACCGCTTGGCGAGGTCTCAATTCCACTAGACATTCTTACTAAATATTTGGGCTGAAATTGACGTTGTGGCAGTTGCAACAGCAGTTGTAATGAGTTTGCTCTCGTGATTTGCGGAAACATTCTTCTTTTATGTACAGCCATTTTAAAGGCTGCGGTGAATCCTACCTGATCGCAATAACAGCCGCCACAAGTCCGCTTTTTCAAAATCAATTGTACTCAAATGAAATGGTCAAATTCTCAATGTTCTATCTATGAAATGTTTAAGTTCTCTTCAAGTTCTCTTTAAGTTCTATCTAAGTATTATTCTGTTACTCTTTGTTCCTAATCACGTCATTTTTTTCTTAGAAGGTGGATTATTGCGACCAAAATCGTAAACTTTTTTCACTCTTTCGATAGTAGAAAATTTGATATCCTTACGACCGCGGCATGTAATTCAAATGGGTTACGAATGTATTGTGAAATTTCAGCTGGAATCATTATCCCCCCCAATCTCTTCTTATAATGAATGTTAATTACAATTATTTGTGCTAAATTCATTTTGTGCGTCGCGTTGAAATGATTGCAATCGAAATCGTGAATTAAAATTTTAAAATTTTCCTCTTCCATTCTCAACTTTGTGGTTATGTCACAGAACCTTGGTGGTGAGGTATTAAAAAGGATTTTTATGTGTGTACTCCTTAATTCGTTTTTAGCTGAGTTCTTAATCTATTGCCTGAGGATCATTTGACGCCAAAGTTATTGCGTACGTTTAGGAAGGGGATGTATTTTTAACTTGCCTAATTCCACCTTGGAGATTTCGATAACAGTTTTTCGCATTCTTTTGAACACGTCGGCTGTTTCAATTAAAACCAACCGAAAAGATGCTGACTTCCGTGAATATATGGCAGTTAGGCTATTTTCATGCGACTCTAATCACATGTATGTTCAGTCATTTTCATTTAAGTATTCTACCTGTTGATTGGTGGGTTTTTGGACTCTACTTATCCTACTCCTTTTTCCCTCCTACGGGTGGCCCGCAATTAGATCCCTCTTGGATTCCTCGTATAGTCTCCCGCTTCTTATTCCGTCCATAATTGCTGTCCTCTTCCTTCCTCTGCCGCGCTTCCTCAGTGTTCTCCCCTCTTTCACTCCCTCCTGCATCCCCTCTCCTTTCAATACGTCCTCCATCCATCGCTTCCGTCTCCTCCTCCGAACCTCGGAAACTAATTTCCTCCCATCTCAAACCATATCCTATACCTCCTCGTTTGTCCTCCTCACCATCTCCATCTTTCTCCGGAGCCACATCTCAAACGCCTCAAGTCTACGTACATCCTCACTTTGCGATGACCAAGTCTCCGACCCTCAAAGCGGTACGCTCCAAATTAGAAAGTGTTCACATCAGAGCCTTTTTCTTTACGTCTCTACTGAGACCTCGCCTCGTCAATCCCCTCGTCACGTTGACAAATGCTTCATAAGCCACGGCAATGCTACACTCTTTTGTCCACCCCACGAATTATACCCATTGCCTCTCTTCCAGAGTACTACTTAATAGATACGTAATATACTCTACTTCCTCTATTATGTGTCCTCCCACCCTAATAGTCAGAGCCGCCTTCTTCCATCCACAGAAACTCCTCAATTTCGTCTTCCTATGGTTTAACTTCATCCCATACCTCTCTCACTGCACCTCTAATGCATTAAATTGACCGCAATAATTGACTGCAACTCTCGGCATAATGAACAACCAATGCTCGATCATCTGCAAATCGCTTTTGCAGATGCTTTCTGCAAATGACTTTATCAGATCCCCTCCCACCTTTATCCCGACTTCCATCTCCCCATGCCACCCTCACCTCTTGTCTTTCGCATTCGCACAATTCAAAACAACGGCGATAGTGGGCACCCCCTGCCGCACTCCCCGTTCTATCACGGCCCATCCCGATTCCTTATCGGCAGTCCTAATATCTAATATCACTCTGGTCCATAAAAAAAGATTACGGATGAGACGTCTGCTCTTCGAAAAGGCTCCTAATTTCTTCAGCACTTCCGTTTATTTCGCCCAGTCCACCTTATTAAAACGCCTTTTCGAAGTCTACTAAGCAAGCAAACACATCCTGCCCATATCCTAGGTTTCTTTCTACTTGCGCCCTCATCTCGTCTATAGCGTCGCCGTCCCTCTCCTACACCCAGACTGGTCTTCGCCCTGCTATTCGCTACCCTTGCTTTCTAGTCGTCTATTTATAATTCTAGGGACAACTTTTGCCGTATGGGATAGTTATGGCATATTGTCCTATTGTCTCCCACAGTTTTTGCTCTACTCAACTTCGGAATCGGAATTAATGTCGTCTTCCGGCCACACTCCATTTCTCATAAATCCTACAGATTAGCGAAAAAAAATTCTCTCCTCCGTTCTTCCCCATACTCTCTAAAGATTGGTCTGACATAATCTCTGTCGATCTCATCTTCCCTTTCAATACCCAGCCTATTGGGCCTTATTTCATTTCCATAGAGCTCTTCAACGGATCCATTCCACCTCTTCTGGATATATTTTCACTCTGCTATCACCTTCCCTATCTCGTCTATTTACGCTGCTGTAGAAGATAGATATGAATAAAAAACTCAAGATAGATTACAATGAGTTCCTTCTTGATGTGAGGTAGATTACAACTATAACTTGCAACTTGGGAGCGGAGCTGAGCGTGGCGAAGCGACCCTCGCCAACGTTGTCGGAGAACTGGCTTCCGATCCCCCCTGATGATTCCGAGTCGACCTTGCAGTCGAATCGACTAGTGTACTCGATGTCAGCGGAGTCGATTCTGATGCGCCAAATACAAATGAAACAAATATCAACTTTTCAAACATTCCACCCACCTCTTTTCGTAGAAGAGATAATTAGCATATAACAAAAGGATCTTTCAGATATAATTAACTAAGTAATATAAACATTAGACTAATAAACTGATTAACTGAGTAACTACAATTGATCAAAAAATAACTTCATAATCAACAAACATCGAAATCGATCATTTGATAAATTTTTCAAGACAATCAGTTTGGTAATAGGTCTGATTAAGATTGTGTTGTTATTTTTTAATCTCCACTATTCGCACCATTTCGTCTTCCCCTTAATATGCATATTAGTAACTCTACCAAGTGGTCAATGCGCTGGAGGAGTGTTCTCATTTTGTAGTATCACTACATCACCACTTTTCACTTTAGGTGTCAACTCCGTCCATTTCTGTCGATGCTGGAGCGATTGCAGATACTCCATGGACCAGCGGTGCCAGAAAAGCTGTAGCATTTGCTGAATTAATTGCCAGCGTTTACCAATACGTATTTTCTGCTCGATTGAGGAAGGTTCTGAAATGAGATAAGATACAGAGTGGATCAGAAATTGAGTTGGGGTCAAAGGTTGATCATGAATGGGATCATTTGATAAAGGTACAAGAGGGCGTGAATTCAAACGAGCTTCCACTTGACACAGCAAGGTGGAAAGCTCCTCAAACGTTAATTTGGTATCTCCAATAACACGTCTTATGTGATATTTTGTTTATTTCACTGCAGCCTCCCAAACGCCTCCAAAATGGGGTGCTGAATTAGGGTTGAAACGCCACTCTGTTCCAAGGGATGTCAAGGTCTCAGCAATGTTGCGATTGCAGTCTGATGACCTCCGGAACATCCACTTCAGCTCCTGGTCTGCACCAACAAAATTGGTTCCTCTGTCTCTCAGCAACAGCAAACAGTGTCCAGGGCGTGCCACAAATCGCCTAAAATATGCTATGAATGCATCGGAGCTAGAATTAGATACAGCTTCAAGGGGCACTGCACCAGTAAAAGACAAATAAATACACTAATGAAACATTTGTAGGACCTTGGACCTATAATTGATGAAGCTTTAATCGATAAAGGTCCTGCATGATCAACACCTGCTTTGGAGAATGGTCTGCTAGGCACTGATCTGTACACCGGTAAATTCCCCATCATTTGATAAGAGGTGCTTGGTCTATAACGTTTACAAGTTACACACCTATGAATAATTTTCTTGACCACCTGACATTCCTTGATTATTATCTAATACTGAGTGCGTAGCGTTGCAAGTGTTAGCTGCATGCCAGGATGAAGTGTGCACGCATAAAGCCCTTCAATAATTGGATTGCGTAAAAGTATGATTGCTAGGTAACATCTCATTTTCATCATAAGACACCAGTGAATGTTTGATTCTTCCTCCAATTCTCAATAACCTTTGATGGAGAATGGGAGACAACTTTAAAAGCTTACTGCCTTTTGGAAGTTTTCCAATATTTTGTAAATGAGCAATCTCTTTAGCAAGTGATTGTTGCTGCACTGTATACACTAATAACAGTATATAACAATCCACTTCAATAGGTGTCAATATTTGTTTAGAAGTATTGCATTCAATTTTAAACCGAGTTTCACTGAACACGGGGTGCACTAATTTAATAGCTAACATGAATCGTATAATTTTTTTTTATTTGTCAAAAAGAATACATACAGCATAAAGCCATTTTACAGTGGACATATAACAAACAAAAAAGACGCATACGTAAAAACATAACAAGAAGGTAGCAAATAATAAGCCAACATGGGGAGAAAGCACAAATTACTTTTTTTGGGAATGGCAAATGGCTGGGTGAGCGAAGATGGCGGAAGATAGGGTAAAAGGGTCAACGTTCACAGGAAGGTAATTAACAAGAGAAGGGAGGCGAAAAATGAGGGAGCGTTTGTTAAGTGGTGACGTGGGAGTAGGAGGGATATGAGTGAGCAATGATTGAGTTCTGGTGTGTAGGGAGGGATTTTGAAATTGATCGAGGAAACAATGTCGAGGCAGTCAATGGTTGAGTTCAGTGTCCTATGGATAAGTTTAAGATCGGTTTTAAGGAAGATATGATCAAGTTTATCAACAGAGAGTGAGGACAAGACATCATCAGAGGGTAGGTTGTGGAGATTTGGCACTCTATTTTTAACGATACGGTGAAGAAGTTAGAGATATGTTGCAGGGATTTAACATTAGTTGGGGCTGACATCGACCATATAGGGGAACAGTAGAAGAGAAGAGGAAGAATAATATATGAGTAATATGCCTGTAATGCTCTGGGATCTCTAATTTCAGTGTACCGGTATAGTAGGCCTAACAGGGACATGGCTTTGCTTTTAATGGCATGGATGTGGTCGGCATAGGGAAGTGTCTGGTCCGTTATTACTCCAAGATCTTTCACTGATGAAACTCTGGTCAGTGGGGTGGAGTTGATTGTATATATGAAATTTATTGGGGATTTTTTGAGGGAAATGGTCATGACTTGAGATTTGTTGGGATGTAAATTTAGCTGCAGGTGTTCCTCCAATCCGACGTCTTATTCAAGGCATCTTGGAGGTGTAGGCAGTGAGAGGAGTTGTCGATTAGCTTAAATACCTTGCAGTCGGTTGCGTAAAGAAGGGCATTACTTTTTGAAGGAAGAAGTTTAGAAGGAAGATCATTTATGAATAAATTAGAAAGATATGGTCCAAGGACACTGCCCTGAGGTACTCCAGACGCTACCTGGGACCAAGAAGAAGTGAAACCGGATAGTATTACTCGCTGTGTTCTGTCTGAAACGAAGCTGGATAGGAAGTTGAGAATGTTACCGTGGTCGCCGATATGGTGTTTGAGTTTGTGAAGAAGTAGCGAATGATTGAGGGAGTCGAAAGCTTTGAGAAAGTCAAGGAAAACAGTATCGAGCTGAGTCAAATTTTCAATAGTGTTGACGACGTGATTCTGAAGGACGGCGAGATTGGTCAGGCAAGATCTGCCAGAGAGGAAACCATGCTGATGGGGGGACAGTCGAGAAGTAATATATGAGAATAATTATCTCACAGACGGACGAAAGGACAGGAAGTATAGAGATGGGACGATAGTTGGAGACAACAGTTTTTGGACCAGTTAAATGGATTGGAATGATGTTTGCGGCTTTCCATTGAGAGGGAAAGGTTCCGTGTGAAAAGCAGCGATTTTACAAGAGGGTCAGAGGTATTGAGAGGGAGGAGGCACATTCACGAATGAATTTAGGACTGAGGCCATCGGAACCGAGAGAGCGATGGAGAGGGATTCTGTTAAGAAATTCATAAACCTCGGGTGTATCGGTCTGCACGGAGGATAGACAGAGGTTAGTGTTAGCTGGGGGGGTGTGGGTTGGGTGGAATAAGAGGGTTAGTTGATGGTTGTAGGCAGTCTGAGAAGTACTTTTGAAAGAGGTCAGCCCTGTCTGGTCCATGAGCATCACTATTGCCATATGAAATTATATCAGGGATATTGGCACGATTTCGCCGCCGGTTCAAAAAGAAACAGAATTTTTTTGGGTAGGAGGAAATGGAGTGGGAAAGGTTCAACACATATTCTTCATGATCACGTTGAATGAGAGGTTTTAGAAACGGTGCCGATCAGAAAAGGAGCGACGAGTGTTCACATAGGAAAAAGCCTTATGAAGGAGGCAAGCACGTTTCTTGTTCCCTAGAATGAGTATTGTGTCCGGCTTAAACCTGGGGGGGGGGGGGGATTTATTTTTGCCCTGGGTTTCACAAATGGGACGAAGTCTTTGATGAAAATCTCCCGAATCGAGGAGAGAAAGTCCACACCATCATCCGGAGACAAAGAGTTTAGTACATCCCAGGGGATAAGGTCGAGGCAGCGGTTGAAGTCCTTCCAGGAAACCTTCGACCAAACAGGTAAGGGTTTAGTTGGTGGGGGAGGAAACTCGCAGTGTTTCCGTGAGCCGCGAAAGTATAGAAGAGCATCAAGGGGCTGATGGTCGAAGTCGAAAATGTTTCGCTCAGGGGTGATCTCCTTGGGGGGAACGGTCGAGAGGTGAAGGTCCAGCGTTGCCTGGTCGCGGGTGGCTTGAAGATTGTATTGAGACATGTTGAGGCCATTGACGATAGGTTCACAGAAATAGCGGTCATGAGCATTGATTGGATGGCCAATCGTAGGGGAATCCCAGCGGAAGGACAAATTTAAGTCACTGACGAGAATCACCAGTCCAAAATTCGTATGCTAATACATGCTTGAGAGTTTTAAATTGAGAATATTTCTTGAAAAATTTGAGGCCATCACTTTTCCCAATAAAATTATAAATCAATGACGTAGTCACATTAACTTTAAGGTCATGAAATAGTTCCTTTAAAGGATAATCAAAAGTTTTTGGCCAGAAATTCTCGTTTTTTGAGAGTCATTCAGGCCCAGACCACCATAATTCCTTATTTTTCAATGTTGATGGGAAGTATTCCCTAGATGCTAGATCAGCTGGATTGTATTTAGTACCTACATGATGCCACTTGGCGCTAGGTACAAGTGTGTGTACATCGAAACACCTGTTGGTGACAAAAGTAGGCCATTTCGATGGATGATCTCTAAACCAATGTATGACGTCTTGAGAATCAGTCCACAAATGAATCTCCAACTCGTCACAGTCAAATTTGTTTTCATGCTGATTAGTCAATTTAGCAAGCAAATGAATAGCACGCAATTCCAAACTTGTAACGCTAAGTGTCTTTAAAGGAGCCACTTTAGTTTTTGCTTGAACTATCTTCACTATGTAACCCGATCCTATACACATGTTGTTTGTACGAATGTACAAGACTGCAGCATAGCCTAATTTAGAAGCATCTGCAAATCCATGCAGCTGTAAAACACTGTTTGAATTGCTGTAACCTAACCATCTTGGAATTTTAATGGATGCAAATTCACGTAATTCATTTTAAAACTTTGACCAATAATTAGCATCTGATTCTGGTAATTGTTCATCCCAGTGTATCTTCAACAACCACAGTTTCTGAAGGAATATTTTGGCTGAAATTACTCTTGGTGCTAGCCATCCCACTGGATCAAGAATTTAGCGGCGGCTGAAAGCACTGCCCTTTTAGTCCAAGTTTCAGTCTGCCGTTCGATTTTTACATGAAATATATAATTATCATCGTTGGGTTTCCAACAAAGTCCCACTACAGCAAAAACGGATTCTTTCTCAAAGAGTAATTCAGGTTCAATTTGTTAATGCATCGTCCGGCAACCAGTCAAGCAATTCAGTAGCATTTGAAAGCCATCAACGCCGTGAGAATCCAACCACCTTGCACAAATGTATAATTTCCTTTTAATAATAATGATAATAATTTATTTAACACATACAGGTAACCCCAATTACATGTGTTTTAATAAAAATACAATAAAATAAATAAATACGTCCATGAATCAATCAGGAAAAAAAAAGAAAACAACTGTTTAGGTTCTATTAAAAATACGAACATTTTCTTTTTTAGGGACACTAAAGGGTCAGAAATAATATCAGCATCTTTATAATTATTCAAAAATCCATTAGCCGTGCGCATCATCCTAGATAGCGGTTCATATTTACAGACATCCACCCGACTAAAGTGGCATCTGAAGAGTGGAGTATGCTTAGTCCTCCTTGGAGGCGCATTCAGGTTGATTAAGCCAAGTAGATGGTTGGAATTCACATCACCCATCATAATTTTACACAGAAAGATTGCTAAAAAAATTACCTTTTAAAAGATTAAAAATTGCCTTTTCAAAATAATTAAAAATTGCCTTTTGTTTAGCAAGGTCGGTGTGAATGTCATGACTGCCAGATAACACATAATCCATGTAGGTTTCTTCATTAAAAATAGTAGAAGGCAAAGGAAACTTTACGGATTAATCTTTTGCTAATTGCTTAATGACTCTAATAGCAATGAAAAGACTACATTTTAATCCGTATGTCAGAGTTCGAAGGCAATAAAATCGTATCTTCTGCGATGGATTAAATCTCCACACGATTGTTTGTAGGTGTCTATTAGCCTCATGGACAATAATTTGCCTGTACATCATTTTAATATCAACAATAAACGCATATCTTTATTTCCGCCGAGTTTTTATCAAAGGCACGATTTCTGGAAGTAGGTTGGGACCTGAGTAAAGACAATCATTCAATGATAACTCTTGTTTTATCTTTAGTGAGCCGTTAAAAACTGTCCTCAACCTAGTGATTGTACTGCTTTCTATTAGCACACCATGATGAGGGAGAAAAACATACTTATTAAAGTCCACCTCAGATTCATTAATTAATAGCATGTTACCAAGGTCTAACTATTCTTGCATAAATTCACATTAGGATTTAACGTGAGCTATAATGTACCGTAAATGATGATGATCTCTGATCAAGGTCAGAATTTGTCTCACCCGAGATGATCCAACCAAGGGCTGTAGCCGTTGCAATTGGCAATTGAGGATCTCCCATTGATGACATCACCTTCCACAATTCTAGCATGCACAGCTGCTCCAAGTAGTAGAGCGATTGGTCCATTCGGGAGGAATTTTGGGTCAGCTAGTACCAAATTCTTCAGATGAGACCAGTTGTTGTCCCCTTCTGGTGGGCGTGGCTTATATGCAGACACTCGGGATCCCACCGAAACGTCACTAACACAGCTAAATGAGGATGAGAATCTTGGTTTAATTATTATGCTCGTAGACCCTTTGCATGCCAAACTAGGTCTTCCTCCAAGTCCACCGACTGTCTCCGAAAATGACTTTTTACGTAATTTAAGTCTTTGACACAATGATTCTGTCATAAAACAAGATTGAGAACATTGATAAATCAGAGTTCGAGCGAAAACCACATCACCCCAATGGCTCTGTACTTTGACCCATACTGTTGAAAGTGCCACAGCATTAATTTTACTTTTGACTTGATACGATAAATGAACATTAGCACTTGCAGATGCACCTGCAAAAGCGGTAGGTCTCTCAAGGCTTTCCCTATTTCTGTTATCACAATCTTTCACAATGCGAGAATTATTAGCTTGATTATATGTATCCGCGTATGATGCTTTTTATGGCAGAATTGACATATCTCTTTCTAAGTATTCAGTTGTTCAACCCATGGTTTCCTAAGTAGTTTGAGCAAAGATTTTTAGAATTCACGATTTCTTAGCGCTGCTGCACAGGTTTAGCATTAAAAGTTTCACAAAACGCCAACCAATGCGTCTGATTACAGAGAACACACACTGGTGGTTTCCTTTCTGATTGTTCAGTCACATGAAATTTTCCGAATTTTAAGCGACTGTTATCATATGTAACATATTCCCCCGCGGTTCAACTCCACTTTGAGACTCCGTAAAATGAGTGGGGGATGAGGCCCCTGGTTTAAAGCTTTCGAGGCTATCCAAGCTCGTGATTTTTTTCTTAAGGAAACTTTTAAGCATCTCATAAGTAGGTAATGCTTTTGAGTCTTCTATTTTGATTTCCCAAGCACGTCACGTTTCGGCGTCCAATTTTCTTTCAGTGATAAAGACCATAAAATCATCACATTGCTTAACCGGACGTCGCAACGCATCAAGCGCGAGCAGAGGATTTACTGTGCCAGCATAGATACGACGGAGTTCAGCGGCAGATCCATTTTTCATTGGCTTAAGATCTAATATAGTTGAAAGATGAGCACTCGTTAACCTTCAGCCATTCTCACAATAATTTTTCAAAGATTCCCAGGCCAGCATGAAATTTTCTCCAGTAATTGGAATTGTACGAATAAATCCCAGATTCAGCTTCACCCTTAAAGGGAGAGCCTTCTTGAAGATGCAGATGCAGTTTAGCAACGTCTGAAATATCGTTTCGCTCTATTTATCATCGATTTCATTAAATCACGATTATTTTCCCAGTGACAGAAATCCCCAGAAAATTTAGGCAGTTCTGGTATGGGCAATTTAACACGTTTATCACTGTCTGAACGCAAACTATGATTTTTTTGACTCACTCCGCGCATGATTACGTCTGTCCCAATACTGTGAAGAAATTCTCCAAATTCACCTTTTCGCTGTAGATAAATTTCCTCTGCACAATCAAAAAATTCAGAAGTGACATATTCGTGATTAGAATCGAAACGTCCACTTTCAACCATCTGTTCATGAGCATCAGTTAATTTTCGCCATATATAGCTTTCGACACTATCTAAGCAAACTTTACACGAACCTCGATTCATTTTCGCTGCGCCTTCTTCTTTGAAATTGATGAAAGAATTACTAATTCTCCTCAAATAGGTTTTCTGCTTTTCGTAAAATTCTTCCATTTTTAACAGTTAGTACTAGTGAGGAAGATAAATTAGCACAAAATGAGACTGTAGTCAAATTTGACTGTTAGTACTGGAAGCAGTTCAATTGAGTCACTCATTAACATCCTAATAAGTCTCCAGAATAATTCTAAGAACTAATGAGCAGTTGATTGCAGCATGTCACCGATTAAATTGCACAAAAATTATTCACTCATGCAATAGATAAATATAATCAGCAATAAATTCAAGATGAATACAGTTCCTCATAGGCTAAGCACATGCAGATACGATGTCATAACAGCCTTGAACTCGATATGACTGATAGTAAGTTCAATTTTCAGAATTATTAAAATAAATTGAATCGATCTCACAGTTCTTTTTTGGCATTCTCTTCTCGTGCTGAAGGAGTTCTCCGAAATATAAGTTGCACACTCTCCAACTCCCGTGATGCGACATAACTATACATTTATGATTAATTAGATGCAAGATAATTAGAAGCTGTCATCTTGTAGTAATTGATGTGACGATTCGTCGATAAGATTTCCGGTTTCCAGATTCGGATCCGTCGATGTCCGAAACCTTTCATCCGGCGAATTGAGATCCCGCCCGGATCCGGCCCGAAGGACCAAAAAATGTAGAAGATAAAGATGAATTAAAAACTCGAGATTGATTACAATGAGTTTAGATATATTTCCTCCTTGATGTGAGGTACATTACAACTATGACTTGCAACTTGGGAGCGGAACTGAGCGTGGCGAAGCGACCCTCGCCAACGTTGTCGGATAACTGGTTTCCGAACCCCACTGATGATTCAAAGTCGATCTTGCAGTCGAGTCGACTAGTGTACTCGATGTCAGTGGAGTCGATTCTGATGCGCCAAATACAAATGCATACTTCCCAAACAGCTGCAACAACCCTTTCCCTTGCTACCGCCCTCTCAAATGCTTCATTTTCCCGCACAGAGCATCTGATCTTTCCTCTTTGTGAAATTTTCTCAGAAATCGATCTGTTCTCTCCTCCATAGGTACTCCTCCTCTTGATTCATTTCTATCCTTTCGGAGGCTGTTGTTGAATTTCCCGTATTTTCTCTGTCTGAATTCACGCTCTTCCATTCTCTCCTCTCATGCATCTCCATGATCACTTCCTCCGTGGCACTCGTTTCCTAATTTCGGTTTTGCCCTCGTGATACGCCTACCATTGCAGTCACCGCCACCGCGATTTCTTTTTTCCAATCATCATCATCATCATAATCCACTGATCTCACTCCACGATCTGTGTCTGATGATTTCATAACCCTCCCGCTCTCAATATTTCTCCTTTATATTGCCCCAGTCAATCCCTCTGCCAATTCCACTTTCGTACTCTCCTCCCCATATTTATCTTTTTGAGGTAAACGCAACATTCCATCACTAATTAGTTGTGGTCTGTGTCTGCATCAGCCCTTGGATATATTCATGAGAGTTTTCAGCACAATTCCTGAATCTATATCTCACCTTAATATAATCTATCTGGGACCTATCTGTCTCTCCCTGATTATCCCATGTGTACCTACGTCGAGGAAGGTGCCTGGAACATGCATTTGTGATTGCTAGTTAATTTCTCCGTCTAAACTCGACAGTTTTCTCGCCTCGGTCGTTTCTCCTTAGTCCATAATCCCACCTCCCGCCCATCTCTCCCACCATTCATTCACCCACTTCACCGCATTCTTACTTACTCCCATTTACTATACCAGCCACGTATTCTATGAATCATTTCCTCCACCTGATCGTATACCCCATTATTCACCCCTTCCTCTCTAGGATTCGTGCTAGGCATATGCTCCTGGATTATAACTAAGTTGGTTGGATCGACCTTCAGGTGAACCTTTACAATCCTATCACTTACCTGTTCTGCATACGCTACTTTCTACCAAGTTTCCTGTTCATTACGAATGAAACCCCACGCTGGCTTTCATCCCCTTCACTATATATACATATATCACTCAATATGAAGTCATCGCTCCATTAAAGTCCGCCATCTTTCCATCTCGGTTCGTTTAGACCCATGATGTCTGGACCCACCTTCTCAATTTCTTCTTAATACTCTCTTAATTACTCGCCCCTATCATAGTCCAAACATTCCGCGTGCCTATTCTGATGGTGGAGTTCCCTTTCTGCATCTTTTTTTTCTCCCGATATAACAATTGCATCTACTTCCTTCCTAGTATTTCACGTGATGACGGCCGCATAGGACCTTGCTCCCTCTACTGCCGGGTACGACTCTCGGCCCCCTGGGCCAAGCCCCGTTGTTACCAAGATTCATTTTCATGTAAAAATTCTTCGTTGTTACTTGGGTTTTAATTGAGTGCCTATTCCGTTGCCTTCTCTATAGTGGTTTTTACGTGTCGCCATCACTTGAAAGGCCACTTCGCGTCACTGAGGAACAGACGCCTGTTGCAACCGCCTCACTGAGGAAGGACGCTGCGCGGACTACCGTTCGTCTTTCTCTTTCGACCTATCTAGCATGGGTGACCCTCTAATGTAAGCTCTAGGGGCGATCGGAGCACACAAGCCCTTCCACCACAATAACGTTGTAGCCCTTGGGAAGGGCCATGTAGGGAAGGGTAAGTGATATATTTATTCAGGTAGGAAGTGTTATCTTCCATGATGGTAACTGACAATGATTGATGCCGATGGAATTATTCTTGGATTTTCGGTAGATTTAGGAGTGGAAGTATTGTTGACTTTATTATAAGTATATAATCCCAGGTTGATTTTAAATCAATGCAAACTGGTTTGAAGGACGTTCTTACTCAAGTGGGTTGAAAATTACGTCGGGAAGTATAAGTTGATGCTAAAATTTTGTAACAGGTGTTGTGATCGAAAACACTGTGGCCAATCTATCACTATCCTTCCTCTGAATATCTCTGTAAGGGGGAAGACAAAAAACATGGAAACACGAAAGAAAAAACACTCACAAGAAAGCTCCTGATATTTCCACGATGAAGCACTCGTCCTTTTCAGAGTTGAGTAGCTTTCTTGTGAGTGTTTTTTCTTTCGTGTTTCCATGTTTTTTGTCTGCCCCCTTACGGCATAAGAAAGTGGATAGGAAACAGAATTAGAAACAGAAGAAATAGAAGAACATAGAACACCATAAAGGTGTGGAGATGGAACATTGTTCGATTCCAAGTGGAAAAATTTCGACTGGACCGGGAACTGAACCATGGACCTTCCGATGTCACGTCAGTTGCTCAAACTTCTAAGCTACCCAGTCTACTAAGAAATCCCTTGACTCGATGGGGAGTTTATATGAACAAACACCCTCAAAGGCTTGGCCCATAGAAGCGGTCAATTGATGGCTCTAGCAGTTCACCCACCAGAAGGAGGGAATGACAAATACAGAAGTCGAAATGAAATGAAATTTTTGACTTTCCTATCAACTTTTTTTCTCCTGCTGATATGTATACATCACGGAGCGGTAAAGAGAATTTGGATGAATGGAATAATTATTGTAAAAGAAAATGTAATCACTCATGGCACCCTCCTGTCTACTAAGTCCCTCACTTGTGACGGAGTCGTTATTTTCCCGAATGGTCAGGACGTAAATTCAACTTTGAACGACAAAATGCATTGCACGGAGTAAAATTACGTTTCCAAGCTAAGAGAATGGAGAATCTCGAACTCGGACTCCTCGATGTTAATTTTATTGTAAGAGAATCAACGCTTTCCACAGTGCGGCTTTGAAGCGGCGATTAAGACCGACGCAATCGTTGTTTCGTGATGCGGATACACGTTACGCGGGATAAGAGCCAATCAACATCTTTTATTCAGTTTAGATGTTTTATGGAAAATGTTCAATGTTCATGTTTTCATTTTTGCTATTTTGGGTGAGAACATTATTATTCTGCGTGTAAAAATTAGTGTAATATTAAGGGTTTTAGTTATTTTTGCAAAGTTTAAGCCGCATCCCGATTGTCCGCTTCGCGCCTCATAATGATGGTTCATGGCACGGCTCAGTCGATTGCAGGGCGGTCGCCTCTTTATTAGAGAACGCTCGCGGAAGATTGCTCGAGATCGTCTCGAGACAAATATCCTCACTCACTCGTTGCATCTCGGCCGTCGTGTGCCCGGAAGTAGCCGAAGGCGGGGGTGGTGGTTGGTTCCCTCCTCCTTTAGGTCCCCCTCCTCCTCGTCTGGATGCGTGTCGTGCGAGGATGACGGCGGTTGCTCCCCCTAATGCGCTGCGGTGGCAAGATGGGGGGAGCGCACCCGATTCACCGTTTCCGCATCGGTGTAAGTTCGGGCCAAGTGACTGCTGTTCGTCACTTTTTATAAATACCAGAATATAGCCGTGGGTTTTTGAAATACATCTAGCGATGAGTCTCATCAGATCGCACTTTATGAATATGAAAACGAGAAAAAAATGCGCGTTAAAGCAGTGGAAATTATACGATTTACGCAAATCATATGGTAAAGAATGACTTCAATGCCGAAGTGGGTGCGGAGAGCTCGGAAGGAGATGCTTGTAAAGACAGCCCTCGATTTCCGTGGCGTATATCACTTCGAGTGCTCTGCATTACATTTTCTCGGAAAATGCTTTGACCGAAAGACTTGGTGCGTGAATTAATGGGGCAGCGGCCTCCGATGCATCGTTGACTCTTCCTCCCTCCGCTGCGCCGCATTGGCGCTGCAGTCTCCAGGGAATTGACCTCGTTGTCTCCCCACGCGGCGGCGCCTTCGATCTGAACGACGCTCTTCTCTGTCTGTCTCTCTCTCTCTCCTTCTCCCTTTAGGGCTGCGGAGGTGGGTGAGAGGGGGAGGAGGGGGGGGGGAGCGATCAAATACCCCCCCATCTTGCGTGTCCCGCACCCTCCATAGTGGACTTCAGTTTGATGCGGTCAGTCCCCACACACTACGATTCGTCGTTAAAAGTTATTCCCTTATTCCCCTTTTCACATTAAATCGCTCTCTCGCGATGGAATTGGCTCTCACGTGCATCACATTCAGAATGAGTCGTCTTGAGTGGGAGTCACGGGGCGCCTCGTCGATATATGTCTCGATGCTCTGATTTTCAGTGAAGGGAGTTAAATATATGTTTGGGTTGAAGAGGGGAAGTCGTGTTGCTGAGGATGAAGTGGGTCGAATCTCCCTTTCGCACTGACGGGAGGAAACTCATCGCTGTCAACGCGGAGGATGGAATCGCATCTGCGGGGCAGTGCGATGTTTCAGTTTTGCCGAAACAGACTTTGGAAAATTATCTAGAACGTAAATGGTGATGTCTTACCTTCGGGAACTTCACACGGCTGTGTTGAATTATGTGTCGGCTTCGAACATAATAATCATTTCTTTTGACATTTAATTTTAGGAATTTTTTTCAAAGACACTACTCGGTCCATTTATGAACAAAAATCCAGCCATTTGTTTGCTTATCACAAGCTGTGACCTTTAATCAGTGAACTAATTACAAATTCAACCGAGGAAACCTATAAAAGTCTACCCATCTCAAGTTTTCTTTTGCGCTGTATGATATGTTGAGTGATATCAAGTGAACATAAAAAATACACAAGCACTCCTTGATAATAAACCAATTCTCGTTGGATGGAAATTTTTACGAAGTATGATAATAATAATGATAATAATAATAATACTTTTTCAAATTAAATTGTATCAGTCGATAATCTTACTCAGCCTCAGACGTCCTTCGTGCACCTTCTATACTTAATGACCGTCCGTCTCTCCACCTCTTCGCTCGCCCCTCTTTTATATTTTACATCATATTTTTACCTTTCATTCCTTTGATCAAGTAATGAATGATCAAAATTATTACTTTCCAATCGCGCATAATCATTTTGTTCGCTCTTGTGAGCTGAGGCGACTGCCAATGCCTTTTAATGCCGCACCGATCGCTGTGATCTTCTCTGTTTCCCGGACCTCCCCATCTCCCGTTCCCTTCCGTTCTGCTCATGGCGTGAAGTGTGTGTCGCTTCGCCCACTCGCCAATTCGTCGATTATTCTCCCCGATTGCTAAGTCCGAAATGCGAAAGACGAACACGAGGACGCGCGTCGCTTTGTTGCGACCGCTTGACGTGTGGTTTTTACTGCTCCGAGGGATTTATTATTATCATCCCACCCCAGCCTTCAACCTCTCCTGCTCGATCCAAACGACAAGAACACGACGCACGCTACGCGAATAGTGTAATGCTCGTGGTGCCTCAGGGGGAGTGGTGCGCCAAGACTGGCGACCATTGCGATGGTGATGAGAGAGAGAGACCTTTCGCCCAGAGTTTTCCCACTCTCGGGCATTTTTGTGTGGCCTCCGATAATTTATGCGAGCATTTCCCTCTCTCTCTCTGCTGCCAATCGTAGAGTGATCCGCATCCTGCTAATCAGCGGCGGGAGGTTCTGCTGATTTGGAGTTGGGATGGTTGAGAGAGTGGAGGAGGGGGGGGGATTTCATGCATGCATGATGGGAGGGGGTGGATGTGGGGGCAAATGATCTCGCCACTCCGCCGAGCGGAGACACTTATGAACTGAGGGAGAAACCTTCTGTGCTCTTCGGTCGTCGGCACCTCGAGGTTTGTTCGCTGATGTTTTGGGATTGGATGATCGCGATGCCGATTGCTGACGCTTGGAAAAAATTGGGATTACACTAGTGAATGCCGCGGGGATTTTTGGCTTGGGTTCGAATCATTCGGCAAAACAAAACGATCAGCCGCATTACCCTGTGTCGTCCCTCCGTTCACGACGGACCACTGCCTCTGACAGAGTCCTCGATGGAAATTGTTCTTTCTCTTTAGCTCTCCATACTTTCCTTTTCATTCCATTCAGAATAACTCTCTTAATCTTGATTACCCAGCTTTCCGCTTTGGAAGCTGCCTCCATCATCCCAATGCCTCTATTCACTGCATGCATCCCTGCTGCTTGGAGGGACCAAGGGGAGCCAACCCCCCGGAGTTGTATACGAGAAACATCAGATGTTTTACCGAGTGGTATCAGCTCAACATGACGTTCATATGAACCGTGGACTCCCTGACTCAATAGTGTGTTTTTCGGTTGCCTTCGGGTCGTAGAATGTTTTGGACTCTCCCGGATTCCGCATGGCGCCAAAAAGTGAAGGTTAAACTTCTCGTGTAGACCGACTATATGCTTTAGTAACTGATCATTAAAAGCTTCTCATTGGAAAAAGGAGCCATCACCTTGGAGTAGCGGGTCGCATGATTCGTAAAGAACGCCAGTGGGAATTTTTGTGCTTCGTTTATGCTTTCGACGCATTCAAAACCTCACGCTTAGAAATAACACAGAAAATAATGTGAATCACATAATTACTCTTGCCATCGTGCGTTATTTGATTACTCGTGGTCCAACCGTATCTCTGGCTTCAGCCCACAAATTCATGTCTCCCCCTCTCTTAGTTTCGCATCTGGTCATTGCCTCTTGCTCATTGGCGCAATGCCCCTTACTCAATCTCTGTGCGGCCTTTAAACGCCGGTCTCTACTAGCAAACGCCTTTGCGAGACCCATTCTCCATTGACTCTCTTTCTTCCATTTTGATCCGTCCCACACACTCGTATCGCTTTCTCATTTATTGGACTGGCGTATTCATTTATTCATTGCAAATTGTTTTGAGAAAGAATGATCATCGAGATGGAATGATTTCATCGACCGAATAAATGTGACTGAGTTGGAACTTTTATTGGAATTGGGATGGTGTGAGTACGATGCCCGTGGCGCTATCTCTGGTGGAATCATATTCATGAGTGGCTTCATGAAGGAAGCTACGAAATCAAGTGACAATATGTAGGTGGAGGAAGGAGGCGTGGTGGACGCTTGGAGTCTTGATACTTGATGTCTTGATGGAGTCTGCAGCAGATGACCAGCCTTCCTCTTAGCAAATCCTCTTTTTTTTCTCTCTCCCCGCAGACAAGATCCAGAAGAAGTACGCCCCCTTGAAGACGCCCGGCGTTGACGTGGTCGTAGCGACGCTGGAACGCGGTGGCTGGGGATTGGGGATCAGCTTGGCGGGACACAAGGACCGCAACAAGATGGCCGTGTTCGTCGCAGGTCTCAACCCCAACGGGTCGGCCGCCAAGGACGGAACCCTCCAGGTCGGCGACGAAATCCTCGAGGTCAGTTGCCTTCGAGAAAGTCGCCTGTTTTCCCTGTAAAATGTCGTTTGTTATTATAGTTATCTGAAGAGTCGACCGGCATCTGAGGTCATTTGCGCTGTCTAACACTGGATCCTAACCTGAAGTGCGTCACTCACCTTCTCAGCATTCATATTGAAATACATCCCGGTGACAATGAATTGAATGTTAAACCCTTGCGCGTTTGAAGTGGCAACTTGAAATGGGCTTCGCTCTGAGATCATTGACTTTACTCCTGGTGGACCTTTTGAAGTGAACATTTCAAGAAAAGATCATGCGTAGACTGCTTTCCAGATTTGTCGAATGTAGCCTAGAGGTCTCTCTTTTTATAAACTTCGTACTGTTTCATTCATTTTGTTGCCATAGCATTCAGCATAATTGTAATTCGTCCGTGGTACAAATCAAATGCTCAGTGAGGCAATTATTCATATTTTTTGGCTCGCAAAGTGTTCAAATTTGAACACCGCGTCCTACCAGTTGAAGGAATAAAAACAGATTTTTCTTGGCCTCAATTGAGAGCATTTTTTTCCCGTCGGTCGTTTGATTCGCCGAGCGAGCTGAAAGATGGACGCTTTTAAATTTTACCGAACCAAACTTCAGATGTTTTTGATGATTTGCCTTAATTTTCACTCTTTGGCAGCTTATAATGAAACCTCGAAGCCTTTTGACATTTTTACAAGCGATTATCAATTTGGAGCCCCAAGTAAATCTGATTCTTAAAATTCCTTGTTTCTTTTCGTTGTCACTACTTCTTCGGCCGAATAAGATTTAATTCTTGTCACTACTTAAGAAATATTTTACCTGGCCAAAAGTATATCGCAAATTGGTTCTAGGTACTAAAAGAAGGAAGAGCTCTACCTTTCCGCTTTTTTCTCAGTTTATCGCGTGTAGTTTTTGTTATCGCGTATAGTTATAAAAAAATTAACATTCTAAAGAAGTACCATGTGAATATCATATGGCTCTTCTTCAAGAATATAAAATTTCTATTTTATTATCGATATATTGAAAGCGTCTTTAGTAGTCTAGTTATCCGAAATGAAGGTGTTTGATCTTAACGAATGTTTTCAGAGTCGATCACTGTATTGGACCAATTTTTAGAATTCATGGAATAAATTTTCTCTCTCCTGAACTCGTATAATCGGTCTGGAGACCAAACCTACGCATTTTAATGTTCCCTTCCTGTCATCAGTCCCTTCGATGGGACTATGTGTATGGGAAACCAATGATAATGAAATCTTTCTTTTCAAATGGTTGGGGCGCGTGGGAACGCGGGGTCAGCCGGAAGGAGGAGCCTGAGGCCGCTCAGGTGACGCTGTGGTCACCAATGATGTGCAGATATGCTCTCCTCTGCCACGTGCTCTGCGTATTCACCGAAGCTATTGCCTAAAACCGTACGTTCAGACCATTTAGGCGTATTGGTACTTGCAATGCTGGCCAATGCGAGTAGTTAAGGAATAGGCAGTCCGCAATCTTCTTTGACCCTCATTTTCTTGTGGTGATTGCGGGCTAACGCATTGATTTTGCAATTTTACCATGTTCTCCATCGATGACTTACTAGTAATCAGCGTGAACTTACTTCCTTAATGTGTATTCCCCTTGCATTTATTGCTTGTTTATTCAAATTAATAACTATTCGCATTCCTGGTGAAAATAAGTAGAATCCATAGCAGAAAGTGACCAATGTATGTTTGATGAGCTCCTTGCCTTAAATTTGAAACAGATTGGTAGATATCATCCTTTGCTTTAAATCCGCTTAATCAATCCATTCCGTCGTTGTGATATCCATGGAAAAGTAAGGATAGAGCTGGGTTAAACAATATGGTTGTTATTTCGATTGTCAGGCTTCATTTTGATGACGTAGTGCCCTTTTCCCATCGTGCATACCAATGTCAATCACTCGTTACCGCAGCGCCTCGCTTCTCCCTTCTACCTCCCCCATTCCACAAATTTCCCCTCTCTCACGCTAGAGAATAAGCGGTCGCTGACGAAAACGGCCTCTCACACGCCAAGCCATTCGGAAAGAGCAATAGTCATCTTGTCTGCTCTCTTGACTACTGATATTAACATGCTAGTAATATTTATCTACATTCTCTGGTAACTTCAAGCCTGCTGCTGGTCTGGAAAACATGGAAAAGTGAGGAAAAATGAGAAATCTCGCGGATTACAACCTGCTACGTCATTTTCAAAAACTCTCCAGTTATGTTTTTCCGTATACTTTGTTCCGTATGTTTCCTTCTCACTTCATAACTCGATTGAGCATTATTTCGACTTCTTACACTGTTCCCGATGTGCTCGAGGATCCATCCTATTAATCTTTTCCTCGTCGTCAGTGGTGAGTACCGCACTCACTCTTGTGTCCCTAGCGTAGTGGAGGGCGGAAGGATCCCTCCTTGCGGTGTCAATCCTTATGCATAGGCCTATCAGCGCCACTCTACGGTCTCGCGTGTTGCCCTCTCGGCCAAGTTGAGGGGCCAATTGACACCTGCAGCCCTATTCTGTAAGCCACGAAAATTTCGTGGCCGCGAAAGATTCGCGGCCGAAATACGAAATGACGTCACAAACTCGAACTGTGCGATCCACTAGCGCTTCACGGAACTTTTCGCCGCGAGAGATTCGTGGCGGAAGTTTCGCATTGAGTTTGGGCCACGAAAACGGATTTTCGCCGCGTAAACAGCTGACAACGGCTACGCCTGCGGGCACATATATTTTATATATGTATTTGTTGGTAGTGGGGATTTTGGCCTTATCTCTACGTTAAGAGGAATTTCATTTGGTGCAGATTAGTATGATGTAACATGTTACTGATTGTTTATTACTTTTATATTATATTGTTTCTTGACTTACAATAAGCCTATCTTCGTGCCGTTGTGGTAGCATCCCGTGCTAATTCTTTACTGTTGCTCTCATAACGTCAGTTAACCTTGAGGTATAGTTCTTATAGAGGTAAGTTCGCATTCTTATAATTAGAATTGTGCTAATTTATTGATTGGTTTGCTAGTATATTATGTTTTCAAAGTATATTATCCATGTCGATTGATGCGTACCCTTATTGATAATGTATTTCATTTCATGACGTTCTCACAGAAAATTACCGTGGTACCTATGTTTATAGTGTTTTATTTTAATTTAAAATGTACCTCTGGCTCTTATATAGGTAGCTACCAGCTGGTCGTTCATGTTCTTGCAAGTATTTCAATCCCTACTAGTTTTGTCGTGGGTGTTATTGAGAATTTAGTTTTTCTACAAATACTGACGCATTTTCTATTTCATTTGATTATCATTGTTACACAATAAACTGTAGGTTGGTATAGTGTAACTTCATCACTCATTCGAATCTGCATTCTTCTAAGCCTGCTTTTTTTAGTATGTAGTAAAGTTATTGAAGGATTTTGAGTGAGTTCTGTGTTTATCCATTAAGTGGATCAATGTCTGCTATTCATGTTTGAAAAATACTTAGACTATAGAGTATTTGTCATGTGTGTACAGTGTCTAGAGAACACTTCCATAGTGTTTATGAGAATAATTACTATTTTGTCAAAGTTATGTTTGACTTGTAGGCTATTTTAATAACCTTCTAAACTTCAAATAACGCCGGCACTTTTCATAGATATGATACATATCTTCAGATTAGGCAATGAGTATTAAATTCACATCCTGTTTGAATTTGAGCAAAATTTTGTCCAATGACTGCATTGTGACAATACTGTATCAAAAATGTTGTCTACTGCGGTGGCACTCAATGTATGAATGTCTAACACTCGTCCTTAACTACTTACTTTTGGGCAATTTTGAATAGCAACAATATTAGCAAAGTAACTGATATAACGGTGGACTAAATGTATAATAACTTCCGGGGGAGCTATTGACATATAATATTCAACGACACTAAATATGTAGTATCTGTATGACTAGGAACATGTCCTTTGCTAATTAAATTCTTCGCTTTATCACATTGATCATTATGAGATTACATTTTCAAAACTAATGTACATGCAGTAACAGATGTTTTCGGGTAAACATCAATGTGGTCTATTGAATTGGTGATACCATAGGCCGACAACATCTCACTTGTGCGATTTTGATGCATTAAAGTAAATTCATCGTTTTTATCATGTAATTATATCCATCAACCACATACAGTTTTACAAAATATAAATATTAAAATAATTCAGACGATACTTTTAAGGTAGTTGTCCACCATTTATGAATTATGAACTTAATACAACCAATTCACTCTCCTACTCATCGCCGATGCATTTTCAGTCTGCTTGAAAAACAATATCCTGCCGAATTTCTCTCATTGGCTCTGAGGCAATGCGTCATACTATTTGTGACGACGTGGAGGTGAACCTCGGCAGTCTTCGGATCTCTTCCCCTCCATGGAGGGGAGGCCGCGAACACGAGTTCGTGGCCGCGTAAATACTTCACGTAATGCTTTGTGGATAGCACTTAGCTGGTTTTCGCGGCTCAACCGCGAAAACGGAACTTTTCGTGTCCGCGCCCGCGTAAACCTTTAGCGAATAGGGCTGCTGAGCTCGGAATGCTGATATCCTATACCGGCCGCGGCGGCGAAGAGTGCCCATTTCGTGGCGCCATTTTGGCAACCCCGCGGACGATAGTTGCATGCCACCCAGAATATCACGGCCGCAGTTACTTGGAGACTTTTCCGCCTAGTAGCTTAAATAACATGCGTTTTATGGTACTTAAATCGACTCTTGGGGTGCGTGAGAAAAGTGGGAAGTGGCTCTGTGGAAAGAGGTTTCCTTGAAGACAAGCAAGCCACCGCAGAACTTTGCCAAAGTTACGGTACAGAACGTATTAAGCTAGAACCATGAGAACTACGCGGAATAAAGTTGAATATCTAAAGAAATGTTTTTATTACCATGAAATCTGTACTATTCTGAGTTCAGCAGTTACGGCCAGATGTTACTCGTATCAGTATGATAGTCATACATATATCCTCTGTCATTTCAAATATTCATTAGAGCCATATCAAGGAGTTTCGGCCAACGGCAACGCACGTAATGTTTCGAGTTTCCAAAATCAGCCATCATGGCAATGCAAACGATAGGAAAGCGGATGGACGGTTTAATTTTCCATTTATAAATCACAATTTTTTTAAGAATCATGAGTATAGGCACTCATTTCCCTGATGTACATGGTGAGAAAATAACATAACGTTTGCATTCCAATTGACAATGCATTTCATATCACCTATGGAAGCGGAAAATCACAAGGATCCGGCTGCATATCTTCATTTTGCGAAAATTACCCAAATCAAACGCGGATTCACTTTTACGGATTATTTTGGCATCTAACATTTTAGGATGATTGTCATAACATAGGCACATACTTCTTTGATTCTTCAATCACATTGAACCTAATTTATTTAAAAATCATTTACGGCATCAACATTTTTATTAATCCTAAAATGTGCAAGATTAATAATTTATTTAAAAATAATTTACTGCATACAAATTTTGGAAATGCTTCGACATATTTGATATAAATTTATATCATAAATAAACTTTGATAATATAAATATAATATAAATAAACTTTGTATCAAATGCAATTTTATCTAACGTTAGCAGTGGATGATATCCCGAAGATAAGGAAGAAATACGGAACTGATCGAATGCACACTAAAATGTAATGCTCGTGTTCCCATTAATTTCAGATTAGAGTATTATACTGTTTCTGATAGGTTTAAATGAAATGAAAACCCTCCTGGGTTTTAACCTTTTAAACCTACCAGATTTTCAATTACGAAATTTCAGAAATTTTTCAATTACGCTATATCTTCACCTTAACCTTCTTCGGAAATTTCCTTTGCTCGCCCACAAAACCAATCACTTCCACATTTCTCTTGTTTTCCTTTTCCACATTTTCCCCTTTTATCTCAAAACCCAATTCTCAAATGTCTGCCATAAGTTTTATCCACTTTTCTCTCAGGCCATGTTTCTGTACAATTCCTCTCAATAAATTGGTCATCAACCAGGTCGTTACATTGTTACCCAAGGTCTCCTTCAAAAACTTCCATGTGTGGTTATACTTTCTTCGCCCATTCTCCTTCAATTTTGTTCTTTACCACAAATGGGAGAGCACGTATGTTGACCCTGACCATTCAATTTCAATTCAGTATTTTGTTTGTCATGCAAGAGATAAATTGCAACGCTAATTTGTCTGGTATGCGGATTTTCATTCGTGGTGCCAGCTAGGAAGTTCTCAACTTGCTCGAGTTTTCGCCCTCCTACAATTAACATCAGCCTTACTCTCATTATTCTTAAACACTTAAAAGCAAAGGCCGCTACGGGCAGCCTTTCCTGACCCCGAGTTCTATATGTGCCCAGCCTGATTCTCCTCATCCACCCCTATGCATTCTCTCTTGCATGAATTTATTAGTATTGGACGAGAGTGCAATCTCGAAAATCCATATGTATTGTCATATTTTCATTTGTTTTTCTCAATTTACAATGCCAAACATATTTTAGCAATCCACCAACTGATGGATGGTTATGATTGTAATTTAATTTCCTTTCTGTTCAAGTTTTCATCTCCACCATCGCATCTAAAATTGCCTGCCATTTTCTAAACCCAGACTGGTAATCGCCTGTGTCAATTTGCTTTACTATTCCTCCTTCTTTTAAAAAAATTAAGAAAGACATTTGCTGAGTGAATAATTAAACTAATTGTTCTATGCTTCTTGCTTTCTCACACTTTCTTCTTCTTTCGGATTGATATCAAGAGCTTTTGTCACAAAGACCTCCTATTAAGTCCTCGTAGATCCCTCGAATAAGTGAGAAAGAAGGTCATTTCCCCTTTTAAGCTAAATCTTCCAGTTGAATGGATGTTATCTACTCCCACAGCTTATCTTGCCTTCAACTCTCTTAATGCTCTCTATATTTCGCTGACGAGTATTCCGGTTGAAGGATTTTCTTCTCAACTGTTCTCTCAACCTCAATATTTTAGGTTACATGTCTAATACCTATGCCATGTTGCTCCTCCATGTGTTCCCTCTTCCTGCATATCTTCCTCTGTGATAGGTTTACTTTGTTTATGTCTTCAATATTAGGTACCGTTTGCCTTCTCATTCCTGCCGTTAATATAATCAGTTAAGCAATCAGTGCACCCAATTCCTCCTCTTCTTGTGGCAATTCCAATTACGTATTTTCATAAATACCAGTTTTCCTTAGCTAAATTGTAAATCGCCGGATTTATTTATTAAATTCTGTACATTTCCATATGAATTTTTATCTGTCAACTTTTCCTCTCGTCCTGCTGTCTTCCATTTTCCTAATAATGTTTTCTCCGGCGGAGGAGTAGAGAGTCGGCTGAAGACGACGAAGGGAGCCTACGGCCCATGCGTCGCGAAGAGTATCGAAAACATCGCTAAATTCGATGCTGTGTTAAAGGACCACCGTAATGCGAGCTGTAGATTGATAGAAAAACTAACTGGAATACAAAAAACCATCGTACAACGCTTTATTACGAACGATTTGAAGAAAAGGAAGCTGTGCGCGCGTTTCGTTCCACAAGCGCTAACCGCCGAACAGCGACAGCAACGAGTTTCTCACGCACATTACTTGCTGAAAATGATTGAAACCGACTTTTCTTGAATCCATTATTATGGGTGACAAAATTTGGTGTTTCGCATACGATCCTGAAACGAAACGCCAAAGTGCTGAGTGTATCGGCGAAAATTCGCCGCGATTAAAAAAAAATTGAATTTTCAAAAATTAAGAATACGTTGGTCATTTTTTTTACTCCAAAGGCATCGTCCACAAAGAATTTGTTCCTCTAGGTACTGCTGTGAATGCTTCATTCTACCAACAAGTGCTTTGTAAAGTGCCTTTGCAAAAGAATTGCGCGTGTTAGACCCGAGTTGTGGAGAGATCGTTCTTTGTTCCTGTTGCACGATAACGCACCAGCGCATACCGCGGCGATTAACACTCAATTTTTGGCCAAAAAAAATAGTTCCTGTGCTCAGCCACCCACCGTACTCGCCAGATTTGAGTCCCCCTGACTACTTCTTGTTCCCCAAATTAAAGATAGACTTGAATGTAAACCATTTTACATCGATATACGAGATACAAGAAGCCGTGACAATAAAGTTAAACAGTATTTCAAAAGAGAAGTTTTTGAAAGGCGTGAAAAGGTTGAAAGATCGTGCCAACATGTGCATTACTTCTAATGCTAAAAAATTTTTGTAATTTTTTTGGGTTTTTCATAGCCACAGTCCTAAAATGTATGGGACACACTGTGTATTGTCATGAAGTGGGAGCAATCAACAATAACAATCTAAAAGTATCTGCAATTCGGACTTGTCGATCCATAGCCCGCAGAATTTTTAATGTGGTCCCGGATAAGGTTAGCAGGTGATAGATCCTTGGTATTAGATTTCCTCGTAATACTTTCATCCACTGTTGTGGTTTTAAGAGCGCGGCAGATGACCTAGAAAGTTCGACTTCCAATGTACGGCCAGCCTTCTTTACTCCCATTGTGGAAAAATTCACACCCAAGTGTGTCCAGCATTCCGTTGGCCGTAACTGACGAATAAATTCACCGTTGGCCATCTTGAACGGCGGGTCCATTTTGATTTTAAATTTTTTGACTTTCCCTGCCGGCACAATGGAAAGCGCGACACATTTCGAAGTGTTGAATTCTAAACTCTGTTTCTCTTCTTCCTTCTCCAAAGTCGTGAGAGCCGTCTGCATTCCGTTGATGTTGATGCTACACTTATGAGGTCTTCATCAGCGTAGGCCAACTCCATGATGTGGCAATCATTTATTTTATATCCAATAATTTGTGGCACCGATTTAAGAATCTCATCGATCACTAGGCAAAATATTGGTGTAAATAGGGGCCTGTCTCCTTGCCTGACTCCCCTGGTTAGAGTTATTGGGCCCGATCGCTCTCCATTCACTTCGACTAATGTTTTACTTTCCTCATACACCTTTGTTATACGGTATACAGAAGTGGATGGAAGTCCCAATCGCCTTAGGGTTGCCTATATATCCCTGTGGTTTACAGAGCCATACGCCTTATCAAGGTCAAGCGACGCTATATGCAGTTCTTTGAGAGAGAACTTTGCATCGTTGATGAGTGTGCCTAAGATGGCGGTGTTTTCGGCACACCTGTCTTGCATGCATCTCTGCAGCTTGTCACAAAGATTGGCCGTCATTAATCGTGCAATTAAAGCCTGTGTAATTGACGTAGAACTACAGATGTGATACTTAATGGCCCATAGTCTGCAGGCTCTCTTGAGACTTCCAGAGTATTCAGAGTACCGAGTATTCACTTGAGGCATGTCTCGTATTATTAGATGTATTACCTATTAGGTGTTTAATGGAAGAAGATGGCCCTTTGCGCTACCAGCATTCGAACGTCAATCCGAGCCTAGGGAAAACTGCATTATGGTGTATGTGCACTGTTTTTCTTTCTCCCCTTAAGAGAATCGAATAGAATAAGGTTTATTGTCCTAGGAACATTTGCTCCTATGGGGCAGGGTTTTACATCTAAACATTAAATTAACATATGAAAAAAAGAAAAAGAATAGTGAAACAAAATGCATTAACATAAATGAATGTCTCAGTTTTACAAAAATATGGTACAATGCATTGGCGGGAAAATATTAAAATAGAAAGGCCAGAGCAACTGAATATTACAAGTTATAACTAAAAATAAAAGTTTTAGATTTTTATAAACCTCTGGGCATTTAGCAATTTTCTAATTTTCTAGCAGCTAATTTTAGTTTCCATGTGCACATTTGCAAATCAACAGTTTCAACAATGTATACATAAACATGATATTCAAATTAACAGTTACAGCTATTAAAAAAATTACAATTATTAACGCGAACAGTTACAATTAACAAAATATACAAATTGACAGTTTATTCAAATATAATTGTCCACTTACGATTTGTTTTAGTTAGTTGAAGGCGGTACTTATACCTTCATGTAATAGTTACATATTCTACACTGTCATTTTCTTTTATGTAACCTAACAATAATTTTTGAAAAACATTGATCGATATTACATTTTTTATGTTATCTGGTAATTTAATACCAAAATTGCATGATTTTACCAGAAATGATCGTTCATAAGTTACCTTGCGGTGAGACGGAATGAATAAATTTTAGGTTATACGCGTTGTTCTCCCTTTTATATCTTTGTTTTGAAGTATATTTTTGAAAATGAATGTCGGTTACCCTGTTTTTATTAGTTTGAACATGAAAACGCCCAATTGGTGCATTCAGCGAGCTTCGACTTTCAAAATATGAGATCTTTTAAAATATGGCGTCACATGCTCACGAATTCCAATATTAAAGATATATCTAATTCCTGCATTTTGTATTTTTTGGAGTTTTTACTGGAGATCTTTATTTATATTTGTATATGCCAAGGCACAATAATCAATATGAGGAATTAAAAGTGAGTTTACTAATTTATGTCTTATTGAAACAGGTATCATGTCTCTGAAATACTTCATTTCATAAAGTGTTTTATATATTTTATTGGAAATAAATTTAATGTGGTCATGAAACTCAATGTGTTATTAATAACTAACCCTAGATTGTTGACTACGTTGGAAAGTTCTATTACTGTGCCATGAACTTGAATTTTTGGAAGGACATTACAATCCAGACTGTTCGTATAGTACGGACTACCTATAACGATTGATTTTGTTTTCTTAGCGTTCAATTATAGTTTAATACTAAATTACTATTCATTGTAATCTTCCGCTGTACCGTGTTCAAAATCAATGTAGGAAACCTCATCACTATCGTCATCGCTGGCTTCTGCCGATGAGAGAATTTAGCTATTTAGATCTGGAAGAGATATATTTATCGTATCCACATCTTTCCGCGGTTTGCCAATACCGAGACGACGTATCTCTTGCCAAATGGATTTGGCACCCCATTTATCTGTGAAACAATCCCAAAAATATTGGTTTTTGGATTTAATAAGCAACTGTTGTATTTGGTTTCTCAATATTTTATATTCATCAAAAATAATTTGCGATTTGGTTTGGCGAAACAATTGTCGTTTTTTATATCTTTGCTGCATTAGAGCGCGAATTTGAGGGGTAATCCACGGTGTAGGCGTACGCTTGGCTTTACTTTTCGCAATGGTGCATGCAAATCCATGAGTTGAAGAACATTGGTTGTGAAGATCGAGACTTTTATATTGACGTCATTGCTCAAAAATGGCTCTCCCCGGGATAAATCGTCAAAGGCAGCCCTAAATTTATGTATGTGTTAGGTCGACGAGTGACGAGGAGCATGGCAGAACTGTCCATTAAGCGACACGGCGGAGGGGAAGGGAAGCTAGGGAACGGAGGGCGGGGAAAAGACAGGTAGGGCAGTGAGTGACGAGCGGGCGGAGTGCATGGATGCAGGCAGGCACAAAGAGAGTGTGTGTGCAATAAAGGGGTGATTTTGAAAGAGAGGTTTGTGGCGTGTTTGTTACCCCGGCATCCTTACATATGTATGTACATCAAATCTCCTAAAGTCTCGAAAAGTGAAGTCCTTCTGCTTCTTTACCGGAATGCTAAGTTCGCACTTAATAAAGATTAGGTCATGGTCAGATAGGAAACTGATCGGGTGCTGTCCATATTGTCTGTCAGATTTTGTGAGTGGAAATATTTAGTGGATTATAACCTTCGCCCTGTTAGTGTCAAGATCTGCTATTCTATTTTACTTTTTAGCCGCCCGCCCCATATTCTAGTGAATTGATCCTGACCTGCCGTCTCTCTCTCCCTGCTGATCGAATAATAATTAATGGGTGTGTGTATTGTCTCTTGTCAGGTGAACGGCGTTTTCCTGCACGGTCGTTGCCACCTCAACGCATCGGCCGTCATCAAGGGTCTAGCCGGGCCCGTCTTCAAGATCATCGTGCTCAGGTGAGCTCTGCTCTGCTTCAACCGGGAGGTTGGGGTGGGAGGGACATATTCCAGGGGAGGAGGAGATAGGGGTGGGTGGGGGTGGGATTGGAGTGAGGTCGCTTTCCACCCCTCCATCCGTCCGTCCACCTCACCCCAACCAACCCCTTTTGTAGGAGACACAGCCTCGGAAGCCCCGAGTGAGAGGGAGACAAGTGAGAGGCGACGAAGAGGGGGAGGGGGTGTGTGATAAACAAAAAAATATTTCTCGGATACCCCTCACGAGAAATACTTTTTTCTTTTTAAATGAAGATAATTAGGAACAAAGATTTTTTATGAACAAAGATTTTCTCGGTGTCATTCATGAATTCTTTTGAAAACGCTTTAAAAATATGAATTTAATTTCCAAGTGTTTAAAACCGTAATTACTGACAGGCATTTTGTAATCTTTTACTAATAAGCACAGCAAATAAAAAACGGGCAGTTACAGCATAATAGTTTTGCTCTTGACTTTAAAAAATGTTCACTGGAATACCTCTCATCCTGTTGACTACGAACCCCCAAAAACGAAATCCTGGCTACGTGGTTGATATGGTTGAGTAATTATGTGATGAAAGTTTAAGATCGTGGGAATCGGATGATCTGTGTTGTAACGCGTACACTTGGTCATGCCATATTCTTTTTCCGAATTCATTGTGCGCAGTGTCGTTCAAATTACTCACAACGTGTACTTGTGGCAGATTATAATGAATTTAGAAAAAGTAATTAACTATTAGTAATAATAAATAAAGTAAAAATACCGTCGAAAAAAGTATTAAATTACGATTACGGGTAGAATACAAGTGTGTGTGTGTGTTCGTGGTGAGCATTAACTAGTCGAAAAGATGTCTCAGGCGTGACCGGCAAAAACACACGAAAACCCAAAAAAAGGAAACTCTCGCGGCTTTTTTACATTTCAGCGGCACGACACAACCGCCTTCTGCGGAATTGATAGAAGTTAATTATGGGTTGATTATACTGAAGGGATGGAGGGAGGGAGGGAGAGCAGGGGGGAAAGGGGGAGGAAGGAAGTAGAGGGAGTTTATGTGTGAGACATCTGATGCTGGGCTGGGGGGGGGGGGGTAATGGGGGGTGGCGGAGGGAGGGAAGAGAGGTGGAACGCCTGATTGAGCCAAAATAATGAGAGCTCCACCGATTAAAGCTCAAGAGTGGAAGCAGATGGTGGAAGGGAGTAAAGAACTGAAACATTGTAGCAATTGTCGAAAGATTTCGTATGTTGAGAGGCGTGGATCGCTACAGGAAGGGAAGCATATTGGGATGGGTTTATGCCATTAGTTCGGTGATTGTTAATACGTATTCTGGGCCATCCTCTTTTTTCTACCTTGTTGATTCTCCATTGAAATTTGCTTAGGTAATTTCTCGTTTGTCACAAGTTGTATGTGACCGTACGTCACTAGCTGTGTTTAAATTTCATTGACTATTGTATGAGTGACTCCCGTTATATTCCTTACTCTCTCATTCGTGATTCTTTCCCGTATGGTTATATATCCGCAGATTGTCTCCAGTAATCCATCCCACGGCAGAGAGATCTTGATAGACACGGAAGAAGCGAAATGAATGATCCTTACAGTTGCCTGTGTGATGGTGTTATTCTTTCATTTCGCCTTTCGTGTTTGTCATTCTCTCTCTCTCTGCTGAGTGATAACCTAGAGCCATCTATCGGCCGTTCTTGTGGTCAATAAATGGCAAAGCCTTGGGGGTATTTCTCTACATATACCCCTCGCCGATTCCAGTAGTTATTCATAGACTGTACAACTTGGTGGAGAGAGCGACCGACGCGACACGGAGGGTCCGTGGTTCCGCATTGTGCCTAGCTATGTACGCTGACTTGGCTTAATAGCTACAGCCGAAGAGAAGGTGGCTCAAAGTCTCCGGCTGGGCTCGGCACGCCCTGCCTCTTGTGTCCGCAACCTCCGTCTTGAATATAATGCGGCGGTACACGAGTGTGTTTATGACACCATCCTGGCATGCGAGGACGAAACCCTCGGTCTCTGACTTTAGACCAGCGGAGCGCAGGAAGGCAAACGTCAGCTCCTTCGATAGCCCATGCTTCTCCATGTTTCGATAGAAACATCCATGCATAGGCTTCTCGGTATGTGCCTTGAGCAAGGCGTTCTGCTCGGCCTTTTTGATATCGAGCTTAAGGACGTCTGCCTTCAACGACAAGAGGGACATGCCGTCGTCGCATCCGTCTGATTTCGGGTCAAAGTCCATACCGGTTTCGTCCGCTGCCCTCTTGGCCGCCTGGAAGAGAAACTCCCTTACTCCGGCACCTTCGTGGTCTCTTACGAGACTGAGCAGGGGGTCTCTGCTTTTGAGCACTCGGCATGCTGTTCCAAGGACAACTCTGTTGTGGTGACACTCCAGGCTCAACAGATCTCTACCACCTACACTGCGAGGGAGGTACAGTCTGGCGACGGAAGATTTCGGATGAAGACTTCGATAGATGGTCATCATCTTCCTCGTCCCCGTGTCGAGGTTCTGCAACTCGTTGACGTTCCATTTCATGCATCCGAAGGTGTACAGCAGTGTGGGAACCGCGAACATGTTCGTGGCAAGAACCTTGTTCTTGCCAGACATCTCAGAACTCCAGATTTTCCTGACAGTCTGTCTGTACTTGGCGGTGAGTCTCTCCTTCACTGCTTCAACATCCTGCATTCGGATTTGGGGGACGCCGAGATATTCATAGCTGTCATCGCACTCGAGGTGGCGAATGACGCTCCCGTCAACGAGGTGCACGTCTTCCTTGTTCTCCGAAAATCTTCCTCTCGTCAGGTGGATGGATGCACACTTGTCCAATCCGAACTCTATCCCTGTAGCTTCACTTTACTCCAGTACGGTGTCCAGGGCCACGCGAAGGTCTTTTGCGTTGGAAGCGTAGAGCTTCAGGTCATCCATATAGATTAGATTAAATTTAGTTGCGGTGGAGGTCCCCCGAAGAGGACCTGAGGCACCTAGACCTGTTGGTCCTTTGTGATGACCACCTTATTTGTATCACCCAAAGAGAGTGATAGCCTTGCTGAAGGCGAGAATGTCCTCAAATGGGATACCCCTAACTTTAGCTGGTTCCAGAAAGGGAGATCCCAGGTGCCTAATTCTACTCCTCATCAAGGCCGGACAGTCACAGAGAACGTGAGATGTTGTCTCGTCCTCTTCTTCGCACCGTCTGCATCTGGCAGAGTCCACCAGCTTCAGAAGATGGAGGTGCCTCATTAGGTGATAGTGTCCAGTTAAGAAGCCCACTATCGTACGTAGTTGACTTCTATTTAGCAAAATGAGTCTTCTAGCCAGTCCCAGTTTTGGTCCTTCAGTCAGGAGCTTGGCTTGTCTAAGCCCCTGTGTGTTCTGCCAGGTCTCAGAATGGCGGGCAAGGCCCCACTTCTTGATCTCTGTTATCCCTATTGAGGGTGCAATTGGGATGAAAGGCTCGGGTCCTATCGGTGAGTGGTTTGAGCCTCCTTTAGCGAGTTGATCCGCTATCTCATTTCCGGTTATGTCCATGTGTCCTGTGACCCAGAAGAGTTCTACCTTTCCGAGAATATTCAGTGAGTTGAGCGCATTGCGACATTGAAGAAGTAGTCTTGACTTGCACCATGGTGACACCAGGGCCTTTAGGGCAGCTTGGCTATCGGAACATATGTGAATTGATCTGCGTTTGAGACCTGTTTCCTTTACGACGTGGGCGCAGGTCAGCAGAGCATAGACCTTTGCTTGAAAGACCGTTGCGTATGCTCCCAACGAGATGGCGAGTCTTTTGTGTGGGCGCTGGCAATAAATGCCAGCTCCTGCTTTTCCTTCCTTTCTGGAGCCGTCGGTAAACCATAGTTGGGCCCCATTATGGAGGTATTTTTCCCCTTCCTTTGTCCACCACTCCCTTTCTGGGAAGTGGATTTTAAAAAGTGGGGGTGTATCAATGAGTGAAACTGTTGTTGTGTCCGAGCCCATCTCAAAGATAAGGCTTGAAACCCTGAGCTCTAGCCATATTTTCCTGTGTCCGAATGGGTTTCCCCTGTCGTTCTACTGTCCCAGTCTCTTGAGACGATATGCTACTACCCTGGCTTGGGTTTCTGCTTCCACGTTCAGTGGAGCGAGACCCAGTAGGGTTTCCAGAGCCAATGATGGGGTAGTCTTCATTGCCCCCGTGATGCCCAATGGGCATTGCCCATACAGGCTATTCTTTGCAGGTGGTTGAGTTTTTTCTTTGCAGTAGATTACCGTGTTTTCCTTCTCCACACTATTGAACAGTGTAGAAAGCTTGGTTTCACTACTGCAGGGTAAATCCAGGTGATCGCCTTTGGTTGAAGTCCCCAGGTTTTGCCTAGGGCTCTCCTGCATGTCCATAGGGAGGCACATGGTTTCTTGGTTTTCTCCTCAAGGTGTGCCCCCCAGTTAAGTTTGGAGTCCAGGAGGACTTATAGGTACTTTACTGTTGTTGAAGCTTGTAGGAGCCATCCTTGCAGTGAAGGAAGTATGAGTCCTTCTCTTTTCTTCTTATTGGTAAACAATACGAGTTTTGTTTTTCTGGGTTCACAGTCAGCCCTGTCTCATTGCACCAGCCCATCGTTTTATCCGGGGCTTTCTGCGTAAGTGTTGAAACGGTATTGAGGTATTTGCCAGTGATGAGTATCACCACGTCATCTGCGTACCCCTGGGTGTGGGCTCCAGCCTTATTCAATCTTGAAATAAGACCATCGACCACCATGTTCCTTAGCAGTGGGGACAGAACTCCCCCTTGAGGGCATCCACGAGTCACAGCCATCGTACTCTCCCTTAG
The DNA here is from genome assembly GCA_963169105.1 of Ceriagrion tenellum. Classification (NCBI taxonomy): domain Eukaryota; kingdom Metazoa; phylum Arthropoda; class Insecta; order Odonata; family Coenagrionidae; genus Ceriagrion; species Ceriagrion tenellum. The sequence goes on from OY720636.1 coordinate 166,082,866, forward strand.
AGCGGCCTTTACGGTTCTTTCTGCAAGCATTAGCCTGATCCAGTTGAAAATATGTGCGTGAACGCGTCTTCTGGCTGCAAGGCAGATTTGATCAAATGATGTGTTGTTACAAGCTCCTTCTACGTCAAGGAAATTGCCCAAACCGTACATACCATGTTCCAGTACCCCGTCTACCCTGGTGACAAGGTTATGTAGTGCTGTCTCAACTGATTTGCCTTTTTATAGGCATGTTGGTTCAGGTGTAAGGGATTTTCTTTCAGTGGTCCTTCCCTAATGTGCCTGTCTACTATTTTCTCCAGTGCTTTCAACATGAAGGATATAAGGCTGATACCACGGAAGGAGTCAGCCTTGGTGTAGTCCGTCTTTCCTGGTTTGGGTATGAAGACGACTTTAGTGATCCTCCATATTTTGGGGACGTACCTATACGCCAGGCAGGATCGAAAGATTCTGACGATTGGTAACAGCACCAGATTCTGTCCCTCTTGCTGAAGTTCAGGAAAGATACCGTCTTCACCAGCAGATTTATAAAGGCTAAAACTTGTTATCGCCCATCTTGTAGCGTTGTACGTAATGATGCTGGTGGCCATTCTCCATTCCGTCCTGGCTGGACGACAGGGAGGCCTCCTTAGAGCCTGGAAAGTGGGTGTCCAGCATGAACTTTAGAGCTTCCTTGTCTGATGACGTGAATTCACCAGAGGGAAGCAGAAGAGACCCTACCCCTGCTTCTGGGTCCTTTGCAATGATCTTATGAAATCTAGCAAGCTGTGAAACATCTTCCATGCTCTCTCAGTTCTTTCAAGTTCTTCCAAGATTCTCTTTTAGAACGCTTGATTGTCGCTCTGTATTTCCGCTGGGCTGCTCTATAGTTATCCCAGTCCCTGGTCAAAGTAGTTCTCTTCGCTTTGTTGAAGAGTTTCCAGGTCTCCTTCCGGAGATATTCAAGTTTCGTGACCCACCAGGGTAGCTTGCAGCCTTCCTTCCTGGTTTTTAAAGGACAACTGGCTTCATAGGATGTGATGATGCTTTCCTGGAGAAACTCCACGGCAGCATCTATCTCGTCCACTTTCCTGAATTTATTAGTGGGAGCTTCCGAAAGAATCCCCTCCAGTGTTTTCCTACACTTCCCCCAGTCTGTTGATCTGGGGTTCCTGTATGTTGTCAGTCTGTTGCTGGCTTCCAGAAGGGTGTAATGTATGTGCCGGTGGTCGGAGAGAGAGGCTTCACTCGACACTTTCCACCCTACCACGCTATTCACCATTGAGTTGGTGCAAAGAATGATATCAATCACCTCTTCCCTTAGTCTATTAGAAAATGTGGGTCGTATTCCTTTATTGAGAATGGTCAAATCCGTAGACATGAGATACCCAAGCAGTGCCTCCCCTCTGTTATTGGTGTCTCTGCTTCCCCACACGAAATGGTGAGAGTTGGCATCGCATCCAACAAGGAGGTCCCATGTTTTGGCTAGACAAAATCTTACCAATCTCTCCAATTCCTCCGAGGGTGGTGGTCCTGGCGCATCATATGGGAGGTATGTTGAGCTGATCACCAACCTCCTTTTGTTCTCACTGTCCCCAAGACTCAGCACAGCTGCTGCTTGGTCCCTGGTGGTAAATTTGGGTAAATGTATAGCATTTAGCCCATTAACAAAGATACAAGGTCTTGGTCTGTCGACCGAGGTACAACAAAATACTTTACCCTTGGTCGTGTTTAAGCCTCTGACTCTGCCCTGGAAAGCCCAGGGCTCTTGAATCAAAGCAATTTTTACCTTACATACCGAGAGGATCCTTTGTAGAACCCCCGAGGCGGCCCTACTTTGTTGCAGATTAGCTTGGAGGCAATGGATGCCCGCCATGCTGATTCTCCTCCTTCATGTCAACCCCTTTCACCTCTGGGGTCTTTTGAGACTCCTTGAGTTCGCCCGTCTTTCCCAGGAAGGTTAACTCGGCACTCTGCATGCCGACATTTCCCCGGAATTCTGGGCTAGATATGAAGGTGGCATATCTAGGCTCATCAACACCAAGGATGAACCTTAGTCCCTTGGTTTACCTCCTTCCTCTCGTATGGTCTCCAGAGAATTGTCTGGAGCCCCGGGTTAGACTTCTTCAGTCTGTCCAGGAGAGTCTTGACGTCGGGTTTACTGAGCCCAGGGATATACTTAAACCATCATCCTCCTCCTCTTTATGAGGCTGTCAGCATCTACAGCCTTAACGTTGGTCTGGACGAAGGGTCCCATGCGTCCTGCTGCCTCTATCAGCCAATTGGCAGTGTACTCATTTGCGCAAGCAAATTCCACAGCCCAGTTTATGGGCCTGTTCACTTCAATAAGTGGGATCTCCTGGTCCGCTGGGACTGTGTCGTGGGACTGTGTCCCACAGCTCCTCAGACCTTGCGACGGTCAGCTTGTGCCACTCCCCATTCATCATCTCCTCCGGATAGGAGACGGGCACAATCACTATCTTCTTGAGGTATATGGCGGCCTGCGCATAAGTGATAGTCTTTGGTTTCTTGGCATCCTGTGCCAAGTTGGTAGGGATATCACCTGAGGCCCTCGCTCTTTTTTGAGGCTCACCTCTTGAATTCCCAGCAGAACCCGCCCCCAACCTAGGAGATATGCCGGTGACGTTGCCATGACCGTTTTCCCCCAGTGGGAGGGACCACAGGATCCCCTGAGGTTGTGGCATTGTTGGCGCGCAGTCTATCTCTCTCTCTCTTCTCCGTCTTCTCCTAGCCGAGCCGCTTTCTTTTGGTTTGGTGGTGAGCTTTTCCATTTTATTGGAGATGCTCCCCAGCGTGATAATGGAGGCTTCCCAGTCCGACTTGGGGGACCCAGGTACTGCCTTCAAAGTGGACTCAGAGGAGTCCGACAGTATCTCCCCCTGCTCCACTGCTCCAGAGGGGTGATGTGAACATTTGGGATCCCTCAAGGGGACTCCCTGGGTAGGGGTTATGGGAAGAGAGGAGGAGGCTCTTCCATTGGGCTCCCCAACGGGGCTCCTCAACTGTGCATCCTCCGTCCCCAGAGACATATGGACTTGCGTCCATAGGTGAAGTTCGCCTTATAGCAACCTCCGGAAGGTTTTTGTTCTTTTTAGGTTCCATAAAAGATCCCACGAGTAGCCAGGGAAATAAATGGTCCGCCCACACAGAGCCCCGCTTGCATCGGTAAGGCTGAATAAAACCGGAAGTCGCACTGTGTCCGGAGTTTTCCCGTTGGCGACTTCTTACCCTCCGCCCCGCGGACGCGGTCACTGTTGGCACGGGGAGCCACCGTGGTGAGGGGAGCTTGTTATCGACCAGCCAGGTCTAGATCCGTCATGTTCAGCGAAAACCAGGGGCACCTCGTGGAGGATGTGGCTCTTCACCACGCATGACGGTCTTGGTGGGCAGTGAGCATTTTCTGCTCTGCTACCCACCCTGGGATCACACATCTTTCGCCCCCATCCATATAAAATAAATAGGTGACCTTGTGCTTACTGTCACCTGGCACACCGCACATGTATCCTTTCCCTTGTCGCAGCCTTAGCGAGAGAGGTAGGAGGGAAATTCAGAACAGCAAGGGGCTCAAGCTATCTCCTTGGAAAACGCCACGGTGGTATGATACCAGCTCTGTCGAGATACAGCGCTTGCCTGCAGTCAGGACAAAGCGCATTCTCCAGAGAGGTATTAGGCGTTGGATCCAGGACACTACCTATGAGTGGACTTTCATCAACTTCCACATGGCTACTATGAGCTCATGTGAAGTGGTGTCAAACGCCTTTATGAGGTCCACCCAGGCCATTGATAGGTTGCGCTTACGTGGGATGGCATCCTGGCATATGCATCTATCAATAAGAAGGTTGTCCTTACATCCCGCGATTCCACGCTTTGTGTCCCTCTGCTCGTACACCTCCTCCCACACCGGCTGGACCTGGTGGAGGATAAGGTCGCTCAAGATGGAGATGAACGCCTTGTAGTGTTGAGACAGGTTATAGGGTGGTAGTTCTTAGGATTGGACAAGTTTCCCTTCTTAGGTACTAGAACCGTGCGTTCCTTAGTCAGCCACGGTGGAATTTCTTCTCTATCCGAGAGATAGGACGTGAAGATTCTGGCGAGATGTCGGTGGGTGGAAGTGAACTTCTCGCACCAGACGTTATTCACGGCATCCATTCCAGGAGCCGAGAATTCTTCTTGCCAGAGAAAGCCTTCTTCACGTCACTCTCTGTGACTGAAAGAGGTCCATCCACTTCATGTAGGTGGCAGTCACAAAACTTTTTAAAGAGGCCTATGGCCGGAGTGTCTTCGTTGAATGGCTTCGACGTTTCATAGATATCCTTCCATAAACGTTTTACCCCTTGGATGGGTGGCGGAGATTCGACGACAGACTGGTGGTCGAAAGAGACGAAACGGGTGAAGGAGGAAGGTTGAGTTCTTCCTCACGGCCTTACTCCTCTTCAGAAGCTTTTTCCGGGCCGTGGTGAGATCCCGAACAATATCAACCGCGTGCTGCTTCACGGTGAGCAGCACGTTCTTGTTTAGTGTATTGATGGTAAAATCTGACGTTGCGTGCTGTGCGCCGGACTTTGGGTGTGAAAGCCCGCCCAGATTTGATGTACTCCATCACACACTGAATCCTGGAAGCCTCCCGTCTCGCCAGCGTCATCTTGGCCTCCAATTGTTCCAGCCGTTTTGCCGCTTTGTCCTCCCAAGAGGTGGGCTTTTTGGAGTTGGCCATTATTTAGGCAGCAGCGTAGACCACGCAGTTGACCGTCCAGAGGTACGACGTCTCCATTAGGATTTCGTCGATAAAGCCATTAAACCTGGTCAAGACCTTAGTCCGCAAAGAGATCTTCCGATGGATATCTCTCTGCCTGGTTCGTCCTACAGCATAAGTGATTTCGTGTAACAACCGCGTTCGGAGTTCAGAGTCGGCCTGATCTACTCCCCCCCTACTTGTCGGCGGCACCGACGGTGCAGTGGATGTCAAAACAGCCTGAGGAGAGACTGCTTGTGTCGGGGAGGGTGGTTTGGCCGTTTGTGTATTCCTCTGAACACGCGGTTGTTGGGGAGTTTCCTTTTTTCGCAGGTGGTTGGCATAGTCACGCAGATTCTGCTGCGACAGGTGGTTATGTTCAGGATGCATCTTACACCACAAAGAGTGCATCCTTGTCATATACCCCCTGCAATTGGGCTCGCTGGCAGCATGACATGCGAAGAGGTCGCCCCTTAGGGTTTCCGTCCGCTCCATACGAGCTCCGTTCTTGTTGGTGTCATTATTGTTGCCACACCCAACTCCACTGGGGCCCCAATCCGAGAGGGGTCGGTTGTGGGTGGCAATTCTGGTTATCTTCCTGGGAACCAAATGAAACTGTATGTGGGGTGGTTAGCCCCACATGCAGTTTCGACGTCCACCATTGGCCGGCAGAGCTGTTACCAGGTACGCCACGAGGAGGCTGGTGGTCCGCTTTCGTACCCTTATTATTTTTATTTTACTTTGGTAACTTTCCCGTTCTGAGTCCTCGGCAAGCATCGGGTTTCGTTACCGTCATAATGGCCGAGAACTCGAGAGGGGCGGTGCAGAGTTCGTAGCCATTTCCGAAACCCATCGGATCAGTGGCTACGCAGCGTTCGGATAGTGCGCACGAAGCAGACGGAGCGACCCCAAGAGGACGGCCTTCTGCATGCGGGCTGCAAGTGATTCCGCCTGTGCCACGCAAGAAGGAATACACTTGATGCTCTGTATCAGCGAGCCCTTGATTCCACCGAGCGCACCTATGACTAGGACTACTATTCAGAGTCAGTCTGACTAACATCCTCCCTCTTTGTAGGACATACCGACAAACTTGCGGTACTCACGTCAGCAGGTGGAGGTGCTGCCTGTGACGGAGAGGGTGGTTCGGCTGGTGGTGTATAACTCTGAACCTGCGGTTGGTGGATATTTATCTTTTTCCGTAGGTGGTTGGCATGGTCGCGCAAGTTCTGCTGCGACAGTTGGTTGTGTTCCGGATGCATCTCACACCACATAGAGTGCATCCTGGCCATGTAACCCCTGCGTTCGGGCTCGCTGGCAGCATAGCAAGCGAGGAGGTCGCCCCTTAAGGCTTCCGTCCACTCCATGCGAGCTCCCATCCGAGGTCTTCTTTTTCCTTGGCCACGCCCAACTCTACTCCCGAGAGGGGCCGGTTGTGGGTGGCCTTATCTGAATTCATCATAGGAACCAGATTATACTACATGGCGGGTGGTTAGCCCGCCACATAGACGTCCACCATTAGCCGGCAAAGCCGTTGCCAGGTACGCCACGAGGAGGGTGGTGGTCAGCTTTCGTACCCCTATTATTATTATTCTCATTATTATATAAATATAGCGATGTAATCGTTTTATAGTTTTTTTAGGATGACTGAAAGGTGCCAATTAATGGTAGTCTCCTCCCCCCTCCCCCCTCCCCCCCACCCCGAAATAAATTCCTGGGATCGCCCCTGCCCCGTTTGCTTAGGTTTTTTGTTCCCCTTGTTATGGTGATGAGCGGGGAATTCCTTAGCTTTTTTCTGAATTTTGTCATTTGATCTTGTAGAATTTTCCACATTTGACCTTCGTTATTTAGTTTCCATAATTCTGCCATGATTTTCGTCTCCTTCGGGGACTCAACATATCATTATACGTCTTTTAATGTTGGTTGATATGATTGGGGATCGGGAATGGAATATTCAAAGTGAATTTCGTTTGTGGAAGGTCCACAGTTGATATGTTCGTTAAAAATCTTGCGAGAATTTGGAAGTTATTCTTTCGGTTGGTGTCTAAAGGCCGTTTTACACGGGGCACGAAATTGCACAACTCAACACTGCATTAATTCCGCAATCCGCCGTGCAATAATTATTGCGAAAACGAATGCGTGACTGCTTTACACGGTGGTCGTAAGCATGCATTCATTCGTGAATTCCAGTCGTCTGATAAGTACGCTATGAGCGAGTGTTTTGTTCAAACAGGAGAGATACGATATTCTGTACGCGACTTTGTTGACATTCAGTGAAAAATAAGGTTGTGGTGATTGTGGGATTCTGATATATTGACATTGAGTCACTCTCTCTCTCTTTGAGAAAAATAATGGATCAGGAGGAGGCTGCATTGATTGCTGCAGAGCTAGCAGTAGTGGGAATTATGATCGGGGCCGCAGAGCTCATAGAAAGTCGTAACTGTAGGAGAATAGCCAGAAGAGCTCTTTGGATGCAGGAGTGGATCCGTAAGCGAGAGGAGGGAACGGGCATTCTTAATATGGCCCAACAGGAGCCGGCTGTAGAAGACAGGAATGGCTATCGCAGTTTTATGCGGATGACATAGGAACAATTTAACGAGCTGTAAAATATCTATCTAAATAAATAACAATATAAGTAACTGCAAATATCCTCCCACACAAAGATGAGAGATGACTTCTTCACACTCCCTACTGTAAACACCGATCGCTCAGGTTATCGAACCTTTTCGTCAGTCAAATTCCCGTGAACTTGATGTCGTTAATTCTGCGACCGCTAGATGGAGTGCTATTCGTACAAATTGCAAGAATGCGACCACCGAATTAGAGCAGGGGCTATTCTGACGTCTCGCATTCATGCATTCGTGCATGCGTTCTTGAATTTCGCCGCTTTACACGGTGCATTTTGAAATTCACGATTGCACATACAGTAGCTCGTGCAATTACATGCCCCGTGTAAAACGGCCTTAATGGACCCTCTGCTATCTTGAAACACAGACTGAGTGGCTGCTATCCTGCGATTTTTTTTCTATATAGGTAATCATGCTGGAGTTTCTGGGTTTATTTTAAGTGGAGTCTTGTTCTATTTATTTTACACAATTTTTATCGTAATGGCGTTTTCATAACTGGCCAGGCTATTCTCGGATGAATGACGTTACTTTTTCATCAGCGAATCATTGCGAGTCTCAAATTCTTCGCGGATTTTGAAATACCTCCTCAACTTTGATTAACAGTTTGAAAAATTAAAAGTTAAAAAAATAAAAATCTTATATCCATTAGAATTGAATTCTAGTACAAAATGTGTCTAAACCAATGCCCATCCTGACATTTACACTTCATACAATATACCAGGGTAGAATCCATGAGAAATTACGTTCCACTCACTTGCAAAAGAATGACTACCACATCAGAGCTCTAAATGAACAATGAAACAATCACAAGAATGCATTCACACTCATTCAACCTTTGAACTGCATGACCTTCATAAGGTGTAAAACATTGGCATGTTCATACCACAAGACACAATAGGTATTCTGCTTACTGAATTCATAAAATTGACAATGGTCACTCAAAGTACACAGTAAACATGTCACTGAGTAATTTTCAATTGTAGAACAATAGCCTGAAAACAACACACCATTGATATAACTTCATCAAGGAATATCTTCGTGACCGATAAAAGAACAAAAAATTCAACAAGGCATATCTAGCAGTAGAGGCACACACCTAAAGAGAACAGAATGCCAAATGTAGTGTTAAGAACCACTTATGTGTTTGAAAAACTCAAGGCTAAACATTTTGGTTCAAGTGCAGAGGTTTCCATTTTTGCATATTTTAATTAGTTCCACTAAAGATAGAAGGCTATAGTTTTCGCCATTAGATGGATAAAAGATTGCAGTTTCTTATTTTTTCATTCAATTTTCTTATACTAATGAAATTTTCCTAGAAATCGTGTTTTTAATTTCAAAATCATGAATTCTACTTCTGTCAACAACAGGATGTTTCCTTGGTAACCCTGGAATTGGCATTGGCTTTAGAATGGAAATGGGACCTTTACAATGGCGGCTGGGTTTTATATCTAGAGATAGGTATTACAGTGGAAATATAGGCCGTATACTGAAATGTTGCTGATTACGATTTTCAGGGGTATTTTTGCCTAAAATTGGTAAAATTCATTTCAAGTGGACTAATTTAAGTTGGATCCATGTAAAACAGGAGAATGCTACGATGTTTTATTAATGCGTAAAGCCTCTGAAGTGCAAATGGCCTGTAGTTTAGTTTCCATATGTTACCGCAAAAGAATGTCGAAACTCGGTAAGCATAATGTCATGCGGTAAAACGTTTCTTGCCCATTATAAAGATAGTTATAATAGATATTTTAGTTATGATCTACTAGCTTTCTGCCAGTTCATTTCTTAGCAGCAAATGATGAGGTATTAATTAATTTATTTTATTGTGTCCTGTCTTTCTTTCATCCCCCGTTGAATTTCAACGGGTACCTTTGCTAGTAGTAAATAGAAGGGAAATCTCACTCATAAAAAAACAAATAATGCACCAACGAGGCAAAGTAAAGGATTAATAATTTTTTAAAATATGGTAAAGGGAACAAGAATCTATAATTGAGCGAATGTTTGACTAATAGGTCTAAAAATTAATAAATTCTATAGGCGTCGACATCAATAAATATAAGCAGCACGACATAACTTACATACCTACTTCTACTGAGGCTGTGTGATATAGAATTTCGTCCTTCCATTGGCGTCCATATTCCTTAACGGCAGATTTATGATGGAGTTCGCATTTAATATGTAAACCTAGCTTTTCTTTTCTTGCCATACTTATTGCTTGCTTCATCTGGAAAGGCAACAACAACAAGATCAACGAACTGTTTACAAATAATAACAGTTACTAATGTCTCAAAGCCATTTATGGCACATGACAGGCAATTTCTGTAGACAGATTCCATAAAGAAGTTTAACAAGATAATTATTTGTTTAAGAACAAAATGAGCGTACTATATATACACGAAAGCGATGTAAAACACTCGAGGAACTCACCTGATGGAGAATGCTCAAGAGCACTAATTATCGCTGGTCCAATTAGTTTTCAGCCCAGGAGATATTAAAAGATACTTGGAATATTGTCCCAATAAATAATGATTATCTAGATGGTATTTAGCCTTCAATAGCACGATAACCATGGCTTCTTGCCAGTCTTTTAAGTGGATGGGAAAGTCTCGTTCAAAACTGGACGGATATGTACCGACTACTATAAACCGATACTACGCCGCTGACAGGAAACTTAACCACAACTGAAGACATTGACGATTAATATAGCATGAGCCCAATAAAGATTATAAAATAACTGTACAGTATATCTCACTTGTATGACACCAACGCAATGACCACCACTCGCCCCCGAAGAACGATTCTGACTAACGAGAAATTTGAATCTGAACATCCGCCAAAAGACGTCGTAGTACCGTGTACAAAAGTAGGTGGCATAGAACGCAGTCGAATTTTTCCCGTCAAGCATGAACAGGGCTGGTGCCGTGTGTGTGTTCCAGCGTGTGGGGAAGCGATGAGGGAGGGGAGGGGAGCGCTTATCATCTCCCTCCCCTCCCTTCCCCTCCTCCCTTCCTCCCCTCCCCCCCTCTATCCCATACTTCCCCACGTGACGCCGGCGGCGGCGCGGGCGGCGCTGCCAACACTCACTCCGGGCTGGCTGCAATAGAGAGAGAGAGACCCCTTTCATGGGCGGCAACCATTTGATACTGTAGAAGGCCTTCAATCGATCGATCGACCCTTAATCGATAAATCTACGCCAAACCGGTTTCATTTGCTAACCCTTGGATTTCCGACTTTGCGGTCGGGGTTGCGATCTGCTCGGACTGCATTTCCATTCCTCGCACTTCGGGAAGATTTCGGATCGCGCGCGCCCTCGCTCGACCTCATTTCGCAGCTGGATTCGACTCGGGGAGTGGTCGCCCCCGAATGTGTTTCTTTCGGGTTAAATTGTGTGGTTTTCGGATCCCTGACTTCAGCCGCCCCTGTTGACCCCCACTCTCTGCCTCGCGTAGAGCGCATTTTACTCTCCATCCAAAGATTAGGAATTCACTCGAACTGAAGATCCAACGCATGATTGTTTTCATTATTCTTTCGTTGATTAGCATGAAAATGCGCAACTTTTCGATACTCGAAAAATCTATGGTTACGGCCCATTGTTTATGCTCTCTCTCTATCCGTCACGTTCGTCACCCTTTCAAGTGCTGCCACATGCATTTCCTTTCAACCGCCAATATCCTGAGTCCAAGAGATAAAAGACATCAGAAGAAGAGATCCCGAAGAACCGATTTCATTCCTGCCGGTCGATTTTCTTACGGGGATCAAAGCAAACAAATCATTGGGTAAAAAGAGCCCTTTGCAATTTGGTTTTGCTGTTGAATTATAATTTGGACTGGAATTGCATTTTTTCAGCTACCCAATAATATACGTTTCAGCCCTATATCTTGAGAGCATGCAAACTAAAAAGGTGAATTAATAAACTCCTGTGCCGATTCAGTGTTTTTCTTATGGGGTCGATACAAGCCTGGTTAATTGTTGTTCGGGGTGATTACTATTTTTCTGGTCAGTGTTAAGTGTCGACCAGTATTCTTGGTGACAATTCGAATGTCTGATCGCCAGAATATCCTTCAAAAAGACGTGATAGGTAGAATTTCGTGATATGTTAGAGCGTATAGATGAAGGTGTGGTTGCCAGAGATTTAAGAATTTTATTGTTAAAAATATAGTGACATTTGGAGCGGAAGGTGGAATGTTATTCAAGTACGTAGCATTTATAAAATTTAAAGGTAACTATTGCAAACTTAATAATTTTTTCAATCCGATAGTGAAAATTTCAACCTAATATCTTGAGAAAAAGTGATTTAACAAGTAAAAGATAATCCCTATACGAAACCTGATGCTTCCCGCATTGAATCAATATAAAAAATATCGGTTGAAAAAATACACCACTTGTGAATGTAGTTGCCGGTCTTGACTACTACTTATCGTGTCGGTTTTGGACCCTGAACCGAATAGATATCTACCGAATATCAACTACATAGCTAGCTGGCCTATCAAGTCTGTCATACGGATGTGACGGGCGGGCGGAATGCGTGACGGAATGCGGCTTCGCGTGCGTGCGTGTGTGTGTGAGCGCGTTTGGGCGAAGGCGAAGGGAGGGAGGGAGCGGGCCGCCATCAACGGCGGTCATTTGGTGGTCTTCCGAGGAGTGCAACTGATTGATTGAATCGGTGGAATGAATTTTCTTCGTGCTCATTCCGATATATGTATTGCGTCTCTTAAGTACGGAACCGTTTCGGACAGCACTGCTCTGTTTTCACGCAATTTCACTTCGATCTAGATTAGTTTCGTGAGAGACCTTTTTCTCAATTTCGCTTGATTTCTGTTCCTCATTTGTTTCTCCATCATAGGTTCATTCTTGATCTGTTTGAGCGACGATTTGTCCCTTCGCTCTAAATCAGCCTGGGTGTAAGTGAGACGCGAGTGGTGTTAGATCGATATAAAAAACATCGTCCCCCCCTCACCCCCCAGCCCAGCCCATGATACCTCCTGAGACGAAAAAAGCGAACGTCAGGACGCACAAAAATCAATTTCTATCTTAAAACTAAATTACCATCGCTATTTTTAAATATTGAATTGCCCAGCTGTTATTGACCTGCAAGATATCTGGAAATTAAGCAGAATCGAAGAGGTCTGTGTTTTGAGAGAACGCGTTGGAAGCTCTCAGAATATATACTAATGCACAAAAATGAAAAAAATATTGAATTAACGACGTCACATGATATCACGCACCGTTGTCCATTCTTTCCAGTGAGCGCTTTGACTTTGACACAATGAGTATTTTATGTCCAGAGGTGTCGCAGACAAACCAACACCAGTTTACGGATAGTTCCAATTTTTCTCACTCATCTAACTGCACAACGAAATAAAACTTCGCAAATCAATCGGGATTGGTCATCAATGTGATAAACGGTATTGCTCCTTGCAAATGGAAGTTCGAAATGGAAGAGGTCAAAGGACATTTTCGGCCTTTCCTTGGTCGTCTCGACATGGAATCTTCCCATAGTAATATTTGAAGTACCTATCCCCTCGACCCTCCACCATATCCCTTTCCCCGTTCAATGCCAATGCCTTTCTCCACTATTAAACGCCTCTCTTAGCGACGATATCTTTTAAATACTTTCACTGGGAATTCAGGGCACGCGGACAACAAAGTGTGTGTTTAACATTCAAGGAATCATAAGTGGTGTATTAAAACTAGCAAATACAATTAGAAATAACAAATTTAAAAAAATGTAATCATGAAATCGCCTGAGTAATCGTGTATTTTAATGTTTTCGATGGGTTCGTCATTGTCGTCATTCACCGGTGAATCATTATTATTAGGGTTCAAACTATTTAGTACTTCTCCCCATCTATCGCGTATATGTGACGAGGAGTTTCAGGTGGTAAAGTAAATTTTAAGCCGCTAAGCCTTTTGACTCTGGAAATTTCTATGTCCAGAATCCCGTGCCTAAACACTACTTTCATTAGGTAAATGCCAACCAATTCGAATGTATGGCTTGAGACTCATGGATGCTCATAGCAAAATCTGCTTTTGTTTTTTGCAGCTGTTTTTATGTTACATGTGTTTCGCGCACCTATTCTTTCTTTTTTTCCATAAACTTGTGCAGGTAATAGTTAATGAGCGCTATTCTCATTTGTTTAACGAGCAAATGGGTTGTACTTCTTTGCCCTTTTGACGCATCGGTGATTTTTTATGGTTAATTACGATCTCCTAGTTAATTCAAACGACGTTTAAATACTTCTTAAGTCGCAAATTTAGCCATTGACAAGTTCAATGACCATAATCACATTTGAGTTGATCTCAGGGGCCTAATTCTGTAACTCGGAGCTCCGGCCCTCTTCGGCCCTCTTCTCCCAGATTTGGCTCCTATTTACTCGTATTCTCTTGATTCGACGGAGGTTACTCGAACCCAGTGTCGGAAGTGGAGCTTATTCTGCTGTGACGTGATCATGAAAATTATTTCGGACAGAACCTAGTTTTTGTGACGTCATTCTGAGAGCCAGTAGCGTTCTTCGTTACATTGTGAGTGGCGATTTTCCGGCCCATCATGCTCAAAAAGAGCAGACTGCCCTCAGCAAAACAGAAAGTTATTCGTATTAATGTTTTAACGGTTTTAATGATTGTATGAATTTAACAGTTACACAATGTAACTCTAAGCAACATGCCGACAATTTGACAATGTCCAGAAGCTCAATCACGACTTATCAGGCATACCTTGGCGAGTTTACCGTGTATGTAGCTGGGAAGTTAGGAATGGAATACGTCAGATCAATGCATGCAATTACATTATTTTACCGGTTCATTCTCATAGAGAGGAATAGTGAAGCATTAATTCGTTACCTTGATCACGAATATCATTACCTGCAGCAATTGGATAACTGGTACAGAGGACGAAATATTGAAGTAGTCATGTCAAAATTGTCTTCATCCTAAGCAGCTAAACATGTTACCGTGAGCAACGTATTCAAATGATGGCAATAAGATGATTTTTCTCTTCTATTTTCCCTACATTTTCAAATTATTTATGATAACCTTACGATCATGAACGATCAAAATGCAAACTTCATGACGTGTAGCATTCATTTATGATCAGCAGGTTAGTTCAATTTGTTGGTTACCTGCCAAGGCACGGACGATTGGCAATCGTCCGTGATGTCGGACATAATGCTAGATGAAAGACATAGGGGATAATATATTTGATGCCCTGATATATTTTCTGAGAAAAACAACTAGTCATCCGAATATATTCGCGATGCTTGATAATGAACATTATATGGGAATTCTTGTGCGTTCCACAGACTTTCACTGTCCTTTTTTCATATCATATGCTCTACAAAGCATTTACGTTTCATAGCTACTGATTTAAAAAAAGTAAAGGTTTGGTGCTAAATTATTATGTATCGTACTCTTTGAAATGAACTTGTGGAGAAATTTGGGTAAATAATGATAGCCCCGCTGTCAGCAAGAAATGGAGAGTAGAAACTTGCAGCAGATTTTTCAGAAATGATGGTACATCAGAATAACTAGAATTCCGAAGAGGTAGCGTTAAAATTCTTGGGTTAACAAGTTGGAATGAATACGCTGAATCAAAGGTCTAACCACGGGTATTTTAGCGAAGTTAAAGATCGCTTTTCATTCCGTTGTCTCGGGTGTGACTTCGTGGAATTCGCTTAACATTGTAAATGAAAAGTATAACTTAGTTATTCCACATAGAACTATTAACAAGACGACCTAGGTTTCGACGAAGCCGATGATGACGAGCTTCTTCGAAACCTAGGTCGTCCTGTTAATAAATCTATGTGGAATAACTATGTTATACTTGTCATTTACAATCGCTTTTCATCGAAGATTATGAACCACATATGTCACATTTTCTATTATGAAACTATCGTGTCGAAGCGATTGAATTAAATTATTTCATAACACTTTACACTTATTTTATTCTTCTCAATTCTCATTCAGTCTCTCGTACTGTCATCAGAAAAACCACCCAACAATCTCTCTCTCCCAATACGTACATAGCAACCCCTTATGTGTGTTTTATTCCATGTTTACGATATTACGTCAAAACATTCTAGCTAATTTATGTAACAATATTTATCAATTTATCTTCTCCTAATCGACGATATTCAAATTTCAGCACACTAGGGATTATAGATAATCGAATTGCATACGGTACCTTAAAGAAAAAGACTACTAAATAATTACACTGATATATCAATAACACTTTTCACTCAGGTATACTTATAAACTTTGTAATAGTTATACAATGGCCTTGGAAAGCGCAGATCTACCGAGGCATTCTTTGTACAATATACTACAGAATTATGAACACACAATTCGCAAGGACCTTATAAGAGTGGTCTGTAATCAGTCCTACGCGGTTTACCTAACTATTTTCTTTAAATAATAATCATAATATTTATTTCACGGGCATGGAGCCCTTTTACAAAATACAAAAGTATAAAAATACAAAGGTCTGACATAAAAAGAAATAACGTTTATCTATACAATTACAATAAAAAACTGCAAGGTCTGACATAAAAAAACATTTATCTATAATTACCCAAACAATAAACATTGACATTAAATATTACACACCAAGTTTATAAAATAGTTACACATCCTTACGCACTAAATTTTTAAAAGAATATAAAGAGGAATGAAAAAAATCTAACTTATCATAATACTGATTGCAGTTTCGCATAGCACGAAATAATGGTAAATTTTTACTATAGTTCATGTTCGAAAACGGAATTCCCAAAAGGTGGTTACATCTAGTATGGACAGCAGAAACTCTAAAAGAGATCAATGATAGTAATTCAGAGAATCTAATATCATTTTTGTATAAGAAGAACATTTCTAGATTCTTCCTCCGTTTAGATAGGGATGGAAGATTTAGGTATTGACACAATTCTTCGCTGTTGAAAACTGACTCAAGTGAAAATTTATGTTTAAGTATTTTGAGAAACTTTAATTGAATGCTTTCCAATTGATTAATACTGCTGTCGTAATAAGGACTCCAGTTAAAAGAGGCAAATTCCCATATTGATCGAACCAAAGAAATATAATCTAAAACAAAACATGTCATTGAAATCTTTACAAATCCTACATATAAAGCCTAACATTTTATAGGCCTTCACCACTATGTGCTCGATGTGCATATTAAAACATAACTTATTGTCAAAAACAACTCCTAAATCGGAAATGAAGGAAACTCTAGCAAGAGTATCCCCTAATAATTGATACTTATATAAAATAGGAGCTTTATTTTTATAATAAGTAACAATATTACATTTACTGATATTAAGCTGCATATGATTCATATTGCACCATTCACTTAACCTAACAATACATTGTTGCAGCACCTCAAAATCATTACAGCAATCGACAGGGTAAAAAATTTTAAATCGTCAGCATAAAGGAGATATTTTGCTGGTTGAGTAACTGCACCAATATCATCAATGTATACAAGAAAAAGAATAGGGCCAAGGTGTGATCCTTGAGGAACCACAGACGATACTGTGAAGCTTAAGGATTTTGAGTTATTGATTTTTACAAAAAATTTTCTGTCAGAGAGATAGTTTTTTAACTAGGATAAGAGAGATCCGGAAATACCATATAACTCCAATTTATGAAGTAGCAAGGTATGGTTCACCCTATCAAATGCCTTGGTGAAGTCGCAATAAATGGTGTCAACTTGGTAGTGATGATGTAAGAGTAAGGTGACATCATACTGAAAAAGTGCCAAGTTAGTGATGGTGGAAGGTGGATCTAGTGATTTTGAAAGAGAAATGTTTTATTTAAGTTGGTGGAAGACCCACTTCCTCAAATTATCATGGCCTACGACCCATGCGAGTAGAATGCACGACAGTACAGGGTTTTTATAACACCAACACTGGCAGTATGATTGAGAAAATACAGAAGATAGAAAACAATTTAATTGCAGTTATTCGAATGAGCAACAATGTTACGAATGGATATAGTAATTTTTATAATTACCTTGAACGTGCCTTCATTAATTATTCCGTATATTTCCCTTTTTCCTCGTAATAACTGTAAATTTAAAGGATATTACATCGAACTGCAGAAGATAGAATAGTATATTGTGACAAGTAAGCAACGTAATCGTACTAGACGACACACTAAGGACTTGCCAAATAATCGTCTCAAATGGTTAACAATGAGAATTTTACGATCAATTACTTGCGATTTAACAACATCCTTACTGCCGATGCAAGCTAAAACATCACAACGTATGTTGTGACGTGGAAAGTGCTTGTCTATTTGACCATTTCCTACGGTTTTATCAATACCAAACCATTATCACAAGTCTTTTGGACAAGATAAAACATTCGAATAACCTGATGAAAATGCCAAAACACGTTAATATCGATTAATATAAACGATTTGAACGCGGAATGACAAGTGTTCCAGCAGGATTGACAACTAAATTCCGTTTTCTCAATGCGGGCTGCGAAGGGATTTATTGATGAATATATGTTTTTAATCAATCCTTTGTATAATCCGATTCTTCCGCCGCGGTATAAAATGTAATTCTCTCAATAAAAACTCCCATTAATGAGAAAATAATATCATCTGATTCACAACAACACACACTTAACGAAAAATCAACAAAACACTAGCAATTTTCACCACTTGCTCCATGGGAGAGCGCTCTAGCGCGGGCATCGAGCTGGATCTTCACGAAGCTCCCGTCAGCGGAAACAGTTGGAGCGCCGGAAGGCACTTCGTGACGCTCTATAGAATACAATTTGGAGCTTGAGGAGCTAATTAGGCTCCTGGAGCTTGCGGCTAGCTCTTCTCCATGTTACAGAATATGAAAGGGAGCTTGGAGCTTATTTAAGCTCTTTTCGCGAGTTAGTTCCATAGCTCCGAGTTACAGCATTATGTCTGTATCCCCTGATATCCCAATACCATATTTACTCCTCTAATACTTTTGGAAGTGCATTTATATGATACGTTAATATTACAATGATGGTATACACTTTCACTGAAAGAAGTATTACCTGCTGTGTCTAATAGCTGACATTCTCCTTCTGACTATGCCTGACATTTCCTGGTATAGTAGAAATTCCGTTGTTTTTCGGAGGACGTTAAGGATACATTTCAAAAATCTGTGTGACAACTTCAAATAAATGCATTACCCAGTGTAGCTTTCCAATCTTTAATCGTCAACTCGTGTTGCTCTGTTATAGCCATGGGTTACATCTGCATTTTGTTTGCTTTCATTGTTTAATGAATTGTCACCGTGGTTAGCGATAGGGCTCAAGTTGAAAATTTGACTTTTTTAGTAATGTTTTTAAAATATGAAATGGATTTTCCCTAGTATGAGACCTTCCTTAATCTTTTTTCTCGAACGAATTTCATATAAACCCTCATTTCGTCTCAATCGATTGAGCCGTCTTGGAGGAAAAAATTCCCAACACACCCACAGGAATATCTCGTTTAATAGTATCTGATAAATCTTCAATTTCCTTTTCTATTGATTACTTTGGGAAGCAAAGCATCGCTTTGCCGTAACTTCAATCTTTGCTTTCATTTTCTTTCCCTTCATGGATATGAACCGTTACCTGTGTAGTCAATTAGGTATCCAAATAATTTTCTCGATACCTACACTGTTAGTTTCCATACGATCGAAGTGTTACGTGCAAATGTCATTTCGCCCTTCCTCTCTCACTTGTCTTGGAAGTAGTGTGAAATTTCTGGGACCGTATTTTATGATGATGGGACGCCATTTTGTAGTGATACCCTTTGACCGGTCGTATTCTTTGATGACTGCCATCCATTTATTCCCTTTCGGTGGTCCTCGCCAGGCTGAACTCGGTTCTCGCCAGACACGGAAGACACATTCCCACGCCCTCGAGTGAGTGTCTCCAATTCCCAAGCCAAGGAGCCACTCTCTCTCTCGCTCGTCAATCCAAACAAACTCTCGCCTTTTTCTCCTCGCCCTCGAATTCTCCGATCAACCCTTCTTCAGTGCTTCCTCTTGGCCGTTGCTCCTCCTTCATCCCAATGGCCGTGTTCCCTTCTGTTGTTTTGCCGCCCTGAGAACATTTTTCAATGGTGTCTCTTGACCCGACTGTCACATTCCCTCTCATAAATTAAGTCAGATGGTTTATTATCTTACCCATTGGGTGTATCCGCGTTTTCTATCTCCCCCAAATGCCTTCCGGTTTCCTGTCTTATCTCAACTTGGTGGCTGGTATCATCGCTCCCTCTTTACGTCTTGACAGTTCTTTCACATCCTAGTATGGTTTGAACGTTTCCTCTGAGAGCTTGTTCGCAGTTTCCCCTTTTCGCGTCATCAATCGTTAACCGTTTTACCATTGACACGTATTCTTTTCTCGCCCAATCTCCCGAGGTCGCATTCTTCGATGACCTACTTTTCTATCCGTCTTCTTAATTATTTATCGCTTATAAAAGACGTGGGTGAGCGAGTATTTTGCAGTCTTACGCTCAAATCATTCCTCTGGACAATCCATTTGTCTTCTTGCCGCGGTCACCCAGTCATAGATTTTCACACATTGGCTCCAAAGCGTACATCTCTTAAACTCCAGCTTTTAGGGAATAATTAATTGTGAAATCAGTGTGGTGGAGCAGGGAAACGATGATTTAAATCGTGTCATATTCGCTGATTCATTATGAACATCGTTGGGGATGCTAGAAGAATGTATCTTGTTACTTCTTAAATACTTCCTAAAAAGCTAATTTTCTCTATGAAATAGTTCTAAGTTTGGTCGATTTTCTACTTGTGGAGCTGTAGTCAATCAGTAAATTATTGAATAGTAAACATTTGAATTTATATTTGAGTTGAACGGAGAAAGTGCTTTAATATCCAATATAATGATGCTGGGTTTAAAGCACTCTAGGATGATCATATTAACAAATTCCTAAGCGCAGTCTTTCTGCCATAGGTAACAGATTTTTCCTTCCAAAAGGGCGATTAATGTCTTTATTTCGGAGGTAACCTTGTTTTATCGATTATTAAATAAGTGACAAAGAGTTAATTCTACATTTGAAAAGAAAACTGTGAAATAACGGGTAGTTGTAACCTCACGGATTTCCAATGTCGCGCCTTTCTCCGTGAAGTCCAAAAACTGGGCTCTTTTTCAATCTTATAGCTTTAAGAATACGCGTAATTAATTGGGAAAAGTTAACTTCTCTTTAGCAATGTAAATGAAAGCAGCTTTTTAACTGATGTAAGTTATGTACAAGAAGTGGCTTAATACGGAGGTATTTAAACGGTCAATGATTAGAACCTTTAATAATGACGCGGGCAGTAGTCTTCATAGCCTACTTGTCGGTGCAATGGACTGTTGAGTCGACTATGACGACGGCCGTTGAGGTGTTCAACGCGGCGCGCGAAATATGCCTCATTTGTCTCCGATGCGAAATCGCCCGCAGTGACGTAGTCGAGCGCGCTCCTCTTTGAAAGCTTCATTTCCATAAATGTGTCGATATCGTACAAAATGCGCATTGCGATACGAAATGTTGATTCAAATGAAATGGGAACTCCTGGAGAAGAATTAAAAGAACGAAAATATTTCCGGCAATGTCGGCAAATCGGACTAACGCTTGCTCCCGTTTCTCCAAGGAGTAGATAAAGGTCGTGGGAGCGAAAGACGATGCAACAATTGCTCGTTCTTTGGTCTCCACGCAAGTCGATGATAAAAAATAAAGCAAAAAGATGCTTTTGAAAGTTTACAGTGAGTTACGATTTATTTCTATCAGGGTGATGGCCATAGGAAAGACCATTATAAATCCATCTCATTCTCGTAATTAACTATACTTTTCAGAGTAAAATATCATAGTGTAATCAATATCATCATCTGTGCCGTACCTAGGAATTTGAAGACTACTGATACTCTGCCCATTAAGTGATCGGTCAATGTTAAAAGATGAATGTCTGATAGATATTCGAATAATGCCACACCTCATAATTGTGACCAACAAGGGCCGTATTCTAATCCAAGAACGCGCCATATATATACAGTGGTCCAGATATGTTTGGAAGGTACTGACCTTGGATGCTATAGAAAGGATTCCCGAGTCGGCCACTGAAAGTGTTGCCAAGGCCCGCGCATGATATTAGCTTCACTCAAGTCACCACTCGCGGCGCTGACTCCTTGAGCGACCTGAGAATCTTACGGAACTGCATGACAACAGCTCATGTTGGTGGGAACATCTTTTATTCAGTGGACCAAGTGAGGAATTTTCCTCGATTAATGAGCATGTAAGATTAGTAGGAGTAGAGTAAGGAGCAAACAAAAATAGGATTTTCAAATGATTTAAATCATATTGATAATTTGCTGGCCCCGGTGGCGGCGGGGTAAAGTCCTCGCCAGCTAAACTGAGGGTCACGGGTTCGAGTCCCGCCTGGGTGGGTTTTTCAC
Source organism: Ceriagrion tenellum (assembly GCA_963169105.1). Classification (NCBI taxonomy): domain Eukaryota; kingdom Metazoa; phylum Arthropoda; class Insecta; order Odonata; family Coenagrionidae; genus Ceriagrion; species Ceriagrion tenellum. Next base: position 166,104,636 of record OY720636.1, read on the forward strand.
CACCTAGGGCATGGATGTTTGTCAAGTTCTGTTGGTCCAATCCCTGGAAAACCTGATGATAGGCGTAGCAGCCTATCGGGATTCCAGGGACATACGGGCCAGACAGAATCGTCCGGCAAACATTAAAAAAAATAAAAAATTCAGACGTGCCTTCGAAGGCAGAATCTACATAGGTATTCACTTACTAGCTATCAACCCCTTCAGATGAATGTAAACTCGAAACTCGGGCAAGTAACCGAGGGCACGGAGCATCAACATTCTATATATTTTTATTATACTCGTAATTACAGCGACTTCGCAAACCCAAAGGCCAATTAGTATAGACGTTTTACGGCCACTCACATTAGACACCTTTGGAAAGACAACAATTTTTAGAATCGAATGACTAAGCGTAAACGATTCACACAACTTCATTGCGTTCTGGGAAAAAACTTCAAATCTGATAGTGGCTCAGAATAGTAATTATGTAATACGATAAATGGGACATTTTCTGAAACGAGGTTGAATGAAATACAGTTAGATACGCTAAAACCTGCTCACTCCAAATTACATTCGACGGTGAGTACGACCATATACTTGTTAACTCCTTGACATCCGTAAAAAAACACAATGCCGAGTAAACCAGATGCTAGAATCCACAGAATCAAAATGATTCGCCTTGAGTGGGATACGACATTTACCGAAAACTGAATATATAATATTGAAGTAAATCAATGTTTGCCATCCTGCAACTACCGCATCGTACTCCATTCTTTGTATTTTTGCCCAATATCTCATATCTGAAAGGAAAAATATAACTCTATTTCAACGATTCCTCGCTTATTAGGTACAGTAACCATAAGTTTTAAATATGTGACAAATCAAAATATTAACTACCGAGCGGTGAGAAATGGTGCGTATAGAAAGGAAGTTAACTACAGCCAGATGTCACAGGAGAGAGAGAGAGGGGGAGGAGAGAGAGGGGGGGGAGAGAGAGAGAGGGGGGGAGAGAGCGAAATACCCAGGAATTACGCTACAATGATTGGGGGAGAACATATGGTAGCATTGCGTGGAAGTGCCCAGGAAGACATTTCGTATCCGAAGAACATGACCGAAAATGTAAATGAGGGCAAGGGAACGGAATAAAATGAATACAGTCTGGCTCAGGTGGACTATATTTAAAGAGCAAGGAATTATACTGCAGGTGGTGACATAAAAAAATGTGTTTTTATGTTTATGTAAACGATAAAATTTATGTATGTTTTGATAAACATATGTAAAATCTATCGTTTAAATGGTTGCCCCTTAATGCTTGACCTAACTTGGGTAGGAGTTTGAACTTCAGAAATATAGGTTTGTTTTCCATTCGCCCACAGTCACTTTCTTGCGTAATGGCAGAGGCTATAGTTATAGTTTCATAGTCTCGTCCTTGTTTGAAATATACTTTCGTAGTTATCAGGTGTATGTTTTCCTTCTTTGTTTCTTCTATTATTCGTAGGTCGTCATTAGACTTGTTCACGTTTTCTTGTTAAGTTTCATTGCATATGCTTTTCCTTTAAATTATCTTCAATAAACGCGTCTCATTGCGCGTATGGGATTACGTATATAAAATTCCTTCTCCGAGCTTCAAGGGTTGCTATTTTTTTAATTATGAAATAATAGCTTATTACTTTCCAGAAATGATATTCAACAAATTATCATTTCTACTTATATAAGTTAAACTAGCTTTAGGCAGCTTCTAAGAATAACTGTTTCGAGTGTGCCTTCTTCACAAAAGGCCACAATTATAAGAAATAATTCCTAATTAACCGTGGAGCGACACCAACGCCTACTTTCTTCCCGAGAAATGGAAACTGCAATAGGTATTTTAGAGCCACACAGTGAATTCCGAAAGTGGGTCGGGACGTTACTGCTGCAATTCCATGGGTATCGAACGACGGCGAGAATGTTTTCCGCACACATTTCTGGGGGTTTAAAAAAGGTGAGAACGAACATAAATTTGGATACATTGACTATAGCAAAAGCACCACAAAATGCATATTCCAACGCTCCTGAAATGCCCTACGCTATGACTACATTCGTACGAGTGGGTGTCAAAGACCTAGCTATTACTGCCAATCTAAACTTTTGATTATGCAATAGTACGGCTATTTTGCGTGTGGTGCTGTATTTTACTTAATGGATTTCTATCCATTATACGAATGTGCCAGGTAAACAGAGAGTGTTGAAGAAAACCGCTGTGCCCTCCATGAACCTTCCAAAATCCTAGCCTAGTGTTTCCGATGGAGAGAGGAGAGAATTCGCTCAGTAAGACGAAGAGACACAATGAGTGGAGGATGTGAGGAGGAGGGTGCGACAGGAATGAGAAAGTGTTTCCTTGCTTCTCTTCATCGATAGCTAAACGAATTACTTCTTGGGTAGCTTTAATGTTTGGTCGAAATGAGTGGCAAAAAAGATAACTTTCGTCCCTTATTTCGCAGGATTTCACGGTGCACGCACGCTTAATTCGTGTTCTCCCGGGGCAGATTAAGCAATTGACGCAATACCCTTGTGACCTACTATGTAGTAAATAATTTAATGTTTGCTGTACACAGTGTGGCAACGCATTAGTCTAATTCCTCAGTCAATGGGGAATTGGATTTTTGGGGGAGGCGACCGACAGCTAAGGTCATTTGCACCATAGGGGATAGGTAAGGGAGGAAGGGTGGATAGAAACCCGGCGTCGGCATTAGTCTGCTCTTAACGAAAGGTGACCACGGTTTAACGTCTCATCCGACAGACGGAGCTATGTACTTGAAGTGCCTTTCACAGGGCACTCAGGTAGGGATCGGATTTCCGCTGTAAAGCATCCTTCTCTGCAGGGATTTGAACCCTGGCCATCCGTATTTCTAGTACTCTAGCCACCACACCAACCTGATCCCCGGCATTACAGTTCACTTTCGGGAAAATTCACTGAACAAGATTTCACTAAGGGTAACTATTTAGATAAACTATTCCTAGTCGAGTTAGTTGCCTCACCCATAGGAACAGAGAGCTGGCTTGCAGAGGATATTAGCGATAGGGAAGTTTTTCCGACTGATATATATATATATATAATTTGTAGACGTGATCGACCAGACAGGACTGGAAGCGGAGTATTTTTAGCAGTTAAATAACATTTGAATAGTACAGCACAAATATTAGACGACAAAGAAATAATGAGCGTTTGGTGTACCTTTAATCAACAAATCAAAATAAATAAGCATACATGCTCATTTTACAGACCACCAGATTCCAAAATAGATGTTATGTGCAAATTAGAAACTCAATTAACATCTTTTACCTCGAGAGATAACAAAAGCGTGTTAATTGTCGGTGGAGATTTCAATCTCCCGGCTATAAATACCAATAGCGTTTAAACAAACTCAAGGAAGCTTGTTATAAGCGAGGCCTTACTTAATACACTTTCACACCACTCTCTTACTCAAGTAGTAAACGAACCTACGAGAGGTAATAAAATATTAGACCTTTTAGCTGTTAGTCACCCTACAATAATTGAACACTTCGATATCCTCGAAGGCATAAGTAATCATAAAGTTATTTTTACGACTTTGAAAACAACAGTAGAGTCAACCTTAACATAACGTCTACTTATTTAAGAAATGCGATTTCAAATTTGGAGAGACGTTAGAAGCTTCATTCACGAAATTTGTAGCCACAATGAAAGACGAGAGCAACGAAGTATCATTGAGATATTTTTTTGGAAATACTACGTAAAGGAATTGATCAATGCATTCTACACAATTTCAAACGGGAGAGTAAAGAATCTCGTTAGCATAACCATGAAGTAAGCTGGAAGATTATGAGACAAAGGCAATTACATAACGTATGTAAAAAATCTATAAGTCGCGTAAAAAAAACAATGGATATTGCGGCGAGAGAAATTTACGTTGCTCAACGCTCAAAAACGAAGAAAATAATGTGCACTACTCTACGAAACTCCAAGAAAAAATACACGGAGAATTACTGGAGGTAAACCCCTAATCACTCTAGTCTTACGCGAGAGAGCTCCAGGGTGAATCTTCGACAGTAGAGTCCTTATTGGATTCAAACGGCAAAGTGGTCACCAATATTATCGATAAAACCAGCTTATTAAACCACTACTTCGAAAGTGTATACACTAAGGATGACACAATGCGCAGTTTAGATATCCCTTACTTTAACAAGCCGGAGGCTGATGTAACTATTCATCGTGATGGAAGTAACTAAACAACTGCGTTCGATGAAAAGTAGAAAGTTCCCAGTTCCAGAAGGAAGACCTGTACGCGTGCTCAAGGAGTTAGCGCCACAGATTGCACCATTCTTAGAAATTATGTTCCGCAAATCATTATCCGAAGGCAAGGTGCCCGAAGACGGGAAAATAGCCAACGTCACTCCGATATTTAAAAAAGGAAATAAAAGTGACCCAGGAAATTACCGGCCTATATCGTTACCATCACTTATATGCAAGATCCTCGAACACATTGGCGTTAGCAAAATTATGACATTCCTGGATAATCGTAACTTCGTACATAGCAGTTTGCACGGCTTCTGGAAGAGTAATTCCCGCGAAAATCACAGCTTGTGCTCTTCCTTCATGATATCCTAAAATCAGGTGAATCGATTAAGCAAGTCGACGCGATATTCCTTGCTGGGCTGTGCTGGAAGTGTTCCGCTCAGCAGCTGTTCATGAAGTGTACAAGTGAACCGTGCTGGATGTGTGCTGGAAAAGTTCTGTTCAAGAGCTTTTCATGAAGCGTTCATGGTTTGCCAGATGGAGCTGTGTGCACAGCTCCTACTCTCCTGAACGGCCCAACAGTTCGAGCACGGCTCCTGAACACTTCAGTGAACAGCCCATTTTCGCCCGGGAAAAACAACCACGAGTCACTTTCTCGTACACTAACATGACAAAAACAATCACGAGTCACTTTCTCGTATACCGCAAATCGAAAAAAACAACCACGAGTCACTTTCTCGATGAATTGTCACTACTTCTTGGATTCCACACAGCCAATCCACTTGCTAGAAAGAAAAAAACCCTCATCAATGTAGCAAACTTAAATAAATACTTCAAGACAATGACAGCATGAAAACTAACCAAATCCTCACAGCTTCCCTTTCTTTCTCTGCAGTTTTTCCTTGCGTTCCCTTCATATAGTTGCGAACGTTTTACTAATAAATTCCTCTTTATTAATTTAAAATCTCTGCGATCGAAAGCACAACTGAGAAATGCGATGATTTCTCCATCTTTCGGGTGTTCGCCGCGTTGCTTGTCATGATTGACGACAGTTTCGCCCGGATTCCACCAGGCGTCTTCAGGTCGAAGTGCCGCTGTCAGCGTTTTGGCCGTGCTTATATAGCTCCTCGAGCTCCCGCGCTGTGCTGTGATTGGTCGGTTTTGGGAAAAGTCTCTTCCATGTGTTTGTCAGGTGGTATCCATCGTCCCTATTGAAATTTCCAGGCGTTTTTGCAATTTCAATTGATTCTCTTATCAGCCTGGGATAATATCTTTTTTCTTTTGCAATTATCCTAGCTTTGTCGAAAAGAATATCGTGTCCGGGTTCACTCCAAGCATGCTCGGCGACTGCTGACTGGCTAAATTTCTTATTGAGGGTCGCCCTCTTGTGCTCCTGCAGGCGGATCTTCATGGACCTGCATGTCTCGCCGATATATGATTTCCCGCATGAGCAAGGGATGCGGTATATCCCTTCATGGAGATTCGGCGGTATCTTGTCCTTTGGCCTTGGAATGATTTGGCTTATTTTGGATACGCAGTTGAATCTCGTGACAATATCCTTCTTCTTCAGGACTCTGGAGATCTTCTCGCTTGTGCCGGCGATGTATGGTATGATGGCATGAATGGGTACAAGAAAGAAATGGTCCTCAAAAGGGCCGCCATTATAGAAAAACGCCACCAGACGCTAGACCAGGAGGAACGACAACCCGAGAAGTCCGCATCTCATGCCATCATACCATACATCGCCGGCACAAGCGAGAAGATCTCCAGAGTCCTGAAGAAGAAGGATATTGTCACGAGATTCAACTGCGTATCCAAAATAAGCCAAATCATTCCAAGGCCAAAGGACAAGATACCGCCGAATCTCCATGAAGGGATATACCGCATCCCTTGCTCATGCGGGAAATCATATATCGGCGAGACATGCAGGTCCATGAAGATCCGCCTGCAGGAGCACAAGAGGGCGACCCTCAATAAGAAATTTAGCCAGTCAGCAGTCGCCGAGCATGCTTGGAGTGAACCCGGACACGATATTCTTTTCGACAAAGCTAGGATAATTGCAAAAGAAAAAAGATATTATCCCAGGCTGATAAGAGAATCAATTGAAATTGCAAAAACGCCTGGAAATTTCAATAGGGACGATGGATACCACCTGACAAACACATGGAAGAGACTTTTCCCAAAACCGACCAATCACAGCACAGCGCGGGAGCTCGAGGAGCTATATAAGCACGGCCAAAACGCTGACAGCGGCACTTCGACCTGAAGACGCCTGGTGGAATCCGGGCGAAACTGTCGTCAATCATGACAAGCAACGCGGCGAACACCCGAAAGATGGAGAAATCATCGCATTCAAAACGTCGCGGGAAACTACGAGACAACACGACTGAGAAATATTTAAATGAAATTAATTTTCCTACTCGTGGCCACATAAGGACAAAAAATTGAGTTTTGCTAGATATCTGCATCTACCCGTTCTACCCCAGGTAGGGGTAGGAATCATAAAATCTTGATTTTTCAGCGCCATGTTGAAAATCCTATATTTCTATTATCCGTGTGCAGGACATGCCGGCCTTACCAGTTGTATTAATCCATCATTACTTCCTAGCAAAGCCGCACACAACATTTTTATTAATTTTAAAATATACTTAAATCGACTTAATGTGGACTTATTCTTCCAGCTATGTGGGTAAATATCATGCACAATTTAGAACCTAATATCACATTGAAAATTTGTGGGTCAAGTGTTAATGGATTGGTGTAGAAACTGTGTCACGTATTGGATTACTTGTAAGCAATTATTTATTTTCTTTGCTTAATCCTATCATATCAATATCGGATCAGCCCTCCTTCAATTTATTTGATAGGCGTTTTAATTCTATGGCACATTATTCACAATTAATATCAGATTGCCTGAGTACCTTCATCGATAACGCCTATGAACGCTTTCCGATATGTTTTTCTTTATACTTTGGCGACGACCGCTAGCTCTCCGTTCCAATTCGTCAGTACTATGAGCACTGTAAACTGTTGTCTTTCCAAGGTGTCTAATGTGAGTGGCCGGCTCGGTAAAATATCTATATTGGCCTTTGGGTTTGCGAAGTCGCTGTAATTGCTAAATAATAAAAATATATAGAATGTTGACATTCCGTGCCCCCGGTTACTTGCCCGAGTTTCGAGTTTACATTCGTCTGAAGGGGATGATAGCTAGTAAGTGAATACCTATGTAGATTCTGCCTTCGAAGGCACGTCCGATTTAAATCATTTGAAAATCCTAATTTTGTTTGATTTGAGAAACGCACGTCTTCAGATGGTAGTATGGATTCTTAAAGTGTGCATGCATGCTCATTAAGTGGAAAATTCCTCGCTTGGTCCACTGAATAAAAGATGTTCCCACTAACATGAGCTGTTGTCATGCAGTTCCGTAAGATTCTCAGGTCGCTCAGGGAGTCAGCGCCGTGAGTGATGACTTGGGTGAAACTAATAAAATGCTGCGGCCTTGGCAACACTTTCAGTGGCCGACTCGTGAATCCTCTCTGTGGTATCCATGGCAAAGAGTTAATCACACGCCAGCCGTACTTCTTTTGTTGTGGAGATGCAGTCTAGGCCGTGGACGGTGGTTCTCGTCGGCTGGCCCGAGCAGCCCTCGTGGAGATCGCCCCGAATACTCCGCAGCACCGCGCACCCCCGCACCATGGGTGTGTGCGCCACCAAAGAGAGGTGCAGGCGCCGCCACGCGTAGCACGCCCGCGTATTCCGATTCGGGAAATCGATCGATTGGGAGAGCGTTCGAGTTTTCATCATCCATGATGTGGCCGCGTGCGAGACGGGACGACGAGGGGAATGACCTGATTGATCCGGAATTTCCTTAAACAGACGAGCGATATTCCTGGTGACATAGAAAAATACTCAAATATTATCACCAGTTATTTTAAATTAACATTTAGTGGTGAGTCACGATGTGCAGCACCAAGCTAACTTCTGCTCAAACTTAAAATGAAACGTGTTTTTATCATGAATAAGATTAGGTTAGGTAATTCGAATAATTCCGCATGGCACAATTCAAAATCCTCCATTATCCGTCTTGGATGGCCCATCGTTTTATTGATAGCAGCGACTCGCCTCCCCCTCCACTCAATTTACGCATTTGCTCAGTAAAACTGCGGATAGTTTTACGTTCGTTTTTCTCTTCCAAACTTCCAACGGTTCAAGCGGGCCAAGTTTTCATTTCCGTATCGCTATGAATTGGTCGAATTTGAAAATTAATTATATCCTCGAAAACGACTTATAATTCTAAAACTAAAACGTCTGATAATAATTCCATTTGGCGCTTTGCAGTAGTATTGCTTCCAGTACAAAGTCATTTCACTCTTCCCTTGTCATCGAAGAGTCTTTAATTCATCCACATGTTCACAATTGAAAAGAATTGTAACTGGTGTTTCTGTGTCAATTACTTCTCAGCGTACATAAATTAATTTGAAATTCACAAATGCAATCGTCAACTCTATTACTCCAGTGTGTTCAACCTCAAGTCCCGACACAGAATTAGTTTTTCACATTTTCCGTTCATATCCGTTCATCCTTCCTTTTCCGCCGCCGCCGCTGAAAAGCTCTTTGCCTTCGCTATGTTTGAACCTTTTTGGAATGTCTTTCACAGGCACGTAGCATGTGTTAAAGTATTTGTCAGCATATCTTATCTGAAAATTCGATACTAACCATACATTAATCGACTGTGAAATATATAACTACTCACTATCAGTACTCAATAAGGCCCGCAATTACTTGCAAAATTTTCTGAACGGCGGGGAAAGTATAGAATTTCGGTCCAGGAAAATTTCTTATTCTCTTTTATGGAATAATTTTTTATTTAACAATAGGTTGTCGTTGAAACATAATAATAATATTAATTATTGTACAGGTTTGGTCACCATTTACTAAACCAAGAACATAACTAAAAATGGAAAACAAAAGTCGAAAGAATGGAAAAGAATTTTCTGTGAACCAGCATTCAGCAAAATCGTTTATTTTTTTCATCAATTCTATTGCAGTCGTGCGTGCTGCACTTTTTCTGATGACAATGAGGGAGAGAGGGGGGGGGGCTTTTATTTTGCGACAAGTTGCGTAGGCAATGAATGCGCTGCGCGAATGATTAAGGTGAAGTCTCCTTGGTCGTGGTAGCCGTTCATACTTCCCACGATTTTCAACGCTTCTCGATGCATTGCAAATTTTTGTTGGAATTTTCCACTTATCTCAGCGGTGTATGTATGTGGTCAGGGGCTGAATGAGTGCATCAACTTCATATTTAATCTTCAGATATCGGATCGTATTGCTAACTACGTAAACTATCTTGGCTAACATTTAGCGGCAGACGCCAACCAACTCTCCCTACTGTATTGAATTCTGGACACAGATTCTCCTCACTAGGTACCTGACGGACGATTTTAGAACAATGGACCAAGTCTTCGAAACAAATGCGTGAGGATATCAAAGATTGGTTATACCTCACCATCGAAGAGTAAATGTAATAAAGCATTCACTGTAACCGCCTGTCACGCGTGGAATAGCCTCAGTCAGACCTTAAAAAAGTTCCTTCGATCGCATCTTTTAAAAGGGCGTTACATAAGACAATCCTGAAGGAACAACGGAAAGGCGCGTACAAAACCTCATGATTTTATGACATTAACACTACTCGCCCAAACTATCTGCCACACAGTTTTATTTTATTCAGTCAACTTCATTTTTTGTACTTGCTTATATTTTATATTCTCCTTTGTATTTTATGATTGACGTGTTTGTTTGATGGTTTGTTTTCTTTCGTTTTATTACATTTTATTTGTTTTATTATTTATTTTGTCTAAATATTTTCATCGTCGATTAAACTTTTTATAATAATGTATAACATTTTTATTTTATTTTGATTTTTTATTCATTTTTAATCAACGGTTTACTATTAATAACATATTTGGAATTATCTTTATTTTTAAATTTTGCATTAATGCATACTTTTACCCTTTTCCTTATTTCATTTGCATTTCACGAATCGTTCTTTTAAGTCGCCTTTGCTTTATCTATCTGTTAGTTTTCGTAGGTTTTTCACTTTCCCCTTCATGTTTGGGTGCTTCCCTGTTGTGGTTTTTTTTCGTCGGGGGTGATTTTACTACCTCATTATTTTCTTACATATTTGCATATCTTTCTACGTCCTTAATTCTTGTATGTATCTGACGAGGGGTTAGATAGTTGAAAGAACTCCCCTAGCCTCAATATCGCACCTATAAAAACGTGATTTTTTTATTGTTGCTATTGCGTATGGACCAGGCACGTAGCCAGATATTTGCTTCTGGGGGGGGGGAGGGGCCCCCAGAAGCAAATCCCCACCAACGTGCCTGGCTACGTACGTGGAGTAAGTCTAGCGTAGCGCAACTTGAAAGAAAAAAGCCTTCCCCGTTCGGTGCCGAGATGTTACGAAGCTCTTCCTTTAATTTATCTATACATTTATATTTACATATCAGATTAAAAAGAACAATTATTAACCACACACATGCATTGAACTGGTTATCACGCTTCAAGACACTGAACAATTGAACTATACCCAGTGTAATCCGGATTGTCATGCTCAGTAATAATAAGAACAACAAAATTATTGGGTCTTTCGCGAACAAAATAAGCAATAACAATTCAATGTCCATGTAATAAATTTCCTACTCTCTAAATAAATCGTTTAACACATAACACAATGTTAATAGAATTAATTTATTACAAAATGAGATCGAATTTGAGGTATCAATAAACCTTTCCCCTGATGACCATGCATACATGACTTTTCGTATGACAAGTCGGTGTTAGTTTCCTCGCATTTCCCGCGAAGTCCGTCGGGACGCAGGTGTCGTCTTTAGAATGTCCCACAAACATCCTCCGTCCCTGTTTCAGTCTTTCGTGGTGCTGATGCAGTTTGACTGCAGTTTCACTGGTTGGGTCGACGCCATCGTACGTTCTGCCTCCCTCACTTAACTTTCGTCATGTGATAACAAGACCACCTTCACTCCACTATTTGCTCTTTCAAAGCTTACGCTGACACTGGACAACTTGAATTTCTATGTAGGTATATATACTTTCTCTTTCGGGCATAGCCACCGGCCGCTGAAGAGACAGTCCCGCTTATATACGCTGATCATTACTACGCACCTCTGGAAGGCTCCCGAAAGTCTTACTTTGAGTTTAGCGACAACCCGTGTTCCCAAATGGTCGTCTATTGCATTCGCGATTCGTTGCTTGCCAGATTTCTGCCAGTTGATTCGTAGTCATTGTTAAGCCGCGTCATAAAATAAGAGAGATACACTGCTGAACACATAGGTACAAGAACTCGTTCTTACCGCGAACAGTAAGCGATCACAATAAAAATTAAGCTCACTAAATACACTCTTATAATTCATGTCACCATTTCATCTCCATAAAACTTACATCTTTATACGGCTGGTGACCTAACACGCCCATGCGGCGGCTCGCGGGGTATTATGTAGATGTAGATGTCATACATTACGTGATAGGCTGGTTTGGTTTTGTGATGTATGTGATTGGTCGGTTATTCCCTATGATTGAAAATGCGACTATGGAGTTCTCTAATTTGGTCTGTCGGTATATTATAAAATGTTGACACTTGTTATTTATTTCGTCTTTGAAGCTTATGTAAGGCTACCTTTAAAGTTCTAACTTTTTTACTTATTTCCTCAAAAACATGTATTTTCATTTCATCAGGGCATATCTTACGTAATTATTTACAAAATTGGTGATTTTAAAAAATTCTGCATTTTTAAGTTGGGCAAGTTTTTAGGAACTATCGTGTCTATTTACGGCAACAATCTCCTTTTCTTCTCTTCTCCACCCGTTATGTCGATCACTCGTTCAGAATTTACATTAATGTCCCGGTGTATTGATAGCATATAAAGAGCGCTTGGTCGGTCATCGGTCATTGAGATTCGAGTTACACTCTTCACTAATCTCTTCAAGGTTGATAAGGTCCTTTCCACGCCGCATGTGCTTACTGGGAGAGTAGCCGAAATTGTCTGGAGAAAATTGATGGATCTGAAGTAGGTTTTGTCACATATGCCCCTTTGACCTTTACAACCTCGTTTTCTTTCTCCATCGTTGATGTTGTACTGCACCACAATGAATGCTCAGCATTCACAGCAGCAAGTGTTGCAGTATCTTCGAAATATTTTGATAAATTTTCCAAATGCTTAACTTAGTCAGGACTTGTAAATCCAGGAAGATGAATGTGGAAATTATTTAGAATCTCTTCATTTGATATAAATCTGTCGTTTAAGTTTTGAAGAAGTGAATCGATACGAGGAATGTAAATTGAGATTCTGAAATGAACTTCAATGGAGTCAGTTACTGAATTCGCCCGTTGCGCCTGCCTTGAAGATAGCCGAGGAGTGGACAATTGAGAGTAAAATATTTCTTAACTTTTGGAATTATCGGAGCTAAACATTTCCAAGAACAAGTTTTTCGTATCTTCCCTTGAAGTCTTCAAAGTTTTTAACAATGATTTTTAATGGTTCATGGCAAACACCATGTCCAAACTTTTTCCTTGCAGAAAAATTGAGTGGCAGAGTGAGGCCAAATAGTTGTTGACATACGAATAAACTAACTATTAAACCACTCTTTTCTATTGCAGACAAAAAATTCGGAGTCGACATTGAGATTGGAATCTTTCCAAGTATATACCACTGAAAATTCTGCCGTTTCAAAGGAGAGTGAATTTTGTAATATTATTTTCTACTATGCATGTTATGGCTCAGAACCTAACGAAAAAGAAATCGAGACGTTTCATCAGAGTGATTCGGAGGTAGAAATAAACGCATCTGAATCGAGTAACATTGAGTCAGGGAATGAGTGCCCTTGGCTAGTGGCGGATCGGGTTGGTGTGGTGGCTAGAGTATTCGCCTACCACACGGGCGGTCAGGGTTCAAATCCCTGCAGAAGCGGATGTTTTTCAGAAGAAACCCGATCCCTACTTGAGAGTCTTGCGGAGGGCACTTCAAGTACAGTATTCCGTCTGTCGGATGGGACGTTAAACAGTGGTCCCCTTGGCGCCTATCGTTAAGAGCAGGCTAATGCTGACGCCGGGTTTCTATCCACCCTTCTTCCCTTACCTATCCCCTATGGCGCAAATGACCTTAGCCGTCGGTCGCCTCATTCCAATTCAATTCCTTCCGTAGTGCTAGGATGAATGGGTGCCCCTCGGCGAATGAATGAATCAAAGGCAGTCGCCGCAAGGAGAAAAACATTTCGGGATAAGGGGTCAGGGGGGGGGGGGGCTGAAGCTCCTCAAGCTCCCCCCCCCCCCTTACTCACCTCCCTTTGGCTACGTGCCTGATATGGACAAAATAAAATTTTTGTGATCGGGAGCCACCTCGAAATCCATGTGGAACACTTTCATATCCGTCATTGAACGAGATGACGGCTATTTTACTAATTTAAACGGAATTTGCTTTCTTTCGTTTTTCTGATTCTGCTCTCGTCTCTGACCAAATTAGTGCTAAGTCCTTGAATGCAACTGCTTATTCGTTGGGTTTTGCACGCATCCTATTGGTTTGACTAATTCAGTATAGTCGCTGTTTGACCGAAAGTCAAAATTCACGTATTCCTGTTCACCTAATATCATTTCCAGGTGTTTTTCGGATAGTGAAGAGTCAAAGTGTGATAAAAGATCGGTGCCAAACCCGAGAAATATTTATCTATAGTCAAAGTGTGGACTGTAAAACCACCTATCACACGCTTAAATAAAGGTGTTAATGGCGGTCCTTAATAATCGTGGCCATCAAAATCGCATTTAATGGAAAACGGTCATTGGTTTACCATTGCGATGACACTTGTTTCATAACAATTAGGGTATCTTTCACGGAATTTTCCCTCTGAGGCTGGAGTTGGACCTTTCTTAATTTTAATGGTTATTGTCGGAAATATTGATGAATAATCTAGGTTGCAGACTTTCGCGTCTGTGTCCGCTGAGTGGAATTCGTACCTAATTAATTCGGGCGCACTTGACCCTCCGCTCCGCTGACAAGAGCGACGCTCGCCGTCTCTGCGATCGGACCGTCTGAAAAGTGTTATCAATGATTTTTATTCCGGCCACTCTGCCATTGGGAACGCTTTTATTTATTTATATTCACAACCCTGAAAACAGCACAACAAAGGCCTTTTACTTCGAGTGTTTTAACATTAATAATAGACGAACACACACACTCATGTCCTGGGCAGATAATATTCTACCCAGGCGGGACTCGAACCCGCGACCCTCGGGTTAGCAGGCGAGGACTTTACCCCACCGCCAACGGGGCCGACAAACGTTTTGACGTTTACAAATCTTTTATCGCGACTATCTTACCTTTGCTCACATAGCAATGGTATTTTCCCCAAAATCTGCGAACAGTTTAACTATGCCGCGTATTTTTGACGTGATTAAAGCAGGGAAAACGGCTTTTCTAGTTTTTTAAGCTATTTTAACGATCGCCACACTGCGGACGTCACTTTTTCCGCCCACCAATCGTTCTTCGCTGCCTACCCTCTTCACTTAAAATATTAGCGTTCTGATTAATGTGCTTGCGAATTTCGCCATGACGACCGATGATGTCGTTTTGGCGTTGCGTGTCAATATTCATCTTAATAAAAAAATCTTACTCCGAATTTATTTTCCAGATATTTTGCAATTTAGTTTGCCAATAATTTTGAGATGATGTATGAGGTATTATAAAATTTCAGCTGATCGGAATGTTTCAGTGCTCATTTTTAAAAAATGACGCAAGTGTATTTTGACCGAAGTTATGTTTTTGAATAAACTTTTTAAATGATTTATTTCGGAAGATAAAAAAACTTATTTTTCAAAAACAAATATCTAACTAAAAGTGATCTTTGATTTTTGTTTGAGGTTTACTTGATCGGATTATAAAAAAATGCTCTAAACAGTGCTTTTCACTTTATCATTACCATATTTTAGCACAAAATTTTCCTTCGACGGAAGTTATGCTTGCTATTTATATTTTCTCAGTAAGTTAACTTGCAAAACCATCAAATCGAAAACTTAAAAACATGAGAACCTTGTTTTATTACTGTATACATATAGTCAAATATGGCTCCTCAGACTAAAATGACTGTGTTTAAGCTTAAGTGTCTAAAAAGAGACAGTGAAAAATGCTGAAAATTTCACTAAATGATTCCTTTATGAATAAAAACATGTGATATAAACTTGATGACTGGTGCTTAAGTGGTTTAAGAGCTGCTTCTCAAAATTGGCCGAGAAACATATTTGTACTTAAAATATTTTTAAAATAGAAAAATATTTAAAGATAACAATATTATTACTTAAATTCTGTGAGGAAAATTGTATGTTGTCTTAGATTTTATATAAAATATTACCTTTTGTGAAAACCTAATCACTAAGATTTGAACCAAGAGCACAGATAATCGAAACTTCAAAATGTGAACAGGATATTGCATTTTATATGAATTGCAATGCTATTGATAAATTCCTTCTCCATATACACTAAGCATTGTAGATGTTGAATTTATAATTTTGGCGATTATGAAATATATCGTAATACATCGTAATCGCCGTTGGTGTTGCATGAACCTTGATCATTATAAAGAGGTCATCCCATTCGCTTAACTGTAGTTAGATGCTATTCTAATATTTATCTTGGCAATTTGATAAATCCCACCTTTTCCTTTGAAAGGAAAGATATCCTAATTGTATTTAAAGGTAGGATTAGCGGTAAACTGTGACATTAATAAGGTTAAACAATCATCTGCGAGCGTAAAAATGCGGATGATGAATGCTGTGGACATTGTGGCTTATACCATAGAAATAAGGGATAATTCGAAGAATTTCACTAGCCATTACCTGGCGTATGTAAATCAGTCTATTCTGTGTTTTAATTTAATAAAACAAAATCAAATCATTTTTCATTCAACTCCATCTCTTATTAATCTTAGGCATTAACAAAAAGCTCAATTCTCTGGTCCATCGTAAAATCAGCCGTGCTTTGGGGCGTGATTTTCATTCTCCGTCGGTAACATTAGAAATTTAGGTTTTTGGGGAACTCTCATGTGAAGTAACTTTCATGGATTGTGTCTCATATGTTTCAATTTGGTTTCATTGGGTCTTCATAACTTGGGACTCGTCTTTTCTAATCCATTCTCAAGCTGAATTTTTTTTAATATTTCAAAAGTATTCACTTCCTGGTGTGTTGAAAGGTGATGCATCTCATTTTTGCTTCCCTACTTATGCTTCAATTACATCTAGCTTAATTAAGCAGATTAGTTTTCCATTATTGGCATTTTTTGTTGTGACTGTAAAATTCTACTCTCGTTATTTTTCAACTGAGTTTTTTAATAAACTTTTCTCGACTCCCACGACATAGCAGTCCATACACCATTCTGCTAATTAATGAAATCTCACGGAATCATCTTATTTACCAGCGGACTCAAAAGTGGCGTGACTCCCCCACCCCCTCCCACTGCGTGTCTGTCTCAAAGGGAGAAATAAATACCTACCTTTCGTTTTTGATGCAACTGTGTTCTAGGCGCGTCATTATCACTTCATTAAAGGGCATCTGAATATGGCCAGAACATAGATTTCCATCCAAATATAGCAGTTATGTGCCATGTGGCATAATCTTTTTGTCTCCAACCTCTTCCCACTTGAAATTAGTAAGAGTGACGACTTTGTGGACTTACGACGCAATATAGAGAACGCGGTAATTTGGTATTTCGTAACCTCGGAGGGCCCGGTATGGGCTGGGAGTCTGTGCTTTTACTGCTGTAAAAGGTACTCTGTATTTGTACTTGACTGAGCTAGGAACACATTTTAAACCATGGATGGCTGGCTATTTAGTTGGTGTATGGGAATACATGTATAAGTAATGTACTTATGAAAAATCGTGCGAGCTTATAGTTTATAAACGAGCTCTCGTCTGTCAGTTAAGAATGCTACGAAGCAAAGAAGCTTATGTTTCGTGTCTCATAGCAATTGCTCATCCCAAAGGAAAGGGGATAAGGTGAAGACGTTTCTGTTAATAATGGTGCAGAAAGTTCGGGAAAAATAAAACAATTTCTCCGTAAGTCTACGTAAAATGAATGCGAAAGTTCGGAAATAGTACTGAAAAAGACAAAAACTTCCCACGGAAACAAGTAGGTGAATGAAAGTGGTGGACACTCATCAAAAACAGCGACCCCTTATGAAAACGGGAAAAGCTGAGGAAGACTAAGAAGATGATATTAAGCTCCAAAGCATCGTGCTGATTCACAACTTTTACTGAGCCTTTTCCATTAAATCTAAACGTTAGAATGACCTTGATATTTTTTATCTAATATATAAGTTTTTTTTGAATCCACTTAGATCGAATCAGTTATTCAGAGGAGATATTTTAGATAGAGAGATAGAGAATATTTTTCATTTAAAAAGCTTGAACTTAATATTTATCAATCATCAAGAAATTTAGCAATATTTGGAATATTTTACTAATTTCCTTGGCTATAAAGTCTACTCTTCACTTTGATTAGGTTCCCTAATTTCCTCATGCAAGAATGCGAATACCTGTGCGAATCCAAGAGCGAATATGGTAGAATCCGATGTTATTCCAAGGCTTGCGCCGGACGGGCGATTATCCTACCTCTGGGACGCTAATTGGGGACGACGACATGCAAACTGCTGCAATGTAGGCGTGAACTAACTCTCATGACATTAATTAAATTCTCTTTATAGACTAGGGAATCAGTCGAAATCGTGTCGCACCGCTCGTAGTATTTTGCGTGCCGGGGTCAAGTATCAAATCAGTATTAGTGGCCCAGTTTACTCAGAGCGCCCGGTGCATGGACTCATCAATATCCAACAAGTTTGATTTATATATGAGTGAGTAAACGATATAAGTCTATTCCGGCGGTCGCGGAGACCGTGTCTAAGCGTAAGCCCTTGTTGAACTGTCGCTTAAATCCCACACGTCACGTGACTCTCTTCGGAGCCGTCTACCGCCGATGAAGTTCCATACTATGTCCTCTCAGCACTTTAACTCTCGCCAATACTCGAGTGCGCCTTTTACCCCTCACGTTTTACCCGTCAATGCTCGGCTATAAGCGGTCTGCGGCCGCTTGTGGACGCGTTTGGAGGTCGCGCCAGGGTGGCGACCGCCGCCCACCGAAACGCAATGACCCCCTCATGGGCGATCCAGTGGGGGAGTTGAAGGTCCCCCGCCATCGGTGACCCCGCCCGAGGAACAATATTCCGGAGCGCGTAGGTTCTACACGAGCGCCGCCGCCGTCGTGCCTTTGCCGTGTCTCCCGTTGGCGCGTGTCCCCCACCCCCTCACGTGAAATCGTCCAAAACGGACTGCGTTGGAGCATGCCACCCGTCCACCATAATTCCACGGGGAAAGAAATTCGCGTGAGGCACGCGCGGTTGGAAACGGCTGCACGAATGGGGGTGAGGCACGGAAGGCGAGGGGCGAGTGCTTCTCTAGTACACGTTTCGATGAATTTGTCTGAGGAAAGGCTGAAATGGGATGGATGAATCGTGCGCGTAATCTTGCACGCGTATACATAAATCGCGCGTAATGTATATTCGGCGGCCTCTGGCGAAGGCCGCGTGTGAGACGACAAGCCGTAGTCCTTCCCCGATCAGAGTTGCTGTGGACTTCAGGAATATTTACGCGCCATGGAAAATACATTCATAGACGGCTTGAGCCCAAACTGGGGACTTTCAGTTCACAATCGGAGTGAGTTGATTCTACATTGTCTGTTTTGTTTCGTTTCGAGGAACGCGCCCTCGCGGTGTCGTCTTTTGATGGTAGTTGGTAGACACATCTTCCGTCGGATGAAATGAGCAGCGCACCCGTTTTTTCATTCGTGTTTTTTTCTGCCATATAATCAATCGGGGCGGGTTTTTCCCTCGCCCCTCCCCACTCCTCCCTTAAATCCGCCAAATCGCTTCATTTTTTCAATTTTCACGCGCGAACACAATAGAAAGAGAAGGCAATTTTGACACTTCGGATGGTTCAGTCGAGAAAATAGTTGAAAAGTACGTGTTGCGAAGGAAATCGCAATTTCTCGCTTTCATGGTGTCGCTGGAGGCAAATTCCGCCTCGGATTAGGCCGTGAGACTGTTTCAGTGTGCCGCCTTCGGCGCGACTTTTCGTGTGAAATCTTACTTCTATTGGAGTGACGATTTTCGCGATGTCTCGATGTGTATCGCTGCTTGTGTGGAATCGATCCTCTTACACGTCACTTCTGGCGTATCCGGAACAAAGGAATATCATAAGAAAACAATAAATATGTCAACTAGAAGAATTGCCAGTTTCTGGCAATGAACGCATTTATACTCTTATTCCTTGAGTTCCAAAGATTTTCGTACAATATATATCTTTCTACAAACAAGTTCTACAAAACAACAAGTATGATGTATTCTGCATAGTGAGTTTTATAATTGTTACATTTCTGAATTTTAAAGACAATTACAATTGCTCGGACGCAGTGGCGATCGAAGTCGGTTCTTACTCATCGAAATTGTGTGTGTTGCGTGATAGTGCCGTCCGTTAGCGCCACTGTCGTGTGGCGATTCCCTTGGCGCGGGGCAGAAATTTATTAATTCTCGATAGGCCAGCTTCGACCACGCGCCACGCGACCCTCTTATCGAGTTGTGCCAAGCGCGTGATGCACTAATGTATTGATATCCTGTTTCCGATTAGAATGCCATTCAAAATAGTTTGCATCTATGAACTAATTCTTTGTCGTTTTTTTTTTTTTTGTAGATTTTCTTTCCCTAAGAATAGTCGTTCTCGAAACCATGTGGACGTAATATGCCGTGAGAGGTGTAGCGTTGGGTACTCGTAAGAACTACATTCTGCCAATTTCAGGGAAATAACTCTTTAAAACACTCGGTGAAGAGAGTTTTGATGGGAATGTTGATATACGTCCCGACGACCGATTTCTATGCGGAAGTGAGATGTTCGGGGGATGTAATATATATGTACTCTGTCGATTAATTGTGAACGAGGTCGTGTCCAAGTGACACGATACTATGTAAGATAATGTCCATCGTCCACTCGAATTATGATATCGCATGTCATGAGGTTTGTTCTCACCGGTTTGGAACCGGCAAGCAAGTTACCTGATTCCTCCTGGAACTCTGCGGAACTTGTTCAACTCCTCTTGGGAAACAGAGCAAGAGTTGACGTTTTTGACGGAATGTAACCCTTCCAAAATGAAGCTACCGCCTGAATGACTGGCAAATCATTAATTTTCATTTAATGAGCTAAAAGAGGACAGTTTGCTGCAATTAATGACCCTTGAAATGTTTCTCTGTCATTGTATCTTATTGGAGTACACTAAGTTATTGTCGGTCCCGGTGGCGACGGAGTAGGTATAACAGGTAATCCTCGCCTGCTTCGAGGGTCGCAAGTGCCAGTCCCACCTGGGTGTGTTTTTCACACCTCTGGACATGCTTGTTCGTCCGTTACTACTGTTGTAATTTCACTTTATGTGAGGCCTATCATGTGCTGTTCTAGGAATTATGAAAATAAATTAATAAGTTAGAAGTTAATTAGGTACTAAAAATGCAGCCGAGCGCTCTCATGGTTTTAGGTATCACAGTGAAGGAAATAACTCGATAAAAGTAATTATAATCATGCGCCGTGATTAGTCCGATCTTAGTTTATCGTAAGGTTTTAAAGTCAAAGTATTCATCCTCGAAAAAATATTTTATCCGCTCCTTTTTTTCATTTCAGCCCCGCCCTCTATGTGGCAGTGGTGTCTGATGAACTCGAATGTGAAACGGCTGTGCTTGTCGCGGTTTCGCCGTCGTGAGCGCAGAGCCATAAATCGAATTCACGACGTGCTCATGGCAGTTCACTTCTACGCTCTTTCATCGCTGACTCATGTCAGTTTTCACATTCCTCTCAAACTATCACCTGTTGGACAGTGACTATATTTCTTTATTTCTTAGGTTATTTGACTTTCTGGTGTGAGCACCAGTCTAACTCAAATTCGACTGGACCTGACATTGCTCGCGTTGACTCCTCTCTCGCGATTTCTAGTCGTTATTCACGCGTCGTCGTCGCCGCTTCTCATGGCGTCCCACCTTTCGTAGCAGTCAAATGTCGCCTCATCCAAATGTCTTGGACTCGGACCCGCCTCTCGGACCCTTCGGAAACTCCGTTCCCCCCGCTCCTTCCGGCACCCACTCCGGGATTCGCTTAATTGGACTTCCGTGGCATCCCAATGCCCAATGCTATATCCCCCCTTTGACTCTCTAAGGTAATACTATTGCGCGAAGACCGCAACGAGACGACAATCTTCGGTGAGGGAGGGAGGGAGGGGGGAATGGAGGCGCGGTCGCCGCCTCATCCGGCCAAACATCCACTCCAAGTTGGCAAGACTGTTTGCCCTTCCCACTCGAGCAGAAAGCGAAGGAGGGGCAAGAGGAGGAGACTATAGTATATCATATCTTTGCGTGCGAACGAGAAAAACGGGAGCAAGTCCCCCTCCGCTCCCTCCCCCAATATTTCATATCACCCCCCTCCTCTCGCCGCCGTATTTCACTCTGTCACACAAAGAGAGGCGTCGGCTTCTCTCTCTCTTTTGCCGCTCCTGCTGTTGCTGCTCTGTGCAATCCCTCTCGAAACAGGTAACCACATATATACTACATTCGGAGGAAGAAGGCGACCCCCCTCCCCTCTCATCCCGCCCCCCACCTGCTCGCGATGCGCGACCCTCTCCTCCTCTATCTCTCTCTCGTCTCGTGTTTTGTCGCGCGCGGCCGTGCGGTGCTTGTTTTCCGATGTGCCACCGATTGATACCGTTGGCCACCGCAGCGCGCGAGTCGCCTCTCGCCGTTCCAGTGGAGAGGTATGCTGTCCGCGGCCAGAATTCGTGCCTCCGTCGGTGAGTTGATTGATTGATTGATTGAGTGAGTGGCTCTCTCTCGTTTGGACACCCGCTCCTACCTGAGAGTTGCGGGTGTGTGGCGCGGGGTGTCTCACTCCGCACCGTGAGTGTACGCTCACTCACTAACACACCACCTATCGCACTCGTTACCTAAAGTATTCCCGAGTGTACTCTTGTCGAGCCACTTGCGTGCAAAGGAGATTTCGCGCCGTGCGACACCGCTCCCGTCATCCCACTTGTAACGATGAGAATCCCACTGCCCTCGTACGTGGCTCGGATCGGCGGTTCCATTGTCGCTCTTCAAACCCGAGACCGGGCGTCGCATTCCGGATGTGACGCATCTTGTCCTAAACGACCGCACGGAGAGACGTCGAGCGTCTGGGCCGAAGTAAAAATTAGAACTGGCTCTCGCGAAACTGCGACCCGTGCTGCCCTCTCGACGAAAGGGCGTTCTTCCGCGACGAACACAGTCTTAGAAAGCGCGGCCGACACGGGCGTCGACGCTGATTGGCCGGAGGAGGAGCCCACCACGGGGGAGAGGGGGGGGGGAAGGAAGGAAGTTTCCCTCCCCTCCCCCTCGTGTGTGTCTAGAGGCTTCTCTTCTGAGTCCGTCCGTGCCGCCGCGGACGGAAAGTAGAGTGGTGCTCGGAGCACCGACGGCGCCACCGCACGGGATCATGTGCGATGGTGGGAAGAGCGGCCCGCACCTTCGGTGCGTCACACACACTCGCTGCACGCTTCTCGTTGCTCGGCGTGCGTTCGGAATCGGCCGACGCCGCCGACCCTGGGGAATCGTCCTTCCTCTCTCTCTGGTCGCGTCCTCTCTGCGGGCCCAAAGTGCCCTAATCGTAATCGGCCCTTTCCCGCTCCACTCCCTCCCTCCCTCCCTCCCCCCAATTCGCGTCTTCTCGCTTGTGGTGAACGAGGCCTCCGGTTTTCCATTCTTTAGCGTTAGCGCAGATCGGAACACATTGCTTCGCTCGCGGACGGCAATGGGAAACGTTCGGTAATCTGCCGGTGGGGGGCATCATATTATGTAAAATGGTCACGGTCGAAGTTTTTGTTAATAATTTACCACATCAGTTCAATCAGTTTCAGAATGCGTGATTGTAAGGATTATTTTCTATGACCAAATTGCAGTGCACCATTTTTGACGAATCGACTGGAAGGCCGAATAGCCATTGTTATCGTTTCTTTCTACCGAATTTCTTTCCTTCTCAAATAGGTACACCCGCGTACGACAACAATGGTGCCGATCAGTTTTGAAATACGCTGCCTAAATTGTTGGTGTTCAGCGCGTGAAATGAATGATGGATTGCGTTGAAGAGGGAATTAGCGAATGGAATGAAGTGCAATGGCCTTCCTCTCGAAGAAGTGACGATTCTCTTTCGAAGATCGACTCGATGTGATGGTGAGAGGGTGCGCTAGACTAGGTGAGGCCGAATCAAATTCCATTTGGGGAAATGAAGGGAGCGTTGCGGTTACTATAGTCGGGGGATCGGAGGGAGACGCGTTCATTGATCGATGGCGCCAGTTGTTTGGCCTTCTTGGATGACTGTTTTGTTTCGGTGAAACAAACGTGACCACTGTCCGAGTGATTAGCGGCCCTTATCCAGTGAGGTCACGCACTCCCACATTTTGTTTTAGGATAATAAAAAGTGCTCATTTATGGTGAAACTGATAAGGCTTTTCCTTTAACGACCTTTACATATCTCGAACATTTCTTAAGTATTTTTTATGACAAAATCACGCATTTTGTGTCATAGTGGTCTTAGCCTTGAGAGTTAATCTCTGAAATGTTCCAATGCTTCTGTATCAATTTTATTGGTCCTTGTCCCCTAATCAAATGCACGTTGCCATGGCTGCCTCTTACATACTCAAATGGTTTTTTGGAGAGAGCCATCACTTATTGTTGAATTTCTAAAGGTTGACAACGTTTTAGAAAATCCTGTGATATTTTAACGTTTTAGAAAATCCTGTGAACTCTTGTTGTGACCTCACCAGTTCTCTTATAACATTTGGATTAGATTTTAAGTACCCTCTGCCTAAACATGACTGTGATGCTGAATTCTTTTTTCCCTATATGTGAACTCAACTTTAAGTTTTATTCCACGACTTCCTGAGATATCAACTCTTAGAAATTAAAAATTATAATCTGTTGTCAATTGTCAATATTTTTATTTATATCAATTTGAAATTCAGATGATTACTGTTAATCAACACGGTTATTATTATAGTGAACATTTGTGTTTCACCAATCACCAGTGACCATTTTTGCCATTTGGATTAATTTGCCATAATAGTGGATGGATACACCACTGTTAATTCAACTTGTGGTTTATTATTCTCTTCTAGGCGAAGTGAAGCTGTGCAGGAGCTTGCTGTGAAGCCCATCACTCAGTTTCCTGTTTCACTCGATGATGAGGTTAGAGAAACATAAATTTTATAATCATTACCCCCTCTTTAGTTTTACTTTTCATATTTTTGTCCAATAGGTGAAGCTTTTTGAACAAGAATATTTTGAATTTTCAACTTCCTCTGTGGTCTTATTCAGCTTTAGAGGTATGTCTGAATGCCGCTGGAAGGGTAAAACGGGAAGAGAGGTATGTCCGTTGAACCCTTCTGGCAGCAGTCTGACATACCTCTAAAGCTGAATAAGAGCAAGGAGACGGTTGAAAATTTAAAATATTCTCGTGTGAGCTTATTTTTTATGGTTTCAATTTTTCGTTGCCATACCTTGTGAATTTTATTGTTTATACATCGTGTCATTTATACACCGGTGTCGCCATGGGTCGTCTATCTGTGAGTGTCCACCTGGATAGAAAGCCATATCAGTGATATGGCATTCTACCCTTCCCCAACCTCAACGCCTTCTTCCTTCTTATTCTTCTACCTCCTTGCAAACAAGGCGAACGTCGCGCCGAAATATTAAGGAGCTTCCTTTTAAGTGTTTTTCTTTTCCGATCTTTTATATTTTTTGTCTGCCTCCCTGTGGCAATTATATATAATTCTTTCATTTCGCCTTCTGTGTTTGTCATTCTCTCTCTCTGCCGGTGGGTGAAATGCAGCCCTAGTGCCATCTATTGGCTGCTCTCGTGGGTCATGCCTTGGGGGGTGTTTGTTCATATAAACCCCCCGCCGATTCCAGTGGTTTCTTAGTGGACTGGGTAGCTCAGTGGTCTGAGCAGTGGACGCGAAATCTGAAGGTCCGTGGTTCATTTCCCGGTCCAGTCGAATTTTTTCCACTTGTAATCGGCCATCTTTACACAGTGATAATTCCAGGAATGTGGCAAACACAATATATAACTTCGTCACAGGGTGACAAGAAATACAAAACACAGTGATTCTATCACTGATGAAGGTGTGGGTGACCCACCGAAAATGCTTGAAAAGAGAACACTCACTGGACACTCACACTCTTTAATATTTCTGCATCCCACAACCACCTTCCTTCTTCAGAGTACATAATAGGAGGTGATGATGGGTTGAGGGAAGAAGGAATGGAGAGGTGGAAGAGAGGGGGAAGGAAGAAGGGTTAAGTGGAAGACATTGATGCCAGGAGTGGGGGTGGAACAAGCAATGCAACCAAATTAATGAGAGTTCTACCATTTAAGTTTGAGAGGAGAAACAGGTAGGGGAAGGGAGTAAAGTAGGGAGACATTGTAATTATTATTATTAAGGAATATTTTGTGTGGCGAGGAGCATATCGCTATGGGGAGAGAAGCAGATTGGGAGGGATTTTTATGATTAGTGTGGTGACTGTTGATATGCATGTTGTGAGGGTCAAAGATTTGCCAATAAAATATGCGCGGAGAGTTTACATTGTAGGTGATACATGACATTGCTGGTGATGCAAGAGGGTGGGAGAGAGAGGTGTTGGAGGGGCTTGGAGGAGATAAATATTGGATGAATTGCATACAATTGGCAATTACAGGGTGAGGAAGTGGCTCTAGATGCAACTAGGGTTTTGGAAAGTGGCTTGGTGGATTTAAAAATATCAGTCATGTTTGAAGGATGCTTATAGATAATTGAGAGGGGCTTAGAGAATGTTGTAGCAGTGGAGGAGTAGTTTTTCAGAATGGGATAAAGGTCTTTAAGAATGAAAAAATTGACTCCACACCTAAGAAATAAGTGATGAGTAAGTTTGGTGGAGATGGAATTTTTCTGTACTTTGTTTGCCGAGGAAGGATTCTAGGTAATCATGCTTGAGGAGCGAGTGGTGAAGGTCAGAGAGGAATTAATTGAGGGAATCTGGGAGGTTGTAAATGTGGTGGCCACGGATGGACTGGGAGAAGAGAAGGGATAGAAGGTATAGAAGGGAAGCATTTGGTATGAAAAGAGTGGCAGGTGCTGTAATGCAAGTAATCTTGCTTATTAGTAGATTTGATGTGAATGGAAGCCTGGAAATTCAAGCATGATAAGGGAATGTTGAATTTAAGAAATTTAATATGGGAATCGGAGATATTGGAGTTGAAGAAGATGGAGGAAAAGTTGTTGAAGGGTAGGAAAGAAAGGATTGGGGAATAGATGTCATGAAACCAAAGACAAAAAATTTTACCTATTACTTATCAGTGAAACATTATGACTAACTGAAGTATAATGATCCTGTGTTAAGTTATTGCCTATTAATTCCTACATATATATTGATTCCTCACATACTCTCCTGGCCAAACTAAGATTTAATCATCTTGAGATATGGGAAATTTTTGGTGATTAATCACTAAACTGCCAATGGAACTTTGTTTACGCCCAGAATTTTGCTACTCAGCCTTAATGTCCCTTGCCAGTTTTAAGACTGGCTCTCCAAAGTATTCAATGTTTTAATAACCAAGTAATATTCTTTATCAAAAAAGTCTCCTTTTAATATTAATGTTCTTCATAAAAATGTGACTTGTCTACCCCAGGATTAGAATGTGGATCCCCCCTTGAGGTTAATTAGAAGTATGTGTGCGCTACACCCATCCTCACCTTTCTAAATACCCACCCTGCCATTTTCCATATTAAATAACATCCGATTTCTCTATATCTCTTCACTCTCTTTGCTCGACCAGCTAAAATCATCTTTAAAATGTGTAAAAGTTGAGTTCATAAATTTTTTTGGGGTATTGATAAAGTCACTTTTCTCATGAGAGTCATCTGCTGGATGCTCGTTCTTCATAAAAGTATGAATTGTTTCACAAATGAATTTTTTTCCATGGCATTTTCTACTTTTTCAGACACCAGAGGAAAGGTTTGCCAACTTTAAAGGACTCAGAACTGTCACCATCAAAAAGGTAATTTTATCCTAAAAATGCTTTCCATTTCTGCTCTTAGGTCTCTTGAAGTTAGATTGTTAATTAGGCATGTGGCTGTCATGTGAACATAATTGTTGTTACCAGTTCCTATGTAAGTGATTTCAGGCATATTGAAGTGTCTGACTCATTTGAGTCCTGGGGAATTGAAATTATTGAGCCTTCAACTTTCGTGAACTTCTTCTAATTTTCTTATGCTTTGCTGTTGAATTTTTGAATTTATACCTTTCAATTTTTAAGAAGTTATTTTCATGCTAATGAAAATTTCATATTTAAGGAAAAAAATTATAAAAATATTATCATCTGTCAGGGATGAATATGGATGGTGACATTTTGAGAAGATAAACTATGCCTTCAGTCATGTATTCATTTTTGGATACATTTATAAGATATTTGAGAATATTACTCTAGTTCATTGGTTTAAATTTTGAAATGAATAATCAATTCATGACATTCTGTGGTTAAGGAACTAATCACCTAACAAAGACTATGGCTATGATAAAGGATTGCTTCAATGATTAAGTGAAAAGAACTCTCTTGTTGCTTGAGCAGATTTTAATTTTGACCTGATTGTTATTGATTTTGGGTGTTGTTTGTAGAATCAAATTTTTGACATTAAATGTTTTAGGCATTGTTATTGAATCATTATAATTCCAATTAGTTACATATGCATGCCTAGCTGCGTATTTATATTTTATCGGTGTTTAGAACCTAATAACTCCATAATTGGTGCATAAAAAGGACCAACTAAATTTTCCTTAAATTTTCAGTGCTCAAGTACGGCACGAAGAAGTAGCATAAACTGTTCCGAGAAAGATTCGCAGGGTAATAAAAGCAATGTTTTTATAATGTGTCCACGCTAGGTGAATATTTTTCTGCAGCTGAAAGATTCAGGTTTTTCAAAATCAAAATGAAATATTTGAGCCCTATTGGTTGAATAAACAATAATAACGGCAGGCATAATGATTTTCCATGTGCATGCATCTGCGTACAAAATGCTCTGGAAGGTTATGAAGGCGACGTTGAGCATGAGCCGTGCGACAATTTTTAAATGAAATTTGCTATTATAGTCTCCGCTGATGTGCATATTTTATGGCATATAGTTTATGCTCACCCTCACAAGCACAGGTTAGGAGTTCAACAGCGTTAAAATGATAAATTCCAAGGTTAGATTTTGAACGAGTTTACAACGGGCAATGAAGAGTTTGCAGTGACGTTGTGCATATACCACCTGCAGAACCGGATTTGAATGAGATCAAATCCTCAAATCCAGACCACATCACTACCATCCATACTGGCTGAGTAGATTTTCTATGTTTCAGATATTTGTTCATGCATCCTAAAATTCAGTTTAGATCATAATGCGTCGGTATTTTTTTTCCCCTTTTTTATCGTCTTGTGCTGGTGATGGGTATGTCATGATAAGAATTAAGAATGCATTTCCAAAACTGTGGAGTAAAGTTGGAGTTAGAGTAGGCATCCCAAGATATATCTGACAATTACGATAACCATTGTGATGCACAATATCATGCATAAATATACTTAATCTGGAGCAACTACAATAGGTCACCAGATGGATCGCCATGGTAGGAAACTATGGAGGTTTTGATGTCATTTATGGCTGATGGCATTTTGCCCTGGTGAGCAGAAATCTCTAACCAGTGAAAAGCATAACAATAAATGGGTAATATATGCCTTAACTACATGCCATCTGATGTGAGAATCGTGGTATGTGAAGTGGGTTGGTGGTAGAGTTGGTGCCTGTCATTCACTCGTCTGATGGCTCCTTCTTCAGTGCTCTGTTTCATTGGATCTGAGGGTGAAATTGTCTGAGGTTAAGATAATAATGCAGTGGAGACCTCTGGCATTGACAATGGAAGTAATGATGAGCAAATAAATTACAGAATTATTATAATATTCCTTAACATTCAATCATCAGTTCAACTTAAAATGGCCTACTTATTGCAGTGGGTATCATTTTCACTGCTGTTTTGGGTTAGATTTGTTACTGGTTGCATATTACTTTGTCCTTTCCCATGGAGTTCAAAATGGGGGATAAGGGGTCATCTTACATTTGGATTTACTATTTGGTACATCTTCTGCAGTTCTTAGGAGACATTGCATAACAAAGGATGCAGGTGAATCAATTTTTTTCTGAAACTGCTAGTAAAAATGAGAAAATTGCCATTATACTATTTTGTTCCAGTGAAATACTTAACAATTCTTGCTTCCCATCAGAAGGCACAATGGCCATGGGATAAAGGCGCTAGTCCAATTCATTGCTCATTCAATCCTAGGATTGGTAGACTGCAGCCCTCCACTCTTCCCTATCTAAAGCTAGTTCCTTTACCTCCTGGTATCTGTTCCTATGTACCTTCCTCTTTATTTGGTCAATGAATTGATTCCTTGGCCTTCCTCTGGGGGCTTTTCCCTCTATTTTGCCATCAATTACGTTCTTCACAAAGCCATTGTGTCTCAGGGCGTGTCCAATCCATCTTGTTCTTCTTTTCTGTGTGGTGTCCCATATGGTCCTTTCCTCTTCTACTCTTCTGTAAGTACACTTCAATCTGGCCATGCAATTTTGGTGCGAGTTTACGGCTCTCGGTTGGCCGATTATTTTTCAGTCGAATATTCTTTGAAAACCATGAAAGGTGCCTTATTCCGAACTTGTACGACAGTACCGGTAGCTTTTTCCATTTTTAACCCAGTTACTGGATTTTCAACTGCCCAGAGCATTGTAGACAATTGTGGAATTCTATCCTTTGCTCGGAAAGCTCGAATATTTTCTGATTTTCTAATCCAAAGATACTTTTTGGGGAAATTATCTCTTTTAATCGAGAAAATTTGATAAATCCTTTACCATAATATTGAAAAATTCATTGTTCTTTATAATTTAAGATAATCTTAATGAATATGTGGCATGAAAGTGATGCATTAGTGATATAATTATCCTCTAAAAAATATTTCCTGAACTTACTTTGTTTGCCCTTGGTGAATCCTGTCTCTTGTGAATTAATATCATGAAAAAGATGAAGTTATGGAAAGCATGAGTAATTATTTATCTAACTTTAGAGAATGATGTACCTAATTATCTAGTAGCTCTCTTTAATATTTACTTAGTCCTGGAAATACTTCATCAAACATATATTACTTAAAGTTAGTGTCACATCAACTACATTCATGTTTTGCAATTTGTTCCAATCCTGAAATAAGTGTAGTCAATATTTTATTAATCTTTTTAAAAAAATAATAGTCTAATTTTTGCCTTGCTAAATATTTTGTGGTTCTTTTATTGTCTGGATTTATGTATATTTATGAGTTGGTTTCTCCATTTTGTATGCCTTTTGCATGCAGTAGAACTTTGATGGGCTACTTTGTGTTGCTGGTTAGTTATTAGAATATAATGTTATGATATGGTTAAGCTTCTAAAAGACATTGATCCTCTTTGAAAAAAATCTTGCATGTTTCATCCATATTTTGGCAAACATTTTGGAGGTTACTTTTTTCTACAAATGCTTGCTTGATAGTTTCATATGTTTCTTTCAGCATCAAACTTACAATGTTGAACTCTGAGTAATGTTTGTTTCTCTTTTAATTCTGCTGTGTCACTTCTATATTTTTGGTTTTTGCCTATCTTGGTTAATTCAACCTTTTGCTGAGATTTATACTTTAATATCTTATGCAAATACTTTATGATACAAGTGAAACCTTATAAATTGGTAAAATCTTTGATCTGTTCACTTCTACGTACAATAAGAATCACTGAAAATGTCAGAATTTCATCAGAAGTAGTTAACATTCTCCCATTCTCCTAAAAAACATCTTCCCTGTGTATGTGCTGACATTTACTGCTCAGACCATGCCTATAGGCTTACTTCTTATAGACACATAAGTATCTGTTTTGTATTTTGGCACTCCCAGAGCTACACAAGTTTCGACTTACTTAAATGCTTACTTGTGTTAGAGGCAATCTTATCCATAGATATCCATAGATAGATTGCTTTTGGTACGTGAGGATGAAAAGTCAAAATGGTCCCTGTGATAACAAATTGGTCCATTTTAATGTTCATAAGGGGAATTTTCTTTAATATAAATTAATATTTGCCATAAAATCGCCTAAACATCTTCCTTAGTCTTCTAGCCTAGTCATCAGTCTGTGTAACGATTTATAGTAGTAGCAAAATAAGTGGTTGAGCTTTCTTCATTACGATATTGCTTACTTAAAATGTGGAACTGAATACCTGAATTCTGATTGTCATCTGTATGTACACCCAAAGGTTTGACCATGCCCTTGTTGAGTCTAAAGAAAATAATGCATAGACAGAATTTTTCATAGAATTAGTTTTGAAGGAATTTTCAACTTACTTAAACTTTGACCTGCGGAGTGTGTGTTGGAAAGCATCTATTACATCTCTCAGGGAGTGCCAGATTGTCCAAAATACTTGTCAGTGCACCATAGATGTATGGATTAACCCTGTTAGTGCTGACCCCTGCCAGTGGTTCTCGTGAGAAATGCGGAGGGTAACTAGAATGAAATGTATCACTTTAGGAAAATAAATATTATAAAGTTATTGTTTAAAATATCCATATGCAGTTTTTCTTATTGCGTATGCATTGAATTAGGTAATGATAAAAAAATGCTTATACTTCTTTCCAAAAATAATTGTATGTAATTATATTTGTGTGCAAAAGCTAAACAATATTTTGCCTATGAGCCGATATATCGACCCTCTGCACTTTACGCCTGAGATGCCAAAGCCGATATATCGGCCCGCCGCACTAAAAGGGTTAAATGCCATCAAACTCCTCAGCTGTAGTGTTGTTGTCAGTTTGCTTGATGAATAACACTCATTTTAGCTCTGTGGAGGACAGCACATAAATTTGGAAATACGCACACATTGTTTTTTAATCCTCATTACTCCATTGTTGTAGGTGAGAATAACTTCCTAAGATCAGAAGAATTAAGCAAAATCCATTTACTCTGTAGTAGTGATTGACAGAACTTGCCAAGCATCTTTAGCTTGATTGTTCATCTAATTTGCTGTATCATTCTGGTAAAATGGCTCTACGTCAATAATCTGTAATGAGTGCCAATTTTAATGATCTTATGGCTATTTTGTGTTCACAGATGAGTGGTATTGTTTCATTTATTAATTGAAATTGGAGCAGAAGTTATTTTGATTCCTTTTATTTTTTAGATAATTTTGTGAGATTGGTTTCATTCATTGATGAAATTATCTTGCCTTTACTTTGTGCCTCTGCCTTTTTCAATGACTTTTGTTGGAAACTGTTGCAAGAAGTATTTATGAATTTTGACCTGAAAATGGAGATACTTCCATTTATAATTGATATTGATATAAGATTCTCATTTATTCATTCTCTAATCTTGCACATACCTCATCATGTTAATACGTGTCTCTCTTTCTTTCTCTGCATTTCTGTCACATTCCCCTTCTTGCATCTTTTTGCTGATTGGCTGACAGGGTCCGCAAGGTCTTGGTATCATGATTATTGAGGGAAAGCATGCTGAAGTGGGACAAGGTATCTTCATCTCGGATATTCAGGAGGGCAGTGCTGCTGAACAGGTATTTACTGTTTTTAATGTGCTTTTTAATGCTTCTAACCTAATTCCTCACGACTCATTCTCATTGCATGAGTTGACTTAGAGTTCTCCCATATTATACGTATTTCATTTTGCTGTCATCTCAACGGGGACCAACCAAAGGGAGGGAAAATTGTGGAGGGGTGATGCCATCCATATCTCATCTCATGGGCATGTATTCAAATTGTACCATCTTTGCACACCCCCATTCTTTGATGAATTGGTATTTCACTCTTGATTCTTGATGAACTCAATCTGAAATACAGCATTACTTACAAGATCTTGGTTATTGAATTTATCGGTAGAAGAATGAACTCAATATCTTTTTTACATATCTAGCCACATGATCAAGTGAGTCTTGGAAATACAGTAGAACCCCTACCTTACGAACTTCCCCTAAATGTAAAACTCCGATGAACACACGAATTCTAGTGGTTCCACCAAATCCTGATGTTAAAACATCAGTAAATACCTCTAATGAGCGAACTTCTTTTTTACAAAAACTCCCGATTGACAAAATGAAAGATTGGCCCTGTCTCGTAATATTTACCTCCTCATTACTTCTTTTATCAAAAGAATTGTTAACATTGTCTTTTTTGCTGTTTTAAAAGTCCAGATTGCCAATCAAGAGTCTCCATATGAACTATCAAATCAGAAAGCACCTTCTTGTTCATTGCATTTCTGGTAACTTGTGTCTGTAACTTAATATCAGCATGGTTAGGGAACCGACAGCAGGAATGTGAATTGGTAATCGCTGGTCAACTTCGTTTATCTTCAGTTGGATGTTGTTGCAGCTGATATTTTCATTTGGTCAAGTGCCTCCATATTTAATTTATGTATTTACTACTAATGAATGAGCGAGAACATGGACGAGTATTATTACAAGTTCTCAATGACTGCGATTTTTGTTGTATGGTGGCAACCCTGTTCCCAATGTTAACTTGAGGGTTCGGAGGTGGCGGAGAAATTGTGTTTCCTCGTGTTCGAGGAGTTACCGAATCCTCTACTCAGGTGACATTGAAAGCTGCCATATTAGTTCCTCTTTAATTTTTGAGTACTTACCTTCCTCCGGTGGATTAATAACAATGTCCTTGGCTGTGTACCGACTGTCGAACTGGCTGATGACTAGTCCAGGAGAACTTGCATAGTGGGAACTATGTGATAGCTTCTTTTCTTTTTTTTTCTTTTTTTCCTTTTTTTTTCTTTTTTTAATTTTTTGATTTTCTTCTAGTGGGTGATAAAAACATGGAGTCATGAACTTACAGCTTTAAATTTTAGTAAAAACGACACATTAATTAACACTGAGAATCAAATTTTAATTGTACGGTACGTACCCATTTAGGTTTTGTATTCCTAAACGTATTGTGACGGCTCGAACAAGGGTTGATCGAGTGTTGGTTTAAGGTGTTTTGAAATACAGTGCATTTGCCTGGTTGTGTGATGTTATCGTGTGAGTGTGTCAGGGTGTATGGTGGCCGGTGTGGCATCCTCAAGTTAACTAGGGCTACCTAGGGACCCACTTTATCCCCGGTATGTGAAAAGTAACCCCCTCTCACTGAAAACCCCATCCTTCGATGAATGACTACCCTTCCCGAGGGATATAAAAACGCCCGGAGTGTGTGCTTCGAAAAGAGAAACATTAGGGGAAGTCCTACGATGAGCATAATAGCCATCACCCTCTAGAGCAAACCAGATTTATGCTGGTGGAGGAGGGGATAAGCAAGGAAAATTCTGGAGAAGCAGAGAGTGAAGCAGACGAGTGATGGCCGTGTTCTTCCCCAGTGCGGGAGAAGATTGTTTCCCAGTGCCACGATTATGGGGATCCAAGCAGCGACTCCATTGACAGCTTCAACAATTCCTGCATCAACAGAAATCAGTAAGAACGTCGCTGTTTGCGACCCGTCCACCTTTCTGGTTATCCAGATAAACTCTCACTTCCCCAGTCAGGAAATGAGAATCTCTTTTCCCTTTGCCCCCATGCATCTTGCCCTCACCAAACTTTCGATAAAGTGTTAAAAAAGTATCAGACAGTGACCTATTCTAGTGATCAAGAAACTTTATTTAAGGGCACATGTGAAAGTTAGCCCAAAGTCATTTTTTTTTGTAACATGTATCATTTTTGGAAGGGGGAAAAGTCTCATTGCATTCACCTTTTTTCTGTTTTATGTATGTATTTCACGCTGTCCATTCTCATCTGAATCCTCAAGTGTTGGAGGTTTCATTATCGTATATTCATCCTCATCAGGGTATTTTTTTTGTTAATTTGGTACGTCATCAGGTATTGTGAAATATATTCTGGTGGATTCAAATAGACCAATTTACTCGATCATTCCCTCACTCGGGACGGCTGGTGTTCTCCTCTTCCTACCACATATATGACGAATGTGTTCCATCATAGTATATTATCACATTTTTAAATCTAAGAATGAAATACTCTTCCTCGAAGTCTGCATGGATTTCGAGAATTTTCATAATTTGACTAGAAACTCTCTAAATTAACTAAAATCTTTTCTCGCTTCATGCTCACATTAGTGAGTTTTCCTGATTATCACAGTGACCCTTGGACACTCGTCTTGCCCAGCATCCTTGAGACATGTGGTCTCATCGAAATAGTAAGAGGTATTATCGAGATAATTGTTACCTAAAAAAAATCTCTGCACTTTCAAAAGTTGAACATTTTTTGCGTTTCCTCGCTGTACTCTTAATATTCCTGCAATGTAAACCTCCTAATGGGGAATTCCGTTCTTGTCACAAACTGGATATTTATGGCGACTCATGCAACGAGGACTAGGTTTACTCAGCAAGATTAATTCAGAAATATTGTATCCTCATTGTTTCCACTCGGTAGCATAAAGTATTGCAGAAATGTCATACTAGTACTATATTATATATATAATTCTTAACTCAGCATTTGGCACCAATTCTGTTCAACATGGTCCACACAAATATCACCACAAAAATAGCATATTAACATCATCATATCTTACCTTGAATCTTGAGATGAAAATTATCCATGAGGGTACAAGAAATCAAGTCTTCTATGGTTTCTCACGCGCCACACTATTTCATTTTCCTGAAATAAGCAGCACACCTCGACAAGCACGAACACTCAAGGAAGAGACTAGTTTTCCTGGTTCAAAGTTTCCACTCGGAGCATTATGGGAGAGAAAACTGCTGTAGTCACACACACACGCTGATCATTTTCGTATTTAGTAATTAAAATAATGCTACTGCCCTCACATCATTGCGGTAATTTTATTTATTTATTTTTATTACAGGTATGTGTACATATATGCTAAATATATGTTTTAATGCCAATTTATGTCCAGTTAAGTTTGACTCTAGTGTATGTTGACCTACGTCATTGTGTGCTAAGATCATGGGCATGATCTTGCCACAAATTGCCGTAGGTGATGTGCATTAATGGCAAATGGAAATGCAAAAGTGGACACATTTTGATAACGATATGGATTATCGATCAACCCTATCCAAATTTTTTGTTTGGAAATTTTTCTGATAATTTTAATCTTATAAATATAAGCATGTAAAATATGCTTTCCCAGCAATATATCCATCCAAAAGACGTTCTGTTTTGCAGCAATTTTGAACATGTGAAGGAAACAATATCCTTTCCCTGGAATTTCCCTCTCTTCCTCGGAGAAGCATATCCCCTGTGCTTGCTGGGTAGCATCGTGAGCAATTTCTCCTGTGCTCTCACTGCATTACCCTGCCCTTGAGGTACTTAGTTCTCAGGAAATTATGCTCTTCTACAATCAACCTGCGTCACCGTATGGGTTTAGGGTCTTTTCCTTAGGGTTGTTATTACTGTTTTCATGATGTCGTCTGATTTTGCACAGCAGTTGCATGTGCCCATCTCTCTACCTTCAACTCAGAAGGTATTATGGCCACTTAAATGAAATTTTTTTTTGGAAGTTAGGAATCATGTTTTCTCCCTTCATAATGTTACACGTACTGGATGTTTATTATAACTTATTTCTTGTAAAATCCGACATGAAAATTCCAGTGCATCGCATACTATGGAGCAGGAAATACTGAGATGGGAAAAGTGATGGTGTGGAGATTCATTAGCATTTACGTTCTCTGGCTCACATACAGAGGAGGGATGACCCGTTTCTCTGGGAAATTGTATTCAGTCTGGACAATCATCTATGTCTACGCAATACCATGCGAACCACCTCAAGGGTTTGTGGCAGGGAGTGAGTTAACATCAACATGCATTACACCATACCCTATTAATGTTAATATAGCTATGGCTGCTGATACATTGGCAAAAACCTGCTAAAACTTGTCATGCAGTAAAATTTATCAAATTTCCTGTACTATAAGCATGCTACCAATGCAAGACAGTTTGCATTGATATTTTTTTTACTTCCTTGCAAATGCACGGAGGCTTCCTTTCTGTCTCCTGTGTTTTCATGAATGCTGGAGCCTGAGATTTCCCATATCTTTATTTTTATTTTATTATTCAAAATTGGATTTTGTTTGATAATCATGTAATTATTATTCTTGTAGTTTATCTAATAATCTTTGTAAATTAAATGTTGAAATGATAAAATGATACCATAAAGGCCCTTATCTTTCTAGTGTTTTTAATGTACCTTAAGATATTATATGGCATGTCACATCAGAAAACATCTCTCATATATGCACCTCCTTCTAAAGCAGAGGCTATTAAAACAATGCAAATCAACCAGAAATAAATTAAGGTCACAGGTCATCCCTTCTGTTTCATAAATGAACTAAGAAATCATATCTTTGGAAATGTAGTGTTTTGAATTGTTATGTTGGCTACAAGGTGGTTGTTGATCGTCACTTGCTTTAACGAACCTGTAGAATGAGTGAGTATGTGAAATAAAGATGGAGACGAAAGAATGAGGTGTTTTATTGAAGGCAGTGAACGAGAGTCAAGGTTATCGAGAAGACACAACAGGAAATTATCCTTGAATAGATTTATTTAACCTTTATCTTATTGGGTATTTCCGTAGCCGTAAGCCTTGTTGGCTGGGGATTTTTTTAAATTTCTACGGCTTTTTAAATGTCCATTCAATGTGCCAAACAAACATGCTTGGCACTCTAGGGGCAAAGTTGTTGAGCCGGAGATGCTCGCTACGAAGATAAAGGTTAAAGCCAAATATGTTACCTATGAATATTGATTTATTTCAAAATGTTAAATGCTTATTATGTAATTTGGAATGAGACTGTGTTATTTGAAAGTTAAGAATGCAATTTTGGTCATGTAACATATGTGATGCCATGAGGTTGTTATTATAGAATTTAATATGGTCCCATTATGGCTTAGCTCATTATTCTTGTGAAACTCTTGTGACTATCTGATCAGTTGTGCTTTTGACAATTACCTCAATGCGATAGTGAAAAATCAATTGAATTTGTAATGAATTTTCAGACAGTGGGACTATCTTGCTGAAATTGATATTCCCATAAAATTCTAAAGAATAAAAGCAAGTTAATGGGTGTTTAGTGTGAGGAGTGCAGTATTTCCAAATCTGATTGTTTTTATTTTGGCACATTTTATGCTCCACCATTTGGTTGGGTGTTTCCCACATTGCCTGACTGAAACACTGAAGCTCTTGATTGGTGTGAAGCAATTGATTGTGCCCAGGAAATAAACTTTCAAATTCTAGTCTTTACTCTCATTGATGCTGGTAGGGGGATGGATCATTTGTTTCCCCTTTGATTGTGCAGAGGTTATTATTTGCTAGGTGCTCCAAATTCACAATTAACATCTGGGATGAGTCAGACAGTCAGAAGGAATGTGGATCAG
Source organism: Ceriagrion tenellum (assembly GCA_963169105.1). Taxonomy (NCBI): domain Eukaryota; kingdom Metazoa; phylum Arthropoda; class Insecta; order Odonata; family Coenagrionidae; genus Ceriagrion; species Ceriagrion tenellum. Next base: position 166,143,500 of record OY720636.1, read on the forward strand.
TGCCTGTGGTCAATTGAATGCCTTTATTTCTTTTTTCTGGGAATATTAGGTGTTAAATTTCAGTATACATGATTTGAACTTCATAAACCTTTTTTCACACTGTGAAGAAATTTTATAATTGAGTGATTAAGGTACCCACGAAATATAAATATTATTTCTCATTAATATGGTAAAGAAATCAATGCTTCCAGTAAAAAATTAAGAATTACGATTTGTTTTAGTACTCAACCAAGAATATGTTGCATCCTTTGCTAAAAACATTTCTCAATGAGCTATTATACGAGGACTGTTCAAAAAGTAATGATAATAAGGTACCTTAATGGAAAATGTGTGGCAAAGGGTAGCAATACTGCATACCATCGTGCAGCCCATTCTTTTAGCCATCTATAACGACCAGTTTGAAGTCGATCGGTGCAGGAAGTGGACGTATGTGACGATTCGTATAACGTGTGTGAGATATTAGTCTGCCATGTCCAGCATGGATAAAAAGTTAGAGCAACTTTGTATCGTGAAAGTTTTAGTGAAACTTGGGAAGAACTGAAAAGACGCGTATGAATTATTAACTACGGTGTATGGTGAAGATGTTATGAACCAGGTGACCTTCTCAAATGGTATTAAGTGTTCTAGGAGGGTAGATAGAGCATTGCCGTCAACCCAGGCGAGGGGCGCCCTTCAACACCTCACACCAAGGTTGTAAGGAATACAGCTGCCACTATCGTCTGCGTAGAACAACGAATTACCATTAGGGGGTAGCATTATGTCTAGACATTTCAGTAGGCAGCACAGTTTCGATTTTGCATTATGATTTGGCTATGCGACGCGTGTCTTGCAGATGGGGGCCATGTCTGCTCACACCGGAGCAAATGCAACATTGTGTCTCGCCCGTGCGTGCAAAGTCCACGTTGCTCACACTAGTGGATTCCTTGAATGCTCGTGGCATTGGAACTATACCACACCCACCGTTAAGTCCAGATTTGGCCCCTTGTGACTTTTGGCTGTTCCCCGAAGTCAAGTTTCTGCTCAGAGGACGTAAATTCAAGACCAATCACGAGGTCATCAAAGCTATGGAAGCGTGGTGCAAGGAGAAGGATGGTCTGGCATTTGTGTTTTAAATGTGGCAGGAACAGTAGCAGAAGTGAATTAGAACCGAGGGGGGTTATTTCGTAAAAGAGCATGTAGATTTGGAAGACTGAAGAAATACTTTTTCTTTACTGCGTTTTTATCATTTTGAACAGCCCTCGTGCAAACTTAGCTCCTCCTGTTATTCCACAATAGTGCCATAATTATGTATTATGAGCAATAACACAATCATGAAACAAATATGGGTGATAAAGTGAGAAACGAGGAAGTGTTGTCAAAGGATATATGTATGAGAAAAGGAATATTTAGAGATCAATAACGAAGAGGAATAATGCGAACTGGATGGGACCCATTGTGAAATGAATATTGTAGCCGCCCGGCCCACAGGCCAAGGTGCGACCACTAGAAAGGACTGGGGGAGGGGAATATTGGGGGAGGGGATTGTCATAATTGCATGCAATCAACTCTAGTGGTGCCTCTGCTTTGACCGGTGCTCAAACCCAGACATCCATTGATATTCCTTTGAGTGCTTAAACCTTAGAAAGATGGGTTTAAATCCTGGATGTATCTTTGAGTAACTGGATATTTAAATGCCCAAGGATTGAAATTTAAAGAGCTCTCCAGTCAATTTTTAATGATTCTAAAACACTATGCAAAGTGTGGAGGAGCGTTATGATAAAATTAAGTGATTAAAACTTGGTAATGACTGCTGAGTAAATTTCATATCACAATACGTTTCGAAGCTGAGGCACCATCGTGAGGTACAATTTGCAAATTCTACTTTAGAAGCCAGTCTCTGTGGCATTTGTTTTGGGAAGGTGCTCTCCAGGAACACTTCATCAGCCTGCATGATGATTCTTCTCCATTAATGCTCCACCCCTTGGCTCCTTAATTATAACCTATTGGTGTACTCACCTCGACCCACAGGGCAAACCTGTTGTCTCTTAAATCTTTGGGAACCCAAGCCCACACCTGGCAGCAGAATACCCTGAGGTGCTCTGAATCACATTCTCTTAGATTTCATCCTTTCCATTTCTCCAGGGAGATGTCAAATTCAATGGATATAATTGCGCATCTGTTGCCAAGTTAGCTACCTGTCTGTCGGGTGTCAGTCCAGAAATGAAGTGGCATCCCAATCTCAATCAATGAGCTCCTCAGGGTGTTGCTGAGCAATAAATCTTTAAAGCTGGACTTAAATTCCTCACTGGCTAGAATTTTTCTGATTATTTAGTTTTTAACTACCATAATCAGGAATGTTCCCTAAGTTCTCATTGAGGGAAGGAGACCCATTTTGTGGTGTGAATGAAAGTTACATAGGGCTTGGCATTATTTTGAGTAAATTATGTCTGTTAGGATATTTTGTATGTTTGTTAATTTACTCAAGTGTTTCCATTTCCATTATCATGCAGGCTGGACTTATTGTTGGTGACATGATTCTGCAAGTGAACAAGGATGTGATCATGGGTTCGAATTATGATTCTGTAAGTGTTCAAACTATTCTTTATTTTTAACGTTCTTTGAGGAGTCATTAGTTGTTAAATCAATGTCTCTACCTGCTTGTATTCTTGCCTGTGATCTTTCCTAGAGTTCCTTTGAATATTCAAACTTTTTTAAAAATATGGTTGATGCAGTGATTAAAAATTACAACCACCCAAGTTTCACATTTCAGCATAGAGATTGATACCTAAAATAAACAAGTTGTCAGTCCATATGATGAGAAACTTGATTTGCATTTTGTGCCGATGCAATTTACAGGCAGCTTCCCTTCTGAAGAAGACAGAGGGTGTAGTCACCCTGGTCGTGTGCAATCCTAACAAAGCCAAAGAAGAGGAGAAGGCCAAGGAGGGTGTTAAGAAGGAAGATGACAAGCCAAGTGAGTGTAACTCTTTCCTAAAGCTGCACTCCCCCCATTACAAGTCCTGCTTTTCCTTTCAGAATGCAGGATGTGCAATGTCCATGCCATACTACAGCTTTTTATCATAATTGCTATACCACCCCAAAGCTAACCTAATTTTTTTCTCTGTTGGTGAGATACCTACCTACCTCAGGAGGCTGTAGGTGCTGCTGCTGCTGCCATGTTAGATCTTATGCTTTGGTATAATTGATTTTTCAATTTCTCTCAAAAATCTCTCTCTCGGCTCAAAAACATAAGTAGGTATCATGTTCATTAGAGCAGGAAAAAAAGTGTTTCAACTTTTTCGACAATTGGCAATTTGGTGGGTCAATGACAAATCTTTGGCCAATATCACGAAAAAGTGTATTTTTCATTGATTTGTAATTTCTTTTTTGGACTTTTTTGCCATTCGTAGAGCTCTTTCTAAAAAAAACTGACTTTTTGGGACTTTTCGATAAAACCACATTTTCGAACCTAAAATCACCACCTGAATTAGTTCTGAATTCATGAACACCTATTCTGAATTAATTTCTGCAGAAAGAGCACGTTTTAAATAATTTTTTGAAGCATTTTTTGGACTTTTTTGACATTCCAAGATTTTTCTCTAAAATAATGGACTATTCTGGGCCTTTTCAGTCAAACCACATAGCCCAAAATCACCTTGAGCCCTCATTTGGAATGCATTTGAATGCCTGTAGCTAAAGAATGATAAAAAATTGCTATGAACACTTTTGTTCAACTGGATGTAAGTTTACTTTGGGTTTTCCAAGAAATAGCTCCATTTTATGTTTTGGAAGTATTTTTCTGACATTCGGTGACTGTTTTTCAATAAATCAGGCTTTTCATTCATACTGAATTCTTCTGCCAAAAATCACCACCTGGCATGATTCTGAATGCATACAGTGAAATCCCTCTTTTACACTTTGAGGAGGACTAAGGAATGAAGTGTAAATTGCAGGTTAACATAAATGAAGAGAGATCCTAATTTTCTAGTAATTGAAACAAAATCATAACCGATTGTTTAATATTTTTATGTAATTTTAATAGATATTACCTAAAATCTGGTGGCTGCATCTAGCTGGTGTGAATGGCAGGGAAAAATAATAATATATTTTTTTAATAATTTGAAGTTGAGGCGTTACAGTACGGACGGCCAAGGGGAGTGCTGACCGACCGTTTCAGGCCTCTTTTTCACTCTACCCATGTTTAATCAATCAATTCGTTTAGCATCAATCAACTACGGGTTAAGTTTCTAATTTGATGTAATATTTGACACATGGATTTGTTCAACCAAAACCGCTTGTCATAAATGAAAGGGCTGATACTTCACCCTAAACAAAGTGTTCATTCCCAAATGGTAATGAGAGAGTTTTGATGCACTCCCCTATTATTTTAAATCTGACTTTATTTTAATTGAAATACTACAGTGTTTCTGTGTGTTACTTTTAAAATTTGCAGAAAAATTGGCCAAACCATTATTTGTCGCCACCTGGTCGTCGGCCCAGGTGGCGACGGGGTTAGGTCCTCGCATGCTAATCAGAGGGTCACAGGTTCGAGTCTCTCCTGAATGGTTTTTCACCACTCAGGCCATGGTTGTTGGTGTTTCGTCTTATGTTATTGTAGACCACCCAATGTAAAAGGCCGTGTGGTGCTGTTTTTGGGACCGCGAAAATAAATAACAATAAAATAAATAATACTGTGGTCTAGGTTTGTAGTATTAAATTTCATCTCATGTAAGAGTGATGAGGCACCATATTGTCAATAAAGAATTATAATAATAATAATATTCAATCGTTCCAAGTCATCAATTACAAACATTATATTTGTCAAAATAAAAGCAGTGTTGTTGTACCCACAAAGGATAGTTTTATCAAGCTGCAAATGTTTGTTATTTTAACGGGCATGGTGATGTAATTAAAGACATGTTTTTGAGTTCAAAGCTAAAAAAGGCTGATCTTAGTGTCTTTGAGGCATCTATGAAGTTCTTTATATTCAGATTCAATGTCTTTCAGTCTCCATGGCCCCTGATATTTTAATGTTTTAGTGCTTCGTGAGTAAAACTTATGTAAGGAGGCCATTTATACCTTAACATGTGAATATCTGTATTACAATCCATATCAAAGGTGTTTTGTACTTTTCTACAATTATTATTGATCTCTAATATGGTTTCCAATGTAAGATTCTTTCATGAAGCAATGCCTGAAGTCGTAATGTTTACTAATGATCTTATCTCTTTCATGCATTCACATCAGTTATTATTTCTGTTTGCTGTTGCTGCCTTTACGTTAACTAACTAAATTTTTATAGAAACATAAAATCTGTTATTGAATGCTTTCTGTAATGATTTACTTAACTGTGGGTACCCAACATATACATATATATATATATATATATATATATATATATATATATATACACACACACACATACATATACATAGATATATATATATATATATATATATATATATATATATATATATATATATATATATATATATAATATATATATATATATATATATATATATATATATATATATATATATATATATATATATATATATATATATATATATATATATATATATATATATATATATATATATATATATATAAAAGTTTGCCACAGGAAGGCAGACGACAAACACAGAAAACAAAAAAATGATGAACACACTTACAAAGTTTCTTGATATTCCGGTGCCACTAGCACCTTGGTCGCAAGAGCGAAGACTGAGTCTTAGCTCTTGCGACCAAGGTGCTAGTGGCACCGAAATATCAAGAAACTTTGTAAGTGTGTTCATCATTTTTTTGTTTTCTGTGTTTGTCGTCTGCCTTCCTCTGGCAAACTTTTATATATTCGTCACCTAAGTGATCCTAAGTGCATTTATATATATATATATATATATGTATGTATGTATATGTATATATATATATATATGTATGTATGTATATGTATATATATATATATATATATATATATATATATATATATATATATATATATATATATATATATATATATATATATATATATATATATATATATATATATATATATATATATATACATATATATACATACACATGCACATACACATATATATATATATACATACACATGTGAGTATTTGCCGCTGAGCGGTCTGAGTGATATATATATATATATATATCACCGCTCAGCGGCAAATACTCACATAAATGTTCATACAGAAAGGTAGAAAGAAAGTGGATAGGAACACACACAATTTACAAACACAATGGTGGTGTGAAGATGAAAATGATGGCCGATTCCAAGCAGAAAAAATTCGACTGGACCGGGATCGAACCATGGACCTTTGGATGTCGCGTCCACTGCTCAGACCACCGAGCTACCCAGTCTACTAAGAAACCACTGGAATCGGCGGGGGGTTTATAGGAACAGACACTCCCCAAGGCATGACCCACGAGACCGGCCAATAGATGGCGCCAGGGCTGCATTTCACCCACCGTCAGAGAGAGAATGACACACACAGAAGGCGAAATGAAAGAATAACTCAAGCACACAGACAGTGGTGAAAGATATAGAACAGGCGTTTAGGGGTACGCTAACCCAACTAGGAAATGAGCCGTTCAGGCCATACACTCGTTCATTCATTCACTCAGACCGCTCAGCGGCAAATACTCACATAAATGTTCATACAGAAAGGTAGAAAGAAAGTGGACCTCCCTGTTGCCACCCACGTTTCTTCCCACAACTCCACTTTTAATAATATTTTTAAGGTTGGTATTCTCGCCTCCCTTCCCCCTTCCTCCTCCCCACTCCTAATCAAAGATCTTGAGTCCTCTTGCATTTACTTATTCCAGGCTTTCTCTCCGCCAGGACTCAATAAATCCCACTAACTTCTTCTATCACCTCTGCCCACACTACTTCTTCCTTTCGAATTTCTTCCACTTCCTGCTTCCCGCCCCCACCTCTCCTCTCCCTCCCCCTCCTCCCCTTCCCCTGTCCCTCCCCTCCCTCCTTTCCTTCCGCCTCAGTCCTCCCTTCCTTCTCAGTCTTCTAAGCTCTTGCGAACAAGGTGCTAGTGGCACCGAAATATTAAGAAACTCTGTAAGTGTGTTCATATTTTTTGTTTTTCTGTGTTTAGCGTCTGCCTTTCTCTGGCAAACAGTTTATATATTCGTCACGTGAGTGATCCTAAGTGTAGTTTTATATATATACGAGTAAATTGGTGCTTGCTGTTAGCAAGCAAGGGGGGTTTGTACATTATTTTACACTTAAAGTATCGAAAAATGAATGCATCATCCTCACAAAAGCAATGAAAGCTCTCAAGTATATGTGCTACAGCAGGCAAAGAAAAATATTATGGAATTCTCGAACTGAATTTCACGGTCCATGAGGTACCTGACAGTTCTAGTACAAATCATATTATATCTCAACCGGTAATTAACGACATTTCAAAATACTATAGTCAGTGAAATGAAAGGAACGTGGAACCACTGCAAGTTCAACATAACTTTATTTGATGCCCTTTCTATGTTAGATATTCCTTTCAGTATAGCATTCTTAATAACATGAAAACTTTATAATAGAACTTCGATCCGAATCGACAATTTTAATATACTAATTTTCATGTTCAATTTTTCTTTTTCAATCTTCTACATGAATTGCATATGCTTTTGAATGAAAACTAAAATATAATGAAGATTGGTTGGTTAAAGTTGGTCATCAAACCTACGGTAGAGGCCAAGAAAAAGTTGAAGAAATGATACCCAGTATTTAGCAGCGATGTATTAATAGCACCTGTCCATTTAATGATGCCTATATGGGTGCTTGCAATTTTCAACCGGGGGGGGGGGGGGGGGGGGGGGGGGGCCAGTGTTAGACGATGATACTCTTTAAATAAGGAAAACAAATGAAAGCTCTCAAGTCTGCGTGCTCCATGCAAGCAAAGAAAAATATAATTGTCGAAAATTAAATAAGCGCCCCATAACGTATGGATACCAGACAGTTCTAGTTCAAACTTATATTGTATGCCATCCGGTTATTAACGACTTTTCAAAATACTATAATCAGTACACCGAAACGAACGTGAAACCACTGAAAGATTATCATAATCTCATTTGACGGCATATAAGACGTTCTTCTACGTTAGATATTTCATTTCTGTACAGCATACTTAATAAGAGCTCACATGAAGAATTTTACTTTATAGGTTCGATCGGAATCGAGATTTTTAAATATACTAATTTTCATGTTCAAATTTTTTCTCTTCCAATTTCTACATGGACTGCATATTTTTTTAATGAAAACGACAATATCATGAAGCTTGGTTGGTGGAAATTGGTCATCAAAGGTACGGTAGAGGCCAGAAAAAATTTGAAGAAATTATACCCAATATTTTGCAGTGCGAAAAATGGCATAGAGAAGAGTAAATTACATGCACTTAGGATACCTAACTCATATATGTAAAGCTATCGATTGCAATATCTAGAAGCCGATTCGACTTTTTTAACTTTTCTGATTTTACCCCAAATCAACACATAAATATAACACTCCCCTGAAACTGTCCCGCCATGCTGAGTTCCAAACCTCGAATCGACTTTCGGCCCGGCGACAATGGAATAAATCCATAGCAACGAAAGTGAAAAAAATTCTAAGATCCCAAATAAAAGTTTAAAATTATCAGTTTTACGCTAGGCAGGAAAAAATTGATTGCAAGAATAAGATTTTTCAAACATTAAGCCTCATATTTGTGAAAGAATCAGTCCTGTAACTTAATTATTTCATATTTTAATGAATGAAAGAAAAAAGGTCTACACTAAAATTTTTCGTTTTTCCCGTATAATCCCATGTAAAGCTATCGATTGCAATAAATCGAAGCCTAATCGACTTTTTTAACTTTTTCGATTTTTTCCCTACTCGACACATGATTCCAACTCTACCCTGAAAATTTCACCCACCTAGCTTGCTTAGAAATACCCTAGAGGTTTTGATGAGTCAGTCAGTCAGTCAGTCAGTTCTGTAGCTTTATATATATAAATATATATATGAAATGAACACACTTACAAAGTTTCTTGATATTTCGGTGCCACTAGCACCTTTGTCGCAAGAATATATATATATATATATATATATATATATATATATATATATATATATATATATATATATATATATATATATATATATATATATATATATATATATATATATATATATAAAAAAGGTCACAGGCGTGACTAGCAGTTACATATAGAGCACAAAAAAAGGTAAAACTCACAGAAATTTTGATATATTTCGGCGGACACAACCGCCTACGTCAGAATGTTAGTCTACTACCTTCTAACATTCTGACGAAGGCGGTTGTGTCCGCCGAAATATATCAAAATTTCTGTGAGTTTTACCTTTTTTTGTGCTCTATATGTAACTGCTAGTCACGCCTGTGACCTTTTTTTTATATCTGTGCACTACAAGTGTTTTTCGCCAAGTGGATATATATATATATATATATATATATATATATATATTATATATATATTATATATAATTTATTTATTTATATATTTATATATAATTTATATATAATATAATAATTTATATATTTATATATGTATATATATATATATGATTGTTCCCAATGGCGGAGCTCCATGATAGATGTGTCAGGTGGGAGGGCGCGAATGATTTTTATATATAAAAGTTTGCCAGAGGAAGGCAGACGACAAACACAAAACAAAAAAATGAACACACTTACAAAGTTTCTTGATATTTCGGTGCCACTAGCACCTTGGTCGCAAGAATATATATATATATATATATATATATATATATATATATATTTTGCTCTATATGTAACTGCTAGTCACGCCTGTGACCTTTATATATATATATATATATATATATATATATATATATATATATATATATATATATATATATATATATATATATAATTTATTTATTTATTTATATATTTATATATAATTTATATATAATATAATAATTTATATATTTATATATGTATATATATATTTTTTTTTTATATATACGGGAAAGGTATGGGAGGTGTGGGTGATCCCGTGCACCTGGGCAGGGAATGGGGAAGGAAAAAACAGGGGGGTGTGAAGGAAAAGTCTGGGGAACCTTTCGATGACTGGAGTGCTTGAAAGAAAGAGATCTTTTGACACAAATCATTTGTTGGACATTTATTTAATTCAAGCAAAAAAACCGTAAAATACAGATAATGGTATATAAGATCTCTCTGGTGTTGGCGGAAACTGGTCAGTGACAATTAATAAAATGGTTGAACAAACAAAAAAAAAACTTCCCTTCCTATCGGTTCATTGACTGATCTCTCTACGAGGTGTGAACACGTTCAGCATCTATTGAAAATCAGTCTACGTTGAATAAACGATAACATGAAACACGATAATAACAAAAATAAAACCTCGTCCTTATGATACTAATACACACAATCCCTCATCGGGGGGATCAGAAAGCCAGAAAGACATGTGGGCGGCGGCTCATTATCACTCGGGGGAAGGGTTTCTTCTGTACTTGAGGGGGGTGGATTTGGGGTCCGTAGACAACACGGATAGTGACTTTTAATGGAAATACTTCTTTACTTGTGGACGTAACTCGGGATTTGGGGGGTTCAACTTATCAGGCCTCTGGCTCTCGTTCACTGCTGACGGTTGACCTCTGGTGGCTCTTTCCCTGGGGTTGTTACACCTTCCGCTGTCTCCGCGGCTGAGAGTGTGGCTAGTGGAGTATGTGGAGTGACCTCTCCATGGTGACGGAAAATCTCCTGGTCGATCTCCTATTTCCGTTCCGCCCGCTTTCTCCTTTGGTCCAACCTCCTACGCCACTGTAATATCTTCTCTCTCTTGTCCACTTCCTCTTCTACTTGCGGCTCTCTGGGACAGGCGTTTGTAACCAGGAAAAAATCCAGAGCCTCCTGGCTAGCATTAAGAAAACAGGATCCCCCTGGTGGCTTGCGCACACCAGTGTTTTATACCCTCCCTTCGAGGGGTGGTTTTCTGGGGGGGGGGGGGGGGGGGGGGGGGGAAGGTGGGGAGAATCCGGGGGAAAGGGCCATGTTCTTTTCGAGCCACATCATCACTTGGGGGGTGGGGGCGTCTTCTGTACTTGGGGGGGGGGGGAATTTGGGGTACGTAAGCCGCCGAATTGCGTCATTGCTGTCGGTGGGAGAGGGGAGGGAGCTCTCTTCTTTCGTCGTGAAAACACACACAAGGACATATGAGAGGAAACATGGTGTCTGAAAACGGGGAATTGGGAAGAAGAGGAATCACACTTTGTTCATTCACTCACGTATTCCACTCATACAAACATACTTAAGGTCAAACGTAAATTAAGCTCTCCCTCCCTCAGGAGCATCCATTCAAATTGTGACTATGTTACCGGCCAAACGGCATCGGTGACAATATATATACACACACACACTCACACACGCGAAATCCAAAGGTCCATGGTTCGATTCCCGGTCCAGTCGAATTTTTTCTGCTTGGAATCGGCCATATTTCCATCTTCACACCACAATTGTGTTTGTTAAAACATTTATCAAAGAGTAGCCATTTAGTTTTTTTGTAATTTTGTGCATGAGGAAGTATGTAACTTTAATAATATTCTTGTCTCTCTTCAAGTTGATGTTAAGGTAGTTCTGGTGTTTTGTTGTTTGAATGACATTTAACCTGAATTTTAAGTTGAAATATGCATTAAATATTTAAATCCTAAATTGCCTGCTGGTTGGAAATAATGTTCATTATAATGCATAGATCTTCCTGTTTGCTGTATGTAGACTGTTTTATTTGCTGAAAGGCCATGGAACTGGACTGGTTTTCTGTTTGAGCATCAATTTGAGGCTGGTTTGTTTTGTAACTGTATAAATGACATTTACGTCATTTTCTTAGATTTTGTGTTTATGTAAATATTTGATTACCCGAAGACCTAATCTGGGTCGGCATTTGGATGTTAATACTCATTGTGGAGAGAGCCAGAAGTGGTTTACTTTTTGTCCCAGCTGATGAATGTGCTATAGGTGTAGCAGCCAACTTAAGCAACTTGAAGTGAGAAAAAGGTTTTGTTATTAATCAGTTCTCTCTGTCTCTCTCTCTTTGTGCCCACCTTCTCTTTGTTTCATTCTCATTTCCTCTCCATCCATCCTCTTCCTTGTCCTCTCTCACCCCATCCTCCTATGTTCTTCCTGAATTGCCTGCTTTCGCCGTCTCTTGATGTTGCTTCGGTGGATTGTCAATGTGCATGGCCCATGTGAGTATCATGATGTTATTTGTTGCGCTTTTACTAATATTTATTACACCTAGTTTGCTTTTTATTGTTTATTCTTCTTAGAGAGTTTCTGGGATTTTCCCTTCTGTGATGTTGTATATTTTTTGACAGTTTCTTATTATTGTAAGGTATTTCCTGATACATGGTTGTGCAGCTTTTTATTTCATGAGGACAGTGGACAAAGATAACTAAAGTGATAATGTGATTCCATTTCCTTGAGGTTAAGTAATAGGAGGTGAGTTGGTTAGCTCTGGACTCATGTTGGGCAATGTGGATAGGTTGTGATGTGATGTATATTCCCTTGAAGACCATCTTTTCTTCACCCTCCGATGCATCACACTATGCTGCTAATATAAAATTTTTAAGATACACATTGGTGTCATGATGTGTAATTGCCGAGTTGGCCTATATTCGATGTGTTAGATAAAATTTTGACGCATGTAAATTGTAATGTTTTTCGTTTCAGATAGGGACATTTTTAAAATCATAGCTTTGGTGAAAAGAAATTATATTATCCAAAAAGCATCTCTTTCAAATGATGGTATCATTGTTTAAAGATTGATTTAAATGTAAAAAATTGCAATAAATGTTTTTTAGCTGCATTTAAATATACGTCCCAAACAAGTTTTCACTTTTTTTGTTTATAGGTTTTAAAAAAAGGCTTCATTTTAGACCTTCTAAATTAAAATTTATAGTTTAGACAATAGTCTATTTAAATGGAAAATTGTAGAAATTTGACTTTGCAATAAATAGGGAAACAAGCATAAATAATGTCAAAAGTTGCATGAAAAGTTGCCGTTTTGCTTTCCTTAAAAAATCCTTAAAATTTGATTAATACATATTAATTTGTTTTATAGTTATTGCATTTATTTATTAGTGCGTGATATTTTCCAAGTTAACAAATGCGGTTCTTACTGTATTAGTACAGGTCTTAATAAGGGCTCATTTTATTCGTCTTGACTTATATTTTCAAAATATGTAATCGAAAATTTCAATTTCAAAGATACTCTCTCCCAAAATGGAGTATGAAAAATCGTCTAATTTGTGTATAAAGCTTTTCATAAATAACATTATAAGAAATAAATACTATTTGTTTATTTATTTACACTAAGACAACAAAGAACCTCGTTGGTATAACCACGAAATAAGGCGGGAGCTCAAGAGACAAAGGCAACTACACAATCTATATAAAAATTCTATTAAGTTAAGTAACAAAACAACGGAGCTTGCAGCGAGAGAAATATGCCTTGTTCAATGCTCAAAAACGAAGAAAATAATGCACGCTACTCTATGAAACTTCAAGAAAAAGTTCTCGGTGAATTACTAGATGAAAACCCAAAGTCATTCTGGTCTTATGCAAGAGAGCTCCAGGACGAATCATTGACAGTATAGTCTTTACTGGACACAAACGGCAAAGTGGTCTACAACAGTATCAAAAAAGCCAATCTATTAATTAATATCACTACTTCGAAAGTGTATTCACTAAGGATGACACAATACACAATTTAGACATTCCTGACTTTAACGAGCTGATGGCTGACATAACAATTCAACGTGCTGGAATAATTAAACAACTGTGTTCGATTAAAAGTAACAAGTCCCCAGGTCCAGAAGGAATACATGCAGGTGTGCTCAAGGAGTTGGCGCCATAGATTGCACCATTCTTAGAAATTATATTTAGCAAATCATCCGTAGGCAAGGTGTCCCCAGACTGGAAAATAGCCAACGTCATTGCGACATTTAAAAAAGGAAATAGAAGTCACCGAGGAAATTATTGGCCTATATCGTTAACATCACTTTCCTGCTAGATCCTCGAGCACATTGTTAGTAATATTATATCGTTCCTGGATAATCATAACTTCTTACATAGCAGTCAGCACAGCTTCCATAAGGGCAGGTCCTGCGAAAGCTTGTGCTCTTCCTTCATGATTCCGCATCTTCCCTCATTTCATGGTCAATAACTATATCATCTGCAAATAATCTTATTTTATTACTAACTCAAGAACTGTGAATCAATTAAGTAAGTCGATGCGATATTCCTCGATTTCAAGAAGGCCTTTGACAAGGTTCCTCACAAAAAACTCGTATATAAATAGCAATCATGCGGAGTTAATAGAAAAATAGTGAATTGGATTAGGGACTTTCTGAGTGATCAAAAACAAAAAGTAGTTATTGATGGTTTTAGCTTTGATATGGTCGAAGTCACATCCGGTGTTCCTGAAGGTAGCATGATTGGCTTATTTAATATAATAATTACATATAATATTTATATATTGGATTGGATTATTTAAAAAACATTATATACTGTAGAAGATTGATAATCCGGAATACGCAGGACCAGACACGTTCCAGTATTACAATATTTCTGGTGTATAGATCACTTTCCTTGAAGTAGTCAACACTGTAACGTGGTAGGTAGTTTAACAGAAAGAGCGTGAGCGACTCTATGGAAATGATGCAATGATGAATGAGGGGGCAGGTAATGAGGAAAACCAAAATATTATCGTAAAATTTGGATGACGTAAGACATCAAACAAAGTTCTTCGTTCGTAAATGAAGATGACATGAAGGCAATCTAGATGAGACCACCTGTAAATGGAAGAATAATGGTACTTAACTTTACAATCCGAGTAGAACATCAATATTTTGCCAGCCCATATTTTTCAACATGCACCTATCGTAAATTTCACCTCGTTTTTACGTCTACTAGCGTAAACATATCAGAGGTTTTGGTAATTAACAATCACACTTTGAATACATTACTATGAATATCAACCAAGTTTTAATTCTTAAATTTAATGTTAACAGTAGCAGTGAATCGTATGAGTGGGGAAATTATTTTGGAAAAACTGCTTGGCCTGAACTTGATAAATTATTAATATGTTCCGAAGTGGCATAAATTCCAAAAAATTGAAATATTTGCTTACCTCTTATGGATCTTTATTGGCCCTGGGCGGAGTGACGTACATCATCCATGGCAGCAACACCTGAACACACGGGTGTTGGTGATGCTGTCTTTTTCAAGAGGTCTGTGAGCTTCATCTGTTTCCACTGGCTGCGTCTCTCTTTTATTAGATTGTTCTTTATCCTATACAGCTGAAATATCTCTGTATCGTTGGAAGAGGTCCCCTGTTCCAAGTACTTCATCAGTTTTTCCGTGTATATAATTGCATTAGAAGTCTTTATTTTTTCCTCTTCTGCACTGCAATCACTTGCCGTCCCATCTTCAATTGATGAACCCATTACAGCATCCACAATCTCACCATTGGTGAGGCTTTGATTCACAGGTATATCATTGTCACTGTCATTCCACTCTTTTATCTCTTCTTCGCTCATATCGGTGTTCAACTCTTTAACAAAATTTACAAAATGGGAAAAGTTATCACCTGGCGGCTGGAAACCATGACATTCCTGTGGGCTGTCAGTTTCCTTGCAGTGGTTTTGAAAATCCGGCAGGATGTTACACCAGCACCTTTTCAAAACTGTGGGTGTAACCTTCTCCCATGCTTCAGCAATGCACCATACAGGATTTTTCAGGGTAAATTCTGTTTTAAATTCTTCGTAGCTGAAGGGACTATCACGGTGGATAATTGTTTTCATGATTTCACTGCGGTAGTGACACTTGAGGCTGTTTATTATCCTTTAATCCTATGGCTGGATGAGAGATGTGCAGTAAGGTGGTAAGAATGACACTATTACATTTTCCTCGATGAGAGTTTCTGTGGGAGGATGGGCAGGGCAGTTGTCCAACAACAATAAAATTTTTGAATTTTCCGGCAGCCCTATACCCTTGAATTTTTCTGAACCTCTGGCACCAAAGGATGATGAAACCATTCTTTAAATAATTCCTGCATTATCCATGCTCATTTATTTGCCCTGTAATTCACAGGAAACTGCCGGATCCCCTTAAACACACGTGATTTAGCACTTTTTCCAATAACTATGAGTTCGCATTTATGGCTTCTGGCAGCATTGGCTCAGGCCGCCAATGTGAGTCTTGCCATAGATTCTTTAGCTAAGGTCGCAGTCTTCTCGTCCCTGCAAACAAAAGTTTTTCAAGGAAACAGCACCAGAGCAAACCAGTCTCATCCATGTTGTAAATCTGATCCGGTGAAAGATTATGTTCTTCCAACAACTCTGCCAGCTCATTGACGTACTCTTCGGCAGCATCTTGATCTGCTGACAATTTTTCTCCGGTAACTTTCAGATACCGAATGCCATGCTGATATTTAAATTTCTGCAGCCACCCTGTTGTATATGTACTCGCACAGTGAGGTGATATTAAGTTGCTTGTGGAAATATTTACCTTTTTCCATTATGATTCTGCCAGAAATTTCGGTGCCTTCACTTAGTCGCTGCCGGAACCACTCTTACACCATCTTGTCCAGGTCATTGTTACTTGGCCCACGTAAATTTCTTCTTTTAGAAATTCTGGCCAACGAGTCAGACTCTGCAACGAATAGCAAAATTTTCTCTCGCTGTCCCTTGATGTCTGCCTGACAGCATACTCCTGATGAAGCTGTGAAACACTGACACCTCGGCCCAAGTTTTGCAGTAACTCAACTTATTGTTGAAGGGAGAGAGTTTTTCTCTTTCTCTTGGAGCCTACTTCTGCTTCCATGACCCAAATCTATTGCTGGAGTTTTCACTTCACGACACAACCTGCTCAATGCTATCTGAAAAAAACCAGCAAACAACTGATGCTGAAATGAACTGAGTTCCACCGAGTTATTTTGTTTCCCAAGAACCCTTTGAAAATATTTTGGGGGCTGAGAGGGCAGCATAAAATTTGTGGGGGTGAGGGTCTTTACAGGGTAATACATTGTGAGTCATTTTGACGTGCATTGCGCACAATCCCTTTGAGAGTGGGGGGTGGGGTGGAGCTCTGCGTCATCCAGTTGTTCACCTGGGAAGTTCCCATTGTGAAAAAGGCCCTCAAGGGGTGCTATGGGCTTTGCTGCAGGAGTCGCCCACCCATGAAGATGAAAGACGTAGAATTCCTCTCCAAGATGATTGTATCACAATGAATGAAAAAAGTAGGTAATCGTATTTATGGGAAGGGAATAAACAGTGGTATTCATGTGCCACCCATTTTTCATAAAACTGCCAATCCCCTATGATACATTGTGAGTAACTTTGGACGTGTGGCACGCACAATATAAACTTTAACCCACCTTCATTCCTCTCGCAATGAAATCACAAAAGCTCACGGAATAGACGTCATATGTTGATGCCGTGGATGCTGTTGTGTAGAATCACATGTAGATGCAATTAAAATCATGAAATAAGATATTCTACAGATGAAAATGGCAAATTCATTGGCTGACTCTCTTGGGATTGACACAAAGGTACACAGGCTCCAAAGTAGCAATTTAAACATTTACATAGCTGCATTTTTGGTGGCGCAACTTAAAAAATTAAAAAATCGCTAAATTCTGGAAAACCTTTCGTTGTTTAGATGCTTTTGTTATTTAGATTTCCAGATTATCGATCTTCTACTGTAGTTTGATGTCTCATAGCACTCCATATTTCATGATCCTAATCTTTTAATGCAATTATGTAGAGATGATATGGTACATTTTTCTAGACATGCATAAAAAAGGGTACTCTTGCTATTTAAAATCAAGCGGCATGAAGAAAGCACCAAATTAAGAACCAGAACTAAGAATCAAAGCTAAGAAATGCACTGGAACCGATAAAAAGTGGAACTGACCCATTCTTAGGTATCCTATCTTATCAGTAGGTATTTTATATTTAACTTTGGAAGTATTGAATATTTACCTTAAATTTATAATAGTTAAAGATTCCTGATCAACCAAAGTGTTTGGGGCTGCCCTTATCTCCATTGGTGTTTCCCTATCTCTGTTGACTAGTCAAGAATGTGTTTCATACTCTGTTTTTTTGTTGGCTTAGTTATCTTTATAAAAAGACTTTGAAGTGGTTCTGTTTTAATGGATATAGATCGTTGCAGCTCTATATCTATCGTGAAGTTACATCTTAGACTTCTAAATATGCAATGTAGCAGTCTATCAATCTGCTTCCATTTTCAGTTTGGGTCAGCTCTGGTACATATGCATGTATATGTTGTGTAATTTTGTACTTCTATTGACTGTAGTAAATTATGACGTAGATTGCATTAGAGATGATTGATGAGCCTTTGTGGCCAGGGATGATTTTTTTAGAAGTGCCGTCTGAAGTGGAGGAATTGTTCATGTGTAAGTGGAAGGTACCATGACATCTGTACTGTAGGCCCCTCGTTACTCATGATGGAGTAAATATATGGAAATAAGTAACACAAAACAAGGTGTTGATTGCTGGGGTGACTATGATCATGGTGAAATTGTTAGGAATAAAACAGAATTTTGCACTTATTTTAGTACCGGTAAATGGACCTTCAGGGAAGGATTAAGTTGGCACTAAAACTAAGGCATTTTCAGTCTGAACAAAAAGTCTCCATCAAAATCACCTGTACTTTACAGTACTTTTATTCAGGATAAGACCAAGCTTTAATAATACCGATTGTATTTATGTTGTATTAAGGTTTTAATTTCAAGTTCACTCAGACATTTCTCTGACACTATTTTTTCTATTTAGTATTTTACTATCCTGAAATGCATTGTTTGGGATGATAGCAGTTATTTGTATGTTCCTATGTTCCTAAAACTCAGTTGTGTTTTGAAATCTATGGACTTCCTTTCAAGCCTGTCGTAATTTAGTACATATTAGTAAAATACAAAAAATGCTGGAATGGCCAGTTTGAAGAGTACAGTGGATGTGGTAGGAAATTTGTGCTCTGCTCATGAGATGAATGGGATTAAAGAGTGACAGTGAGTGGTTGTGTTTTGATGGTACATGGACGTCATTCTACTCCTGTTTTCTACTGCTGAAGTATTGAACTTCCACATGCATCAAACACCCAAAAACCTCTTTGTGGAGCTCTTGGTTTACTTGATGGCCTCAATTTAGCAAAATAATACCTAATGCACTCAGCCTATCCAATCATAAATTTATTTTCCCAGAAGATACATGACAAGATTTAAACACAAATGCAAGCACTCAAGATCTTACACAGTAAAAATTGTTAGAAAGCACACTAATGTTTACAAGTTAAATAGTCATCGACTGTATAAAAACAACTCTCTTGAAGGTAGCATAAAACCAATCTTTTAAACATCATCAATCTTTTTCCATTTTTTATACATAGAGGCAGATTGGATTAAGGTTTCTTGGGCCTTCCACCAGGTGAGCAGGTCCATGGGGCCCAACGTTTCGGAGAACGACTTGTCCTCCATTATCGGGGGGGTGGGGGAGGCTTCAGCTTCCGAAAGGGGAAGATGACTTGTCCTCCATCATCCCCCCCTGATGATGGAGGACAAGTCGTTCTCCGAAACGTTGGGCCCCATGGACCTGCTCACCCGGTGGAAGACCCGAGAAACCTTAATCCATCAGATACGCTGGGAAAATCTGTAGAGGCAGATTGTTATATAGTTTTGCACACATTTGGTATAGTCCTTTTGATGTTGTCCTTAAGTTTGATGTAATTACATGAATATCATCAGAACCTCTGGCTTTATAAGAATGGTAACACTTATTAGTTGTAAACTCTGACATATGTTTTTTACATAGAGATCAGAATGATATACAGTCGCAACTCAATAATAGGAAGCACGAATATACTAAGTTTTAATTTTACAAAACAAAACTGTTGGTCCCGATGGAAAGCCTATGCTAAATACATGGCGCTATTCGAAAATATGATGTTTCATAAATACAAAATTTTCAAAATTATGAACCTCCGACCCAGTCCCCACAGAGAAACTGATTTCGATTTTACGAATCTTGGGGGGAAATTGCGTCAGAAAAGCTCTCTATATGCCGATGTAGACACTTAGCAAATCAGTGTTGCCGAATATAACCTATCAATTGTGTATAATGCGTGAATTTTAGTGCATTTGTCTCTCACGAGCTCGTGAGTCACACAGTAATTGATCAAGTTTTAGTTGTGGATAATTTAGTTCTCGGATGACGGGGAAAATTGGCAGCTTGAGGCAATTTTTCCCATGTTTTATTTTTGTTTCAACTGTCGGCTGCATTTCCATGATGTAAACAATTCTCTTTTGGTTATAACTTCCGTGTGTGGTGCCACGTACCAACTCACTGCCATGCGCTATGAGTGGTAATTTTAATTTATTGAGCGCTCGGTCGGAAAAATGACGCGATAAAATGATGGGAAATAGGACTGGGATACCTGTCGCAGTCACTATACCATAAATCCATTGCTTCACTATGAGTAAACCCCTGTTTACTCCCGCCATTGTCCATATTTCATGAGACAATACAAAAAAAATTTCCAAGACATTAGGAGGGTATAGCCGTCCCCGCGATTGATATAATTTGCATTTTAAACAGATTATTTCAAATTTTGAAACAGATCCCAATTGGGGGAGTGGCTCAATAATATAACATTGTAATGTACTAGCTGTGCTCGGCATGCGTTGCAATGCCTTTTTCTGTTCAAAATCAGTCCCTCAAAGAATTTGAGACCTAGCTAGTCCAATGATTTCCTTGTACCTACACAGGAATTTGTAATGTACAAATGACGGCATGAGTTTCCAATCCATGCCTACGCTGCGGTTTCCAAGTAAATAAAATATTCTATTGTTTAATTAATGCAAAATTTCAAGATTTAAAAGCTAAAAAATCCAATTATAGGAAATAGCAATGCGTATATGAAAATCAAGTGCAAGTATTTAATAATAATGCAAACAAAGAGACCACTGCACCAAATCTTATTTCATGTGCAAATAAATGGTGCACTTTTTAACACAAATTATGTCATACTGATATGATTCTGATTGACGTGATTGAGCAACTCGTAAACGATCTGCTTCGTTGCATTCTTGTCGTTCCGTGCTTGTTTGAGAAGCCCGCATGCCAAAAGTCATTTGTTGAAGCGACTCACACTTTACCAATTGTACAATGGATTTAATGATTCAGAAACCTTTGCAGGCGTGCACACAACAACCATCCAAAGTTTCATCGCAGTAGCATCCGATGGGATGTATGGGATGGGAAGTCTAAAAAAAGAGATCAATGTCATTAAGATTTTTCATCTTTTATTTATATTTTGCTTAAATGAATTTTACCATTTTCTTTGCATAAATGCATAATACCATTTTTGCATAAATAATCAAATTCTTAAAAAAATTGTCTCAAGGAACAGGCTATAAAATTCATGCCTATAGTATTTCGCATTTAATTTTCGTAAATGTATCAGATTCAGATGGGCATCATTCATACATCTAGAATTGTAAAATCTAAGGTTCATGGAGGATTTTAATGGTATGTTATCTTGTTCAAAGAAGTATTTCACTGGCAAAAAAATGTGTCGTCATTGTCGTACAAAAGGGAAAGAGAGCACATGGCCCACCACTGTATATTTTGCGACTCTCATGTTATGTTAGACCTCCATTTGAGAAATTATATGCTGATGAATAATGGGTGCTGTTATCAAGAGGTGCATTTTCACTTTTGACAGACCATTCATAAGTAATCCCTTGCCTACTCTGGCATTTCATCATGACTTTCTGAATGTTTAAACTTCATGGTTCAAGGCGTAACTTTGTGGAACGACACTACAGACATGACGAGAAATAAAAATCTCTTAGTATATTCCACACTTAAAACTTTTATTCCTGACCCAGGTTTTGATTGTCTTGCAATAAAACATTTGAAAATGATTGCAAGGCTATCGAAACCTGGGTCAGGAATAAAAGTTTTAAGTGTGGAAAATACTAAGAGATTTTTCTTTTTCGTCATTTCTGAATGTTACTGTTTCCCAATATTCTTCAGTCCAAAACTTAAACATTTAGCTTTAATGTATCCACAAAATAATTTCTGCAAATTTTGCATTGTCCCATTCTTGTATTTAAATGCCTTTTTATATTTTGCTCACCGAATGAAGAGATTTGCATGAGATACCCATGTTTCAAATTGCTTTAAATCTTTGCTTGGAAAATCATTGTAAGTTTGGTGTCAATTGGTAGTTGCATGTGAAGTATGATTCTGGCTACATTTTAAGATATTCTTTTTTCCATCAGGAGTTGGGCAGTACTTGGCTTTGATAAATTGGTTTGTGGATAATCGGGCAGATAAATAATTACATTGTTATTGTTTGTTCATTGAGAGCAAATTTCATTTTTAATTTTTGGCATTTTTGAATTTGGCAAATGTTTGTCAGCAAATTTTTTATTTTATATTTAAAGTGTTGGCTTAAGTTAATTTTAACTAATGGTGAACCATAGTGTGAAGTACCTAATTACTCGGCAGTAAAAGCTCAATGAATGTTGAGTATCCACCTCATTGATTAAATGTCATCCAATCTCACCGGATTAGGATTTTTTAATGTCCTCTCACTTCCATGGATCCACTTATGTAAATGATGTTTGTTAGAGACCTGGAAACAGGCACTAGGTACAAAAGCCCTTCATATGTCTGTATTTGGGAGAGGAGATCCTGAAAGTATGTGATAGTGTCTTATTCTTTGTGTCACTATTGCCTATAACCCTATTCAGAAGCTGGTTTCTGGTTGGGTGGTTGACCACCCGATCACCTGTTTTTGGCCATAAAATCCTTCAATCCATACCCTCTTGCTTGCAATGTCTGTATTTGGACCACCATGCTGGTCACCTCACTCCAAGAGGTGTAGGGGAACCTGGTTGATGGAAAAGAATGGTAGAAGGGTTGCTTACACAGCTGGGCAGCATTAAGGTTGGGAGGACATTAAGGGGCTCCTTCTTGTAGGCATCCCATATTACCTGAAGTAATTGATGTTGAAGCTGTGACCCCTTTAGTTATCATCCACAGAGAGTCACGGTGATTACTCCTGTTTGAATCTTTAGTGGATGTTGAGAGGTGATTCATGGTCACTAAGATAAAAAGGAGCTTACTTAAAATGTTTTTGGTGCCAATATGTATTCTAGTTATATTGGAATATGATAAGGCGTGTCACACGTACATTTTTTACTTTAAAAGCTCTGCACATTCAAACTTTTACGTATTTTTAGATATGAATTTATATGAATTCATCAGTATAATTTATTGAATTATTGAGAATGAAGAAAAGACACAGGACTGCTCACCCTTCAGACCTGCTGGAGGCATGTCCAATGTGCTTGCTAAGTTCTTCAAGGTATTCTGCTGGGTAAATAGATAGTCAGTGGAAGGAAAACTTTTCAAAGGAAAAGGCAATAAAAAAAAAAGGGGGATTTGCAAATGCTTAATGTCTCCTTAATTTTTTTTACTAGCTCTTGTTACAATAAAGAATGTTCTTAATGCCACATTGTTTCTTTTAGCTGAATCATTCTTACCATTACTTATCCTCTTCAGTAAGTTTTCTGTTCACTGTTACATCCGTGACAAGGAATACTGTCTCAAATTCATTTAAATTGAATTGCGTTTCACCTGTTGATTTCAGTTGCCTCTTCCATCTTTGGTTATTATGTATATGTATTCTCTGTTTCCTGGTAATAAACAAGCATACATATTAATTTCAAAGTTTTAATGTGAGGTTTTTTGTGATGCAGTGAATTTTCAATGCAATGAATGTTTTGCTAATAATTTCTTGTAATTAACTTTCAATCAATGCCATTTCTCCCATTTACATGCATTATTCTTTAGGCAAAGAGATGTTAGGTATTGAGTTTGTATAAGTGAGTTGAAAATTTTTTATAAATACTAATTTTTTGACTCTGAAAAAGAAGTTGTAAAAGATATCTATTAAACTGTGTGTAGTCAACTTGAAAGACTCTATGAAAGGGGTAAATATATCATTTAGGCTTTGATACAACTCACACAGTAAACTCTCACAATCTGCAGGTCACCAAAGCAAGACTTTCTGCAGGTTAGCAAAGCAAATGTACAAGTACGTGGTA
This sequence comes from Ceriagrion tenellum, assembly GCA_963169105.1. Classification (NCBI taxonomy): domain Eukaryota; kingdom Metazoa; phylum Arthropoda; class Insecta; order Odonata; family Coenagrionidae; genus Ceriagrion; species Ceriagrion tenellum. Next base: position 166,167,697 of record OY720636.1, read on the forward strand.
GGGCTGGTGCAAACTTCCCAGTCAATTGTGTGTTCTGCCTCAAGATTGTTTTCCAGGTCTGGAGCAAGTTTGCTGTGCAAATAACCTACACTTCTTTGAAGTATGCTAGGGATACATGAGTGAGCTGCAGTTGTGATCTGATGCTAACTTGCTTTACTTTTGTGCTCTGGGGCAGTTTCATGCTCGAGACTAAAGTTGCCTTGAAATTTGCTGCAGACTTGCAAAATGAGTCAAGTATAGCAAGTGAAAAATCAAATTCAGTGCGGCTTGCATGCTATCTGGGGTATATTTTTGAGTTGAGGAGTACTTTCTCTCAACTCCATTCTCTTCCTTTATCTAGATGAGTGGCTGCTAGTCTATATTGTGAATCAGTGAACGTGATGGATAGGTTGGTCTTTAATACCAAAAAGAGGTCATTTTCTCAATAGTTACAATTCATAAATACATGGAGTATATTTTAGGAATCGTATTGTACCGGATTGTATGTAACCTTGATAATGACAGTGTCGAAACCATGGTCGCTATTTATTAAAACTGTGGAAATTTACTATCGAGTTTTCATTCTTACCAGTATGGATACTGGATTGTGTATGGTTTCATCATGAGAAAAGAATGTCTGAAGTGTATCACTCAATCGTATTACATTTACATGCACTTTTGAAATTTTGAAGTGTGTGGCCTTAAATGCCAGTGAAGCGTGGACCATAACTGTAACTGAACTGAAAGAGAATTGGAAGCAGTGTCATTGGGGTGTTATCAAAGAATGATGAAGACCAAATGGTTGGTAAGAATCGCCAATAAATTCTATGAAGAACTTGGGAGAAAAAAATGTTTAATGAGAACTCTGCTTGGCAGAAGAGATTAACTTTGTAACTTATTTTGAGAGGAAACAGCCTCTTGGAAACAATTATGGAAAGAGAAAGGAATGGTAAGACCAGGAATGGAATACATCAGGCAAATGATGAAGTAGAAGTCATAATGATGGACTAAGCAGGTAGCTGAAATAAGCATTGAGTGAAACATTTACATTCATTGTTTCTTTATTGAAATTGCATATTTAGATCCTCATGTTAATGTGTTTGTCATCAATTACACTCTTTAATATACTTAATGAATTGAGCAATATCTCCTCTGTCCAGAGTACCAGAGTACATATGTAGTGGTTCCATTTTGATGCATCACGTCACAGCATGGGCATGCCTTTGTTGGACCAGATTACATTACTGTTATTAATTCTTGATTCAGATGTTGAAGAGTATTGAAAACCAGCCCATCACTAAATTTTCATGTCTTATCAGGTATGAGATAATGATGTGGTCAGTGTAAAAATTGAAATCTGAAGGAAGATAGTTCTCACAAGATAAGAGAGTATCTGTGTGCAAATTATGATCAGTGTAAAAATTGTCAACATGTCCTCAAATTTTCTGTGTGTGCATAAATTGTATATTTACTTTGTTTGTGTTACTTTATTGGTGCTCAATGTGCAATGTATGTCTCTCTTCCCCACAGGGCAACTCACAAAACCTGCATCTGCCCCTCCCACTAAAACTTCTCCACTCTCGTCCCTCACGTCCATCATCAAATCGTCCTCCCACTCGCACCACCACCCTTCGTCCACTCCACGGCCCTCTGACCACCACTCCAAAAAACACTCTCAATCCACGCCATCTAAAAATAATGCACCTCGCTCCACGCACAAATCCACACTGGCTGCATCATCGAAAAATGTCCAACGACCCTCCTTGGTGTTGCTGGGCGTGGCGCCCAATTCCACGCAACGAAACCCCTCCCCTCCGGCTACCATCACCCATGGCACCTCCAAATCACCCGGGACGACCCCTGACCCATCAGAGGCCCCCCCTGAGCCTCCGGCAGACCCTGCCACGTGTGAGATCAAGCCTGGCAAAGAGACCACCATTGAGATCAACAAGGAAAACGTGGGCCTCGGGTTGAGCATTGTGGGCGGTTCAGATACTCTGCTTGTGAGTATTGACCCCTCTAAATCTTTGCTTTTACTCTCATATTACACCAACCGACTATTATTTTTTTCAAATGTCTATGGGCTAAGGAGGCAGTACTAAAATTTGTGGGTGTGAGTGAAGAGAAAGTTGCTCATTATATAGCTCTCCAAGAGTCAATCAGGGCACAGTAGGAGTTAGGCAGGTTTCTGGATTTCATCTGCGGTGCCATCAAGAATGCAGACAAAACCCAGAAACCTACCTAACTGTGAACCTGTGCACTATGAAAACCTATGTCAGAAACTAGGATACAGTAGGTATGACCTAGCCCCTCAAAAATTCGGTCACTCTCAGACCTCTGTTGTGTGAACTTTGTGAGTCTACTTGCTATGTTCCCATACCTCTGCAGCCTATGTTTTATCAATGTGCAGTAATTTTCTCTTTCCTGTAATGTCTCGTGGTTGAGGCTGAGAAAATGAATCTCTTGAAGGAGAAGAGGGCATGAGTCACCTCCTGTTGTTTCTCCAGGAAGACAGGCCAAGGAACGACAATAAGGGAGGCCCTGTGGGTTTTGGCCCTTGGCCTCAGGATCGCACAGGACCTCCCTTATTGTGGACCGCACAGATTTCCCAGCTGAGGGATAATTATCTTGGCAATGTTGAGCTAGAGCCACCTCTCTTGGTGGCAGTTCCTCACCTCCCTGCGGCAGAGGTCTTCAAACTGTTCTCGACTTGCACAAAAGGCCCCACCCCACACATTTCAGTTGTATGTCCTTGCCCCAAAGCCATTGCTAAATTGCTGAAAAGAAAGGAAAAGCAACATAAAAAAAAACCATTGGTATAAGGGAGCTTAGTAATGCAAATGAAATCAAAAAAGGTTTATGAAGTAGTAAAACACATGACCGAAGGATATCATCCAAGACTAGGCTCCTGCTGGAACAAACTCAGCAAAGTCATTGGGGAGGAGAATGAGCAATTAGAAAGATGGGCTGAATATTTCAAGGAGTCGCTCAAAAAGGCTTTAACTCCAGGGATAGATGAGCAAACATATCTTCAAATGGTGGATCAGGGTGTGTCTTTCCATATATAGTTGAATTAAATTAAAGTGTGGTAAGGCAAAGAAATGGAAAAGCTCCTGGGTAAGATAGAATTACTGTGGATCTAATTGAAAATGGAGGCCAAGATCTAATGATAGCATTACACTGGCCAGTTTGTAGTATTTTGGAGTCTGATAATATTTCAGAAGTATGGACAACAGGTTTGATTTACCCAATGTTTAAGAAAGGTGACAAATGTAATTGTAAAAACTGTGGAAGCATCTCGTTATTTAATGTTGCATATAAAATTTTTACCAGTATTCTCCTTAAAGGAATAAATACCTATGGTGAAGATACTCGTAAAGGTTAATAGGGTGGCTGTAGATCTGGGAGAAGTACCATTGATCAGATATTCCTTGCTAGGCCAACAATTGAGAAGTGCTACGAATACAACATTGATCTGGTTATACTCTTCATTGACCTCTTACTAGCTTTTAAGAATATGAATAGGAAAGAGATGTTCCACACCCTGAGAGGTTATGGCATTCCAGGAAACCTTGAAATGACACCGTTAGAGTCCCAGTGTTTTTATTGGGAATGCAGTAATCTATTCTATTTCTTATTTACTCTATGATTCATTCTAGTCTTATGTGTATTATTATGTTGAAATGGAAGAAATATTATATATGATTGTGTTTTTGGCAGTTTTGTTCTTATTTTGGTTTTGTTGTGATTGTTCTTGATATTATCATACTTTTGCTTATCTGTATCCAATTACTCTCTCAGAAAAAGGATTTAATTGTTATAATAAATGGAATCAGCATTGCTGAAGTTAAAAACTTCAGTCTTATCTTTTACTACTTTGTATAAATAAACGGAGCCAGTATTTCATACTCTAATTAAAGCATATAGTTTTTAAAATTGTGGTCAATTGGTTAATACATAGTATTACAAGGTAGAGGGCTCTTTATACAATTGTTCCTTCTAAATGCATATCCTGCTATGAGATAATATATTGCTGAAACAGCCTATTTAAGTGTCAGTCGACAAAATAAATGACTCCCTATTGTCAGCAGTTATGCAACAATTGCTCTGTGCACTTGATTGTTCTCAGCCTACCTTTTGTCAAAACCCAGGCTTTGCCCCTGATTATGGCATATCCATAAAAGGTATCATCATGTCTTCAAAGTCATTAGACTAGATACATCGCCTTACTTAACATCAGCTTCTGCTCTGTCACAATGACTGATCCTTTTTCAACTCTGTGCCTAAATGCTATTTTAGACTGCATAAGGTGTGGAGTGTTTCATTTTTCTGCTGTATGCTGTGCTTGTTCTTTGGTATATGGCCATAGAACAATAAATAGCTCAAGAGTAAATGTGGAACAGTTCGAAGTATGGAAGGCATTTATGTTATTCGATTCTGTGCAATCCAAGGCTGGTTTGTAATTGAGCTTCCAATATCCGTAGTGTGGGTTTTCCGTTCTTCCACATTCCTTTCTCTTGTGATTTCCCACTTCTTCACTATGATGCACCCAAACCTTTTTAAATGTGTTTAGGTCAGATGTGTTGAAAGGATGCAGTAATGTAAGTCTCTGGATTCTCCCAAGAAACTGCTTTGAGCAAACTGTTGAGTGAATGTGGTAGCTACCTTGAACATAAACTCTTCTTCCTCCTCTCAGTTGAATATTTGGGTTCTTGGGATAGAAAGGGGACAAATGGCTGCATAAAGACATAATACTTGGTTATATTTATCTAGGATGAGCCTTGATGATCCAAAGTTAATAATAATGGATGGCTTGTGGTGGTGAAATGGACACTGCTCAATTTTTGGTTTCTCTTTTGAAAGTGAGTTTCCTGAGGTGCCTACTTCATCATCGTCACACTCTTAACTTAAATTCAATACTATCAATATAATTTTGAAAGTGCCACCAGAGCCAGATTTCTGGAGGGATGGCTGCAGTCATGACATCTTATAAATTTCATATTGCTCATTTGGATGAAAGAGGTCTCAGATTCATTTGCATGGGTTGCGAAATACGAAACCTATTGTTCTTCTTCTGGATTCCTGCCAACAGCTCAATATTTTCAGATGACTAATCACACTGTTGCATTTTAGGTCAATTTTATTTTGAAACTCCGATGTTGAGGCAGGATTCATGTCAACTTAGTTATAATTTAACTGTTTACCTCTGATACCCCACCACATTTCAAGTATACTACTCCTGCATAACACTATGGAAGTGTTGCTATTAAAAATAAGCTAAATTTGGTTTGTTCAATAGTCAATTAAGCTGTAATGATGAGTTTCTATGTAATTTAATTACCCAGTATTAAAGTTGTCAATATGTTCTAGGGTGTTATAATTGTCCACGAGGTGTATTCTGATGGGGCATCAGCCAAGGATAACCGTCTGAAGCCAGGAGACCAAATCCTGGAGGTGAACAGTGTAGACTTCAGGAATATCACTCATGCGAAAGCATTGGCTGCTTTGCGCCAACTTCCTGCCAAGGTTAGTGGTGATGAGTTTTAGTCTGGGATTTGTGTGTTCAAAGCAGGGATTCAAACCAGAGATGAATGGGTGAAAACATTGAACCACTCCTGCATTTTTTCTGAACCTATTTGGAGAGTAAAGTGCCGCAGTGGTTTGGAGGAGGGAGGTAAAATCTGTAGAGTGCTCCAGTTCACATTGGAGTGAAGGACAGAGCAGAGAGTGATAGTTGGAGTGCCAACAGAGTGGAGCATTAGATGACTCACCTCTCTGGTCCATTGAACCCCTTTGCTTTGAACTACTGCTCCTCTGGAACTCTGCTCTGATGTAGCACTCAGGGTTCCATGGACGAGGATGGCCGATGGGGCATCAGTCAATAACTCGTAGAACATTAGCATGGCAACTGGCTTAACAATAGTTATCTTACTTGTAATCATTTGTTGGGAATGCATTCAAGTAACTCAATATTGGGGCTTTCAAATGTCTTACTTAGTACCAAAATCCTTCTCCCTGTCAGCAATGGATACTTTAAAAACCCTTGCAACATGAATATAACCAGTATTAAACACAATAATTACTTTTATAGAAACCTGTATCATGTACAGTATGTGCTCTACTATTGCTGCTGATATTTTGAACTCATCCTGAATGGATTAGTGGGCGTCATGGAGGATGCTGATTACATTCCATATTTCTATATGATTGTCCATATTGCAGATGTCATTATTCCAGCCTTCATGTGTATCCATCCATTCATAAACGGATCTCTGCTCACTGAAACTTTCTTTATTTTACTTATATACATATCTAAACTTGTAAATATAATAAATAAGTGCATTATTATTGCATTCTCAAGTTTGTCTGTTTTTGTTGATTCCTTCGATGTTTCTTTTTTTTCTTTTATTCATTGAGCATGATTGTTATGATACATCTTCCATCTATGACAACCCTTAGCATTTTTGATTTATGATTATATCAACCTATTCTTTGTTTGAATTACTTTGTAAATTGCTTAATCTTAATAAAAGTTGCATTAGATAATATCTTACTAGATTTTTAAATATCTCCTCTAATTATTCCTAAAAATTGATTGAGGAAATTAATTTAGTATGTACATCTAAAAAATCCATCACTTCTGCAGTTGCCCACATTATACTAGTTATTCCATACAGTTATACACATTGATACTAGTTTTTTACAGTATTTGATTCCAAAAGTTAACCTTCATAGATGTCATGGGTTGTTTTCAGACCAAATATTCAGCAGTCAATATCAGGAAACTTTTTAATGAAATAGCATTCATATGCAGCAAGAGGTTGTAATGCTAATGTAAACATTTATTCCAACATTGTGTCCAGACATAGACAATTTTTTTGGGTCATGTACCTTTTCTGTCATAAGTAAATACTGTAGTAGTTTCTTTATGCATTTCTAGTCAACTTGTGTCATAAATATAACTAATAAATTCAGGCTTCACTTTGTGGAACCTCTCCATATCGGAAATCAAAACATTCAAGTAATGGTCCACTAATATTTTCACCTGAAGATGTCATTACGTGATGAAACCCGGATCATAAATAATAAAAATATTAGTGGACCATTACTTGAATGTTTTGATTTCCGTTATGTCATAAAATTCATAAATCTTACGGCGATAAAACTACATGATCAGGATCAGCCATCCAGACAATGTGCTATCTACGTATTATATCAATGCCATTCCTTCAATGCACTACAATGTTTAAAGAATTTGGTATACCATAGTATTTTTTATAAATGCAAGCTATTATATCGATGCCTTTAGTAATGCGTTTAATATTAATGATTATGTGATCAAACAAATGGAAAACTCTTGTAATTGGTGGTACCATAAGTTTTTTCCAATAAAATTCAAACTATATTTATGTAACTTGCAGCTCAAGCAGTGCAATTTCCAAAACGTTATGTAATCCGTTGTGGCCATATGTAATGCATCAAGTATTACATGAAATACTTCTTTTGAGCATAGAGGTGTTGGACATAATGCACGCTTTTTGGGCAGCAATTCATGCGGTAATCTATAACTTTCTACATAGTATATAATGCTAATAATAATCACTCTTGTTCTCAATCACATTGAATTCCATTTCAAAATACTATCTTTTTTGAGGATTTGGTAAATGTCTGCTTCCATCACACACCTTTCAAACACATATTGCCGGAAATTGGTAATATTAAGGATAATGACTGTGACATAGCTTAGTTGAAGAATCACAGTACAAAACAAAAGTTACAGCAAAGTTATTAAGCCACAGGTTTTTGAGATATTCACGTTAGAAAATAACCAATTTTCGTCATTTTTTCAAAGCCATTTTCTAGGTTTCGCGAAAGCTCCGACAGAGGGATATTTCTAACTTCACCTCAACAATATGCTCTTTGTTACCCCAGACAACAAGGTTATGGGTCATGTGGAATGAAATAGGTGCTGGAGTGGGACGGTACACACTTCTAAATGCTTACTTTAGAAGTTGTTAATACCATTTTTTTCACTGATGAAGTCGCTTTTATCCCTTTCCAACTTCTCCATCACCCGCTTTATGCCTTTTTCTGCAATTTAAATCCGCTCTTTCGCATTTTCTATCACTTTTCTGTCATTTCCCCATGTCTCGTAGCCGCTTTATCCCATACTCCAACTGTCTCACGAGAGATTTTTCACAGAAAATATACGTCTCTACATGCCTACATCACCTATTTTCAACCTTATAATCACCAACCGTCTCGAGGGAGATTTTTTTCTAGAAAATATACGTGTCTACATGCCTACACCTCCAATTTACACCCTTATATCCACCTATCATCTCGAGGGAGATTGTTTCTAGAAAATATACGTCTCTACATGCCTACACCTCCAATTTACACCCTTACAATCACCAATCGTCTCGAAGGAGATTTTTTTCTAGAAAATATACGTCTCTACATGCCCACACCTCAGATTTACACCCTTATAATCACCAACCGCCTCGAGGGAGATTTTTCACAGAAAACATAAGTCTCTACATGCCTACACCTCCAATTTACACCCTTATAACCAGCAATCGTCTCGAGGGAGATTTTTTTCTAGAAAATATACGTCTCTACATGCCTACACCTCCTATTTCCACCCTTATAATCACCAACCGTCTCGAGGGAGATTTTTTTCTAGAAATATACGTCTCTACATGCCTACACCTCCTATTTCCACCCTTATAATCACCAACCGTCTCGAGGGAGATTTTTTTCTAGATATATACGTCTCTACATGCCTACACCTCCAATTTACACCCTTATAATCACCAAACGTCTTGAGGGAGATTTTTTTCTAGAAAATATATGTCTCTACATGCCTACACCTCCTATTTCCACCCTTATAATCACCAACCGTCTCGAGGGAGATTTTTTTCTAGATATATACGTCTCTACATGCCTACACCTCCAATTTCCACCCTTATAATCACCAACCGTCTTGAGGGGGATTTTTCGCAGAAAACATATGTCTCTACATGCCTACACCTCCTTTTTCCACCCTTATAATCACCAACCTTCTCGAGGTAGATTTTTCACAGACAACATACTTCTCTACATGCCTATACCCATTATTTCCACCCTTTTAATCACCAACCGTCTTGAGGGAGATTTTTTTCTAGAAAATATATGTCTCTACATGCCTACACCTCCAATTTCCACCCTTATAATCACCAACCGCCTCGAGGGATATTTTTTTCTAGAAAATATACGCCTCTACATGCCTACTTCTCCAATTTACACCCTTATAATCGCCAACCATCTCGAGGGAGATTTTTTTCTAGAAAATATACGTCTCTACATGCCTACACCTCCAATTTACACCCTTATAATCACCAACTGTCTCGAGTGAGATATTTTTCTAGAAATTATACGTCTCTACATGCCTATACCTCCTATTTACACCCTTATAATCACCAACCGTCTCGAAGGAGATTTTTTTCTAGAAAATATACGTCTCTACATGCCTACACCTCCTATTTCCACCCTTATAATCACCAACCGTCTCGAGGGAGATTTTTTTCTAGAAATATACGTCTCTACATGCCTACACCTCCTATTTCCACCCTTATAATCACCAACCGTCTCGAGGGAGATTTTTTTCTAGATATATACGTCTCTACATGCCTACACCTCCAATTTACACCCTTATAATCACCAAACGTCTTGAGGGAGATTTTTTTCTAGAAAATATATGTCTCTACATGCCTACACCTCCTATTTCCACCCTTATAATCACCAACCGTCTCGAGGGAGATTTTTTTCTAGATATATACGTCTCTACATGCCTACACCTCCAATTTCCACCCTTATAATCACCAACCGTCTTGAGGGGGATTTTTCACAGAAAACATATGTCTCTACATGCCTACACCTCCTTTTTCCACCCTTATAATCACCAACCTTCTCGAGGTAGATTTTTCACAGACAACATACTTCTCTACATGCCTATACCCATTATTTCCACCCTTTTAATCACCAACCGTCTTGAGGGAGATTTTTTTCTAGAAAATATATGTCTCTACATGCCTACACCTCCAATTTCCACCCTTATAATCACCAACCGCCTCGAGGGATATTTTTTTCTAGAAAATATACGCCTCTACATGCCTACTTCTCCAATTTACACCCTTATAATCGCCAACCATCTCGAGGGAGATTTTTTTCTAGAAATTATACGTGTCTACATGCCTACACCTCCTATTTTCACTCTTATAATCACCAACCGTCTCTAGGGAGACTTTTCACAGAAAATATACGTCTCTACATGCCTACACCTCCTATTTCCACCCTTATAATTACCAACCGTCTCGAGGGGGAGTTTTACAGACAACATACGTCTCTACATGCCTACACCACCTATTTACCCCCTTTTAATCATTAACCGTCTCGAGGGAGATTTTTTTCTAGAAAATATATGTCTCTACATGCCTACACCTACATTTTTCACCCTTATAATCACCAACCGTCTCGAAGGAGAATTTTTTCTAGAAAATATACGTCTCTACATGCCTACACCTCCAATTTACTCCCTTATATTCACCAACCGCCTCGAGGGAGATTTTTTTCTAGAAAATATATGTGTCTACGTGCCTACACCTCCTATTTACCACCTTATAATCACCAACCGTCTCGATGGAGATTTTTCACAGAAAACATACGTCTCTACATCTTATACCTCCTATTTCCAGCCTTATAATCACCAACCGTCTTGAGGGTGATTTTTTTCTAGAAAATATACGTCTCTACATGCCTACACCTCCAATTTACACCCTTATATTCACCAACCGCCTCGAGGGATATTTTTATTTAGAAAATATGCGTCTCCATATGCCTACGCCTCCTAGGAATGAATTGTTAGCATAGGCTAAACCAGAAATGAAACATTACTTCAAATTTCCTGTGTTTCCAGCGTTCAAGCGACGACATTCTTTGCGGTTACGAATATCATGGAATGGGAGATGTTAGTGAGTAAACGCAACTTAGCGACTGTCACGCCATGCTGCGCTTATAAGTGGAAACAGTCCAATGGTGGCCAGGAAAGTAGTCACCTCAAGCTTTGTAAATTTCCTATTTATCGTACATTACTTTATTCCCCCAAAATAAAATTATCACTAGATTTCGGCATCTTTCTAGTTTTTGTCACATAAATTTCGCGGCGATACGGTATGGTGAAAGGGTCGAAAAAGGTTTTTCAAAGGTGTGTGACGGAAGCAGACATTTACCGAGGATTTGTATTCTATTTAATCACTTTTAAAAAACCTGACATTTTCATAAAATTTCTAACTAAGTAAGGTGAGATTAACTGCGAAGTACACGAGCAGTTTCTCTTAATTTAATTTGAACAATTCTTTTAAGATATTGGTTATTCATTAAAGAACGATATGTAACGCTAATATGATGGAAGAACACATGTTGAAGTAAATGCAGGTTATTCTTCATGACTTTAATATGCATAGTCTTTCGTTTTACAAGTTTTCATGTTGCCAACAATTGCCATTGCTAGGGAAGGTTAGATGTCTGTTGTTAAAATGCTTGTCTTTTTCACTTATTACACATTCCTATTGTTGTGTCTAAGGTCTCATGGTAGAATTATAATTCTCATCTCAATAATATAGGTAGTTACTATGGTGATTTTAGGCTAGATCTCTCAAGATGCAACATTGCCTTGAGGTCAAAGTCACTCATCCCTCCTCCGAACTGGAGCATTCCCTCAAGTTCTCCGCTCCAAACAGGAGAGTTTCCCACTAGGGTTCCACTCCATAGCAGAGCATACGATTCAAGTGTGTCTGCTTGGGAGAATGGAACCTCGGCGAACCCCTCCCCTCCAGAGTTGAACGACTATGACATGGGACGCTCCACTCCGGTGCAAAGCCCTGCTTCAAAAGATCGTTCTTGGGGAGGAATCTTCTTTAGTTGGACACTTTTTACAGCTAAGAGTGTTGATATGCTCTCTAGTGTCCATATTGTTGTGGTGTATGGATATGTGTAGTGTGTGGATGTGCGTGGCAACTTTGAATTACGTAAATGCATCAAGCGGGGATATATACATACATTGGGATTTATGAAGATGGGGATTGGCAGTTTGTAGGCCTATAATTCTTTCAATTTCATCATCATTTTACTTTTGTCTTATTAGTAACATTATTTTTAATGGTAATTGTACAGTTTTTAATTATTAAAAAAATCTTGGGAATGTTCTGTTTGTTTTAGCATTATTCCTTAAAGCAGTTTTATGCTTCAAATAGTGCAGTTTTAATGAGCGCTTGAATTTCCTGGAACAATATAAGAGCATTTATCAGGTAATAGGTACACCTATTTTTCTTCATTATTTTGGACCATTGGCCATGGAATATTTGTGTGGTTTTCTCTCACATTTGCCAGAAATAGCTCTCCTACCGAGATATGGACCATACTGAAAATTATCTCAGTAATTTTTTAATATTACCATGGTATTTTACATAACTTACAGCAGCTCCTGAAAATTACATTTTTTTTGTTATATCCACTTCCGTCTCAGATATTTTTCATACTGATATGTATCAAACATTATTTTAAGTCAAGTCTATACATCTTTATTACAATCTTAATCATTAATAAAGGCATGTCCAACTCATTTGTGTAATACCCTGGCAATTCACCTCAAATATAAATTACAGTAATGTACCCATCTCTACTCTACATCCCTTTTTACTTCCAGCATTTGGCGTGCATAAAGAGGCATTATCAATTTTATATGGTTAATAATTATTTTGGCTTCCACTGCAACAGGGAGCAAGATATCGAGCATCATATTGTCGCAATGTAAGACTATGAAAATCTCATTTCCCCAACAGTGGTTGAACCAGACAAATCTAATGAAACAGTCTCCAAATGTGAGGCATTTCATTCTGACCCTGATTATTACACACTTGTTAGAACTTTGCTGAGATATGTGCTGTGGCTGAACCTCCTAGCCTGCTTGGCATGAGCATGCATGAACATTGTTGAGATGAACGTGCTACCAGCTGACAGCAAACATCTTTAATCTCAATTAAACACCAGAACATTTTTCACAAACATGTCACACAGAGGCTTTTTCGCACAGCGTACTCTAAAACAACTATCGATACTTTCCAAGTGACTATCGATATAAAAGACAAGAACAGTAGTTTGTTTGTATTTTCAACACTTCCTCTCAAACTAACTACATACTGGTAAATTTTTAGCATCAACCAGACCCAGCATATCACATAAAGTCTTAAATCTTGGCCCTGCCAGAGGTTTAGTGAGAATATCAGCCACTTGTTTTATGCCCTTAACATGTCCAATGTTCAATGTTCCATCACTGCACTTTTCACATACAAAATGACACTTGACATCTATGTGCTTGGATCTTTTGTGAAACTCTGGATTGTTAGCAAGTTTTACATCACTCATATTATCAACTAGTAACTTTGGTGTATCTTTTAAACATGTGACACCAGAAAGCAATCTCTACAATCATACCAGTTCCTTGGCTGCTTCACTTGCTGCCACATACTCAGCCTCAGTGGTGGATAACACAACACTTCTTTGTTTTTGACTAAACCAAGAAATAACGCCTCCCGAGTACATGCAAACTACCCCAGTTCGTGAATGTCTAGTCTTTAAATCACCCGCATAGTCTGCATCACTAAATCCGTGTAAAGTTGACACTGGGGAATTTACTTTATACAACAGTCCATAATCAGCTGTGCCTCGCAAATATCTGAATATTCTTTTCACAGCTTTCCAGTCCTTATTTGAGGGGCACTGTAGGAATTGGGACACAACACTTACTGTGTATGCTATATCTGGGCAATTAACCACCATCAGGAACATAGGGCTACCCACAGCCTCACGATATGGTACACTGCCATCCAAGGGTTGGTCATCACCACCATCATTACCTCCAGTGGTACCAGGTTCAGCAGGCATAGACACAGCATTTGCATCAGCAAACCAGAACCACTCCAGGACCTTCCGAGTGTATGACCCTTAACTCACAAAAATTGAGCCATCACTCAGCTGCTGAATTCCCATCCCAAGAAAAGAGGGCCCATAGTGATCTTAAACTCCATCTCCAGGTGTATAAAAAACTCAACTCATTTCCCCCTCATCTGTTCCTGCAATAAGTCCATCATCCACAGAAATAACAACTAGCAGTTTCTTGCCCTTCCTATTCCTTACAAACAGGCAATGGTCAGCAGTGCTCCTCTTCATCCCCTGTTTTTCTAAAAACACAACCAGCCTTTTATTCCAGCAGTGAGGTGCCTGTTTTGATCCATACAGGCTCTGGTTCAAACGACAAACTCGGTCTGTCCCATCCTCAAACCCCTGGGGTTGATGCATATATACTTCTTCCTCAAGCTTGCCAAAGAGAAATGTGGTTTTCACATCAAATTGTTGAAGCTTTAGATTTTCTGCAGCAGCCACACTAAGGATTGAGCGTACAGTCTTGAATCTAGCTACTGGACTAAAAGTTTCTTCATAGTTGATGCCTGGACATTGAGCTCAACCTTTTGCTACTAATCGTGCTTTATAGCATTGGACTGTCCCATCAGCTTTGGTTTTCACATGCAAAACCCACCGATTGCTGATCACCTTTTTCCCTTGAGGTAAATCAACTAGAGTCCACACTTCATTCTCTTTCAGGGCACTCTTCCACAAGTCTCCATCTTCAGAATTTATTGCTTCACTGTAAGATGATGGAAATGATACCTCCGCTGCCAAGATGTAGTCCTTGAGATACATAGGCTGCTCTATCTTTCTTTTGGGATGCAACTGGGGCATCTCTTCATGATACTTCCTCTAGTTCCACATCCACCATAGATTCAAGATCTCCATCCCCCTGAGGACTATCCAATTCTGTTTCCTGTTCATCTACATTTCCATCTTCGGAATGATTATTGATTCTCATTTCTGCCTTTGACCTCCGGTGCTTTAAACAGAACATCTCGGCTCATAATTACCCTTTTTGAGTTAGGCAGCCAGCACCTGTAGCCATCCTTTTCGTCACAGTATCCTACAAATCTAGAATATGTTGATTTCTTATCCCACTTCCTCCGGCATTGCTTAGGAACATGTACATAGCATTCTGCACCAAACACTCTCAGGTGCTCTATACTAACAGGACCTCTTTTCAGCCATAATTCAAGTGGGGATTTTCCATCTACCTTTGTAGGACCAGTACGATTTAAGACAAAGTATGCTGTATTCACTGCTTCTGCCCAAAGTCCTTTAGGAAGATTCTGTGCATGCAACATAGATCTTGCACTCTCCACTAAAGTCCTATTTTCACGTTCTGCCACACCATTCTGATCTGGAGTGTAGGGCATGGACATACGTATCTTAATACCTTTCTTTTGAAGGATTTTCTTAACATGAGCATTGTTGAATTCATGTCCACCATCGCTCATAAAGCTTTTTATCTTGTTACCTTCAGTGTCTGCCTCATTCAAAATATTTCAAGACAATGAGGAACCATATCTTTTGTTTTTAAAAAGAATACTCGACGGTAACTCGAAAAATCATCCTTCAGCACCAAGAAGTACCTGTTTCCTCCAAAAGCTGTGGTCTCCATTGGCCATCAGAGATCAGCATGGATGATCTCACCTACAGCATCAGGTCTGCAGTTCCGAGTTTGGAAACTTTCATGGTGCTGCTTCCCCATCACACACCCCACACAGAAATCTTCTTGTGCTTGGACTTCTATGTATGACTGTACTTTTGAGTACCTTCTTCACATGCTGTTTGCCTTGGTGGCAAAGTCTTTCGTGCCATAACTGAAGACTAGCGTCAACTTCTGTCGCATTGACTTGGGCAGAGTTCACCGGTAGCTGGGGAATCATTTGCAATTCGTACAGCCCAGTCACCGTCTTTACTCCCAAAAGTTTAACTTGCCCATTCTTTTTCAAGATGCACCCTTTAGCATCAGCACAAAACTGAAACCCTTTTTCAACAGTCCTTCCCACAGAGAATAAATTCCTTCCCAATTGTGGAACATACCAAACATCTCTTATCTCACAAGGAACATGCTTTTTGTCTGTTAATGCCTTCACACTTACAGTCCCACGGCCATGCGCCTTAATCACTTCACCATTTCCTACAATAATATTCACGGGCTCGGCGAAAGGAGTAAAGTTCTTATTGTTGGACATATGCTGAGAGGCACCGGTGTCGGCAAGCCATGCTTCAGTAGCCGACCAACAACCCTCAACTAGGGAAGACAAAAAACTTACACCCTTGCTTGATGAATGTTTGTTCCCCCTTTTATCGTGTTCAGGACACTTGTTTGCTAGGTGACCACGCTGATGGCACTTAAAACACTTCCTATTTTCTTCTTTACTTTTATTCAATTGTGCTGTCACAGCAAAGGCAGAGGAGTCTATTTCCTTCTCTGGAAGCCTCATCTCAATTAATCGAAGTCTCTCAATCAGAAGATTAATGGAATGATCAGGAATTGGTATACTCTCCACACACTTTTATATTCAAAGTACTCCCTGGGTAGAGTCGACATAATTCTGCTAATCAATAGCAATTCCGGAAGCACAGCATCGGTTAGTCGCTTTAGCTCGTCATTCAGGTCCGTGAAGTCCTTCTGTAGACAGGCAACATAGGCTGCGATGTCTTCAGATTCCTTTTTCTCCGACGAGAAAAATTTCTCCATCAACCTATCCACTCTCTGACCGGAACTTTGCTCATATACTGACGGAAGTTTCCTCCAAATCTCTTCAGCAGTGGCACAAGTCGCAGTAAACTCCACATCAGCTTCACCCATGCTACTCACAAGTATAATCTGTGCTAGAGAATCGGCTTTTTCATACTCTCTCACAGCAATTCTGTGGGCAGCATCTTCATTTTCTGATTCAGTGGTGGCGAGAACACTGGCATTTTTTCTTCCGTGCACGGCGTCTGCTACTTCGTGATGCCTAAAGAATAATTCTATTTGCCATTTCCATCTACTCCAATTTTCCACACCCTTCAGCTTCTCAATATTGGCTGGGAAATCCATTTTCTATTCTGACTTACAGACCCAGGAAAAAAACCGCCAAAACTAAAGTTGCGATTGGAGTTTTTTTAAACACGTTCGTTCAGTACAACTGACTGCACATAACAGTGACTAAGTATCCTGGGCCCATAACCTGTTGAGATGAACATGCAACCAGCTGACAGCAAACGTCTTTAATCTCAATTAAACACCAGAACATTTTTCACAAACATGTCACACAGAGGCTTTTTCGCACAGCGTACTCTAAAACAACTACCGATACTTTCCAAGTGACTATCGATATAAAAGCAAGAACAGTAGTTTGTTTGTATTTTCAACAAACATGATGTGGAGGAAGCTCCCAAACCCCGTCAGTCAGTCAATTGACACCTAAGGATGAAATTCTCAATGAGAAAATGATTTGGCTTAACTGGGATTTGAATCTGGATCTCGCAATTGATGATTAGGTGTGATAGCCAGTTACACCACCAAGCCAACTTTCCTTTAAGTCAATTTCAATGGGGATTTAAGTAAACTAGGTGTACGAGTCTCAAGTGATTGGATCAGGAGACAATGGTCGTGTTAATTAAGCCATTATCATGGTGTTAAACCCAACTTTGTTATTGTTTAACTTTTAAATGCCAAAAGTGCCAATATTTGCACACCGTTTGGTGCTTCTTGCTACCGAAAGTGCCATTTTTAGCTCATTCATTACAGAAAAATGCCATAAGGGTCATTATAAATCCAGCGGGGAGGGACTTTGGAGGTCATTTAAATCCAGTGTTTAAAGGATAACAAAGATCTTGACAGTTTTCCAATCATTGCTTGTACAAATGATGGTTTGAAGTCACTTGCACAGGTACATATACATCGAGGAATGCAATTTGTAATGAAGCAACCTTGCACCATGAACTGTACATGAAGTGATTGGAAAGACAAGCCTGCTGACAATGAGTATTTTGCCATGTGCTTTGGCTGAGACTGGATGCTTTGCACAACTGGCTATAATATTCAGACAGGCTTCAGCCTGCATCAGAAAAGAGAAAGTTTGCTTTAAGTCACTCATATGTTGCAAAAGCAAGTTTCATCTCTGCAAAGCAACCATTTCAGCCACAGGAAATTTTATGTCTTTCAAAAGAACGATCATTAACCCCTCAGCGCTGTCCTGCGTACCCAGTACGCACGATTAAATCACTGTATGCCGCCGTCATGCGTACCCAGTACGCTCCCTGTACGTCTGAAGCTAATAATTTTTCTCGGTCAGAACTTGCATATTTTATTTATTAAATTTACTGTATTTTGTGAAGAAAGGTTTTTTCTCCACAATAAAATATTCATAGTACTTTTAAACTTTTATTTTGTTTTTAATATTGCGATTATGTTTACTTCCAAACGCGTGAGTAAATGAATTTGGTGTTAAAAATTCTCGCATTCGTTCTTTCGTACCATCTTGAACACATCTGCCTAGTCTGCTAGTGAGTCGTCAAGAAGGGTCAGCTCTTTTAGCATGAGATACGATATCTTCCCCATTAGTTCTCTCCCTTCTCTCTGTCTGTTCCTAGTGCATGATCACCTTGAGCCGGATGAATGTTTGCTTTGTCTCGTCCGTCCCAAGCGAAGGGACCATGTGCTTCGCTCTGCATTTCTTCGCTCCGTTTTGCATGGACAGGAATAATTGAAGATAAGAGTCCCTCTCTAAACAGTCAACATAAACTGGGACCCCCTCGAAATCTTTCCTCATCCCTCGAAGGAGTTTTCAAACCAAGTGTTTCAGTCCACTGGAATCTTTCATGCAGCGTGGTGTCCTCTCATGCCGTGTGGTGTCATTTTATCCGTGTGTATGTTTTGCATTCAGTTATTTTTATAAATACGTATCTCTATAATGGCTTCAACAAGTAGAAAAAGATTACCATTTGCAAGTGACGAGGAAATTACTGAAGTATTACTTGAAAGTGATTCTGACGACAGTGTAAGTTCGGAAAGTGATAGTGATAGAAAATTACATCAATGATCGCTCGGAAATTGACACTCTGCAGCCTATTTACGATGAACCTGAGGATGTTGGTGAAACAGAAAGCTTTGAGTGGGAGGGAATGAGAGATTATATAGGAAATAGAGAAATATTTGTTGGCGATTTTGGACCTCAAGACAAAGCCAAAAATTTGTCCAATGCTCTAGATATTTTTCAGTTATTTTTTGATGAAGAATTCATTCATAGTATTGTTCTAGAAACAAATCGTTATGCTCAGCAACAGATTTCTTCAAGTGAGGCCTCATTTTCAAGGAAGTCGAGAATTACCACATGGAAACCAGTGACAACAGAAGAAATATACGTAACACTGGGACTATTCCTGCTCATGGGAATTGTGCAGAAGCCAACACTTCGAACTTACTTTTCGACAAAGAGAGTTATATCGACTCCAGGTTTCGGGGATGTAATTTCAAGGGACCGATTTGAGATAATTTGTAAATTTCTTCATTTCCACAACAATGAAGAAAAAGATCAACGGAGTCCTCCGAAGTTAAAAAAAATCTTTTCCGTAATTGAACATCTAAATGAAAAATTTCATACATATTTTTTTCCAAATCACAACATTTCCATAGATGGGTCTTTGACATTGTGGAAGGGAAGGCTATCCTTCAAACAATATATTCCTCTTAAGGCATCAAAGTTTGGAATCAAGACCTACGAGCTTTGTGATGCAAATACCGGCTACTTATGGTCCTTTCTTGTGTACACAGGTAAAGAACTGCATTCCCCTCGAAAATCATTCCAGATAACTCAAACAAGACAACAGCAATAGTTTTACACTTGGCAGAACCGCTGCTAAATCAAGGACGCTGTATTTGGATGGACAATCTTTATAATTCTCCTGCTCTTGCAACACTACTGAAAAGCAAATACAAGACTGATTGTGTTGGAACTTTGAGGTTGAATAGAAAGGATGCCCCAAAGTATGTGAAGGAGAAGAAGCTGCAGAAGGACGAAATATGTGGACAACATTCTGGGCCCGTTGCTGTTTTCAAATGGAGGGACAAAAAAATTGTCTCGATGATCTCTACATTTCATAGTGACGAAATGAGAACGGTATCCAAAGGCGAAAAAGAGACCCGAAAGCCTCTTTGTGTGTTAGACTACAACAAATTCATGGGTGGGGTGGACCTCAAGGACCAGTTATTGCATACTTACTTGATCGAAAGGAAACGCCACAACAAGTGGTATATGAAATTATTTAGGAGACTATTGAATACAGCAATCCTAAATGCATATGTCATTCACAGGGAAAATACAGATAAAAAATTGGACCACCTTTCATTTCGTGTGCAGCTCGTTGAAGGAATATTTTTGAAATATGCAACTGCATACGGGAAATGTGTACCAGGCCGTCATTCATTAGACAATTTAGTGCCACAACTCACTGAGAGACATTTCCTGAAAAGGATTCCTGCAACCGGGAAGAAAGCAAAGCCCCAAAAGAGATGTGCAGTGTGTTCCAAGCATGGGAAAAGAAGAGACAGCGTGTATTGGTGTGAAACATGTGCAGTGGGTTTGTGCTTGGATTGCTTCGAGCCTTATCACACGAAACTGAAATACTAAGGTAAAGCCATTTCAATATTTCCATACTAACGTTTTAACAAAAAAAAGTGAGTTTCTACATGAAATTATTGGATAACAATATCTCAGAGTGAAGGAAATGGACGAAGTAATGAATTTTCATGTTATCGAGACGGGTTATCATATCGAAAGTATCCTCATAATTATGACATCCATAATACCATTTTACAAAATTTAAGTACCTATATATTTAAAAAATGCATTTTAAATATTAAAGATCACTATGTATTAACAAAAACATTTTTTCACTTAAAACACTGAAAATTAACAGTTTTATTCAGAGAACGAGAAAAAATAAAAATAAATATTTATCCAAAGCGTTTAAAAAGTTAGAGGGTAATAATGCAATATCTTATGCTGGTTCACAAAAAGTTTTAACAATAATGATAAAATATCTTGAAAGTTATTAATTATTGAATGATAGCACGTCGAAAAGGCGAATTCGTTTAAATCTCCTCCGGCCTGTGGGATGAGATTTAATTAAAGGTCGTCCGCGCTTGAGGGGTTAAGTGTCATATTTTCCATGTATGTCACAGGAAAATGAATTTCGTAGTCAGATATGGTTGTTAATATGTTGAGTTTGGCTCCCATATTCAATAGCATTGCACTCCATTGGAAAAAAAATTGAAAAATGCTGAAAAATGAGAAAAAATTGATTGCAGGGACCAAAGTATGACTGTATAAAACAAAAATACTACATCAACTAGAGACATGATTTAAATTCAAAATTTTATAATTCAAATACCTGATGCTTCCTGGATGTACCTTAATTTTGCTATGCAAAATAAAGGGTTGCATAACATCAAGGAGCCTAAAAATCTCATTTTTACCCCGTTCAAATGGCTAAAGATAGGAGATAATACATTTAATAAATGAGATACCGCACGCTACAGAATAATTCAGGGGGAAGCTGAAGAAATCAGATTTCTATGCATTTTGAAAAAGTACCGTAAACTGGGGCTACTTTGGGACAGTTTTTATTGTTTTTCTGGATTTCTGAAGTCTTAGCATATTAAACGGACAAATGCAAGTGATTTCGATAGATTTAACCTTCCTCTTTCTAAATATGTACCGCATTTTATTCTATGACCGTTCCTTGCCGAGTGATCCCCCCCTGACTTTGTCCCAATTTTACCCCTTAGGTTGGGGTAACTTTGGGACAAATCATTTTTCAGACAAAAACCAATGGAAAAAAATAATTTTCCCAATGTTTAACTAGTAACACTTTATTTAGATCAGTATAACATAAAAATTATGGAAAAATTAAAAGATTAAACTCATTAAAGAAATGGACAAACCAACGAGTAACCTCAATAAAGGATTCATATATGAATCCTTAAAAATATTGTAAATCAGCAAAAATAAAGAATCATCTAATAAAATTCAGTCCTGCGCATACTGTCCCAACTCCTTAACATAAAAAACACCTCGACGACCAACTTGCTCGGGTGGGCTGTTTATTTGGACGACATCCTCTGAAGGATATTCTAGAAGATCTTCTTTCTGGGGCCACTTCCACTTGCTTCCAGATTTTGCCATGGAGGAGATCATGAATCCCTTCATTGTTGTTTTTGTGATCCGTCCCGGATACAGTTCACCTTCGTATGTAAAAAGTACATAACTCCCCTCGTCCAGATGTTCGGTTTGATCCTCGTGGGGCGTGACCAAGCGGTTTAGTGAAGACTCATCAGCGCCTTCGTGACCATCTTCGTCTTCGACGTCCACGGTCATGCTGTCATCTGATTCTGCATAAGGTACAGGTGACGAGCGCTCATCAGTGCTGCTGTCTGTGTCCTCTCTGTTCTCCGTCGTCTTCTTTCTCCGAGGAGGAGCTCGCCGTGCAGTTGTAGTTCTTTCTTTTGAAGCGGATGGCTCGGCATTCCTGGCAAGAAGAACGTCTTCTACAGAAATGCTTTTACCGGCGGGTACGTTAACCTTTTTACGCCTCACCATTCGACTCTTCTGCGTTGCTTCCTCTCTCTTCTCCTCGAGGTGATCCATAAAGGATTCACCGATGACTGCATTGAGCTCTGATTCCCGGGCCATCACGAATGACGGAAGCCTTTCCAGGGCCATTTGGCGATTCAAGGGGTAGATGCCGGTTTTTCGGAAGCCTGCTTTCAAGTTATCTCCCTTCGAGGTCACGCTTTCCCACAGCTTCTTCAGCAAGGTCGGAAATTGGTCCTTGGGCACGGAGCTGCACCTCCTGCCAGCCGCCGTCTCTTTCCAATCCCCGAGTATCTTCCGCCACTCTACTTTTAACGGGCGAAAGTACGCGACATCGAGCGATTGCAGAAGGTGGGTGGCGTTCGGCGGAAGAGCAATAAATTTTACATTGTTCTCTTGGCACAACCGGAGCACTTCAAGGTTGATATGCGAACTAAGGTTGTCGCCTATGATGACCTTAACACCCTCTTGTCGTCGCAGGATAGGCAGGAGTAATTGGATAAACCAATCCTCAAAGCACTCGCTGTCGAACCACCCACTCATGGTCCTGTTGTACCTGGCTCCCGGTGGTCCGTTTTCCGTCCATGTGTCCCACATTTTTTCGGCTTTGTAGTTTACGTAAAGGGGGGTGAGTGTACCCACTGCATTCCCACATACCATTAGGGAAGTGCATGCCTTTGACGAGTTTCGTATTTGTTCTGGATATTTTGTTCCTCTTTTAGTAATGATTTTTGAAGACCCCGGATCATCAACTAAATTTGTCTCATCGTAGTTCCACACGTTCTCAGGTGGAACACACTCCAACTCTTTCTCCAGATTTTCAAAGAACGGATTCAAAATTTCTTCGTCATTTGCCGCTCTTGCATGTGTGATGTTTTTCGCCACCCTCTGCGCCAAAGCAGTATTGTGCCTCTGCATAAAATGTCTAGCCCAGTCTAATCCTGGTAAGTTGTTTTTAAATCTGGGTTCCTTCCTACCGCATCTGTCGAGGTACGCCTTCACGGTACATCGAAGGTCGAATGTCCGCGTAGTGAATCCAAAATGTGACAAAGCTATGACATGGGAAACAAACCGCCCCTCTTCTGCATCTGTAAATACACACTGTCTGCCAACTGTTCCACCGTGCCTTTCCTTGACTTTTAGTAGGTGTGTTTTTTGGGATTCCATACTTTTGAGATGCCTTCCGGTACGTTAGGGTTTTCGTCTTAATCGCGTTAATAGCCTCTTCCAAACTCTCGCCGGTATAATTTTTGTATGCCCTCGACCCTAGGGCTCGTTTATATTCCCGTACCATACTTTTAGGGCTCCTAAAACAAGAGACATAATAATAATTAGTTAAAACGTTTGTGTGGGGTAACTTTGGGACAGTCCCAAAGTTGCCCCACGTAAGTCTCATTATTCAAAAACATAACCAAACTAGTTAGTAATTTTAGGCTATTTGGTTCTATATTCACAGAAATGATAGCTAAAGCATGTACAATTTGCCGTAGTTACCTGTCTTTCGTGGTCCAAATGTAGTTCCACCGTCATACGTGAAAGTTTGCAGCACACTTGCAACTTGTCAAAACTGGCATCAAAGTAAAAATGGCTGCTGTTTAGCATATGTTGTTCACAGAGATTTTGGATATAGCCAATAGATAGCAGCAAAGACCAAAGCTTCGAAAGACCTCAGGAGAAACACGCTGTCTCACAAGTGGTGACCGCGGGATATTTAAAACCACATAGTGGTGTCGCTGTCCCAATTTTACCCCACCAGTCCCAAAGTAGCCCCAGATTACGGTATGCATTATCTCAGATTTCTATGCATTTTGGTCTTTCTTATGACCACTGACTGGGAGCTACATGTGTGTTGCTTAGGGCTAAAAGTCCAAATGATTGGGCATTTAGTCTTGCTACCTTTAGATGGTAGTCCTCCTGTGTCTTTGACAATTAAATGCCTTCGGCAGATAATTCCGTGGAAAGCTGAAATTCCTGTGTGCATTTGAATCTAATTTCCTTTGTATCTAAGACAACTTGCATTATTCTTTAAATTCATTTACTTGTCAATTGCTCTTCTTCTAGAACCTGACTTTCCATAATAATAATAATAATAATAATTTATGAATTAAATAAATAAATATATAAAATAAATAAATAAATAAAAAATAAATAAAGGGAGACTTGTCCAATCCGAAGAACTATCGCCCTATAACCTGTCTAAACACTGTATACAAGGCGTTCACCACGATTTTGAGCGACCTTATCCTCCGGTAGATCCAGCCTGTGTGGGAGGAGGTGTACGAGCAAAGGGGGTGCAAACGAGGACTCGCTGGTAGCAAGGGCAACCTGCTCATTGACAGGTGCATATGTCAGGATGGCGCCTGACATAAGCGAAACCTATCAATGGCCTGGGTGGACTATCGCAAGGCTTTCGACACCACTTCGCATGAGCTTCTCATCGCCGTGCTGAAGTTGATGAAAGTCCACCCAGAGGTTGTGCCCTGCATCCAACGCCTGTTACCACTGTGGAGAACGCGCTTTGTCTTGACATCGGGCAAGCGGACCGTCTCAACTGAGTTGGTAACATACCACCGTGGCATTTTTCAAGGCGACAGCTTGAGCCCCCTCCTGTTCTGTATATCCCTCATTCCCCTCTCCTTCAAGCTGAGACGAGGCCGAGGATATATGTGCAGCGTTCCTGGTGACAGGAAGCACAAAATCACCCATTTGTTTTACATGGATGACCTTAAACTGTATGCTTCCAACACCAAAGACTTGTGCGTTGCACTGGACACCGTACATAAATGCAGTGAGGCTATAGGGATGGAATTCGGATTGGACAAGTGTGCATCCATCCACCTGGGGAAAGGAAGAATATTGGAGGACAAGGAAGACTTGCAACTCGTTGACGGGAATGTCGTTCGTCATCTGCAAGATGATGAATGCTACGAATACCTCGGCGTCCCCCAGCGTCGAAGGCAGGAGGTAGCAGCAGTGAAGGAAAGACTCACCACCAAGTACAGACAGACTCTCAGAAAAATGTGGAGTTCTGAGCTGTCTGGCAAGAACAAGGTTCTTGCCACGAACATGGTCGTGGTTCCGACACTGCTGTACACCTTCAGATGCATGAAATGAAATGTCAACGAGTTGCAAAACCTTGACCGGGGAACGAGGAAAATGCTGACCATTTATAGAAGTCTTCATTCGAAATCTTCCGTCGCCAGATTGTATCTCCCTCGCAGTGTAGGCGGTAGAGGTCTGTTGCCTGTGGTAGGTAGAGCCTGGAGTGTCTACATAACCGAGTTGTCTTGGGTACAGTTTGCCGTGTGTTCAACAGCACGGACTCCCTGCTCACTCTCGTAAGGGAGCACGAAGGTGCCGGGGTGGGGGCGTTCCTCTTCCAGGCGGCGAAGAGGGCAGCAGACGAAACCGGTCTGGACTTTGGTGTCATCCGACGTTAACGACAGTGGCACGTCAATCGTGTCACTGAGGGCAGACGTCTTAAAGCTCGAGGTCAAAAAGGCTGAGCAGAAGATCTTGCTCAAGACAAATACCGATAAGCCCATGCATGGATGTTTCTTCTGAAACATGGAAAAACATGGGCTATCGAAGGAGCTGACGTTTGCCTTCCTTCGTTCCACGGGTCTCAGGTCCGAAACAGAGAGTTTTGTTCTTGCGTGCCAGGATGGTATCATCAACACTCTCATGTACTGCCAAATTATATTCAAGGAGGAGGTGGCGGACACGAGATGCAGAGCGTGCCGAGCCAAGCTGGAGACTTTGAGTCACCTTCTCTCCAGCTGCATTATTACGCGCAGTCAGCATATTTAGCTCAGCACTACGGGTGTTGTATTTCCACCTCCGACATCATTATGGCATCGACGAAGAACATGTGCTGCGCTATGCCCCTGGAGATATTGAGTCCGTCGTGGAGAACGACAAAATAAAAATCTGGTGGAATTACTCATTCCCCACCACCAGGCAGTTGGAGGCGAACAAGCCTGACATCGTTCTCCTCGACCGCCAATCTCGTTCCATGTTCGTAATTGAGTTTTCGGCTCTGGCCGATACGAACTTGGACGCGAAAGAGGCAGAAAAACGGACGAAATATCAAGACCTGCTGTTCGAACTTTGGCAGATGTACCCGGGACACTCTGTAAAACTAGTAGTCCTAGTCATAGGTGTGCTCGGTGGAATCAAGGGCTCGCTGATACAGAGCATCAAGTGTATTCCTGCTTGCATGGCTCATCACTTGCAGCCCACATGCAGAAGGCCGTCCTCTTGGGGTCGCTCCGTCTGCTTCGTGCGCACGACCTGAACGCAGCGTAGCCACTGATCTGATGGGTTTTGGAAGTGGCTACAAACTCTGCACCGCCCCTCTCGAGTTCTCGGCCATTATGATGGTAACGAAACCCGATGTTTGCCGGGGACTCGGAGGGGAAAGTTACAAAAGTAACAAAAAAAAAAAATAATAATAATAACGATATAAGAAGTATTATAACGGACCGTCCTTGCCCAAACAATAGACCGGATATATCTCTTCAATCAAAACAAGACAGAATAACATACTTAATATATATATCCATTCCAAATACAGAAAATTTAGAGGTTAAATACAAAGAAAAAATACAGAAATATGTTCCTCTGGCTGAAGAAATAAAAAATATATGGAACCAAAAAACCATTAAAATTGTACCAATAATAATATCCGCGACTGGTGTAGTACCAAAAAACCTGCACAACAGCTTGGAAACAATAGGAATAGAAAATCATTTGTACATGATAATTCAGAAAACCACAATAATTAGTACTTGCTCCATAGTACGAAGATTTTTAAATGAACATTAAAAAAAAACAATATTTGAGCCTAATCCCTTTGGTGCCTTGCACCCGGGATAGGTGAATGTTTCCCAGCCCTTAAAAAGGCTGAGAAGTGAAAAATTCGAAAATAATGATAATAATAATAAAGGATACATTTGCGGTGTGCCAGGTGACAGGAAGCACAAGGTTACACAACTATTTAATATGGATGACCCGAAGCTCTACGCTCTCAACGCAAAAGACCTTCGCGTGGCCCTGGACACCGCACTGGAGTACAGAGAGGCTATAGGGATGGAGTTCGGATTGGACAAGTGTGCATCCATCCACCTGACGAGAGGAAGATTTTCGGAGAACAAAGAAGACATGCACCTCATTGACGGGAGCATCATTCGCCACCTCAAGTGCGATGACAGCTATGAATATCTCGGTGTCCCCCAAAGCCGAATGCAGGAGGTTGAAGCAGTGAAGGAGAGACTCACCGCCAAGTACAGACAGACTCAGAAAAATCTGGAGTTCTGAGCTGTCTGGCAAGAACAAGGTTCTTGCCATGAACATGTTCGCAGTTCCCACACTGCTTTACACCTTCGGATGCATGAAATGGAACGTCAACGAGTTGCAGAACCTCCACAGGGGGACAAGGAAGATGATGACCATTTATCGAAGTCTTCATCCGAAATCTTCCGTTGCCAGACTGTATCTCCCTCACAGTGTAGGTGGTAGAGGTCTGTTGAGCCTGGAGTGTCACCACAACAGAGTTGTCCTTGGAACAGCATGCCGAGTGCTCAAAAGCAGAGACCCCCTGCTCAGTGTCGTAAGAGACCATAAAAATGCCGGAGTTTCTCTTCCAGGCAGCCAAGAGGGCAGTGGACGAAACCGGTATGGACTTTGACCCGAAATCAGCCGGTTGCGACGACGGCAAGTCCCTCTTGTCATTGAAGGCAGACGTCCTTAAGCTCGATATCAAAAAGGCCGAGCAGAAAACCTTGCTCAAGGCAAACACCGAGAAGCCCATGCATGGATGTTTCTGTCGAAACATGGAGAAGCATGGGCTATCGAAGGAGTTGACGTTTGCCTTCTTCCGCTCCGCTGGTCTCAAGTCAGAGACCGAGGGTTTCGTCCTCGCATGCCAGGATGGTGTCATAAACACACTTGTGTACCGCCGCATTATATTCAAGACGGAGGTTGCGGACACGAGATGCAGGGCGTGCTGAGCCCAGCCGGAGACTTTGAGCCACCTTCTCTCCGGCTGTAGCTATTACGCCAAGTCAGCGTACACTTCTAGGCACAATGCGGCCCTGCGGTTGTTATATTTCCATCTTCGACACCATTTTGGTATTGACGATTCGACTGTGCTGCCTGCACCATCTGGTGGAATTACTCCTTTTCTACCACCAGGCAGTTGGAGGCGACCAAGCCTGATATCATTCTTCTAGACCACCTCTCACACTCTATGTTCGTGATAGAGTTATCGGCTCCAGCTGGAACGAACATGGACGCAAAGGAGGCGGAGAAACGGGCGAAATATCAACAAGACCTGCTTTTTGAGCTTCGGCAAAAGTAACTCTGTTAAACTGGTAGTCCTCATCATAGGTGTGCTCTGTGGAGTTAAGGGCTCGCTGCTGGTAGGCATCAAGTGTATTCCGTCCTGCGTGGAACAGGCGGAGTCACTTGCAGCTCGCATGCAGAAGGCCGTTATACTTGAGTCCCTCCGTCTACTCCGTACACAAGACCCATCCCCAGCTTAGCCACCAATCCGATGGGCGTCAGACGTGGCTGTGATAACTGCCAAACCCCTCTCGAGTCCTCGGCGATTATAATAACTACCACCCAGTTCTATATTTTTATGTTGCGGCCTTGGTTAATACAACCCGGAGGCAACATAGTGACACCTTGCAGTGTCAAGAGAGAAAAATGAGAATAATAATAATAATTTATTTTTCCCATGTTGACAAGTACAATGCCTATATGGTACAAAATATCATAAACAATGTAATTGCATAGGGTACGTCAAGAGTAATTGCAATGCAAAAAAAGATATAAAATACCACCAAGATATACATATATCAATACAAAATATTATTTAACTATTATGCTGAACTTATGTAATCATTCACTCTATAAAAACATTTTTCATTAAGGTACATAAACAGTTTCTTTTTAAAAATAGTTAATGATTTTTCATTTTTTAAACTCATTGGTAGCTTGTTATTCATTTTTATACATACAGAGCGGGGACCTTTGGACATCATTGACATATTGGCAGATACCACACAAAGATGATTGCTTGTCCTGGTTGCAAGGCTATGTTTGCCATTGTTAGATGGAAATAAGATCCTGTTCTTTTTTACAAAAATAGCTGAATTATAAATATAAATACAGGGCACTGTTAGAATGCCAAGGCTCTTAAAAAGTGGTCTACAATGAGCTCTGTATGGCTTATTACACATAGACCTGAGCAATTTCTTTTGCGGAATAAAAACTTTGTTTATCTTACTAGAAGGCCCACTACCCCAATTTATTATGCTATAAGATACAATAGAATAAAATAGACCATAATATAATGTTTTTAAGACATCCATACTCACTGTGTGCTTCAAATTGAAATAAGATAGTACACTGAATTTAATTTTTTGCTGAGGTGTATGATGTGATGATCCCACTTCAGGTGTTCGTCAAAATTTATTCCCAAAAATTTATAGTTATTGATGACTTTACAGTTGTTTATCATGGGATTTGAAATACTTGAATCAGACCGACCAGATTTTGCAGAGAATATCATGGCCTGTGTTTTTTTTAAATTAAGAATGAGGCTATTCCCACTGCACCACATGCTCATGACATGAATAATGGATTCACCCAAAGCAATCACACCTTGAAATGACTTCTGAGACGATGCTCACATCATCAGCAAACATGACACAATTACGGTGAGGGTTTACATGGACTGTACTTGGTAGATCATTTATATAAATGACGAATAAGATAGGACCCAGCACTGATCCTTGAGGAACACCTTTATCAACTCTTAGTGGTGAAGAGAGGTAGAAATCGCCATTTTTCTGGATAGCTACCCTTTGATGACGATTTTTGAGATATGTTCTCAACCACTGCTGGGCTGTGCCTCTAATACCCATTTTATCACATTTGTATCAGAGTTTATCATGCTCAACCACATCAAATGCTCTAGATAAGTAAAAAAATACACCCATTACTTTTTGCTTTGGGTTAATTCTTTCAACAATGGTGTCAACTGTGTTGCGTCCTCAGGAACAAACCATCTCGAATATGACTAATTACCATGGTTTTTCGTGAGTGTCAATTTAACCGTACTGTCCACCTTGCTGCCCGTTATTCTTCCCAGGGGCCCCACTGTCTTGTGACAAACACACACTAAAAACCACCAACACCAAGCTCCCATCATACATAACAAACTGTATTAAAGATTGCTTGCTCTGTTGACTTTCCTTTTCCAAAACCAAATTGTTTGGTAGAAAGTAAGTCATTATTTTCAAGGAAGTCAATTAGTCGTTTGCTGAATACATACTTAAATACTTTCCCTAGCTGGTGGATGATTGATATTCGAAGATAATTTCCCACATTGTTTCTCTCCCCTTTGTACTTATGGGTTGGTATAACCTTAGACACTTTGAGAGCATCAGGATGGACTCCATCTCTCAGACTCTGATTTACAAGAGAGAGTAAGGGGCTTAAAATCATATCTACACAGTTCTATACAATTTTTCGTGATATGCCATTTATGTCAGTTGAGGCTTTTTTCCCTACCTTAGAAATATGTGAGCAAAGCTCAGGCATACAGCATGGTGGAAGAAATGTAGTCTTAGGTGACACAGGAGAGGAGATATTGATATTATGAGGAGGATCAGGAACATCAACCATGGGTAGCTTCAGAAAGGAGCATTTGAATTCATTTGCCAGTTTTATTGAATCTATTGGTTTACTTTTGTTAACCCTAAACTGGGCTGGTAACTCCACTACATTAGAGCTGGAATTTTGTTAAATTATATCCCAAGCCATTTTAGTATAATTAGGAGCATTCAAAATATGTTTATCATTAAATTCTTTCTTCTATCTCTTAATGGTTGTACGGTATTGCTTTTTAAGCTAGAATATTCATGGTGCATTTTTTCATCTTTAGAGGACATGTTATTGTATGACATATTTCTTAATACCATGGACATGTGCCTTATTTCAGGAGTGACCCAGTTTTTGTTAGTTGACTTTGAGTGCTTAATTGGTTCAAGTGGAAAGGCAGAATCAAAGTGAAACAAAAACGTATTGTAGAACTGGTCAAAGTTTCTGTTTAGGGAGTTTTCCTCTTTCAAAGACAACCAGTTTTCTTGGCTTAATAGAGATTGAAATTAGCTAACATTTGACTCACTAAAGATTCTCTTCATAATGGTGGGGGGAGCTGGCAACTTGCAAAACTCAGACACATTAAAAACAGACACTTCTGCACAATGGTCAGACAGGCCGGGGTCAAAAACAACAGTATTAACTTTTCACTCTGGATAATCTGTATAGATATTGTCCAGCAGGGTTTTTGAACTAGCTGTAACTCTGGTGGGATTTTGCCAAGGGTTTAATGTTGTAGGAGGCTAACTGAGACAGCAATTCTCTTTGATTATTACTGTCAATTAAAAAGTTTCAATCAAAGTCTCCTGTGAGAATTATTACTGGCCTCCTAGAATAATTAGTAACATTATATAACAAGTTGTCCAATTTTTCTATAAAGACACTGAAAGATCCTAAGGGAGATCGATACATTGCAAAGATATTAAAAAATTGATCATTGATGGTAAGTTTTTCCGCTGAGCATTCAAATACTTGTTCAGTGTTCAAAGGCTGCAGATTAATCTTCGGTTTATCATGCACAATTGTGTTTTTTACATATATCACCACTCCACCATGACATTTCTCTTTACGACAATAACTGTCCCCTATCACATACCCTGGAATTATGACATCCAGTTCACTCATCCAATGTTCACAGAGGCATAGTATGTCCGGTTATTCTATTCGCGTCAATGCCTCAATGTCATTTAGCTTATTATAGAGACACTATATGTTAAGAACTAGGATTCTAAATTCACAGTCATCACTGAATAGGGATTTGTTGTTATAGTGATTTCGTATTTCATTAGTTAGATCATTTATTTCACTAATACGCGTGACATCGCCTAGTCACGCTTTTTCCGGCACATTTGGGTTTCAGGAATTTATTCACTATAACATCATTAGGCCATAGTAGAGGGTTCGACAGTGTATTATAATCGTCGTAGTCAATGCCGATTTTTGAAGGCACGGTAGGCACTTTTGCCGGCAATCTTCTCACATGACATATATTTTACACTGAAATTGTCTTTCACATGTTTTATCACGTCGTCAGTGGTAGTACCGTTGGCCAAACGTCCAGTATACATTAAAATAGCTCTCTTAGCGGCTCGGAGACCACCTAAGTTATCGTCGTTAAAAGTGGATTTTCAATCTTGAAAATAACATGGTAGCTATGACTCAAACCTTTTGTTATTCTGCTCATTTTTATTTTTTCTGCAAAGTTTTATAACCCATTTGGCCTTGTTAAAACTGTGCTTAAAAATGGATCAGTATTGAAGGGATATTTGAAACTCATGGTTTATGAAGTTTACCCAATTCATGCCTTTTAAGAGCTGAAGTGTATATGAAAGATTTTTGTTCCCTAAATTGAGCATTATTTGCTCTGAGGAATATGCATGAACATTCTTAGATCTTGTAACACTTTCCATTCTGTGGATAACAATAAGTTGTTGGTACTTTCTAAATTTAATTTCTTCTCAGTTATTGTCATGTTGTATGGTTTTAACCATTCTAGTTAATTCAGTTCAAGTTGCATTCAGGAAAGTGCTTCATGAGTGAAGAAACTTCATAGGCACTTATTCTTTTGCATTTATTTAAAAAATTTTTGATGGTGTGAAAACTCTTTGATTAGTGTTTTTAATGAGAAATGTTCTGTTTTGTGGTTTCTTTGAAAATAATGGTTAAGTATAATAGGATTTCAGTCAGAGCAGTTGCATATTCATTGTGGCATGGAAGAGGACAGGCCAATGGAAATGCATGAAAGACTGAATGAAAACATTGTTATTTTGTTGTTAATTTGACTGTTTGGAAACTTTCATCTGTGAAGGGTTGGTATAGATATTTTGATTGGGGACTCAAAAACAAGTGACTGTTAAGGGAGCTCATGATAGATATGTTCCCAAATATGTCCTGAAATTATTTTGGCCTGGAGAGAATGTGTGTACGAGTACTTTGTAGTTATTTACTTCCCTATGCTTTTCTCCCTCCATGAAACAAAGTTCAAAATGACTGTGTACCGTGATGAGGCGAGCGGGAAGGATGAGGACATGCTGGACGTGATGGAGGTGGAGCTGGCAAAGAAGGCTGGCAAAGGTCTTGGCCTCAGCATTGTTGGTCGCAAGAATGGTCCAGGTGTATATATATCTGATGTGGTGAGTATCATGGATGTTTATCTCTATTTCTTTAAATGTTGAAACATTAGCTTTAGCTTGCGTAAACTTGCCTACAATGTGGTAAAATGTGTGCAATAGACTGGATAACTTAGGTGTATAGTCTGACTGACTGTATACACTTGTCAATTGACCTACTTTTTGAGACTTGAACTTTTTTCAAAATACTGGGGTCAGACTGTGTACCTACAAGTAATACTTTTGATGGTTTAAGTCTTAGCTTGTAAAATTATTTGGTAAATCTTTCTCGGGACCCACTGCTTTATGAATGTGTAATATCTCTGTCGTTGAATTTGCTGAAGATGTAGTCTGGACAAAAGAAGAATGCATGTGATGTTACCATTATATTGATTAATGCACAATTTTTATTGTGCATTTTCTGGTTCACAAGATGCACTTCTTCCTGTTGAAACCCATGAAAAAGCACCCTATGTTAAATATGGTCAGATTCAAGGTCAAATATTGTTTGAGGGCCTTCAGCAGTGGGCTTTCATTGATGTATTAACTGGATTGCGATTAGCTCTCTCTGAAATTGGTATCAATATTACTTTAAAATTTTCTGTTGAAATATGGTTTTCATAAGTATCAGTGGTTCATTTATAGCAGTAATTGGTACGTGTTATGTTATGTTCCCAGAAAAGTATTGTGAATCTGTGTGACATGAATATTACAGTTAGACATTAGGAAAAATACAGTAATTTTCCGTGTATAGTACGCATTTTTTTCTGCAAAAATTCATCAAAAATGTAGGGTGCGTATTATACATGGTTACAAACTTATCACATTTTTATTTGGGCCATAGATCACATTTGAAGTAATTTCAATGTACATATAAGTATTCCATTTAAGAACTTTTAATAAAAAAAATACTGCAATTAATTTATTTATTAAAATGAAAATTTACACGCAGTTCCTCTAGTCTATAACACTACTAGCACTGAATTCTTTGAATTCAAAATCACTATCCTCGCTTGATTCGAACAGTTCGTGCAAAGCACTGACATCACCCTCACCGGCAGCATATATTGCGTCACCAAGGACATCATCTTTGTCCTCCTCATTGTCTAATAAACATTATTCATTCCAAAGCAAATTGTCATCGGACACATCCATTGCATTCGTGAGGCAGCATTTTTTAAACCCTCGTTTAATCACAGAATAATCGACGGCGTCCCAGGACTCTTTGATCCACTGACTAATTAGCGCTAACTCCAGTTTCTTTGACCTTCCCTGAAGTTGTCAAAGAATGTGGTCCGGAATAAAGGCACTCATTCCACTTTTTATGCATCTGTGTCTCAAACGGACGATTGCAATGACGGTTGCATCACCTGCAGCTGGCTTGTCATTCCCCCAGGAATAATGACTGTACCTTTCTCGTTCATTATTCTTGATGTTTGACATTCGATGGCATCTAAATGCATCTAGGACCAACATACTATGTCTACACACCGCATCTTTGCTCAGCACATTTCGCAGCCAATCTTTGGTTGGATTTTCATCCATCCAGCCTTTTTCATTAGTGCGTACAATCATATTCTGCGGTCATATAACATTCTTAGGGAGAGTTTTTCTTTTAAATGTTTCACAGAAATGTACCATGTTCAAATTACAGAGTAACGTATCTTCCACTAGTAGATCAGACGGAATCTGACAGGAACGGGCATAAAGTGAGGCAAATAGAATACAGACATAGGTACTTTTCAGCGACATTTATTGACAAATATTTCCATAGACATGCATGGAAGTTTTGGAGGGGAAGAACCTACTACAAATAGATCTCTGATACTCTGAAAATTTTAAACTAACATTTCTCTAATAAGATTTATGTGAAATAATGCAGCAACTTATTGAGTGATAGCTGAATGGCTGCTTGTTGACAGCATTACAGTGGGTGGACAGATTGATGATCTCCCAATGATGACATGCTGTAAAATTATGTTAGTGCTAGCACAGGTGGTAGGGAGACATCTACTGGCGTGAGTGATGACATAGGGACAGTTTGAGTTGACCTTATGTTTGCTATTCTGGAAGCATGAGTGTTGGGTATATTACTCCAAAAATGTAATTGAGAGGGATTACAGTTAGGTATTTTCCAAAATTTTAATTGTTAGAATATGGATATTTATCCATTGCTTTCAGTCTTACAAGCTCACAGAGCGAAAATATTTTTGACATTGAGTTCATAGTGTTTCCAATTTTTTTTATTAATGCATACATTTTTTTTGTTCCCTAGCAAAAAAATTATCACAAAAAATGTGGGTATAACTTGAGAATGGAGTCCCATGTTCCTTTTTCTTATGTTGGACCTAAGTATAAAAAGTGTGTATGGCCTCAGACTTATTTCTATAGACAGGTGGTCCTCGATTTTCGTGCACAATATGTTCCTGTCACATGTACGAAAGTCGAAATGTACAAAAATCAACCAGCTGCATCCCATTCTAACTTGCGGTGACATTCATAGAGAGCCAAAAATGTATAGTGCAATGTTATTTATTGCATAGGAATTTATTTTAAATTATATATACCTAATTATATTAGGCTGATATTTCTAACATTACAAAATCACATTTTAAATTACGCTGATTGTTTTAATTGAAGTTCTGAAAATTTTCAGTCTGTACTGAGTGAATCTTCAATGCAAAATACATGATCATTTGTTTGTTTTTCCAAGGTGTTGTAAACAGTCCACTGATAATGTTCACTTAAATGCAAAATACGTTAAACAAGAAGCTTATACTTTAAGTTAATTTTTGCACACTTGATGTGATTGAAATCATAGCCATTAAGGACAGAAAAATTGTGGCAATTTTTTCTACAAGAGACCAAAGGCAAACAAAGTTCAAATTTAAAATACAAAAGTTGAATGATATGTGCCATTTAGGAACATATAAAAGTGCAAATTGTACGTAAATCTAGGACTGCCTTTTGTACACTGTGTTAAGAGTTGAAGCGCAGCTTCTCAGCGGGTTAGGAGACAGTGAAAATGAGTAGCACAGTTCAGGAACATAATGTCTGTATTCTTAGGTAAACAAATTACAAGAGAGGGACATGTGCTCAGAGAGCAGGTGTATATGTGTTATAACCAAACAAAAGAGCATCGTATATGCGAACAATATACAATCATAATGAGCACTGGCAACACCGTAAATTGATTTCTAACACATTGGCCTATTTTTTTGGCTGAAAACTGTATTGAAACAATACTGTAGTGTGGTGTGATTCGCTAACTATAATGTGAGCCAGCTGGTAGCTGTCTGGATAGATATGTCTAGGCATGGCATTACATCATCATCACAATTAAGTTCAGCTTGCTCTTCTTTCTCTTCTCTGATATCCCTCCCTTATTAGTTAGTCCTCGATTTTATTATTCCTGAAATGCAATCAAATGACTTTTTAATTTGGTATTATAATATGATAAGTTTTGGAAATGAAAGTGGGACTAGGGATGTAATTGAAGAGGTGAGATCTACAGGTGACAGGTGTATGGGAAGAGATCAAATTTTTGTTGCGCTCCCTCCAGCCATGTAGAGGGAATAGTAAATTAAAGGCTCCTGTCAAGTCTACATGTCTTTTCTACAGTAATGAGTCTAAAATAAGTCTAGGAGTCTCAGTAGCATACATTTAGTCTTTGCCAATTCAATCCCAAGTTATGTTACACAGATCTATAGTGGATGGATATTTTAGAAAAGATGAAGACAATTATGATCTAAAATGTGGGTTGGACTCACTCATACCAGAGTCACACAAATTTCTCCTGAATCCTCCAGAATGTAAAGTTATCATTGCATTAGTAAAATAAAAAAATATCCTATTACTCTGTTAAGCAATGCAATATCTAAAAATGACCAGAAGGTAAAAATATTTTACTTTATTATGCATTATTTGGAGCCGAAGTCAACAGACCAGGATAACCCTGCAAGTTTCAAAAGTTTGCATCAATTCCTTTTTATCATCCATAGACTGAATATTTTACTCCTAGAGCACTCATTGGTTCATGGCATTGCCATAATATGTATCACACAATTGGCATAATACTCACTTTTATTATCCATTTTCATTCAGCAACTCTGAGGCATCAACAGGAAATTCAATAACATTGACCCACAACATTGAAGAGACAAAAGAATTGCTAATGCACCTTTTATATCTATATTTTTTTGAAAAATTGAACCACCACAAAAGTTGTGGCATCTTTAAATGAACTCCCAACTTTTCAGCTAATTCTTGTACTTTGGGACGGGGGCCGCTAAGATGGATTCAGCCTTTTCTCACTTTCCTTAAAGTATACTTTTAATGTCTTCCATTGCATCAGTGCCCTTATTTAAATCTAATATCGGTGTTTGAAGGTGGTGACCAGTTACTCTTTAGGTATCACAAAGACAAGACTAAGAGAGTGAATCGACTACCTTGCATTAGAGAAAAGGCATCAAATGATGTCCTTCTGTCGTGCTGCATAGAAATTTCTGCCATAGCATTGTGGATTTAAAAATCAATTCCTCTTGGAAATAAAGGTTCCCATTCTTGCCTCCAGACCTAATGGGTTTTGTATATACCTTGAACTAAGGCCCCTATTTCATACTAAAAGAGTCATGTGTCTTGGATAGGAGTAAAGATATATTTTCTGCATGAAACAACTTTTGAGGAATTTCGGAAGAATTATGCAACATATGGTTGTTTCACAGGCAGTGCTGAATATGTGTGGCTATTTTCTTTAATTCTTTAGTGTCGCCTTGTCTCTCAGATACCATTAATGAGTTGAACTGTTGACCCCAAAATCTCCCCATAACTTTAAGTCTCGATCAAAGTTCTTAGCAATGTGGTCAATGATATGGCTAAAGCAACTCCAATCAAGTGTCATTCTCTTCCCTCTGATTTAGCATCTTCCTCTTACATCACATTGTAGGCATTACCAAATGTAATGAAATCTTCCATAAAGATAAGTAATGGTAGTGGGCGTGACTTCGTGGAAATCCTTCATAGTAGGAGCGTCTGTAGAAACTCAAAGAGAAAACAGCCAAGTTGCAATTTCTTCAGACAGTCTTCCCTGAAGACACATTTATGAAGGCATCACAAAGAAATATTCAATTTTCTATTGCTAGAGAAGTCTGTTGGGGTGACTTCAACTTGTAACTTCAGTAGCTACTAAATGTGGTTGGAGTGATTTTTGTTTGTGAATTGATGTGTGTGTGACTTTGCATAAGGGTTCTAATCTGTGATATCTATTGTTTACTTGTGAAAAGTTGCTTGGTACTGATTTTTTTGGGGATATCAATGCTATTTTTATGTGTAGCCTCATGTCACATGCCATTTATTTTGTAATGTCTGAATTAGATATGTACAGATTTTCTTCAAAGCATGAAATAATTTATGTCTTTTTATTACTATTGTAGCTAATAAATATTGAAAGGGAAAAAATAAAAAAAAATAATTCTTTTATCATTTCCATTGCTGCCTTTGTGGTGAATTCCAATGCATTAACAGATGCACTTCAAGTAAAATGTGGTCCCAAAATTTTTTTCTACTTTATAAATTATTATGTAAAATGTGCCCTCATGTCCCATGATTATCATTCCACTTACGTTAACTATTCTAATGCAAATTTGTGTGGCATCTCCTCCCAGATGTGAGAGTTACTTGCAATCGGAGGAGTAATCTTTGCTTGCAAGTATGAGTCATGGCATTGACAGTGCCTGTGTAGGAACTGATGAAAGGTATTCTATGAAGAGTGCAAATATTTTGCCATGTCATGTCGTTGTTTACTCTTCCACTATGTGCTGGTGAAACTCACTATTTTCATGTCACTGGGTAGAATATGTATTTAGAAAGAGCTCTCAAATATTATTGTTTAAGCTGCTGTTAAGGAATGTTCAACTGTGTTCAACATCATGGAAAATTCGCTAAGGTATTTCTGTTCAAAGAAATTGTCTTAAAATTAGGGATGAGTCGATTCCACTTTTTTCAATTCTGATTCTTTCAAATCAATTCCCGATTCTCGATTCCTTTTCCATCGATTCTTATTCCTAATAACAGTTGGGATATTGATATACCAGTAGGGTACGACTATTATTTAAATTCAAGTGTTGGCTGGAATAAAATAACAAAGGCAATTGAGTCGCACAAAAAGTATATTTATTAACAAATAGCAAATACATCCTCAGCTTGTTGAGGTAGATAAAAAGTACAAATCGATAGCCTACACCCAAAATTACTGAAACAAATATGATGTGGTAAATGAAATTTGATTTGAATATATATCTATCTGGAATCGATGGAATCAGAATCGACTTAAGATGATCAGTTCTTGATACCGATTCTAATCCTGAGAATCGGTGGAATCGAGATTCGACATTTGGATTTGGCTCATCCTTGCTTAAAATGTTGGGGGTGGGTGGGGTCATGCCATATTGGTGAAATATTTGGGCAGAAGGATGTTAAGTGAAGGTTAGAGGTAATCAGATAAGTAGTTGGTGTAAGCAGAAAAGAAATGACTGGGTTCTGATGGTGCTTAATGATGCCACCCGTCAGGTGAAGGGAGGTGCAGCTGAGTCCGATGGTCGTCTGATGAAGGGTGACCAAATCCTTGCCGTAAATGGTCAGGACCTCAAGGCGGCATCCCAGGAAGAGGCAGCTGCCGTGCTCAAGTGTGCCATTGGCAAGGTCACCATCAAGCTGGGACGGCATCGCCCGAGGAAAGGAACGGCTCCAGAAAAGTAAGACAGCCCCTCTCACCACACCTCTCTCTCTCTCTCTCTCTCTCTCAGCAGGGCAATGCTCTTTGTCATCCTTTGTGTAATACATATACCCATATGCCATTTTTCTGACCCCACTCTCCTTTCGTCCTCATTTGACTCTCCCACTGCCACCTCATTCTCTCACTCGGTGTGCCTCTCTCTTTTTCAGCCAGTCTCTTTTTGCTTCTTCCTCTTCAAAGTCATCTTGACTCTTAAGCATCCTTAAAAATCAAAATCTTAAGCACTCGCAATCTCATCTTCCAACTTTATATTCTCTTTGGGTGATGCTGCGGTCACTCATTGCTATTTTACAGAGGTATGGTCATTCAAATTTGGCAAATACTTTGGTGTAAGTTGAGGTATCCTTGGAGGTAACTTCGGTTTAGTAATTAGAATAAAGAGTTTCCATAGGTCTAGACCTTATGTATAAATTTGTTTTGTGGAAAGAATGATAGATTTTACTTTGCAAATGGAATGCTGGAGATGAACAAACTTGAGGATTTTTTTGGTGAAAATTGTAGCTCCATCAACTGTAGCTTTGTAATGCTGAACTTTTACTTTGATTAATGACTTTCATGTCATTCCTTCTTCTTTTAAGTTATTAACCCCTCAAAAGTTAATTTCAAAATTTAATTCATATTGCAGTAGTCCTCACTGTAGTAGAATTTTCCTCTCCCAAAACTTTCTGGTTCAACTCCTAGATAGGTGAATTTGTCTCTTTAGTGGCAATACTCACACTTGTCTATTGCTCAGTTGGTCCCTTGGCATTCGCCTCTAGACTTTGTTGTTTGATGTTTTGTTATCTATTTTCTAAAACACTCACAAAAAAGCTCCTGATATTTCGACGATGAAGCACTCGTCTTTTTCAGAGGAGAGTTAGGGACTGAGGGGGAAGGATGTACGGAGGTGGATGAAAAGGAGGGAGGGTAGGGCATAGGGGAGGGGAAGAGGGGAAGTGAGGAAAGTAAGGGGATGGCGGAAAAGTGGGAAAAAAAGAGAATTTAAAAGAGAGAGAGGTTGGTAGTGTGGGAGGTGAAGGAGGAGGTTAGTGTGATTTTTTGAGTCCGGGTGGAGAGAAAGCTTGAAAAAAGTAAATACATGAGGACTCAAGATCTTTAAGTTGGAGGGGAGAGGAGGAGGGGGGAAGTGAAGCGAGAATACCGACTTTAAAAGTATGGTTGAAAGTGGAATTGTGTGAAGAAACGTGGGTAGCGACTGTGAGGGACACGGAGAGTGAGGATGGATCGTTGCAGCTGGAATGGCGACCATTCATGCGTATAGTCAGAGGACAGGTACCAGGGCTGATGTAAAGACTAGGGCATAGTTGGCATAGGAGAATGTAGACAATATTATTTGTGATTCAGGAGGGTGATGGGATGGAAGGAAGAGGAAAAACACGGAATTTGTCGGGCAGAGGTTGGGTGATAAGGATGCCACAAGTTTTGAAATACGGGCGTTTGCATGGGGGAAGGGATTTAGTGGTGGTAATTGATTTGGAAAGGGTGGTTTGGTGATTTTCAATAGGGTGGAAAGGTTGGGGGGGGGGGCATCTGAAAGTGAGAGAAGGACAGTGAGGGAAAATTATGGAGGTTATGAGGTTGTCGGAGAGGATAGGGTAGAGGTTTTTGATAATACGTCGGAGGGAGTGAACTACTGGGAAATAGGTGGTACAGAGGGAGATTTGGTGACAAAAGCATTTATTTTGAGGGAGCGGTGTGGAAGAAGAGAGTTGTTTGAGGATTTTTTCTGAAGGAGGCGTTCAGGATAGCCTCTGCAAAGGAGAGATTGTCCAACCAATATATTTTTATGTGGAAACCAGTATCCACTACTTGTTAATGAAGTACTGTAGAAAAGTAGAGAAGGTTGTCTCAATGATTCATTACTTTGGACCTATGTTTTCTGCATTTGGATGATACAAATTTTAACGTGATTTTTATGGCTTTTATGTGAATGATGTGAATTTTGGTATTAAAGTTGAATCTTGTGAGAACATCAGGGCAAGGGTCGTAAAATGTGCCTGTACACTATAACAAGTTATGTCCTAACAGCCATAATTATAATTTCCAGTTGGGATACTTTGAAAGCATGGGAGTATCAGAAGGGGTATTCTACT
The DNA here is from genome assembly GCA_963169105.1 of Ceriagrion tenellum. Lineage (NCBI taxonomy): Eukaryota > Metazoa > Arthropoda > Insecta > Odonata > Coenagrionidae > Ceriagrion > Ceriagrion tenellum. Next base: position 166,210,442 of record OY720636.1, read on the forward strand.
GCTTAAGAATTATTATAATGAGGAAATACGAGGAAGGTGTCTATCAAAAAACTTTTTGTCTTACTCTGTTTCTTTATTTATGACTGCAGTGTTGCATTTACTTGCAGTTTTGAAGTGTGATCATTAAATTTATGAATATCAATGGCCAATATTTTGTGGAAAGAGTTTTTACATAAAAAAAAGCATAAGAATTGAGGATGATTAAGCTGTTGTCACGGCACAGTTTCTGTGGAATTGCTCTTTATAATAATGATGGTACAATATATCCTTCAATAGATTCATGGGAACACATTATATTTACTGAATAAACTGCATTTATCCTAATGCAGCTTTGAATAGTATGTTTCCCTTAGCACTTGAATTTACTGGAACAATTTAAAGAGTGTTAATCTGGAACTGTGTGAAGTTTCCATGTAATCTATTGAACACGGAATCAGTTGATACTTTATTTGTTACACATTGTTTTATGTTAATGCATCCAAGTTAATGAAAATGCATTTGAAGGCTATTTGTGCATTGGGCTATTGATTTTAAAGAAATGTCCAAGTGCTGATCATGGCTCTTAATGTTAATTTATTTTCATTTTTGTGAGTTGCATGGAATTGGAGTGCAAATGTCACATTTTTTCTGTCTACTCTTTGTCCATTACATTCACTAGAATAACATTGCTGAGCAACATAATTGAAGGAATGCTGTGAATCAGGGTCAAGCCAAATGAAACTGTAGAGGACAGCTCTTGTGAAAGAAATGAGTTGTAGGGACTCAGTCACTGACTTTGCCGTGGCCTCTCACAGCTCATTTCACATGACCTGTTGTACATTTCACATCCTTCCTTAAGCATCCTATGACTCTGTATTATTGTGCAAAATGGTGGAGATGGCATTTCCACCATTGCCAATTGATCTATACCACTACATTCATCAGAGTTTTTCACTGTTGGTCTCATGCAGTAGTTGTTTTGCCTGAATTGCTAGAAAGTAAGTTTAGAAGCAACTGGAAGACAATGTTACCACCTCAGTGCCTTCAATGAAAAATATTTAAGAGAATCTTCACCTGATTCTGTTCCTAAATTCTTTTTTGTTTTTGAGGCCATACTTACCGCAATGGCCCTGGTCCTGGTGCTGGAATCGCTTCCCTAATGCTTGGACTTTTATGATCAGGATTTTTTGTTGCTAAAATATTCATTGCCATGAGACTATAAAGAAAGAAGATCCAAATTTGTATAATTTTCATTTTCAATACTTTGTGTTTCCTTCAGCGTTTTATTTTTCCAATTTGATCGTTGTGAAATATTTTTTTCATGAGAAAATATTAAAATTTTCATGGGGTTTTGATATAATTTTCTGTTGGATTTTCCTAAGTGAACATGGGTAGCATGTCGTGTTTCCTATATTAGGATCTCATTTGCATGCCTGTAATGCTGGACACCTTTCCCTAATGGCTGGTGGCTGGCAGTGGAGAGCTGCGTTCTTTTATAATATTTTCCTTGTGGAAGAAAGTCCACAAATAGACAATGGACTACTCAGAATAGGTAATTGTCCTGCTCCATGAGAGTACATCACTTTTTACCACACATTAGTTTTGTTTTTAGCTCTTAGCATCCTGCCTCACCCACCTGTATGCTGTTTTTGAATCAAGGCTTACTTGCTCAGCAACTTGAGAAGTCATCGTCCCTGCCTCGGTCAGGCCTATTCTTTTCCTCCCCTCTGCTTCACTTGAGGGAGCTCCTTGGTGACAATCCATGTAATGGAAATTCCAGATTATGTCTTCTGCTGACGAGAGGGAAAAGCATTCACTATCTCTTGATATTCTAACCTTCTAATAATTGAGTAAGAAATCAAACTGGTCTGAATGAAAGCTTTTTTATTGGTCAGTGATATCATTCAACATTTTGAGTCTGATATTACCAACTGGGAGCCATGATCTCCAGGCAGATCCCATTTCATGCTGATCAAATTCCATGCCAAGCCCACAGCTGGAACTGCAAAAGAGTACAAATCCTAGCTGCTCTTGAATGCTTGAGTTTTCTGTCCACATCTGTACCACTTCAGCACTTGTAGCAAGTCTAAGGGAGCAGATTGACTGTTGCTAAATATTGTAGCCTGTTGTATATATCACCGCCTTTCACTACTAACAATAAACAAGGGAAGTTTATGAAACAAAGATGGAGAGGTACTCATGAATCACTAGTGAGAGGAGTAAAGAAGAAATGGGAACCAACGTTTGGCCTTCCTTTGTAAAGTGGCCCTTACTTCTACTATAGTTCATATAATCAGTTCCTTCTATGCTATTAAAAGCATATACTGGGAAATTCTGGACTAATTAGGAAATATTTAAGTGTGAATAAATATATTGCAGTTTTTTTGCTCTGAAAATATAAACCTGTGCCAGATTTTCAAATGTTCTTACTTGAAATGTGCTAAAATATTTAATTCTTCAATTTTGTGGCACTAGAAGATAAGTGGTAATGAACGACTCAGATGTTTTTGTCTAACAGCAGTAGCCCTATGCCTTTACAACCTTAAATGATGATGAATGTATTGGGATGCACAAAACTATTACAGTTAATCACAGAGTAAGTAGTAATTGATTCCTTGTTCAGTTGGTTAATTTTAAGAGGACTAGAGCTGAGAGATGTGAGGAGTCCCAAACCTTGAGTCAAATGCCACATGAATATAAATATACTCACGCAAAATATTAACCAAGGATGGAAAGCAAGATTGAAGACAACCTCTGAGTTTATTAAGCAAAGTTATGGAAGTTAAGTATATACACCTCTTTGGCTGTCCCTGCCCGGAGATCCAACTGAGGGACTATTTTAACTCCGGAAACTTTTTAACAAAGACGTGTCCAACTTGAGTTGCTAGTACTTGGGACCAAGAAGAGATCTTCAACCCTTTCCGGTCCTGTGATTCCAAATGGAGTCACGTCGCTTTCCTGTGTTGAGCGTCGATTTTTTCATATGTATTTCATGTAGAAGATGATATAATCTACGTAAGGTGAAAATATGTGGTGAGATAAAATAAATTTATGTATTACTGAAAGTCACTTGAAAAAATCAACACTCGACGCAGGAAAGCGACGTGATTCCATATGGAATCATGTTGCTTTCCTGCGTCAGCGTCTAGACCGGAAAGGGTTAATGGAGTGGTTTCCCCTTGCCTAGTTAATCTAACTTTAATTGATACACACTGAAGAAAAAATGTAGTAAGTGGACTCGCAAGAACTCATGCTTAAAACAAGATGCTGATAGAGTATCAATCCCACCAATTATACTCTCTGCGGCGCTCCTGTAATCTGCAATGGGCTAAGTATTGACTTATGCCTTAGCTTATTCTATGATGCTCCACCTTGGTTAGCCGGATAAATATTGTTCTTTGAAGGAAATAAGGTGAATGAAGAATAAATAAACGTGTTATGTTTCGTTAATAATATGGCAGTCATAACTAAGAAGCAGAAAGAGCTGCAGGATTGCTGAATATATATAAAAATGAGTAAACGGTATGAAAAATGTGGAAGACATAAAATGAGGGAAAATTGGGATAAATCATAATTGGGATTAACAGTAAAAAACTGAAAAACCTAGTACGTAGAACAATAAAGTGGAACGAAGACATTAGGCTATGTAGAAAGATGCACGAATAAGTGAATTCCTCGGAAGCTGAACGGCATGAAATAGAAGAATTACTATGTTGAACAAGCATCCATAAGATCAAAGAAAATACATTAATTTTGTGAAACAAAGGTGCTGTTACTCAAGTAAAAAGGATTATGCCTAAGTAATTTGATGCTGAAAACAATTTTTTAAACTGCTGAGTGGCTCAGAGATATGGACAGATATATAAGTGTGGACAGAAATGTCCTCTGAAACTTGGTGCAGGAGCTGGATGCTGTTAAATCAAATGTTCGCAAAAATAATCAAAGGAAGACCAAGGAAATCTCTGAAAATGGGACATGAAATAGATGAGCCGCAAGAATATTAAGGAGTTTGCAAGGATAAGGAGAGATTGGGAGAATGGAAGACTGCAGTCGACCAATCTTTAGATTGAACGACTAATGATGGTGGGTGGGTGCTAAAGAAACTCCCTGGCTACTTTAAAATCAAATATTTTTCAAATTTCATGTCAATCTGAAGGTGGTTAAATTAAAGAGATGAAGATAGAGGGTTGCTCTATTCTTCATCTCTTTAATGATGGCGTGATCGGACGTAACGCTAGTTTTCCGTGTATGATTATCGCGCGTTAAGATGTCACGAGACAGAATCCCTGTGTGCCAGTCAAGTGCCCATTGTGCCATCTGTCAATATTTCACATGTCCTATCAAGTCATCCTATTCATCATGTCTTTTCTTATTTGTACTCTCTTCGCCAAATATCCCTGTTGATTTTTGCCTTGTGGCATCATACATATCTTGTTTTCTGTTGTATCTCCACTTGATGAAACCTCCCTGTCTTGGAATCCATTTCATCTCTGCCTTTCGGGATTACAAAACTAGTATTTAATGTTCTCCCTTACACAAATGCCTTTATCGTAGAGTATTCCAAAAGAATCCTGCTGAAGGTAAAACCCTGCTGAACTAACAAATGTCAGTGGTCCCACCAAATCCTGATGTAACAGCATTAGTAAATACTTCTAATGAGTGAACTTCTGCTTTATGAAAGCTCTTGATTGACAAAATGAAAGATTGGCACTGTCTTGTAATATTTACCTCCTCTTAACTTCTTTTGTCAAAAAAATTGTTAATATTGTCTTTTTTGCTGTTTTAAAAGTGCAGAGGGCCAATCAAGTGTCTCCGCATGAACTATCAAATCAGAAAGCACCTTCTTGTTCATTGCATTTCTGGTAACTTGCGTCTGTATATCAGCATGGTTAGTGAGGCGACAACAGGTATGTGCATCAGTGATCGCTGGTCAACTTCGTTCATCTTTGGTTGGATGTCGTTGGAGCTGATATTTTCATTCGGTTGAGTGCCACCATATGTGGATTTAGCTACTACTTAGGAGTGAGCGAGAACATGGACGAGTATTTTTAGTTGTCAATGACTGCGATTTCTGTTGTATGGTGGCAACCCTATGGATATACAGAGGTTCTACTCTATATTCCTGCTTTTTGACTGTTCAGCATAACACAGGCTGGTCTTTTCTAATGGTTATTAAGGAGGTCAATTGGCCCTAAACGAAACATTCAAAATAAAATGACAAAATGAAACTCGTGTAAAAGGTTGGAATTGATGCTGATGCCTCCAAGAGTTAGTAGAAAACTTAAGATTATTGTATTCTTATTTCAAAAATGTCATTATATTTTTAACCTGGCCAATTGATCAACTAAATTAGGGTCACTGTGCTAACTTTTTATCTTGAAGCGCTGCTTTCTTATCTTTAAATTTTATCAGTATGAAGGGCTAAAAATTTGCTAAATATCTCATGTAAACTAAGTTTGCGTAAAATATCGTAAGATTTGTTGATGGTTAAGTTATGGCCATCTCTTAATTTTTCATGGAGTCACCGTTTAAATATTACTTAAACTGGTTTCAAATCTTTCAACACAAATCTTGGAAGCATGTTATTTATTATAGCATAGCACTGCTTCCATTATTGATCATATTTCCTGAAGTGAATTAAGAGACTGGAGAATGAGTGCATATGTACTTTTTTCAGACATCCGTACTTTTCACTATCACTTGATTATGTGTGAACAGCTGATCACTGAAAGTGACTGTACATATGAAGATATAATGTTGGGGAAGCATAACAAGAAGAGTTTAAGATTGAGTGTACATGCATAGTAATCAATGAAAGTAATGATATTAACCTGAAAGGTTTACCTTGCTGAGAGTAGGATCAATAAGGCTTTTTTTACCAAGACTGTCTAAGTCTCTTCAGCACATTACATTATTGGAAAATGTTGGTTTAGCATTTTCGCTTGCATTGGAGCCATTGGTTGATGCATTCACAGCTGGCTCAGTGACTCATATCCCCTCATCCTTATATGATAGTTTTTTATCTCCATGCCCAAAATTCCTGGAATTCCAGATTCCCTCCCACTCACCCTTTCTCATCACCTATTTATTTTTTATTATGAATTTTATATTGCACACCCAGATGTTGGCATCACAGCTGAAAGCCATTCTCCTAAACTGCAGTTATGATTCCATTATGTTTTAATTTCAAATATTTTAAGGGGATTAATATTAAGTATGCATGTGTGTATTCTTTTTACAGGGGAAGCAAACATTTGCCTGTTTACAATTAGCATTAATTCCTGAACTGAAATAGACTGACATGATTTTCTGAATAATTTCTTTTTTATATACATATGCAGGTGAACTAAAGCTCTGAATGGAGATCTGTATTATGTGAATATTTACATCAGGTGTTGGGACTGGTTTTCTGTCACAGCCTAACCAAGTTATTTCATCTACACAAAGGTGTCTTGAGTGTTCCTCTGTGTTAAAGGTTTCAGGTCTACCAATATTTTGAAAAGCAACTCTTTCTGTAAAATGTTTGCAGACATGGAGGGTGGTGGAACACCTGAGGACCCTAAATTCACATCATTCCCTGGGAAAGCTCAGATCATTCTTTTGTTTGATTTATCTTTGTGGCAAGCTTAGGACAGGATTGGAATCCTCAGGTAGTGCCCATTGTGATAAGCTGTCAAGAATGTAATTACAAATACCCTTAATACTAAATAATAAATTCATTTCCTGTTCTGTAAAGCCTGTGTGATTTGCTTAATGCTTCTTGTTAGTTGCACAAAACATATATATATATGTATACATATATGTGTGTGTGTGTGTGTGTGTGTGTGTGTATATATATATATATATATATATATATGTATGTATATATATATATATGTATGTATATGTATATGTGTGTATATATATATATATATATATTTATGTATATGTATATATATATGTATGTATATGTGTGTGTGTATATATATATATATATATATATATATATATATATAAATACGTTGATGGATTGGAGTCAGCCATGCGGCGATGAACACACGATGTTGATAGGATGGAGGAGATAGATACACAAAAAAAGAGACGATCACACTTACATTGCTAGCTTTCGGAACTAGTCCGTCTTCAAGGCATATCATGGAGCAAATGTCGTGTGCGCTGGTGAGGGTAGGGGTAGGAGAGGCGGTAGGTTAGGGGAGGGGGGAAGGGGAAGGGGTTTTTCCCGGCGGTTGAGGATCGGTTCTTGAAAAGGGGAAATTTTTACCAGCTTGTGTCTTGGCCGGAGAGAGCGGACAGGGTCGAAGTGGAATTCCGAAGTAAGGGTGTGGGGGGGGGGGGAAAGGGCAGGGGGTAAATGGAAAAGAACGGGAAGCGTGCAACCAATGTAATTCACGAGCTGGTAAAAATTCCCCTTTTCAAGAACCGTTCCTCAACCGTCGGGAAAAACCCCTTCCCCCCTCCCCTAACCTACTGCCCCTCCAACCCCTACCCTCACCAGCGCACACGACATTTGCTCCGTGACACGCCTTGAAGACGGACCAGTTCCGAAAGCTAGCTATGTAAGTGTGAACGTCTCTTTTTTTGTGTGTCTATCTCCTCCATCCTATCAACATCTTGTATGTGTGTGTATGTATATGTATATGTGTGTATACGAAATACGTATATATACGAAAAACACGTGTAGTGCACAAATATTATAAAAATTTCACAGGCGTGACTGGCAGTTACACATAGAACACACACAAAAAAAGAAAAACTCACAGATATTTTTGATATATTCGGCGGACACAACCGCCTTCTTCAGAAAAAAGTAGCTACTATATATATATATATATATATATATATATATATATATATATATATATATATATATATATATATATATATATATATATATATATATATATATATATATATATATATATATATATATATATATATATATATATATATATATATATATATATATATATATATATATATATATATATATATATGTATGTATGTGTGTGTGTGTGTGTGTGTGTGTGTGTGTGTGTGTGTGTGTGTGTGTGTGTGTGTGTGTGTGTGTGTATGTGTGTGTGTGTGTGTATATGTTTTTGTGTGTGTGTGTGTGTATGTATAAATAATGAAAATAAAATTTTTATTTTAGCATGATACTTTTTTCTAATTCTTAATTTTTGCATCACCTCATTACAAAAATGTTCATCAGCTATTCAGGTGGCGATAATTCATTGTTGTTGATGAATGACTAGCTTTTGTTACTTGTCATATTAACTTAAATGAACAAGTTATTCCTTAAAATTGGCCTTGTGCAAATTACATAAAATTTTATCATAATTTATTAGTGATGCTGTGATATTAAAATTTCAATGTTGGAGGAAATGGTACAGAATGAACCACCTTATAGGGCTTTGAATGTACTTAAAAATGATAAATCCAACCTCTTTGACTTGCTATGTTCCCTAGTAAAACAATTTCTTTGCTAATAATGCCTATCCATATTTGTTTTCTTACTGACATCTTTGATTAGAGAATCAATTCCTTCACTATTCTGTCAAGGAAATAATATGTACATACACACAGATGTGAAATAGCCTAGTGTAATTCATAATTGACAAGTCTGAGTCCCATGAAATATTACTTGATAAATACATGAGAATGACCATTGTACCTCAAACTACCATTGCCATTCATAAATTTTATCTCAGTACCTGCAAATGTATTGGAATTAAAAAACATTTTAGTTATTCCTGGAATGATCCCTGCATGGGGCCAGTGTGGAAACACATCTTTGAGTTTTGCTGATGGAAACCTTTTTCTGTTGACATACTTATTTCTTCGTCTATCGTAATGACAGCTAGGAAATAGGAATTAAAGTAGAATGGCATAAAGGAATAAAGTAGAGTACCTAACATAACATTTTTTAACCCTAGGTCAAAGAGTAAAATCTTTGTTTATTACTAAGGACTTGATGCAAAATATTTTTATTGAAACCATACTTACTCATATCATCTCATTTACTTTCCTGTTAGTGTTAAATTTTTTCATTACTGATGCACTCGAAATGGAGAGTGCAACAGTTGAAATTTATGATATGTACAAATGCCAATTTTGCACTGAATGAAAAGATTTAAGGATCACCTATAATGACTTGAATCATATATTTTTAGGTGCATGGTGCATAAAGGTTACTTTCTGAGCAACTTTTATCATTTAGCATGCCAAATTTATTGTCTTGTGTTTTTGTGTCCTTTTGTAAGAAGCAAGCATGTGGTCTGATTTGTGTATGTGACACTGTATGTGATGGTTTTATTGTTTTCTTCCATGCTGACACTCTCGCTTTACAGGAAGTAATCACTAAAGGTTAGTGTTCACATAATCCATTAATTCTTCACTAAGCTTACTTGCTACAATAAATCAGCTTTTTCGTAGTTACCTACTACTCTTTAATTAATTTACTCTCTATACTTTGTATTCTACTGAATAGAAATGTTTGATGCACCTCTTGAGTTTTTTATGTCTCTTTTTTACAATAGCTTAACATTTTATTCTTTTTGATTTAATATAAACTTTACCTGAAGATAAACCGTGGTGATAAGGTAATATTGAAACTATCAACATGAAAAGTATTACAATACTGCTAATTTAAAATCCATGCTAAAAATATTTAGCTCCTTTTCCAATCAGTGAAGTTGGCCAGTGCATATATGTTTTTCCTGGGTTACTATATTTATGTAGCCATTAGTTGGGTTCACCAAAATAAGTGTTCCTTTTTTGAGGATTACTGTAAATTACTTGTGACCTCATAGATGCCCATCATTTTGTCTGAAGTGTTACTTGTACCTTTAGCTTGTCAGTTTTTTAGGAAACTAGTAACTAATACACAAATCCTCTATTTTAAGTTTTTGGACACATGATGTATAGCAAGGATATTTTCAAGGAAATTATAAAATCAGGAAAATAAAATTCTTATGTATGACTATTTGCCCTTCACTGTAACTATATCTCACTGTGCAGGTTTGATTAAAATTATGATGTGTTCAAAAGTATAACTACATTGTGACCTCTGTACATCAGAATCCTGGAAATAGTGTGAAGTGCCCACCATCGATGATATATTGTTAATCTCAAAATGATTTGATTGGGTGAATAGTCTCTTCGAGCATAGTTATGATGTATTTTGACATCAATCAATGTTTCACATAGTTTTTAAATTCATTGTGCGGATGTACTTTGACCCTTGGTACCCCTACAACCTGCAGTGATTTTAATGGTTGTATAACACCATTATCCAGTAATGTGGCTTCCATAGAGGCCACTGATGGGTGACAAATTAGGGTCCAGATGATATATTCTATATGAGCATGTACCCACAGTTGTTGAATTGAGTAACATTAAATATGTTAAGTAAAAATCAAGAAACAATATGAAAAATTGGAAATGGGGATTGTTAAACAAGGTGTAAAGTTGGGAAATGTAAAAAATGAAACATTCAGGTTTGAGAAAATGCCCTTGTAGTTCATTCTAAGAAATGGCTGTAGTTGGGCAAAAATGTCTCAAAGTGGGGAAAATGTAGAGTAGTTGTAGATGTAAAATTGAAGTTTACTGTATGTGCGTAGTATTTTAAAACATTTCAGAGAGCCCGGATTACAGTTCCTTGTTTTGGGAGATGTTTACCTAATATCAGATTTTTTAAAATGAAGAAATGGTTTATGCTTTAAAGATGAGTGAAATAACAGACTCATGATATTTTGAGTCACACCAATGTTTTTCATGTTTCATTTTGTCCTAGGTTATGTGAGACATATTTAATTCAATGCTCAATAATTATTTTTCTGAGTGGTTATTTTTTAGTATTTTCTCCAGGAACTTCTCACTTTAACAACTAATTGTTGAACAATTCTTTACTTTGATAGCAGTGATTTTTAAAATAAATTTTATAATAAGGAATAGTTGCTTTAAAAAGTCCCTGGGCTTTTCTTTGGGCAATTAAAAAAAACTTGTAACTTCAGCATTAAAACTACGAACATAAGTTGGTACCTATGAATTGTAACATTGTCTCCAGAATCCATCAAATAATTGTCCTCCTATTAGTTTTTTAAGTGAGCAATTGTAAGATACAATGCCGAAAATAGGGACATTTTACTCTAGAAGCACACACAAAACTAATTATTGAACATGGAATAAAATATCTTAAATAACTTGACACAGGACTAAATAAAAAAGTATTTCAGAAACTATGCAATGAGCCTATTGGTTTGTTTGTAATTAGAGCATGTACATGAGTATCTACCCAGGAAAAAAAACTTGTTTCTAATAAACTTTTAGTTGATTTCCATCTGGTTTGAAGGACTGTTTTCCAGTTGCTTTGAATTTGTTTTGAGAAGTGACACACCCTGAAAACAGTCAAAGGTGGCAGCTGTATTCCAACTCGTTTCCTCATTCCTCCTGATTTTAACCTAGTTTCCACATTCCTCCATTTTGAATCTTACTTCCCATGCACATTCTTTGGCCAAAATATTTTATTTACCGTAATTTTCCAATTATAATATGCACCCACTATAAGACCTTTATAATATGCATCCACTTTATTGCAAGCACAATCTGAGAATTTACTTATTACCATGTATAACACAAATTCCACTTTAACAGAACGGCATTCTATGCCATAGTCCTCTGTGCCATTCAGTGCCGAAAGATCACCGCACAAGCGGGAATGCTGCCTATGGATGGCTTTTCCCCTTGCTCTTACGTACCCCTCTGGTTTCTCAATGTGACGATCTATTTGTAATAGGTTCTTCCCCTCCAAAACTTCCATGCGTGCCTATGGAAATATTTGTCAGTAAATCACAGAATTGCTACACTCGCTAAAATGTACCTGTCTGTATTCGATTTGCCTCACTTTTTGTCCTTTCATGTCGGATTCTGTCCGATCTACTTGTGGGAGATACGTTACTCTGTAATTTGAAGAAGTTACGTTTCTGTTTGATACAACATAAGCAATTATCTGAACCATTGGGGGTTTTGCTGCCACCAGATATTGAGCTATGACTCGGGGAGAATAAACATACAACTCGTGTCCCCAAACAACACCGGCATCTATTTGTGTTAAACAGGTACACAATAAAGTTGCTAATAGTATTTTTTTATTAAAAATCCATGGAGTGGTAGAAAGGAATATTAGCTATGTTCATATTTTTGGTTTACCATTAGCCATGTCTACCAAAAGACTGTGATTCATAAGCTGAAAGTGATCGAAGGGGCAGAGAATCTCGGTAATTGGGAGGCTACAAGAAAATTTTGCATTAACGAGGTGAATTTTTTTCAATGGAGAAAATCAAAGGACACATACTTGGACATCAAAATAAACTCAGTAGGGCTTCTGGACGAGGAAGAAAAGCTCTGAACCACGAGTTGGAAAAGCTGCTACTGGAATATTTGCACCAGAGAATGGTTGTGCAGTTAGTACTGTAGATATCCACGTGAAAGCACTTGCTTTTTTACTAGAATTGGATCCTGACAGCACATTTAAGGCATCAACAAAATGGTGTTTTCTGTTCATGAAAAGACATGAAATTTCCATTCGCCGGTGCACTTCAATTGCTTAGTGAATGCCCACCAACTATGAAGAAGAATTGAGCACCAGCAGTTTTATTATTAGAATGCGTCAAATACATGGTTATAGTAACTCTGAAATGGACGCTGCCAATCAAACACCTTTAACTTTTGATAATCCATTTTGGAAAACCATAAAAAAGAAAGTAGCAAAATCTATCACCCTGAGGTCAACAAAAAGAATCACTTCACATTTATGCTTGGTGCTGTTGGGGATGGACTCAAAATGCTTCCTTATGTAATATTTAAAAGAAAAACTCTCCCTAAGAATGTTATATGACCGCAGAATATGATTGTACGCACTAATGAAAAAGGCTGGATGGATGAAAATCCAACCAAAGATTGGCTGCGAAATGTGCTGAGCAAAGATGCGGTGTGTAGACATAGTATGTTGGTCCTAGATGCATTTAGATGCCATCGAATGTCAAACATCAAGAATAATGAACGAGAAAGGTACAGTCATTATTCCTGGGGGAATGACAAGCCAGCTGCAGGTGATGCAACCGTCGTTGCAATCGTCCGTTTGAGACACAGATGCATAAAAAGTGGAATGAGTGCCTTTATTCCGGACCACATTCTTTGACAACTTCAGGGAAGGTCAAAGAAACTGGAGTTAGCGCTAATTAGTCAGTGGATCAAAGAGTCCTGGGACGCCGTCGATTATTCTGTGATTAAACGAGGGTTTAAAAAATGCTGCCTCACGAATGCAATGGATGTGTCCGATGACAATTTGCTTTGGAATGAATAATGTTTATTAGACAATGAGGAGGACAAAGATGATGTCCTTGGTGACGCAATATATGCTGCCGGTGAGGGTGATGTCAGTGCTTTGCACGAACTGTTCGAATCAAGCGAGGATAGTGATTTTGAATTCAAAGAATTCAGTGCTAGCAGTGTTATAGACTAGAGGAACTGCGTGTAAATTTTCATTTTAATAAATAAATTAATTGCAGTATTTTTTTTATTAAAAGTTCTTAAATGGAATACCTATATGTATGTTGAGATTACTTCAAATGTGATCTATGGCCCAAATAAAAATGTGATAAGTTTGTAACCATGCGCAATATTTTTGACGAATTTTTGTGGAAAAAAATGCATACTATAAATGGAAAATCATGGTAAATGTGATTGATTTCCGCCAGACAATGGTATTGTTGAAATATAGATTACCATTAAAAATGTGAATATCACTCTTTATATACGAATCCCATGACCAACCTATTACTATATCCCTTGTATTTGCATCTGTGACTAAAAATCTAGAGGCATTTCAGTGTTGTCTATTGTTTGCTGACCTAAATTAACCTTCTATCAAGGTCACAAGGTCTTTCACATTTTTAATTTTCATGTGGTATTTTTTATTCATCAGTTTGCGACACTCAATAAATTCAGGGCAAAGGGAAGAGGTATTAAATTTTTGTTTACCAATCTGTACACATATGGTTGGCAGACAAAGCTTATACCATCTATCAGCTTGCAGTACAGAACTTCCAGACCACCCCAAAAAAGAAACTCCAAATAGATAATCATAGGAAATGTGGTAAAATCAGACAATGCTGCCCTGCATACATGCATCAGATATCAGTAGCTATACTTAGAAAATCTATGTTTACAATTCTGTAGAATGTGGAACTTGCTCATTTCACATAGCCTCCCCTACAGTCCTCTACTTCATGAACAACACACCTGTATTTTATGGTGAAAGTCAAGTGCTAGTAGTCACAGAACACATAGATGCAAACACATTGCTTTGTAAGACAAATCATGAAGCAGTGAATGCCAAAAGAGAAGTGAGCCTGTGTGATATTTCAGTTTTTGTTGTATTAGAAGGCAATAACAGTACTCAACAAAAGAGTGTGACATGAAAGTGAGTATTTGTCACGAGAAATGGAGATTTTAGGGCAATGAAGACTTATCACATTGTTGGAAACATGCTCAGAACAAAGTCTTGAATTAGTTGTTCATCTAATGGACGGTAGAAATAAGTTTTAACTTTGTAGCATCATGGCCACTTCAAGATATGTCACTCAACTGGTTAATGAGTAGACTTGCGTTTATTCCTACCTAATGAGGTGTTGACATTTTGTAATTATAATTTGTACTTACTTGTCTTGTATGCCATTGCATTGTAGGGTTTCTTGTAATGAGGTTTTCACATCGTAAAAACCATGGTGAAGGAACATAAAACAACAAAAAACGGTAGTTCACTCATCTTAAAAAGTAATAATTAATGCCACCATGGATGAATATCAAAAGGTATTAGTAAATTACTTCCTAAAGACAAAACTATTTCTTTCCTCTAACAATGAGTGAGTTTTATTGAAATCCACATATTACAGAGGTAATTTCAACGTGCAGAATCACAGAAAAGAGGTAAACTCAAGGATTTACATGAAATTCTCTCAGAGTATCTTTTGTTTCTGCCAATTTTTGCACATAAATTATTCACGAAGCTATTTGAATAGTATTTCATGAAGCATTTACAACAGGAAGGGCTAACACCAGCTTTTAACACATTCGGTGTGATCATACATGCCATGACTTTCCTTAGGACCGGGAATCTTTTTCTTTTGTTTACCAATCATTATATTATGTGAACCAATTTGATGCAAAAATTTTTGCTGAATGTCATTATGTAACAGCAAATTTTTTCAACATTATCTCAGTTGCCTTTTGGCAGATACCCGATCCAAGTGATATTTCACTAATAGGAAAATTAGCAAATATGTATTGGTATTTCTTCTTGTTTTGTTTTCCTATATTATTTTTAGTTTTAATGCCTACTTATGATCTATTTCTTAATTTTGTTGACAATTTTCCCAACAATTTCTTAGGTCATGAATAGGTTGCCTATCAGAGGCGAACTGCTGTTAGTGATGTTTTCGATGTTTGCAACTATGCTAATGTCGGCAAGCAAGCTCTATTCTCACATAGCAATTTTATTTATGGAACTCACAATCATACATATATGTATGATTGTGAGTTCCATATGTTCCATATGAGTGAGAGATAATGGTAAGCATTTCTTCAATTTAAAAAATCTAATTTTCTATAAAATGAAGGGATGGGTTATCTTTACCGAATTTGTGGCCAGATTAGTAGTTATGGTACACTCTAAAACATTGTTCTAGACACAGCCCTGGTTCACCATCACACATCGGGCAGTACAAGTAAGAAGAGGCACACAGTACATGACGACGTCTTTGCTTATCCCTTTCATTGAGCAGTTGCGGCATCTTTTTCTTTGCGCTCTGAAACTCTTTTCAGTTTGAATTTGAAATGGTAAATGTATCTTTTCCTTTTGCTGGACTTGAGCTGGCATTTCTGCAGGTTTGTTTTTAAAAATTTTATTGGCAATCACACCCTCACGAAAATTGTGAAGACTAATGTGTTGGCTACTAAATTCATTATATAGTATATAGAAGTATTTGAAACATGTGTATCCCTAATTTTAAACACCACCTCAAACTTCTTCTCTCCACTGGATAATAAAAGAAAATCTGGTCCACCCTGTATATTCCCTGCATAAATTTGTTGAATTCAGCTACAACGCTTGGTTTTTTTGAAATCTTTCCTCTTCTGTCTGCTACTTCCATCATCTCTCCATTATGTTCTGAGGAAATCATTGAAACTTCTCTCCTTCCATTTGCCTATTTGTATTCCATCCTTCGTGTCCTGTGCCACAATTTCTCCTTGTGCCAATTTTTTTTGTAAAACTTCTTGAGGGTTGCCTTTCCTAGTATTTCGGAGAGTTTCTGTGGAATATATTTTCTTTTCCAACCTGTTGTAATAATAATTTATTGCTGTTATAGAGGTTGTCCATAAACACAGCCAGCCCGACATTGGTATAGCCAGATGGAAGTGAGTGCACAACTCTCTGAGTGACCAACTCCCCCAGTATGTGGATCCTTTGAACCAAGATAACCCAAGCAATTTTAAACAGACCCATTTGGTTCTGTTGGCATATGCAATTTAATTCCATCTTTATGCCTCTTGTTTTTTTATATACTACTGGAAATATAGTCTTCCCCCACAAAGAACCACAGACTTATCTAAGCCAAGCTGCTTTTTAGGACCTTTGTCATATTTGTCTGGATAAGATTCAAAAGAGGGCGGATTTTTTAAAGTGGATCACAAGGTTTAGTGTCACCATCAGGAACGTTTTGGTCAAAATGTAGGCATTGCAAAATGATCATGTCTCTGATCTCTCTCTCATTGGCCATGGTCTTTGAAAAAGTAGGAAATTCTAACAGCTAATCTTTTCGCCAATAATCTTGAATTTTATTTATTCTGATAGTCTCCATATGAAATAGTAGCCCTGAAAATATTTCAATTCTTCTCTAGTGTAGTGTTGCCATGCAGAATGAAATATGAATTCATTCTGCAATTTCTGGGAATTTGTGTTTGATTCTGAAATGCTGAGGTTGAAAAATTCATCGTTTGCCAAGAGCATGAAGAATCCTATTGGGACTTAAACAAGGGGCCATATTTTGAGTCCTGTATTCCCAGTAAAAGCATCGGGCGTGGTAATTGGCTCTTCAGTATGCCATTCTGTTGGGGAAGTGCCTTTACCTGAATCACTTGAGGCCTGATGATTGCCATTTGTGCCACTATCATCCTCTGAGCTGTCGTTGGTATCCTCATTTTAAGAAGAGACTTCAAAATCGGAATCTGGTACACTGTCATCCGAAATTTCTTCTTCCTGTTCAACCAACCAAGTGATGTCCTCATTGGTGATACAAGTCACGGTGATGAAGTGCACTCCTTGTCAGCTTTCTTGATGGAGTTGATTTAGTCTCCATGATTTCTACAATCAGAAAAATAAGGAAAAAAGGTGTATTGATTCTCACTCTTGCAATCAAGTTTCATCTCAAGTATACAGAGTTTATTTAAATAAGTGAGTGGTATTTGTAAAGGGAAATGCTTCCTAATCCTGCAAAAAAATAATGAGGCCATATCAGCAGCATTATGGAAATAATAAATTGAAGATATGATTTTCAAAATCGTACTCATCTTATGTATGCTGCATCTTCCCGGTAATGTTCTGTTATGGAAGCTCCAAAAATCTGGAGTCCGATTGCAGTGATTGATTAGAAGCAGTCTCAATGCATGTAAGACAGTGAGAACAACTAGTAGTTATTCAGACAAAATTGCCATTTCCCTTTTATAAGCATGCCTTGAATGAAATTCTTGCGCAAATGCTAAAAATACAGATACACTGTTTGATGTAAATATACAAAAAGTGTCTACAAAAGGCAAAATGTTGTTTTGCTTCTTTAATAAGGATTTGTATCCTAAATTTGGATCATTCTGTGAGGATTCTCTTTGTCTGTATGAAGATCACAATTTGTAAGTTTGTACAAAATACAAAAAATATTTTGTTTGTACAAAAAATTTGATGCAAGGAAAAGGTGTATGAAAAATGGTTGGAATCAAATTACTCTGAGCATGGAAATGAAACGACATAAACACTTATTTCTGAGGCGTACAGTGATGATTCTCAGAAAAAAAGCACAAAGTTTAGAAGCTTATACAATTTAAGAATCTGGTGGAATTCAGGGCACAGCTGTGATGAAAAATATATACAATTGGATACACCAGTGTTTCCAGACACTGAAAGGTGCTGCCATTCCTTAGGAAGGCACAGCACGCTACCTATTGGCAGTGCCTGCAGGGAATGTGTGAAGAGGAAATCGTAGCCACAATAGCCATCACTTCAACGGAATGAAATGATTTCATATCATTCATACACTAACGATGCACTGCACTTGTGAAACTCGCCACATATTGTAGAATTGTTCATTTAGCACTATCATTGTCAAGATTGTGGTACTATTGAACATAACGATATACTCAACCTAACGAATACAATTCAACAACTGCTTACTTCTTGTCATAGATATTCAATTACTAACAAACACATAATCGCTTGATGATGCAAGAACTAAACTGTATTTATGAAACACTTCATAAAGTTAGTAGTTCCACCATTAGGAAATTAGTCTCCCAAGCTCACTGATATCGCCATCAACATTTGATATTTAAATCAGGCAGAGGCACTCACAAATATTCCTAAAGTGCTGGGAATCAGTTTCAGAACAAACGAAATGAAAATGAATGAATTCTAACCCGAATCAGACCATATTCAATATAGTTAGAAACTGGTTGGTTCTACCTGGGTTTAAAAAAAAAAACCTAACTGTGGTTAACATTGGTTTACCGATCTTTTTGAATGTGCTGTAATTATAATTTAACATGAATTGAGGATTCAGAAACCATCTTCTGATTTTATATGAGTTGTTACGATTGAGACTTATGTCTATGAATGTTCCTAATGTTACTGGTTCACTTAGTGACCAATAATGCGAAAACAATGAGTTTTTATGTTTTTTGGTACATTATACTTGCTACAGCTCTTAGCATGGCATATCCAAATATGTATCCTCATTAGTTCTTGATGATTTTATCAGTTATTTAGATAAATTTCTCTAAAGAGTAGTGACATAGGCTTTTTGGATATTTTCGAAGAGAGGATATTCTTAAGAATTTTCCTATTATAGTATGGTAACACCAAATGTCTAGAATTTTCTTTTTCAACGTTTAAATGTGCTTTCTTATCATGGCATTATTTGTGATGATCTTTGTATTCTAAGACAATCGTGTTGTCTAATTATTTAGAATTTGTCAGAGGCCAATGCTGATAAAGGTCATCATGTAAAGGGAAACCCAACATAGGTAGTACAGTACATATTTGAAGAAATCAATTTAAATAAATAAAGAGAAAATTTTTCTTTAGTAGAAATTTATTTCATTTTAATCTGTTCTGATAATGGTTAGTTGTATGGCATGAGGTTTTGGACTGGATTTATTTTGTGTGCTACCAAAATCAACAGTGGTAATGGCCCAGTTACTTATCGTAAAGACTGTGGAATGAGTTTGGTACTATTAACCCTAAAATGGATTTTCTGTGCCTCAGTGGCTCTGCCAATTTTCAAAATTCTTTTAAAACTGAGGTTTCAAAGAGATTACCAATCTCTTTGAAACTTTCATTAGTTGAGTTTTCTTTAAGTCTTATGCCAGAAAATATGTTTTGTATGTATATCAGGAATGATATTAATTTTAGAGTGATCCAGTGAAAAATGTTACATTGCTGAATTCCCAGTGCCTCAGTGGCTACCCACATTTTCATATTTGGAATAAAGGCATATGTACTCTTTATGCTTCTTAGAATGGCTTCAATTTTACTTATACATGATTGATTGTTCTCTTATTAAAGTGTTTAAATTTTGTTTTTTTTTTCCTGGACAAATTGTTAAGTTTTCAATGTTTAGTGTATGAAATTTCCTTCTAAGCTAAGTCCAAAAGCAGCATTTTTCATGCCTTTGTAAGTTACCTATTTTGCAAAACTTTCACTTTTGACAATTTTTAGGATCTCATTTTAGCTAAGTGACAGGGTTTATCCCATTAGGGAGTACTGTGTTCCTAGGAATTAGAGAGATCTTTTCCCCATCATTTCACAGCACACAACACCACCCATGGTGACGAGACAATGTGTTATGTGACTGGGCTTCCCAGTTGTATAGGTTTTGCCCATACATTCCCAGGTTCACAATGTAATTCCTGGGGTCCCAATGAAGCCATCTGCAGTGCCATAAGCCAAGGAATAGTGCCAATGAAATTTTAGAGAGGAAGAAATTATGGAAATCTGTGAACTGATGAATTTTCTTCCAAAATATGTCTTGAAATGAAAGAGCTGTACCATTCTACTACATGTGATGCTTGCTTAGCCTTTTTTGCAATTCAGTTTTCAATCATATCAGTGTTGGAGTGATCGATATTTTTACCTTGAAAGGCTTGGTTATTTATTGCTTCAACGTCAGTTTGTTTTTGTTGGTAATTTTAGTCAGTGTTATCAAGAAAAGATACTTTTTATAGTTTTCTCATAAACATGCAGATGACATCAACTTCACTCCCTATGGTTACTTTGTTGCAATTAATTTTGGTGAGTACCTGCATGGGCATGCCAATTAAAATGTTATTCCATCCTGATGAGTTGAGTATTTTGTCAGTCTTCTTTTGTCTCGCACATATTTATTTCTCAAAATTACCATTCTGCTACTAATTTTAAAAATCCAAGTAAAATTTCCAGTTTTTTAAATGTTAGCTAAATGCTGAAATATGTCCTGTTTTTTTCTTAAAGAAATCTGGGAAGCCAATGTACAACTGCTCCTGAAAAGGGCATTATGCTATTTTGTAGTCATAAATTACACTCGACACTACATTCATCACAAAATTCCATTCATATCACTTAACCAGTGAGCTTTGCCTTCGGTTAGTTTCCACACGAGTGATCAAGTAACTTGCAACCTCAATATATGTCAAAGGACATTTCTGTCTGCCCATTGATGGAGAAAATGGTTTGGCGAGTATTGATGATAGGATTGTTATATTTTCATAATAGCACAGTCTGTTTTTGTGTACTTTTATTTCAGACAGGATTGTTTTTTTTAATGGCAATATTATTTCCAGAATTGAAGATGGCAAATAAGCCAACAATTGAATCCAAATCCGATGTGAATTGCCTTCTCTAACAGCATTTTGTACTACATTCAAGGAATTATTGCACTTTTTTTATTTCCCAACACATATTTCTACTTGATCAAGGACAATATATTTAGGTAACCTGGCTGGTGAATTAATGTGGTCAGAAATGCTGAGAAGAATGCAGGATGCACATACAAAGGTATTATGGTGCTGTATATCAGATTTTCGAGAAAGTGGGGAAGACTTCTGATAAATGCAATCACAAAAGTGTCTCCTGTATGCAGGGAAAAGGCATTTTCATCAAGTATGTTGGTCCTTGAAGCAAAATATGTGTAAATATGCTTCAAAAATTACCATGTGGTAGCTATAAATAAACATGTACCAAATATATCATGGCACTGCCATGCCACTTGGGAATACTTGGATTGTAATTAGTGCCTATAGTACATCAATAAAGGAATTCGTGTACATTCCTTGTAGGTCTACTTAAATACGTTCGGTAAAGTGTAGCTGAACTAGGAAAACATAAGCCTTGAGTAATATTACTATCAAAAGTGCTGTTAGAGACTACTTATTGAAGTTGTTAGTAAAATAAAATGCAGTGCCGAGGCATTGCTCCATGAGTCTAGCAAAGTCTGGAAATCTATGCAAGGGGAAAATATGTCTGGCCATTGGTGGCGTAGAACTTTTATACAAATTGAGAGATTCAATCAATCTAGCATCTTAACTTATAAATATCATCTGCTTTAACTATTTAATCTTTTGTTTACATTTTATTAATTTATATCTGATTATTGGATTACCTATTGGAGAACAAGAGGGTATAACACAGTCTGAGTTTTTGCCAGTGTGGGCCTTTGCCCCTCTTCTAGGCATTGGACTGCCCGTTGGAATATCTCTGTGGTGGTTCAGCAAATTGTTGTACTTTGCATTTACTAATTTTGGTGCCTCGTCAGCCTATGATTCTGTTTTGCTTTGCTTGTCCAATTCATCTTTTCTATCGAGGAACTGTTGTGTGTGGCAGATCTCATGATGATCACATATGGCAAAATTGTGGCCAGCTATACTTTAACTCTTCACTCTCAGATTCTCTTTTTGTGTCTTCTTTTTTTTGATAATGAGATACTCTGCCTGCATTACACATTATTCACTGCCTCCTGACATTATGCTTCCATATATGACAATGTATTTCTGGCTGCCTATGGTAATATGAATTCTTCATGTTGTATAATTAAGTCAATTTTCATTTCTTAAATAAGACCTTACTCTTTTTGCAAGCTGTACTAGGTACTTAATAAAACTATACTTTATATGGGGAATAAAATCTTTTATAAATAAAGAAAGATAGGAAACATATTTCTCTCCTTGTGTTTTGTTTGTATTTAACTTGAAAGCCCATTCCTGTGATATATCCTAGGTATTCAAAGTATCTTAAGTATTATGAATGTCATGGCTTGTGTTCCATAATTGCAAATATAGCCTTCAGTTATGTGATCATAATTCAAGTATGGTTCTCAGGGTTCCGCGGAGCTGGAATGTAGATCTCTCCATGATTTCCGGGATTTCTTCCACGTCAGTTGTTTGTGGGACAACAGTTTTGCTGGCAGTCCTGCCAGCGTCTTCAGGTCGAAGAGTCTTCAGGTCGAAGTTCTTCGACCTGAAGATGCTGTTCGACCTGAAGATGTGAAGAAACTGTTGTCCCTCAAACAACTGACATGGAAGAAATCCCGGAAAATATGGAGAGATCTATAATTCAAGTATGTTCTTAAAGAGTCTTGTTTTACTAATTTGCTGTGTCTAGATTTTTTGATTTGTGCTTTATTACCCTCCATTGCTTTTTGGTGAAATATTTAAATGTTAAAATTTGTTTTGGCCGAGGAAACGTACATCCTGTGCCTTACTGCTGTTGGCTTCCTTGCAGTCTGTCTATTTGCACTGTCAATATATGTAATGGTGTGTGGTCTAATGTTCTTCTAAGAGCGGATGAATGACATGATAAATTATCTGGCCATGAAATGCACCAGTCCAAAATTTCCTCTTGCATCCTGTATTTGCTGTTACATATAAAAAAACTGTTGAGTATCACATTATCTTCAAATTCATTAGCAGCCGATTCACATTTTAGATAACCTGGGACAAGATATTTTGGGGCAATTTTCTCTTTACTTCATGTGTTTATATTTTTAACTCATATATTATATCATTTATGCTCACTAAATCCTGGGATTCTTACTTGCCTTTGTGTATCAATAGGTACACCTCATGAAAATACTAGCAAATCACTGCATGCCTGTTTTATGAATGGATGTAAAAAAATGGATTAAACCCTTCAAATATTGATTAAACCAAAAATGCTTTTATGGGCTTCTGTCTTTCAATTGTTAAAAGCAATGTAGGATTTTAATGTAACTTCTTATCAATTTTATCTCTAAAAAGTGATGACTATTGAGCAATGCTTAGGTGGAATAAGATCGAAAACATGTTAATACCTTACACCTTTGATGGGTCTGAACTGCTTCGGAAAAGTATGAAGTGCTATAGACCATACTTATTCCTTGAGCCATATGTGTAAAAATTTCCCTTAGCATATTTAAGTTTGTAAATGAATTATTGTTATATTGTATGTAAACTATCACATCTTGAAAACTTACATGCTAGTTCATGAAGTAGTTTAAAGGCTCATAAAGTTGCTTCCCTTATCAGTACAAGGAAATTTTATTTTTGTAGTTTTGAGTTTTGGGATGGCAAATGAATCCATTTCCTCCAGATACTCATCACAGGGAACCCTTCCTCTTCATGTTAGTGAAAGAGAATTAGGTGCATCTCTTTCAACACGCTGCTATTGGCTTGTTGTTACCATGTTTATTGGTACCCCTGGATTGTTGTTACCATACTCATCCCATTCCCTGGTTGCATGGTAATCTCAGGAGCACTAGTCCCTTGCCGGCATCCCCTGATACCTCCCCTACCCTGCCAGTGGGGCCATCGCCATCTGCGGCCATGGGCCCACCTCTCAGGACAAGGACCATTCGACTGGAGCGAGGGCCAGACGGTCTTGGGTTCAGCATTGTGGGAGGCCACGGTAGCCCCCATGGAGACCTGCCCATCTACGTGAAGACTGTGTTTGACCGCGGTTCGGCCTCCAAAGGCTCGGGGCTGCTTTCCGAAGGGAATCGTCTGCAGCGAGGAGACCAGATCCTTACCGTCGATGGTGTGAGCCTCGATGGTCGGACTCATCAGGAGGCAGTGTCACTCCTGAAAGGCACTCGGAAGAGGGGATCAGTTACTCTGACAATTGCACGATGATAATCCCCCATTGCTGCCATGCAAATACGTTCCTGCATACACGTACTCCCATATGTGTGTGCCTCCCGATCGGACAACTCTTGTTGTGTTGGTATGTCTGTGTGTGTGTGTGTGTGTGCACCAGCATGTGCCCAGGGCACTGGCAATGCAATCAATTAATGCACACTCCTTGAGCCTTTGCATCAGTGCTACAATGCACCCTAAGTTTTAGCCCCTCGGTCACTTGCCTGGTGATTAACAGGGACTCGAAAGCAGGCAATTCCAAACAGTTGACTCATTACCTGTGCAAACTATGTCTGCTGAGCCCTTAAGCAATGAACTATCATCCTTAAGACAGGTGTGGAGTTCATCGGAGAAAAAGTGTGCTCTTTCTGAGTTCACCATTTGGCCTACTACTATTTCTTAAAGGCTGCTCTACGTTTGTGGGTGTGTTCACATGGAATGAGTTCTTCTTCATCCACTGTGTGTGCTCATGAGTGAGCCAGACTGATTTCGTCACACATTTTTTTACTTGTGGCACTCCTGCTGGTGGTGATTTGGAAATCTCTCTCTCATAGAGCAGGTGAGATGTATTAGACCAAATAATAGCCTAATGGGACATTCAATGAGAGACAGTGATTGCCTGAGGATTTTCTATGCTCAAGAATAGGCTGCTTGTTGAAATAAAGGCATGAGGTGAATGACTCCAACAAGGAGAGATGCCTCCTCCCACAGTGTATGATGTGCCATTATCTCTTAAATGTTTCTAGTGCTTTGCTTCTGTTGGTACCAGATCACCTTTGTGATTGGGATTCTAACTAAAATAAACCTGCCATTAAGCCAGTGTGAGCTGAGGGCCTTTAGCCCTCGTAACTATTTTAATAGCATAGGGTGAAAATCCTCAGGAGTGGGGATTTTGTTCTCAATGAAGGTGATAGAAAGATGAGGACCTTGCCCTCTTTTTGGGTCATTAGAGAGAGATGATGCAAATCCAGAATTCAGTGATGTGATACCTTTATTCTGTTGAGTGAGTATGGAAGAGTCCTAAAGTTATAGTCGAATACATATAATAGTGGATATGAGTTAATTTTTCTCCATTTCATTATTTTACTGAGTAAATTTACATGCTTAGAAAGACAGGTTTATTTCTGTTTCCAATGCCACACTTTTAAGTGCTGTAGGGAATACAGTGGCCACTTAGTGACCAGTATGCTGCTAAACATAAGGCTTTGAGGGCCTTATGAAAGCTATTTTTTGAAAGTGTTGAATATTGTTGCCCTCTCTCACGTGTTGGCATTATTTAGCATTTGCTTGTAATGGCAATCAAAGAAAATCCTTTCTCAAGAATATTCACCACATGCATATGCTGAAAACTTTTCAAGTGTAGGAAGTGCTTTTTAGTTTGATTATGACATTGTGTGTTGCATTTTAAGTACTCATTAGAATTCTCTTTACAATATCATGAGATTCTGGAGGAAAGCAGAGTTTGCCAATCACATATCAAAATACTCCAATAATGCATTGCGCATGGTAAAGTTTTTATAATCAGTGGACATGAGTAATGCACCGGCCACTGGAGTATAGTGTGGACTCGGACATCTCCTCCTCCAGCGTCTTTAAGTTGTACTTGTGAATTTCCTAATCGGGTGTGCACTGCGTACTCAACTGAAAGCCTTCACCTGATGATGTAAGTCTATGTGATAAGTCACTAACTGCATCTTATGTATGTGGGCCCATTGCGATATTTCTGATGCAAAAAAATAAGACTTACACCACTGACCCAATCATTTTTATTGATGAGTAACTAAGTGAAGGAGAATCTCTTTGATCCATTATGACTGTTATGGTAATTTCTCTCAGCTGACATTCCCAATGGATTATTTCTTATCGAGTTATAGAATACACAAAATCTGTTAAGTTTGTCCTATCAATGCTTAACACTTGTATGAATCTGTTAACCTAACTACATACATACAAGAGGAGACACAATTACACTGAGAAGTACGTACACGAGTACACAGTTATGCTAATGGAAGAATGTAGACACACACTGAAATATATTATATGTGCCATTGAGTATAAATATCATGTTTTATTTTGTTTCAGTCGAATAAATGTCCATGCAAGATACCTTTTTGTTATTTGTTATAATTTTAAATACTGGTTTAAAGTGTCTGATTTGGAATTTCTTTTGTCTATTTTTGTATCATGAAGGTCACTGATAGATCTCCTGAACTAATCATCAGAAAAATCATTAAGTTTTTGGTGCTTTATTTAAACCCCATATATATATTTTTGTTACCTTTAATTATTCCTGTACGAAGGCAAACTTGCTAATATCACCAAGTGCTCTCATTTTGCTGCAACTGCCTACACATGACCAATACAAATAAGCTTTGAAATTGTCAGTAAAGTCCATGAACTATTTCCTTCACCTATTTCTATGGAATGGGAATAAAGCTAATCATCAAAATAATTCGTTAAAAATTCTATGTTTTTTAGCTTTTGAAATTTATTCCAAATGTTTTCCCCCCTTTATTGACAGCTGGAATGATTTTATTTTTATTTTTGGAAAGCCAAATTTTATTTTCTGTTCCAACTAATTATCCCCAATAAGGGCTGCCAACTCTCCACACCTCTGGAAATGAGGGCAATATAATCTCTATACTGAAGTGAGAGGTCGCCCATCCTTAAAATATGATCCATGAATCTCCTTACTGCTATATCATATTTTATTGTTGAGTTAATGGTGTCTAAGTAGAGGTGGACTTTGGTATGAAGGTGTTCTGACTGCTAAATTTACATCACACCATTCAATCTAAGGCCTTGATCATACAAGGAGCACAAAGTCCAGTTTTAAGATTGGAAAATTTGATTGTTGGGTTGTTGAGTGAGATGGTCTCCATTCAGGCATTCAGTGTCAATTTAATCATTATATGAGGTTTCAAAGTCCTTTAGGATGTGTCAAGTAAAATGAGAAGGGTTGGCAGCCTTAATTCTGATCAGGGCGTGTGGTCTAACAATTGACACTCGTGGATCATGAAGTCTCCTTTGGCTATGTAATTTGATTGATTTATTCTGTGAAACATGTGGAAAACTCATTGCACTGTTAAATGACAAGAAAATAGAAACCTCTGCAAAGAGTCCAACATGTATAACTTCCAAAGGTCAAGTGAACCAATTGTAGAAGTGGTACATGTAATATTTGTAGGTGAATGCTCTTTTTGTTTCTTTTACCTATGGGCACGAGTACTTCAAGACATAAGTGATTTATTTGTTTACTGCAAACCAACTGAACTAGTATTGAAATTCCTACATTTTAGTAAAAGCCCAAACACAAAACCTATACTCCAAAAAACATTGATGAACAATCAGAGAAATCTATCACATAACCTTATTTCATTGATTGCCCACTCGAAGATGCTAATAAGGAAGTGGACCAGCTGTTTGTGGCATTGAGTTGTCCAATTATGTCAAATTAATGGGGATCCCTAACTATCCCATAATGTTGGTGCCTATATAGTGATAAAGGCTTTTTGTGTATTCAAATGTTTTCTACTATTTTAGATAATTATAAAATAATGCATCAATAATTTCTATGATCACTTCATTTTATTAAATGCCTTTTATCTGTAAAAGACATAATCAGTTGTGACAGCATTGATATAATTTTACCTAAACACTTATTTTAAGCCAGAATGGCCCAAGGCAATGTCCACCAATAACCATTGTGTTGGCAAATTAATTATATGAATGCCTATACATGCTTACTCAGAATTGCTCTGAAATTGAATACTATAATGTAAAGAGAGAACAAATTCTTAGGTCTCCCTCTGTAGGAGAATGTTGTAAGTTGTTGTGGACCTCCCTTGAATCTATTTGCTCAAGGGACATATTTTTCTAGTAGATGGTAAATAATTCTATTTATTGTGAATATTGTTTGCTAAATATTTCAATTTCAAGAACTAATCAACAATAGTATGCCAGGGCTTTCTATTTTAATAAGTAAATAATCATTTGATGGCTAAAAACTGTAGATTAAATGACTTATCTTGAGAATTGAAGAGTAAGCCTGGCTTTTAGCAAACATAGTTTATACTTTAAAAAAATCTCTTCTATAAATTTACATCCTCTAAGGGTATAAGAAAGTGCATAATATAAACAGATCTTTCTGACTTTGTATGATTCACTGAGTTTTCTGCTTTACTAATGTCTGATGAACGCATATAATTTTGGTATTCCCATGGATTGAGGAGAGGATCCCCCCTTTGGCTCCGCTTATTTCATCTCACCCCCATCCCTCTGTCCTTGCCTCACATCCAAGCGATCCCTCCCCCCTCTCCCTCCCCTTGGATTTCACCTCTTCCATGGACCATGTGTGGAAGTTCACTTCCTAGCAGCGGCATAACAATCGCTATCATTCATCAGTTTCCCTCAACATTTTGATCCTCTTAAATAAATTCTCATTAATGGCTGGAATTTATAATTATGCATATCTGTCTTTTCCTGATTAATTTCTGATTTCTGTCAGTATTAAATGATACATGAAATATTCATCTGAAGGGATTTTGATATTTTCCATGTCCTGTAAAGTGCTATATCGTTTTCTTGTGTTCAATTTTCCATGTCCTGTAAAGTGCTATATCGTTTTCTTGTGTTCAAGTGTTCCTTTCAATGTAACTTCATTGTTTTCTCAAATGTATTTTAAGTCACAAAATTACACTGTGAGTTTTAATTATTGTTTCATGATGGATTTATTTGCCTTTTTCATGTGTGTGCTAAATAATTTATATTAGATTAGGAAAACCTCAACAATTATAAACAATTTTTTAGTTGAAAAACCTTGAAAATATATTCCATCATTATATATAATGGTTCATTTAAAATGCTATTTCATTACTGAGATTCTTATTTGAATGAAATCATTGTAACAGCAAATTACTACCTACTTATTTTCTCTATTACAATGGCTGTGTTAAAAACTAATAGAATTCTATCTATGCACCGTTGTTCAATTGTTCTACAGTTATATTAAAACTGGATTCTGTATTGTTATGAAGAGATAAAGTACTCTTACAATTCTATTATTTGTTTTTCAATGTTATTAATTCACATTTCAAAGCTGAAATCGATTCATAGTAGAAGAAGAAAGAGTGAATTAAGAATAATGTAATTCTTCTCGTGTTCTCTAAAAAGAAAGCTTGCTAGCATCTGAGGAATGGAGTCTTTTGTGAAATAGGATGTTATACCTCAATGGATGGCACATTTCTCCAGGAAAGTTTACCTCCTAGGTTTTTCTCGTAGTTTGTACAGTAGAACTCTACTGTATGGCTCCAGTGCTCCTTTCTCCTGTGGAGTGGTGTGTCTGTCATTGAGCTGAGAAAGGTTCCTCTGAAGTATGTTCAATGGTGTCTGGAGTCATCTACTTCCTTGACATTTATAGTCAATTATAGTGTTGCTGACATTATATCCATCATATTTTTCAGTTCTCATAATTACCAGACATTGATGTTGGTTGAATACAATTGGTTATACACTGTGTCTCAGGTCTTGGGACTACCCAGTGTGTGACCTTCATGTAGTCACCCCCAAGTGCATAGAAGTGTAAAATTACAGAGAGAAAAAGGTCAAGCAGTGGAACTAGGATTCAAACACGAGAGCCCTCGACATAATGCCAGTCGGTGGAGCCATTGAAGCTACTCAGGCACCCTCCTGCCCCATCTTCCATTGTGGGCTTCAAAGGGACGAGGTGTTCAAGACTGCCAGACACGCATTGCTGCGATGCAGTCTAAAGGGAGAACTGACATGAGCGCTGTAGTCCACAAGGTTAAGGCCAAACTTGGAACACATAATGAGGACTTTAATATTAGGTGATATTTCTGGGGTTTGCATTGTGTGACTGATTGTGCTAAATCATTTATTAATGAGATGAGGTTGATAGTTTCTCCTCTCTTGCACAACGATCCAACTTTAGGGGTCTCTCTTGGTGGAGGAACCCTTTAAGAGCTGAGGAATTGTTTCTCTGATCTGTTGGCACATGTATTCCCTTATTCCCTACAACATCTAGTGAGGTGAGCAAGATCCATCTTAACACAATCAATTGTGCTCTCCAGCTCCAGTACCTTTGTTGAGGCCAAATCAGGTATAATTATCAATTCTAACCTGTCACATCACAGGATGCTAAACATCAAACATTAGTGAGGTTATAATGATGTTAATTTGTTTCTTAATAGGTATTTTCTTGGAGATCTCAGGAAAATTTATGCAAAGTGCAAATGTGAGTATTGTGCTAATGAATATACATATATATGTACATATTTATGTATATTCATGATTGTGCTTGTCGAGAGGCTGGCAGAAATGAAAAAGTGCACATTATGGGAAATATGCATTATTTTGCATGGCTTCACCATCCCAAAGTTATTGAATAACTTTCAGTGGAAGAATAGCAGCTCCTACATTCATGAACATTTTCTATAAACCAGTTTACTATCATGGGGATTGCATTTTCCAAAATTTGTACTCCTGCTCCATGACAAACGTTAATGGTTTGGAGCTACATGAAAATACTTACCATTGCACTAACCCACAAAACACACTAGCCCCAAAAGGGGCCTTTTGGGTGACTTAGGCAGGCACTAGTGCCTTTTTACCTTTCATGTGCCTTATTGGATTTGCATATAAGGCGCCTCGCTTATGGCAAAAAACAATGCGATGTCTGGATTCATCGAAATTTCGAAATTCATTAAAAAGGAAGTTCTGACTCTCTTTCAAGCATTTCTCGAATTTTTTCTACCTATTCTATGAATTTTAAGATTCCTCTTAAATGGGTAATTTCAGTGCTTGTATATTATATATATATATATATATATATATATATATATATATATATATATATATATATATATATATATATATATATATATATATATATATATATATATATATATATATATATATATATATATATATATATATATATATATATATATATATATATATATATATATATATATATATATATATATATATATATATATATATATAAAGCTTCGTCACAGGGTGACACTAAACATAAAACATATAAAATGGAAACTCACGAGTTTAAAATTTTCGGTGGGTCGCCCGCACCTTCATCAGTGATAGAATGAGGATTGAGGAGGAAGAACCATATAGGAGGGGCGGTGAGGGGAAGGAGCAGGTAGGAAGGGTGGGGAAGGGTGGGGAGGGAAGGAGCCAAAGACCTATTCGGGAGAAAGAAACAATGTAGCGAAAAGGGGGGAAAAATTAATTAATGGGAACGGTTGAGGCCAGGTGGACAGAGGGCGTTAAAA
The DNA here is from genome assembly GCA_963169105.1 of Ceriagrion tenellum. Taxonomy (NCBI): domain Eukaryota; kingdom Metazoa; phylum Arthropoda; class Insecta; order Odonata; family Coenagrionidae; genus Ceriagrion; species Ceriagrion tenellum. The sequence continues at coordinate 166,242,199 of OY720636.1, forward strand.
TATCGGATGCAACATTGTTCTAAAGTCTTCAGACTAATTATAGTGGCTGTGGGCGGGAGGGAGGCCAGAATGGCTACATTGTAGCAGTCATCAAATCTTACATTGTGGGAGGCAGCATGTGTGGGGACAGAGAAAGAGAAGTTGGTTGAAGAGGGATTGCAAGAAGCACGGTGATTATTAATTCTGATATTGAGGGGGGTACTACAGAGCCCAATGTAAAAAGCTGTACATAATTTACAAATAAGGATATATACTATATTAGTTGTGGCACAGGAAGGGGAGGTAACAGAAGGAAGATAACGATTAACGAATTTTTTGGGTAATCGGTCTGTAATTAGAATTAAACAAGTTTTGCACCTTGGCCGGTTACAACGGGTGGCTGGAGCTTTGGAAATATTAAAAGATTTATGGAGGGGGTTAGTGGCTCTAAATATAGCAGACAAGTTCGGGGGACGTTTGTATACAACAGAGGGACATTTAGGGAATAAATTAGTAGTGGCAGGATTGCTAGAAAGTATTGGGAATAATTCTTTGAGGAGATGTTTTAAGGACTGTACGCCTGGGAAGAAAGTGGTGCAAATAGAAATATTGTTGTACTTAGGACAAGAAGTGGATTTAGGTTGGTACGGTTTTCTAAGTATTTTTTTATTTAAAAGGGATTCAGGGTAGCCCCTGCGAAGAAGAGACTGGTGTAGCTTGGAAAGAAAGCAATCAAGGGACTCCGGGTTGTTACAAATTCGATGACCTCTGATAGAAAGTGAGTATGGGAGGGAACGTTTGGTATGTGCGGGATGACAACTGCTGAAGTGAAGGTATTGCTGTTTATTAGTGGGCTTTATATGAACAGAAGTACTGAATTTACGGTTGGATAAAGCTACGTCGACATCTAGAAAGGTTATATGGGTGGAAGATATAGTAGAGGTAAATGATACAGAAGAGGAGTCATTGAGAGAGGAAATGAAGGAGTTTAGGGAGTCGATGTCATGTGTCCAAAGTAGAAAAATGTCATCTATGTAACGGAGCCACAGAAGGGGTTTAAAAGGGGCTTGGGAGAGGTAATTCTCTTCCAGAAGACCTAGAAAAAGATTGGCATAAGAAGGGCTAAAGAAGGGCCCCATCCTCTCTGACAACCTCACCACCTCCAAAATTCCCCCCCCCCCCCCGCTGTCCTTCTCTCACTTTTAGACGCCCCCCCAACCTCTCCACCGTCTTTAAAATTACTAAACCTCTGTGTAAATCAATCTCTAGCACCTCTAAATCCCTTCCGACGCCTTGCAATCGCCCGCGTTGCAAAACTTGCGGCATCCTTCTCACCCAGCCTCTGCCTGATAAATTCCTTGCTGTTCATCTTCCTTCCGTCCCCTCACTCTCTTGCGTTTCCCATTATGTTGTTTATATCCTCCTTTGTCAAGTATGCCCTAGCTCTTACATTGGTTTGACCACGACTCCGCTTAACATCCGCATGAATGGCCACCGCTCTAGTTGCAATGAACCACCTTCCATTTCTGTTTCCGTCCCCGTCGCCACCCACGTTTCTTCCCACAACTCCACCTTTAATAGTATTTTTAAGGTTGGTATTCTCGCTTCCCTTCCCCCTTCCTCCTCCCCACTCCAACTCAAAGATCTTGAGTCCTCTTGTATTTATTATTTCCATGCTTTCTCTCCTCCAGGACTCAATAAATCCCACTAACTTTTTCTATCACCTCTGCTCTTACTACTTCTTCCTTTCAAATTTCTTCCCGCCCCCACCTTCCCTCTCCCTCCCCCTCCTCCCCTGTCCCTCCCCTCCCATCCTTCCTTCCACCTCAGTCCTCCCTTCCTCCTCAGTCTTCTATGTTCTTGCGAACAAGGTGTTAGTGGCACCGAAATATCAAGAAAATCTGTGTTCATTTTTTTGTGTTGCCTTCCTGTGGGAAACAGTTTACATGTATATATATATATATATATATATATATATATATATATATATATATATATATATATATATATACATGCGAAGATTCCACGAACGTGGCAAACAATATAAATCTTCGTCACAGGGTGACACTAAACATAAAACATAAAAAAGCAAACTCACGAGTTTAAATTTTCGGTGGGTCGCCCGCACCTTCGTCAGTGATAGAAACATTCTATCACTGACGAAGGTGCGGGCGACCCACCGAAAATTTAAACTCGTGAGTTTGCTTTTTTATGTTTTATGTTTAGTGTCACCCTGTGACGAAGATTATATATATATATATATATATATATATATATATATATATATATATATATATATATATATATATATATATATATACACACACACGATGTGGATAGGATGGAGGAGATAGACACACAAAAAAAGTGAAGCAGGAGTGAGGGAATTGAGAAATTGAGGATCTGACACACGATTTAAAAGTTGGTTGCAGAATACCTCGATTGGGTGATTATTGGCCAAAGGTTTAGGTTCACAGTTGGATTTAGGACGAAATTTGTTGATGGCGGGGTTTAAATTTGAAGTGTGGCCGTCGTTTTGTTTCCAAAAGTGCCGCCATTTGAGGTTTCTGCAGAAACTGGTGACATCCGAGAGTAATTGTATATGATTGACTTTTTTTGTGTGTCTATCTCCTCCATCCTATCCACATCGTGTGTTCATCGCCGCATGGCTGACTCCAATCCATCAACGTATTTATATATATATATATATATATATATATATATATATATATATATATATAGAGAGTCCCCTATCATTATAGAAAGAAAGAAAGTGGATAGGAACACACAAAATTTACAAAGACAATGGTGGTGTGAAGATGAAATGATGGCCGATTCCAAGCAGAAAAAAATCGACTGGACCGGGAATCGAACCACGGGCTTTTGGATGTCGCGTCCACTGCTCAGACCGCCGAGCTACCCAGTCTACTAAGAAGACATTGGAATCGGCGGGGGGTTTATAGGAACAGACACTCCCCAAGATAAACGAATTTTCGAATTTTTTCTGCTTGGAATCGGCCATCATTTCATCTTCACACCACCATTGTCTTTGTAAATTTTATGTGTTCCTATCCACTTTCTTTCTACCTTTTTGTATGAACATTTATGTGTGTATATATATATATATATATATATATATATATATATATATATATATATATATATATATATATATATATATATATATATATATATATATATATATATATATATATTACAGAAAAAGGAAATAAATTTAGAAATATAAGCTAGCAACAAGGCGTTGAGGTTGGGGATGGATAGATAGGTATATCAGTGGACACTCACAGAAAGGCGATCCATGGCGACACCGGTGTCCACTGCTCTCGGAAGCTTTCGGGTGAGAACCCTTCCTCAGCGGGAGAAAATCACAACTGAAGAGTGTCACACTGGAGTTGAGGGTAGAGGGTCTGCTTAGGAGGGTGGTTGGTTTTTGAGGGAAGTGATTGGTTGGAAGGAAGTGAGGGAGGGAGGAATAAGGGGAGGGGATACGGAGAAAGCTAGCGGAGGTTAAGCCCGGGAGCACACATACATCTTAGGACTGAAATATCTGATTGTTCCCAATGGCGGAGCTCCATGATAGATGTGTCAGGTGGGAGGGCGCGAATGATTTTTACTTGGAAGCAGTCGTTGAAGGGGAGGTTATGAGAATTGGCGTGCTCCGCTACAGGCAGCTTCAATTGTTGTGTCACGCTGCTCCTGTGGTTATTGATTCGTACATTGAGAGATGTGCTTGTGAGGCCAACGTAGAAGGCCTGGCAGTGCTTACAGGTGAGGAGGTAAATTACATTACTCGAGGAACAGGTTCCCCGAGTAAGTATCTGATACGTTATATTTGTGACAGGGGTCGTGAAAGTTCGGGAGAAAGGGTTGAGTGGGCAGGTGAGACAACGGGGCTTGCTGCAAGGATTTGATCCAACGAGAGGGGGATCGGCCACACTATCAAGTGAGGTTTGTCGGATCTCGCGGATCCAGAGACTATTTTGGAGATTGGGAGGGCGACGAAAGGAGAGCACGGGAGGTCTTCGAATAAAAGAAGTAGAGGGGGAAGAGGCGAGAATTGAGTGTGCTGACTTGAGAAGGTTTTTCAGTGCAGCATCTAGACCCGGATGAAAGGAGGTTACAAAGATTTGTTCATCAGGATAAAGATGATCGTCCGGTTGAGGCGTGGAAGGCGGTCTCCTTGAGGGCTCAACCGCCCTGATGAACTGCTCCCTCACCAGGTGGAGGGGATATCCCCGGCTCACGAACGCTATTTCCAGGTCTTTCAAATAACGAAATAAATTAAAATCGTCGGAGCAAATACGTCGGCCTCGACGAGCCAGAGAAAATGGGAGGGAGCGTTTGCAGTGATCGGGATGACAGCTATCCCAATGCAAGTACTGCTGCAGGTTGGAGGGTTTCTTGTGAACGGATGTGCCAATTTTGTTATTCTTTAAGTGAATATCTACATCGAGAAAAGTGATTGAAGAAGTTGAAGAGTGATGAGTGAAAGAAAGGAATGGATGTGAATTAATTTTTTTAATAAAATGATTAAGTGTTGTGCTCCCGTGGGTCCAAATTATAAAAATATCGTCTATATAACGAAGCCAGACGAGTGGCTGAAGTGGGGAAGAAGATAATAGATTTTCTTCCCACCGCCCGAGGAAGCAGGAGGCGTAAGAGGGTGCCATTCTCGTGCCCATAGCGGTGCCTTTAACTTGAAGAAAATGACGCCCGCCAAAAACGAAATTGTTCTTGGTGAGCACCATCCTCATCAGTTTCAAAAGGAAGGGGGTAGAGGGGCGTGAGCCAATGGGTCTTCCGTTGAAAAGTTCCTTTGCAGCAGCCAGACCTTCTATGTGGGGAATATTTGTGTAAAGGGAGCACACGTCAACTGTTAGGAGAATAGCGCCAGGTGGAAGTGAAGAGGGGAGGGATTTAAGGCGGCTCAGAAAATGCTGGGTGTCCTGAATAAATGACGGTAGGCGCCGGACAAATGGTTGGAGGTGTGAATCAAGGAGAGCAGAGATTCTCTCATACACACAATGGAAAACTTCGCCAAATGGCCACAAACACAATTAAAGAGGAAACTTACAGGGGGTAAAAAGACGAAAGTAAAGAGAGAGTCTTACTTAGAGACGTTTCGGGTGTTATCCCTTCTTCAGTCACTCAGAGAATGCACTGCTCCAATGAGGGTAGGAGAGGGGAGGTTTAGAGAGGGGGGACTGGGGAGATTAATAGTGCTGGGCCTGGCTGATGGGGCTGGGGGAAGGCTGATACAAAGTTATGATGATAGGGGACTGGGAAGAGCCAAGAGCTGGGAAGGCGCGGGGAGGGGGGGTTAGAAGCAACAAAGTAACAGAATGATCAGGGAGGTGAATGATCCAAGGCCTGGCTGACTGAACAGAGGGAAAGTTGCAACAAAATAATGAAAGGGGACTGGGAGGTGACTAACATGGAAGGGACGGGAGTAGCAACAATGTAATGGAGGGGCGGTGACAGGTAAGGGGAGGTAAAGACAGGCTAGCTCAGTTGAGGGGAAGTGAGTGGTGGAAGTTGGGAATGTGGGGGGGGGCAGGGGCAATAAACAGAGAGGAGTAGAGAGCTAATGGAGAATATTGAGTCCAGGGTGGGAAAAAGCTTTGCAGAACCAGATTATTGCCATCTCAGTAGTTCTAAGTTCTGTATTGGAAGCATCAGCGGGGAGGGCGTGGAGGATGGTGAGGTGGAAACAGGAGTCGAAGTGAAGATTGTGAGTAGTGGCATGTTTGGCAACAGGAAAGTTGGGAGGAGAGGATCTATGGCCGTTCATACGGATGGATAAGGGATTGCTAGTTTCCCCGACGTAAAAAGAGGGGCATAATTTGCATTGCAGGAGATAAACTACATTGAAAGAGGTGCAGCTGCCATGGCAAGAGATAGGAAATGGGGTCGGGTTGTTAGGGCTTTGGAAAGTAGAGAGGCTGCGTATTAGGGGGCAGGTTTTGCAGCGAGGTCTATGGCAGGGAAAGGTACCAGGGACTTGAGGAGGAGAAATGGTGGGAGGGGATTGGCGGGGGCGTAGAATTTTGCGCAGGTTGGCTTGTCTTTTGAAGGTGAGGGTAGGACTTTTGGGAATTAAATCTGCGGTGAGTGGGCTGTCTCGCAATATAGGGAACAGTGATTTGAGGGTGAGGTTAACTCGATGAAGCCCCGGAAAGAATTTGGTGCAAAGGTTTAAAGGCGATTCGGAGGTGGGTCTGGGACGAGGAGTATAAGGTGTGGTGGAGGGTAGGATGTGACTATCAAGGAGAGGGGAAGGGTAGCCGCGTTTAAGGAGAGCATTTTTTAAATTTTGAAGGTGGTGGTCGAGAGAGTTTTTGGAGTTGCAGATTCGATGCGCACGAACAGATAGAGAGAATGGAATGGATCGTTTCGTATGGTAAGGGTGGCAGCTGCTAAAATGGAGAATGTAAGGTGGGTGGAGGAGATGGTGGAGGTGAATGAGACAGAAGACGAGGAATTGAGGTCAGAAAGGAAGGTGGACAACGATTGAGGATAAATTTATCGACGACATCTTCCTCGTCTGGACACACGGTCCTCAATTTTTGGTCCTCAACAGGTAACAATGACAAAGAATAATTGACCTTTTTCATTATCTCTTGTAAAAACTAGTTGTATACTGCCATTGGGGTATTTATCTGAAGAGCCAATAGAGTCGCGAAATAAACACATTAGAAAATTTCGCGAGCATTTCTCCAGAAAAACATCCAGAGTGGCCACCTATCAGGACTTATTTCAGAGACTCCTCCTTACATAGGATCCTCTAATTTCCAGTTGCACTTAAGGTCTTCCTAAGTAATCCACAGGCTTGCCAAATGTAGTGAAAGAGCTACTCTAATTGAGTGGAATAGAAAAAGACTTGATTAATTCAGGGAGTGATGATAGCAAATATTCAGACAGTGAATATTAGAAATATAAGCAAAAATGAATTTTGTAGGGCATACTTTGTTACATTTTAACAAAAAGTAAACTTACGTTGTCATGATGTAAACGGGTATAGCAAATAATTTCCCTCCACAGTATTTCTCCCTGGCACTGAATGAAAATAAACACTGAAAAACACCAAATCCACAAAATAATTATGCATCGGGATCGTAACCCCCCAGACTACACGAAAACGTTACGCGGTGCCATAAAACGACCCTTCGCCGTACGCCCAATGCCGTGCAGAGGCGGGGGAGTTGCAGCCGTGGGACACCAGCTGTGGGTTGGTGGCCTCGAAGAGACAATAATCCTGTGTGGCTTGCATGCTGTCTCCGTTAAAAGTGTACGAATTCGTCAGTAGGCGATGTCAAGTTGATAAGAAGAGAAACGCCCGCGGTGCACCCGAAGAAAGCAGTCTTTCAGTACCTCCTAGACTTCTACCCCATGTGATAAAATGGATAATTTTTTCCGCGATTTCTCCAAAATAAAATACATGGAGACTCTTTTCAATGTTTGAATCTCGAAAATCTCCCTAGCGGAGTGGATGCGGCTTCAATCCATTCCACACACTTGCCGCGCCACCTTACTCCCCGCCCGTTGCAGGCGGGTTGGACCAGACTCGACCGCGCGGTCGAACACTGAAGTGAAATTCGGCGTCGCCAACGGTCGCAGAATAACTCATCGGATTCGCACATTGGAAGCTTGGTAGAGTTTCCCCATAGAAGATAATTCGTGATGCTCGGCGATGCAATCAACTATTCCTCTACATATATTAAAAAAATGAGGGTCCACCATTTTGTTTAATATCTTTGGTAAAGAAAGACAAAAATTCAAGTAGACTACATTAAAACAAAGATAAAAACTTTTCCATCTAATTACATCACTTTTTATTCCGATTCTTTACCCATCAATGTTTTGAAAGGGCTTGATTTTGAAGATTTCGTGAGAAAATTGAGTGAAGACCATTTTTTGCGAAATTTGTGCAACTTTGACCTCATGCAAATTGTTAATTGTTGAGTATTAAAAAAATACCTTGCGTCATTGCATGCACAGATCTTTTGAAAATATTGATGCAAAGTTTCAGCTTCCTGGCTTGAAAAAATCACTTTTTGAATTTTGGCCAGCTTTTTTCCATTTCAGCCCACTGTGCGTCGGTTGGAAACTTCGCAAACTCTAGAGGTATGTTGATCACTGATATTCACAACACCAATTTCGAGAGACGCTGAACACTCTACCATTGTTTTTTCCCAGCGTTCAGGGTACGAAGCGTGAAAAAACTCGTCGCTAGCCCTTACCGAGGCTTTCAACATCGTCGGTGGAATCAGACGGTCCCACCGACAACTATCGTTTGAGTGAACGACAGGTGTCGATCAAAGGCGTCTCCGGAATCGCTCCGACCGACCGATGTCACACGGGGCGGGTAGGTCTCGGTGGCAGATACAGAATCCCGCTTCAGGTCCTGATGGTATACCAGCATTATTACTCAAAAAATGTTGCAATTCATTGGTATTTCCCTTAACAATTATATTTAACAATTCCTTGGATGCTGGCTACTTCCCAGAAAAGTGGAAGTCATGTTACGTTAGGCCAATTGTTGACGGCATATTACGCATACAGGTATTAGCTGCCGGAGTAACGAAAGGACTGCGACAATATCTCCAAAGAAACAACTTTACTCCATTCACACATAACATGACAGTCACTTATAATGCACAACTTAAAAAAAACCCTCGTCGTCCCGAACTGCACTCTCCCTCTCGGTTGAACGCCTAGAACCTTATTGCTCACCGCTCGGAGACAGACTGCCACTCAGCACCGCTTTGACCAGTCGGGCTCACTACCCCGTCCTCTTGCGGGGGAAAAAGACTCTTGACAAAAGACATGCGTGGGAGCAACTCAAAACAGTCTTTAGTTCAACATAACGCCGCATCGTTGAGTGATAGCGCAACGAAATAAACAGCTTTACACAAAATAAGACATGGTTCTGTGATAGAATACAATACAAAATATAACAAATGCAATCAATAGCAAAAAAGTACATTACATTTGAAAGATTAAAAAGAGAAAAATTGCTGTTGAATGCCGCCCGCCAAGAACGACTTTTAGGAATCGGCTCCCTCCTTCACAGCTGCATAAGCGGATGTGACTGACCCATCATCCACTGGTAGCGGGATGATCTTCGCCAAAGGTCACTGAAGTTCGGATCCAGCTGTCTCTGACCCTGGGTAGCCCATCGTTACTGAAGTGCAGATGAGTAACTCTTCCCAGTGGCCAGTTGGTTGGAGGAAGCAGATCGTCTTTCAACAGCACAAGTTCATCGATTTGAACGAAATGATTTGACTTCAACCATTTCCTTCTCTGTTGCATATGATGCAGTACCCCTTTAGTCCACCTGTGCCAGAAATGATTACGCATTGGAAAAATCGTTTTCCAACGAGAAGAACATGTTTGAGAAAAATCCATGTTTAAATATGGCTCAGGAAGAGTAATCATCGAAGAACCTATTTAAAAAAGTGAAAGCAGCCATGTCCTTGGCATTGCTACTAATAGGACACAGTGGTCTCGAGTTGAGACCTGCCTCTATTTGTGCACTCAGGGTGGCAAGCTCCTCAAAAGTTAATGTTGTGTCCCCAATAATACGCTTAAAATGAAACTTGAAGCTTTTTACACTCGCTTCCCATAACCCACCAAAGTGAGGAGCCCTTGGTGGGATGAATAACAATTTAGTACAATCTTTAGCTATTTCATTCGCGAACTCAGTGCAGAGTGTGGATGTGACATCGAACAAGCGTCGCAATTCTGCATCAGCCCTATGAAACTGCATCCCATTATCACTGTATATTACACTGCAATGGCCACGTCGAGCTGCAAAACGACGATACGCCGCTTAGAACAACGCAGTTGTGTACTCTGATACAACTTATATGTGCACGGCTTTGACAACTATACAAATGAATATCACTACATATCCTTTATAACTCCTATGTCCGCGACCCTTTGTTGTGCGTACAGCTATTGGTCCTGTATAGTAATCTACCCCTGTATGACTAAAGGATCTCACAAGGTTAACTCGGAAGTCAGGAAGGGGTGCCATCTGCTGCTGGAACGGTTTTGAAGAGAATCTTGCGCACCGGACACATCGACGTGATACCTGATGGGCTATTGGTTTCCCCCTAATAATCCAGCTCTGATGATACATATGGCTAAGCTTTATTTGAGGGCCACCATGAAGCGTAATCAAATGCGATTCTTCCACTAACAGTCGAGATATAAAACTGTCGTTAGGAAGTAAGATGGGATGTCTCTCATTTTCGTCAAGGAACTGAGAATTTTGTAATCGTCCCCCAACTCGCAGCAGCCTCTTCTCACAGATGAATGGCAGAAGGCCACGAAGTGGACTTCTTCTTGGGAGCTCTTGATGTCGTTGAAGGCATACAATTTCTTTCCTAAAACTAACTGACTGGACTAACCGGAAGAGTACAGTTTTCCCAGCTGCACGCTCTGCCTCCGTCAATGGTCCATATTTCATGTGATCCTGTAATGAGGTGGCATTGTGTTTCCATCTGATACAGTATGAAATGATACTGATTATCCTTTTATTGGATGAAAACTTCTTAAAATATGACAAAAATTATTCATCTTGTACAGTATCAGTGGTGAATGATGGAGAACGTTCTTCTTCATTGGAGCAGAACTCATCGTGTGACAAGTCTGCCATTATGTCATCATCCACTAGCCAACACGGTCCTTTCCACCATAGGTTAGAGTCTTTCAGCTGCATCACGGAATGCCCCCGCGTCGTGCAATCCGCAGGATTGTCAGGTGAGCGAACATGGTGCCAGGTAGCATTGGGCGGAGTAGTAATCATTTCCCTGACGCGGTTTGCTACGAATGGATTCCATCGAGAGGGATGTCCTCGCAGCCAGGCAAGAGTGAATTCAGAGTCGGTCCAACAGTGAATTGCAGCAAGGTTCAACAGTAAATGACTGGTCAATGGAAATCAATCAATCGTGTTAGAAGAAGAGCTCCACACAGCTCCAACTTAGGAAGTGTCTGAGTTTTGATCGGCGCTAACATAGTCTTGGCCATAATCAAAGAGGATGTGTTGCAGTCGTCAACTGAAGAGACTACAATATAGACAGTGGCAGCGGAAGCTCTTTCAGAAGAATCTGCTAAACCATGTAGTTCCCATTTTGAATCTTGAACAGTGTTGAACCAACGTGGTACTTTCATCTCCGATATCAATGGCAGATGGATTCTAAGATTATTCCAGTGAGTTAACATGGAGCCATATATAGGAGAGTCCAACTCAAATCCTTGGATCCAAATATTTTGCATAAATATCTTGAATTGAATGAGAAAAGGCGCAAGCACATCCCACAGCCACACACAGCAATTATTGGATCAAAAAGCCGAGAAATTTCTGACAGAATCGAACGCTTCATTGTGACTGAGAGAGACTTAGGAAGAACTACCTGAAAAAAAGTAGTCTTTACCAGGAATTCATTTCAGACCAAGAGTAGATACAGCATCTTCTAGATTGATCGGCATCTCTTCTCCTTCCATTGAGGTCAATCCTTCAAGCAGTCCCATCTGGTTGGAAGCCCATCTGTCTAAAGAGATACCCGCGTTTTTTAGCCTGGTTATAAGTTCATTCCTCGTTGACATGGCATCAGAAGAATTATCAGCTCCAGAGGAGACATCATCTACGTAAGTTTGCAGCTTGATTGCTGTCGCTGCCCGGGGATACTGGTGTCCTTCATCTTCCGCTATTTGGCGCAACGTACGGATGGCTAAATGAATTTGTCATCGTTCTTCGTCCCACACCCGTCCCTTGACTGTCCTCGTCGAGAGGTTTGGTTCGGCCAGCACGTTCTGGATGAAGACTTCACAATCCTTCGTGGGCAGTCCAGCAAGCAAACAATATGCAATCATACCATCATCAAAATTTCTCCCTCCTTTCTTCACTTTCTTGTTCAATCCTTGGATTCTAGCAGCGTAAGACTGCATCGAGATGTCGGGAGTCTTTGTCACGTTCAAGTTCGATGTGAATTTCCTCAAGAATTCTCCAAGCTTCCTTAGCGTGTCCTACATCTTCTATATCCAAGAGATATTTATCACCAACCGGTCTGTGTAGTACTGATAACGTCTTCTATCCCAGTCCTATCTTTCAATACCTTTTTTTCTTCAGTCTATCATTTCTATCAATCCAATAGAATCTTTCTTTTCAATCCAACCTCTCAATCCTAATTTCTTTGATTGCACATTCTGGGCCCATAACCCATTCGCAGTGGATGACAGGGTAAATTTGAAGAAAGATCTAAGGCTTTTCCGGCGTAGATATGATATCGTTAAAGGTTACTCGGGCTGTACACTGTCGGGTCAAACTCTCCATCTTGGCCGACGTTTCGTCGTTTCGAGTCGTTCATCGTCATCAGGGCATGTTTTTCATCGTCAAGTGGTCCAAAATATAAACCGTTCAGCATACGGTCAGGTGCCTCGTGATCTCGGAAACTAGCAGACCAATCACGAGACATCTCAACGTATGCCGAACGGTGTATATTTCGGACCAGTTGACGATGCCAGGGCATGCCCCGATGACGATGGACGACTCATTCATCGAAACGTCGGCCAAGATGGAGAGTTTGACCCGACAGTGGACAGCCCGAGTAACCTTTAAAGCGTAAATTTGATTTATTAAAACTTTCGTGGACCGATTTTATTTTCAACCCATGTACGATCAAAAAGCAGTCGACGAATTTTACATTATTTCCCCCGAGTACCCAAAAAGCAAAAAATACAAAAAGAAAAAAAACAACCAATTCACACCGAAACAAACAAATCCATTTTCCAATAATGAGTAAAACCAATATGATGTTTACCACAAAAAACATTCCAACATAAAAAACATTGGGTACTCCAACATCAATGTCGATGATCCTACTTCACCAAGACATGGGCTTTTTTAATACGTTAATATATAAAAACATTCACAGGAAATATGGTAAATATTTTTGGATTTATTTAATATTACTATTAACCTATAATTAAACAGGTTTTGGTCAAAAAACAATTACATTTGTACAATAGATGGGGAAGGACAATCATTCACCATGAAAAGATATTTTAGATTCACTAGACATAAAAAAGAAAACCCATTTGGTCATTATTTACATCGTGAACACGTACAAGGGTTCAGCTCACACCATTCTCTTCAAGCACATAAGCCTGGTTTTTGCCGACTTAAGAAATGCATGAAATGCATCCATCCCCTTTTATCTCTTTATTAGAGAGGTCTCTAAACTGTACACTGCTTTGAAGTACTCCTACAAAAGTTATGAATACATTAGTTAACTTATTCATTAACTTATATATCACGGATACATGATAGCCACTACATGTAACTTCAGAGAGAATTCCGTGTCTCTTTTGCTTTCCCGGCAATTCATTAAAATTTCTCCGTCTACGCATCATATCTCGCCCTTAACTCACAAGCAATAAATTTCAAACTCTGTAAAATTTAAAGAACCAGCAAACTGTCAAACAATCGAGAGTAAAATACTAATCTGAAAAATGTGAAATTGAAACACGTGGGACTTTATTTAACGAATTGCAACTCACACTATCTGTAATGATTCAAATCTTATTACCATGAAATTATAATTCAAGAATCAGCGCTTACCCCTGGGTGGAAAATGTAGAAGAGAGAGAGAGACCTCATCCTCAGGAATTCGAGAAAGTGAGCGAAAGAGACGAAAGAAAAGGGCGAGTTATTACACTCAGCCGCTGGAACATTCACTGCCGCGTAACTGTAAGTCATCTACATTTCAGAAACAATAAAAATCGCAGCTAGCTTTCACACCTTCCGTTACGACGCACAGTCGGCTAAAATCGAATAAAGCTGGCCAAAACCTCTAAAACGTTTTTTTTAGTCCAGAAATTGAAACTACGCATTTATATTTTCAAATAGTCTGTGCATGACATGCCACATTTATTTTTTCCAATACTTGCACATTAGCAATATGTATATATATATATATATATATATATATAAGCTAGCAACAAGGCGTTGAGGTTGGGGATGGATAGATAGGTATATCAGTGGACACTCACAGAAAGGCGATCCATGGCGACACCGGTGTCCACTGCTCTCGGAAGCTTTCGGGTGAGAACCCTTCCTCAGCGGGAGAAAATCACAACTGTTGTGATTGAGTTGTGATTTTCTCCCGCTGAGGAAGGGTTCTCACCCGAAAGCTTCCGAGAGCAGTGGACACCGGTGTCGCCATGGATCGCCTTTCTGTGAGTGTCCACTGATATACCTATCTATCCATCCCCAACCTCAACGCCTTGTTGCTAGCTTATATATATATATATATATATATATATATATATATATATATATATATATATATATATATATATATATATATATATATATATATATATATATATATATGGGATCAAAATTAAACCAATTTCGCCAAAAACGCCCACCTTTGATTTTCTCTGTGAATTACCAAAATTTACCTCTTTCTGTACTTAAATGGATAAATTTATGGAAAAACTCATATCATTTTATAATACAGTTTTTTTCTTTCATTTGATGTTTGTTTCAAATATTTTATTTTATTATTAATCTTAGATACACAACAAAATGGTGAAGTCTATTTTCAGTCAATTTTTTGCATATTTGTCGAGGAAAAGTAGTTGGTGCCGCCTGGTTACGCTAAGTAACTCATATCACCCCACTCTACAAAGCTTCCAGATTATGAATCTTAAAAAAATCCTGCGCATATTTGTGACCCCGAATATTAAATCGTTTTTTTCGAACGCGCGGTCGAGTCCGGCTCTGCCCTCTGGCGACGGGGAGTACGATGACGCGGTGTGTGGATGCAATATGGCCACATTCAATTTCTTAAGGCCGCTTTACACGGTACCTTTTATTGAACAAACGAATGTATCATAGAATGTACAAGAAACTGAATGGAATTAGAGCAGGTTCTGTTTCCCGTTAAGTCATTCAGACAATCATGCAATTTGCTGCTTTACACGGTACAATTTCCTCCATGGAGGAATTTGTACATTCGTTTGTACAATAAAATGTACCGTGTAAAGCGGCCTTTATAGTGATCGTCGATATATAGAGATTGAAATGAACCACCATAGAGAATTTTTTAATAAACCATGCTACAAATGATACTCATAACCATGTCGTGGGAAACCGCAAGAGGCATGCTGAAAGACTTCTTTCTTTGAGTGCACTTCAGAAACTATCTCGGGGTTTTCGCATATATCCTGCACTTCGCATGCGGAGGGAAATGTGCTTCTCTCGCTGACGGACAAACTCTCTTTCGGAGGCACCAGCATTGTCGCATAATTAGTTCTTGCATGAATACCGTATAGACACTTGTACCACGCGCACTTTTTAACCCAGGAATCGCCGTTGAAAAGGGGTGTCTTACACGAGTTCTTTATCTCTCTGCCTTTCGTGGGGACCTCATGCGGTAGACGGTGGAAACTCAAATTCGGAGCCTCAACCCGCATTCACGGACTAAACATCAAAGTGCTAGTTTTATTTGAATGAGAAGTGTTTACTTTTCTCAATTTATCGTGGAGAAACAAACGTAAGAACGCTAAAGAGATTGCTTAGGTATCATAAGTCGATAGTATATACTACGGCACCGTAAATTCGCGCTCGGAGAATGAAGAGAGGCGCCGATTTTTTCTGACGCTTATGAAAGCGGGGTGCGCGTGGTACACGAGTCTGTGTGGTGTATACTTTAATGATAAGGAAAATCGGTTCTATACAGATGGGATAAATGCGCTTCAGTTGATTCTTACTTCAAGTTTCCTTGAATAGCAGCAGCCAGAGACCATCTAAGATAATGGCGCGACTGAAACATAATGACTTGGCTCAGAAAGAATGAAAAAAAATATTCGTGATTGTATGATTTGAGCAAATGTAATCTTAATTTCATTCTTCGGTCTCGTGATTTCCAATCCCTATTACGGCAAAGGACGCATTTACAACTTGGCTGCGTTTCTAACCCTCAAATGCGCTATTTTCTACGATGCACTCAACTGGACTACACAAATATCACTAAAATGTTAAGAAATGGCTGGAAGAAAGCGATATTATTGCCACTTTTAGGTTGGTAATTCCTCGGTAATACTTCGGGCGATGCAAATGAAAACGGGGTAAAGAACACTCTATAAAAACCTTTGCTTGCAGTTTTAGCAAGTACGAAAATATTTTTCTGTATTATGTTCAAAGTTTCCTCTTGCCCGAATTTGTCACTGCATTAGTTTTTCTATTACAGTATTTCCCTACAAAGGCATTCACTTGCAAATCGCTAGCGACAATATTCAGTCATTTTTGGCCCTGGATCTTTCGCTATAAGACAGTATTGGACACTTTTTCCATTTCTTTATTAATTATTTCTGCCTACCCTCTATCAAAACAAATTATGAGATCATGTTTCACTAGCTGGTTCACTGACGGCAAATTTGTTTGAATATCTGATGCATACAAAAAATTACTTAATTTTATGTCCATTCCATCACATTCTGATGTGATTCTTAATAATGCTTATCCCTTTCGTTGAATCAGTACTGACCCTCCATCTGCTAAATCTACCTAGCCGGAATTAGCACTGAAATCGTTCCAAGTTCTAAACAAGGGGTCATATGATGACTCATTGGCCCCACCGTCGGAAAGTCATTCACCTTTGTTGTAAGAAACATTTACCTACCTCGCTGAGCACAGTGCCTTAAATTCTCTTACTACGACGTTTTCCGCGTGATTAAATTCCTTTTCTACCAGCATTTTATCATATCTTGGTTTCTTTTGTCTGAGGTCACTTCTGGCGGAGTGATTCGGAAGAAACATATACTATGAGGACTATAAGGCCTGATGGAAGCGGGCCTTGCCAATCTTCCTTATCGCCGCTCTTAAAGGTAGAATTAATGTTCGCGACTTTCAAATCTTAAGGGACACGATGTTCTAATAGAGATTTTTCATATATTTTTTTCAAGTGCGGTGCTATGTCTGATGCTAATTCTATATGAATTCGGGCGGGAATTTCATCGAGGCCAGATAATATGTTGGAATTCACGGATTTCAGGTGATTACCTATGGCGCATCAAGAAATATTTATAGACTGCATTGGACTTTTATTTTGGCTAAGCAGTGAAGTCGTGTTATTCCGAGAGCATGTAGTGTAGACACTTTGCAAATAGATGTTAAGAATATTGGCTTTTTTCAAATCTATCGCTTACTCTCTCCCCTTGACCATGTTTAAGTGACGTTAGGGTAGATTTGTTCCTTGAACCTCCCTCACATAAGACCAAAATGCCTCCGGGTTATCTCCCTAAGACTCACCAAGTCTTTTACTCTTGGATTCCATTAATGCTTTTCCCCTTTTTGCCCACTTTTGCTCTTTTGTTTTAGCTCTCTCATATTTTGCACAAAATCTCATAATTTCCAAGTCAGGTCGATCCAGATGGGCGTTCTTCATTTTGGCGTTAAAATTTCGTTGTCGCTTGAAAGATTTCCAGACGTCCGCATCATACACCCAGGTTCCGTTTTAATTCATTTCAGTTTACTTGGTATCGCGTTATTTATGTCTAGTCGTGTTATGCTACGAAAAGTATTCCACGAGTCGTATGGCTTTGTATTTCATTGCTTAACTTTTTATAAGAGGTCGATAATTCCTGTTTTTAACAATCGAAATCCACCCCCCGTGGTATAAGTACACTTTTCAGTTTGTGGCTGCCTTTTTGTTAGCATTTATATGAAATGTAACACTAACCGCTTTGTGGTCACTTATTCTGTTCAATTTTACGACATTAAGGACGCTTTCAGGTATGTTTGTCTCCAAAAGATCTAAAACGTTCTTTCCTCTCGTGGGTGTTGTTACTAATTGATGAAAAATGTTTGATGTAAAAGTATAGAGAGGAATTTCTTACAATTCTCTATCTTTTCCGCCATTTTTGAAACTATAGGTACGTCTTCTAGTCTATCGAGAGAATGTTGAAATCGCCACCGATAATAATATAAAATTCGTTATTTTGATTAATGAAATGCTTCACCTGTTTTTCTGACTCCAAAACTGTGTTTAAACTTGAATTTGGTGGCCTGTAAATTGCGCATATTAAAATTCATTTCGACGAGCACTTAATGGAACACCACGCACTTTCTATATCACTTTCTGGAAATATTTCGGCTCTACTTACGGTCTCATCTTTTGCAGCAATAAACTCACCTTCTCCTGCTCTCGCTGATCAGTCTTTTCTATACATTGCATAAGACTTTGGAAAGATCTCGCCATCCGAAATTTCACCCTACAACCAGCTTTCTGTTCCTATCACTACATCAGCGTCCGTGCTTAAGATGAGATGGTGATTCTCGGAGACTTTGTTTTTTATACCACGGCAATTGACGACCACTATGGAAATTAATTCCTTTAGAACTACCTCACTGGGGCCTTGTTTTGAGTATTTTAATACATTAGTAGAAGGAGTTATTGATGAACCTGAGCCGCTTCTATTTCATTCAAATACTAAGCTCTTCTGATTTCTAAAGGGTCTCTCATTGCTGCTATTATATTCGGCAAACCCTTTATTTAATAACCCATTATTTAATCTACTCACTGTCCTACTCTCTACCATTAAAAATGCCTTCAGTACTCGAATATTCTACTCGCTACACAGCTAGCTACCTCGGCCGCGTAATGGACATCTGAACGGTTAGAGGGTTCCGACATGATCGGATTGCCGGCCGAAGGTCGACGAAGGAGGCTCCAATGTCCGTGCAGAAGCGACGCAGCCTCTGGATTATGCCTTCCACTCGGCGCCAAACCAGGAATCCACGATCGATCCTCGGGACAAGAGTACAGATTGCAAGCGTCATGCCAACCCCCCCCCCCCCCCCCCCCCCCCCCCGCTTCCGCTCGCTATCCGCTTCATCTCGGAGCCCAGTTCCCGAAAGGAACGCCGGATCTCCTCGGATCCCCTGTCCATGGCGTCGTTGACGCCATTGTGGGCCACAACCTGCAGTCAAGAGCACTTCTTGCCCCGGAACACCGCACCAACCGCCTGCGTCACCTGCGGAACACCGCCTCTCGGAATGCACCTTGACGTTACATAGTGGCTTACACCCTCGCAGCCTGCCATTTCCCGCAGATGGACTATCACACGGCGGACATTTCCACTGCTACCTTTCACTACAACTCTCTTCTTCCCACTCAGACGACTCTTTCTGATGAGTGCCGGACTCGAAGTGGGATTAGGCACGTCAGATACCTCGGAGTTTCCATCCGAAAGCAACTTGTATCTGTTCAAAACGGAAATCGGAGATGCCGTGACAGCCCAACGTTTCTGGCGCCAGTTGTTCCGTAGAAACGCAACGAATAAAATGTTTGCTTTTCAAGAATAGCCATTGTTCGTCAATCATTGCTTTTTTACCGTACTTTTCTTGTCTTTTACCGTACATGCCTAGCTCTTATAGTCATTATAAGTATCTGTAAAGACGTGCGGTGCAATAATGTCAATACAATTTATTAAAATCAATGTAAACGTGCAGTGCAATCATGTCAATACAATGTGTAAATCAAATATCGCATTGCATTTTGCGTACGGTAATATTTCTTACCTCAAGTTTTAACTCTTCCCATAGTTTTGTTATGTGTTGGTAAATGAAATTTTTAAGTTAGTCAAGCCGAGCCGTAGTTAATCTGTGATGTAGAATGAAAACAATTCAAGCCATCTTCAGTTTTAATACCCGCAAAATTTCGTGAAAACTGTCAAAAATGTCTTCATCAGGCGTTGAAAAAACATCCAGCCTGCAGAGTACCCCCAGGCTAAACTCACCGTTATCCCAGCATTACGAGAACTCTTTTAAGAGCACTATTTAACAAATTCACTCTTTACTCAGTGCCATTAGTATTCCGTTTTGTAGATTCCTTCTCCCTAAAAACTACTTGGAGTATTTGTATACAGTTTTATGCAATACCTTGCATAGCAAGTAGTTAAATATCTGTAATAAATGGAGATGAAATTAGTTTGTAAAAATTGCAGCCTACAAGCAGCAGTAAAAACAATCAATTGCAGCGTACAAAGAGGCGGCATGTAATGGAGTCCCACTCACTGGACGCTTTTACTTTACCTCGGTGCCCAACTTAAGAACTAAACGCTCAGTGTCATCGTTAAACATGGCGGGACGTTGCCTTCGTTCGTCAGGCCTCGTGTATCCACGATCCAAAGTCTAAACATGGCCTCGCCGCGCCACACCACGAGGACGCAAGTGCCCTTCCGTACATAGGTACCCAATCTGCCCCGCCAAACTACATACTGCTCAAAATACCTCTCTCCCTTCGCCCCTCGCTCCATTGTGTCCTGGAAATGCCGAGAGAGTGGTGGAAGGAAGGAAGAGAAAGGCGCTCTTATATCATTTATATATCGGGGCGAAGGGAGACCTTATACCTTCCACGACACGAGCGTGAAACAAGAGAAGGGCGGAAGACGGAGAGCACTCTTCTTTTGTCTCCTCGCTCTCCAGAGTAAACCCACACACACACATAAACGTGTGCTATCCTTATATATACGTACGTTGGCCCACGAGTGCCATCCTCTCTCTCTCCCTCTCGTGTGTGTCTGTGTGTGTTGAGGCTCGTCTTGGTGACCTCCCCCCCTTGTTTCCGAACCGCCCCCCCTCCCCCCTCCGACCCTCTCACGTGGTGCCGGGGAAACAAAAGGAGTCAGCGAATATGGAGCAACAAAGGGCTGCAGAGGAGGACCACCACACTGAAGGAGAGAAGGGCTCCTCTTACTTCTCCTTCTTTTTTGCGAATGGGAAGGAAGCATCAGTCCAATCAGCGGAAGGCATGCGAAGTAGAGGCCAAGGGTGGGGGGAGGAAGGAGGAGGATGGGAGGTATGTAGAGTGGCGGCCTGGCGCGCGTCCTTTATGAGGAGGATATGTATGCAGTGGAGGAGGGGGGAGGATGGAGGGACTGACTTGTCCGTGACTCAAACAATGAGACCAAGCCGGCCCGCGATATATTGGGGAAATATTGATGATACAGGAGGATTAGTGTAACATCCAAGCAAGAGAGAGAGAGAGAAGGAGGCCTGCCTCTCTCTCTCTCTCTCTCTCTCTCTCTCTCTCTCTCTCTCTCTCTCTCTCTCCCCCCCCCCTCTCTCCCCCCCTCTCTCTCTCTCTCTATCTCTCTCTCTCTCTGTTGAGGCGACACGTGACGACGCCCGACGTCTCGAGACTGCGAGCGTCCGTTTCAGACGCGTGCTTGCCTGTGATTGCGATTCGACGATGTGCGTGCGGCGAGATTAGGTGGAGTAGCATTAGCAACTTAAATCTCGGCTCTGTCCACCGATTAATTGTAATCACTGCAAGTTTCAACCGGGGATGTTGAACGAAACTTAAGTCATGGTTCCAGAAGGGTTTCAGAGCGGGTTCAGATAAAGTTTCGATTTCGAAACCCAAACGAAAGTAGAAACGAAAGTCACGGAACGACAAAGGTTCCGGAACGAAGGTGGAACGAAGATATTTTGAACGAAAATCCTTCGGAACAAAAGAGGAACCGTTTCCATTCTGGTTCGAGTTGAAAAACATTTCGTTGCCTCCTTCCCCCCTATGGTTCTGACTTTCGTTCCGAGGAATTTAAAAAGCGTACATTGATTTTTCAAAATGACCTGCCGTCACGTTTGCCACTTTTGGTATAGTTTGGGGTGCTAGTGAAGGTGTTCATCATGTTTGGTAACAACGGAAGACATTGGAAGGAAACCAGCATTTTTAATGCAATTAATGGCGAAAATTTTCAGCCAAAGGAGAAATTGTAGATTATATTGTATCCTGTGCAGGACAATACAATCTCTCAATCGGTATGGAGGGGATGTGCGATGGCCCGCTCGGGACTCAACGAACACCGTTGACGAATATCCCTTCACGTACTCGCACAGCAATAGCAATAGGAATCCTTATGGGATTGACCTGCAGATTAATCTTGAATACAGCCGGAAAATGAAACTCTCGGATATCCGAACAGGTGACATGTTATGTCTCGGCATGTGTCCGGTGGGAATGCGGCGCCTACCTTTAGCCACTGCTCCCCGTCCCTCACCGTCAAGATCACGTCCAAGGGAACACTAGGAGAAATATAGGTTATCGTCCTCTAAGTACATGCAGATGGAATTATTTGTAAAAGACTTCAAGCAAAGCAAAAGACAAAGAGATTACAAGATGGGATGGGAATTTTAGTTTTCCCATTACTGTTTGAGAGCCCGGTCTGGAATTTATTGGTCACCCTTGTCCTCCTCTTCCAGCGTCTAAAAAGAAGTTGGAAGAATTCTGACGGACGAGTCGGACGAAAAAATGGAGTTTCATGCCAAAAGTGCTTTGGTTTTCTGAATGGAAATATCAGAATAAAATTAAGTCCATAATAACCCATTGATAATCTTGCTGCTATTGCAAGTGGAGAATCGTGGAAATCTTTGACGTAACTCATCTTACTTCAGAATATCTACGCAATTGACCCTTGAGACGTCCTCTTTGCTGCAGAAATGAAGGACCCAATGGCCAAATGATACATGCTCTTCATGAAAGTTGGTAGAACAGAAAAAGGTAGAGAAAGAAAACATTTTTCGTATTTTTCATATCAAATTACTGTAAATTCATATTATTTTAAGAATTTTAAATGAGCATCTACATTTTGATTAAAATCAAATATTTAAAAAAATGGAAGAAAAGTTAAGTACTTGTCCTCAATAGTTCCATATCTATTTCCATTTACTTGTGATGTTTTATATGGCAATATTTGAAATCCTCCAGAACCGAAACGGGTAAGAATTAATACACAGGAAATCGGTAGGCCCAAGATTTCTGCCTAAGATGGTGTAGAAAATTCATCCTTTGCTAGGAATACAAGCATTAGGAATTTTTGACAATATTTGGTCAACTTGCAGGAAAAAATGTTGAAGTACACGTATTCTCTAGCGCAAAAAAGTGAACAATAGTCTTTTAAATATATTGCACTATTGCCGTTGTTAAGTCTCTCCAGACGCTCAAGATAGACGAATGCCTCTTCAACTTAGAAGCACTGGTCTCATTGCGGTGGTCATTGTCTCAACGATATATCACGTACTTTGAGAATTTAGTGTATATGTAACGATACAGGAATGAAATAGCATAGAAAGAAGACGAAGAAGGCATTAAGAAACAATTAGTAAATAACTGCGATAACTCTTATTTTAGCCCGTTCAGTTACTTCTGTTCAAATCAGCGGATCTTTGCATTCAAAATGTTCAAAGAGTGGTCCAAATCCCAACGCTTGGACAAGGCATTCGTCCCCTTTGCGCGATTTAGGAAATATCTCGCCGCATCTTCCTCGCGTGAGAAATACCGTATACTCCCAGCCCATCGCTGACAAGAGACTTCCGGAGCAAGGTGTTTTTTTAGGGAGAATATTGGTCTTGCGAATCTCTCTCACTCTGCAAATTAAGTAAAACCAAATCGTACCAGCGCCAGATGGGTCAAATTGACTCCCACTGAGAATCGAATGCTAAGAAGTTTGCGAGGAGTAATACGGAGAGGGAGTGCGGATCTTTGCAGCTGGAGCGGTGGCCATTCATTCGAATATTTAAAGCAGCCTCCCTGTCAATACTTGGATGAAGATCATTAAAAAAAAACTATCCTTCAAGGTGGTCAATGCAATGCAGAATCTAGGTGGCAGACTTCTTTTTAATGGAAATGTAAACAATATTTTGGTTGGTGCAGGAAGGTAGGGAGGCAGACGGAAGGACTAAGCGATCCCTCCCCTACTATCTCCTTCTATCCGTGGTCATCATATCCATAACAACCCCGACTCCCTTGACCTTTTCCTCTTGAATATCCACCAGTCTCTTCTTCGCGGAGGCTATACGGAGCGCCTCCTTCGGGACAAATCCTAAAACAACCCTCTTTCTCCGAACCGCTCACCCATAAGTGTCCTCGTGACTAAGTATCCCTCAGTACCACCAACATAATTCCATGGATTCCCTCCAACGAATTATTTAAAACCTCTACCCTATCCTCTCCAACAACCTTTACACCTCTAAAATTTTCCCTCGTTGTCCTTCTCTCACATTTAGACGCCCCCTAACCTTTTCGCTCTCTTTTAAATTACCAAACGTCTTTCCAAATCAACCATTACTACTACTAAATCCTCTCCGACCCTGTGCAATCGCCCGCAATGCAAAACTTGTAGCATCCTTATCACTCAGCCCCTTCTCTGCAAATGCCTTGCTTTTCCTCTGTCTCCTGTCCCCTCACCTCTCTGCACCAACCAAAATATTGTTTACATTCTCTTCTTCCAGTTATGCCCGAGCCTCTACATTGGATTCACGACTTCTGCTTTGAATATTCGGATGAAAGGCTCCTCCATCTGCAACGATCCGTTCTCTCTCTCTCTCTCTCCGTGTACTCGATTTTGTCACCCACGATTCTTCCCAAAATTCTACTTTTAATATAACCTTATAGGTTGGTATTCTCGCCTCCTTACAACCCTCCTCCTCTCCCCTCCAACTTTAAGACGTTGAGACCTCATTCAATTAATTTTTTTCAAGCCTTCCATCCCCCCGGACTCAATAAATCACAGTAATCTCTTCCAGTGAAAATTTCTTCTTTTCCCGCCCTTCTGCCATTTCCCCATCCCTACTTTCATAGTCATGAATGAAGAATTGTTTTTTAGGTTTTGAAAACTGCCTCCGCGGGCTCAGCCCTAGAGTTAGCATGTAGCAGACATGCAATACGTGCATATTGGCACAGTATAAGCTCCAGTTCATTGAATTAAGTATTTATAACCGTAAAATGAACAAGGAATTGTTAATATTTATTATTTTCAATGTTTAAAAAATATTATTTTCCATATTAGCTATAAGATTTTTTGTGAAACCCAATGGTATTTCCAGTAACTCACCACTGAAGTGAAGGGGCTCTAAAATTCTAAAATACTCAAGAGTTGAAAATATCAAATGAATATTGCTAATAGTTGAAAGTACTTCAGCAAATTTAGAATATTTGCAACGGATGATAAGCGGATTTCATATTAAATTTGGCTTAAAACGCTTTGTTATTCAGCCATGCAGTCCGACATGTTCTCGAGAAAATTCACTTATGTAGTCCCATCATTATTGTTGTTTTTCTAATCTAGCTTAATGGTTACTCCATGTTTGGAAAGTTGCATTGTCTGGGTCAATGTCACTCCATTTGAGCATGACACCGCCTGATGTCTACTATGAGAGCTGCTGATCGAAATCTTTTTGCAAGTACTCCAGAATTTTTTCCACTTCCAATTTCCGATCAGAGCCAAAATTTATTCCTGAAATGCACTCTATGACCCTATGGAGCAGATATCCGGGTGTTTCAATTTGATACTCGTACGGCAGCTGAAGGTTATCTCGTGTAGCAAACCTTCCTCCATCAAATAGATCTTCATCTCGTGAAGTGGTGAATAACTTCCATTTTGCTGGGATGTTCAAATGTTTTACATGAAGGGAAATTTTTAGGAGATGGTTTTCATTTTACAGTAAACAACTAACCCATCTCATTAGAATATGACATTGCAAGCATAGGAATTTTAGATTTCAATAATGGTACGTACGGTTGTTCTTTTTAAAGGAATTAGGCTGTTGAGGTAGCATACTTCAGACTTTCAGTAATGATAACGCAGTCCGAAGGGATTCCATAATCCTCGATTCATGGGAGTCAAATGGCTTCAAAGGGGTGAACTGTTTTTTCGTCGTCCTTTCAGGACTAACTTCCAAATATGTCCCGTAATACAAATCCATCATTTTCCAAAAAAATCTGCAATTAAATGAACCAGCCGAAATTCAATCAAACATTTTTTAAGTGTTAATATCGTTTATAAGCTGAGTAATCATGTGACTGAAGTCTGTGCATCTTTTCAACTAAGGTTTTATGGAAGTTAACGGTTGATCAAAATTCATACGACATAAGGGGCAAAAAGTACCCATACTCTGGGCCATACATTGATGCGATTAAATTTTCACTGAAATATTCATGCATGGCTTATCTAATTGTGTTGGGTCTAGTGGTATCTGAACATACTCTTAAATTGTGCACTCTTTCGGAGGATAACCCTGCATTGCAGATAAATAGCCTTTATATGACACTATCGATTGCTATAAAATAATGAGATTGACCCCGCGTTGGGCGCTAAAATGTAATAAATATAACTAGTTGGAATTAGTTAAAATACGTTGGAAGTCAAAATGTAATATTCACAGGTAATATACTAAAATATGAAGCTTATTCCGAAAACTTATATAGTTTTATCTCAGGTATTTATCAAATTCAGCCCATAGTCTCATCTACATTTAAATCACTCTTTTTACAATGGTAAATATCACTCATATTAGTGTAAATTTCTCGGGCTCGCCACCGGGTAAGATTTTTATAGACAGCCGACGTTTCGGGTTCCGACTCGTCACCCATTCTCAAGGCTAATGATGCTTGTTTAAAAAAGATTGTTTAATTTGGCGCTAGGCGGGGCGGGATTGGTCGAGCCCCGATTGTTGTATTGGAGGACCGTTGACCAGCGGGGACTTAGCTCTGGCGTTCTGAATTCTTCTCAGAATTCTATTCCAAGAGCTGCTGATCGTATAACCAGTATCCCGGTTGAAATTCTTCCTCTCCAACCTTATCTCTATCGCCTCTTTGGTTAAGCGATCCCGAAATTGGCCGGATCGCCAAAGAACAGCCGTGTCATACCAAATGATCTTATGGTCCCGACTCAGGCTATGCTCAACTACTGCTGATTTTTCCGGTTGACAAAGCCGGAAATGCCTACGGTGTTCCTTCAGACGAGTGGATATAGTTCGCCCAGTCTCTCTCACGTAGACTTCACCACATTCACATGGGATTAAATAATGTAAAAGGTTTGAACTGCAGAGTAGACGAGATTCCTCGAGTTGAAAAAATATTGCGTTATTCTAGAATCAAGTCGATATATTTAAAAATAAAAATAAAACTCTTTTAAAAAATAAATATCTTACTGAAATATTTGATATACTAATATTTCAATATTTCCTCTTTGTTGAGGACATCTTCAGTGGAGAGTTTCCAGAATTATCGAAGGGTCTCACAAAAATCTTCTAGTTAATACAGCCCGGAATCGCAGCTCTGATTTAATATTTTATTTTCTTGGAAATTAATAGCAATGCACTCTTCCCTAGGTTACGCTCTCGTTAACCAGCCGATAGTTGGGTGTGACGGAATATTCAGTCAACATCACAGTAACGCAAAGGCTACGTCATCCAGCGGTCAATGTCCTCCAGGCATCGGACAACCGGTGTACACTGACGTACGCGAGTCGGTGGTTGACGTAAACAATATTCTGATGAGTAGAAGACGGTATTGACCAACAGGTGACCGTGATTACCATGGAAACGGTTGTTTCGTTCCGCGACAACGTTCTGCTCACGATATTCTCGCTGTATATTAGCGCTCAAGGGGCGCGCCTCTAAAATCCAATGGAGCGGGAATCGAACTGTGCTCTCTCTATCTGTCTCACTCCCTTTGGTATTTGGGATTCGATTGGGGGCGGAGGGGCGATGGGGGGCCTTTGCCCCCCCTCCCACTGCCTTCGCGAGAGATGACTCCCACGATGCGCTGGGATGTATAGGTCGAAATAATGCGAAGGGGGAACAGAGAGAACTCTTCTTTTATCGCCCGTTCCCACCGCCCTATCTCCACCCTTAACTCCCTCCCCCTTTAAACCTCAACCCCTATTTCCTACCACCCACGCTCACTCGAGCACGGACGACACCGACCGCAGTGACATCTTTCGGAATGAAGTCTGAAGGGTCGTTAAAAAGTTTTCCGAGGCCAGCGAAAAGTGTCATGAGAGGGTTGCTAGGGCGAGCGGAGGGGGGAGGGGGGAAGGGGGGGGGAGGGGGGAGTGGAAGGGAGGGGGGAGGGGAGGTGAGGGGAAGGGGGGGAATGCGAGTGGTTTGGCGGCGCGGGGCGTCACTCTTAACTGGCCGTATTGGTGATCGCGGGAGAGGAGGTGGGGGAGGGAGGGTGAGACAGACACACACACATGGCTTTGGGCACGTTGAAGCGCCCTCTCTCTCTCTCTCTCTCTCTCTCTCTCTGTGGAAAGCAGTGGAAGTGGGAGTGAGGAGTGGGAGGAGTGGAGGAGTGGAGGTAGAGGAGTGGGCGGGGCGTCCCAGAATGGCGCTTTCGTGGCGCGAGGGTCGTTGTGTGCAGAATGCGCTTCGTTTAGACTCGAACGCTTCGCCACCCGTTCTCGCTGACGAGTGGCGCCGCCGCTGGAAAGTCGAAACATCGATATTCTCTCGCCGTTTGCACTGCGATGAGCGAGGGGCCCTCTTCGAGAAAGGGGCCCTTTGATGACCCTACCAAAAAATTCTGTGTAGTTTCTTTATAAATACTTCTATAGAATTTCTTAAAAAGTTCTGTAGATATTCCTTAAAGTATTGAAACGCCATTTTAGGGATTTCCCTACGACGTTCTGCAGAATACCTTAGGATGTTCTGCAGAATTCCTTAGGACGTTCTGTGGATTTCCCTACAGAACATATGCTCTGTAGAGTCAGGCTCTCATGTTCCGTGCAGAACCTTATAAAAGGAACTAGTTCTGAAGAAAAAGAGTAAAGTTCTGTAGAATTCCTTACGTTTTACAGAACAGCTTCTAAGGAATTTTTTAGCAGGGGAGAGGTCTTCTTCGGGAGCACCATTGAGTCCGTGGATTTTTAGCAATTCATATCATATGTTCAAAGATCATTAAGTATCATCAGTTGAACGATATCAAGGGAATTGGAAATGAGTGAAGTTAAATCATGCATAAATTGCAGGAAGCCCAATTTTACATATTACCAAAGTTAAGGCAACGGTTACGAGGTTTTCAAAACAATTAGGCATGGCCAATCACGTTGTAAAATAACAATTTCATTCGAATTTAGTCAAAGTGGAAGAGGTGAAGGGCAATGTCGATCTTTTTTCTTTATTTTGACTCGG
Organism: Ceriagrion tenellum; assembly: GCA_963169105.1. Lineage (NCBI taxonomy): Eukaryota > Metazoa > Arthropoda > Insecta > Odonata > Coenagrionidae > Ceriagrion > Ceriagrion tenellum. The sequence continues at coordinate 166,271,195 of OY720636.1, forward strand.
AGCTCTGCAACAAGAAAATGAGAAACTACTGTGAACAAATCTTTTCGACTTTGAATCGAGCTGAACCGACGAACTCGGCCTCAATACGATGGAACTTGGTCACATAAACTAAGTTCAATAATGAATTAAACTCATGAGCTAAGGTTATGCAATCTTTAATAATTTCATAGTTTTAATAATAATAATAATAATCCTTTATTACGGGCAGGTGCCCAATTTCCAGAGCATGAGTAGTACATGTAACTTTTAATAAGTGTGATTCTAATAATGAATAATATGTTAATACACAACAGAAAGGAAAAAATATTTACACAATATAAAATAGATACACAGTATAAAAATAGATATCAAATATATAAAAAAACGTAAGAAAATTCAGAAACATTCAGAACAAGTAATAATTAACCTTAAAGGAAGTAATTAAAAGAAAAAAAATAGATACAATATCAAGTAGATACAGAGTAAACAAATAGACATCCAATATGAAAGTAATAAGAAAAAAGTCAAACACTTTGGTGCACAATATAAAATAAATATCCATATAAAAATTAATAATTAAAAAGAAAGTCCTAAGCTTTCTAAACAAGTCATAAGTAGACTTACAGGAAGTAAAATATGTACCAAAAAAATTAACAAACTTATGAAATTCTTTAGCATCATAATTGACTAGACATATTCAGATAGACCTTGTAGACACCTTCTCCTATAGACAACCGGGGAATCATGGTGTATATCAATGTATGAAATGAGTGAATTATACAGTCTTAATATGCGAACAATAGGTTCGTTAAAAGAATAATTTCTTCGACAATATTTAATATGATATAGTTTAGATCTCCTGGTGCTCGTGAATGATGCATCGAAATGCAATAATGCAAGTAAAGGCGAGCACTTGACAATATTATTACATAAATTGTACAAAAACAACAACCCTGCAAGTTTTCTTCTTACTGATAAAGTATGCAGATTTAATATAACCATTGTTTCAATGTAAGGTGTGTGTGGAGTATAGAATCCGGCATAGAAGTTGATTAATCTCAGGAATTTTCTTTGTACACGTTCCAATGCATCAACATGGCAATTGTAATAAGGAGACCAGATGACAGAATTGTACTCCAAAATGGGACGGACTAGGGAGGTGTAAAGGCATCTTAATGTGTAAATATCTCTTAAGTCCTTATTAAGTCTGGTACAAAAACCCAGCATACGTAGGGCTTTAGCTACGATGTTTGATATATGCTGGTCAAAAGTCAGAGACTTATCAAACAGTACACCAAGATCTTTAATCATGGAAACACGAGGAATATGTTCATCACCAATAGAATATTTGAAGTTAATGGTTAATTTTTTCCGATAAAAGGAAATACAGTTACATTTCTTAGTATTAATGACCATCAGGTATTTTCTACACCACTCTGAGATCTTTTTCAGACAATTATTGATTAGCTGGCAGTCATTAATGTTGTTTATAGCATTGAAAACTTTTAGGTCATCTGCATACATCAAATGTGGCAGTGGAGAGATTAGATAACTAAGGTCATTGATAAAGATGAGAAATAGTATGGGCCCGAGATGCGACCCCTGTGGAACTCCAGAGTTGACCGGAAAAGGATTTGAGAAGGTGTGCTCAATTTTTACTTGAAGATGTCGGCCCATGAGATAACTATGAAACCAATCCAGTCCACTCCCACTGATACCAAGAGATTTCATTTTATGTAACAGAATAATATGATTAACCTTATCAAAAGCTTTGGAGAAGTCTGTGTAGACCACATCAATTTGACGACCTTCCTCAAGGCCATTAATTAAGTAGTTAGTAAAAACCAATAGGTTAGACAAAGTAGACATACCCTGTCTGAATCCATGCTGCTCAGGTACAATGACATTTCTAAGCAAGGGTTCAAGTTTGTCAACAACAATGCTTTCCATCACTTTGGCTATAACAGATTGAATTATAATGGGACGATAGTTTGATAGTTTTGTACATGGATATGAAATATGCACAATCTGATTGGCTCTGGATATCTATACACCGGGAATATGCGTAGTCTAATAGTTGATCCCCTGATTAAGTCTAGCCGAAGTTTTGATCTTAATTTTTGCTCGATATAACTTGATTCTCAATTAAATTATTGAGCATATTGAGATCAACAATATTTAGTACATTTTTCCGACCGAAATACTAGTTTGCGGATTTTTGTGATTTGAGTAAGTGAGAGTTGATCAAATGACAGTCAGCGGTACAAACACTTTTAACCTTAAATAGTTTATGAATTTTTTCTCAGAAGACTCGACTGTGGCGGTAACTTAATACCAAAAAGATACTCATGCCCTGGAGTTCTTTCATCAAATGACACGACAATTCACGATTTTTAGGAGCCATACGGGATATTACAGGGATGAAAAATTTCATAAGAGAGACATCATTTACTGGTAAGATGTAGATATGCTCTGAGCAAAGTTAAAATATGTACATGAATTAAGTTTTCCATAGATACCCGGAATATTGTGAGGAGACTTTTCAAATCCAGCGAAAATGGTGGTAGAAATCGATATTCTCGGGCACTTGATGGCTAAGATAAAAAGTTAAATCCATCAAAAGAGAAATCCAGTTGCTTATGATACGAGGCGTGGAGCTAAAGGGAGGCTTATGTGAGACCAAACAAAGTGGAAAACCATAAAAAGGAATACGATCAATTCTGCACGCGGCAAAGAGCGAATGATACTGCGCTAGCGCCAAAGCGCTCACCGTCAGCAACTAACATAAAGTCAATGAAGGCCGTGTAATAACGCGCCTACAACAAAAGAAGTGAGACGTTGCTCTTTGGTGGTCATGGGGAGGATGGTTTGAAACAGAGTGACAGACACACGCTTGGTCTTCAATAGACCCTATGATTACATTACAGGGGATGAAGGAAGCAGATGTTCTTTTGTTACAAATGTTTCATTCTCGCTTCATCATCATTGGTCGTCAATCCTATGATTGGCTGACTGCAGTCCTCCACCCTTTCCTGTCTAATTGCTAGTTCCCTTATCTCCTCGTATCTCTTCCTATGTTTTGTCCTCTTTATTTCGCCCATGAACTTATTCCTGAATCTTCTTCTGAGGACTTTTCCCTCTATTTTACCTTCCAATATGTTCATCACAAACCCATTGTCTCAGGATAATTGTGTTGTTCTTTTCTGCATGGTGTCCCATATGGTTCCTTTCCTCTTCTACTCTTCTGTACAATTACTCGGTCATTCATTGAAAATTGCATTCTGTCATTACATTATTCGTCAGCTTGGATTACCTTCCAGTCGTCTGCAATTCCGGAGATTATTCTCGAGTCCATAGTTCTTCCTGTGGCGCCGTACGCCGGGGTACGACGGAGGCGCGTGCCCCCCCTGATTGCCAAGAGGTGGCATTTGGGCCGAACGCCGTGGACGTCGGCCACCCGCGGTGCTCCCGCGAGCCGCGGGAGAGCCGCACAATTGTAGCGTCGTCGTCGGCCGATGGGTGGATGATGGCCTGACTGAAAGTGAAACCTCTACTAGTTTCACCTTAGCAATGGCTGGGAATCTCCGAGTCTCCTCCCATATGGTCGTTTATTAAAACACTCAACCTCCACCTTAGATTATTGATTAATGAGAATTTCCAACTTCCGTAATTCCGTAAAGTGGAGGGAGGGCAGAGTAAGATGACCTTCGGAGCTCAGTTTTTTGAAAGTGATGGGTTAGAGGAATATTTGTATCGAAACTTACGTAAGGAAGCAATTTAAACTTCCATGTTGAAGTGTCATTGGATGCTATCGTAGTTGCGCTGAATCTTAATGATCACCGGAGTGAAAAAATATACCTATGCCTAAATTTTCTTGCCCTGTTTAAACTTCAGCTATTAACTTTCCATTTGAATTATGAAAAAATTAGCTGTTTATGAACATTTTTGATCCTCAGACTTAGGATCTGGATTTATTGCATTGTTCAGGCTGACATGTAACTTTCTACGATTTGCCATGACCTTTGAATGTGATGTAGGTAACAATTAAGGTCATATAAGAGACATTTGTTATCCATATCGGTTTTATAGTGCATCTTCACGCCCAGTAGAAGAATTGAAAGGATGTAAAATCCCGCTCTCTGAGAATGAACGGATATTTGTGTAATGTTCCGCAAGCTTGAACCGTTAAGTCCTCCAAAGCTGCAAATACTACTAGTCCCAACTAGGACTTAGTGGCTCAGAATATTCTTTCCCGTCATCAGCTTCCCAAACCTCACTTTTGCCTCGCAAGTCTTTGCTTGGCACGAGAATGCTGCGGCAAACACACGCTAGTCCGGCAGCAGCGTCGCGTTATGACAAGCAAGACTTCAGTGAACGGCAGGAATGCCCGCACCCTTGATTCAAGGCGATAGTCAGCCAGATTAAGACAAATACCAGAGGGGAAAGAGAGAGAGAATTAGGATTATTTTTTTATTTTCCGTGGGAATTTATAAATAAAGGATCCTGATCCTTTTTTCACTGACATCCTTCCTATTTCCTAAATGTTTTTATGTTGGGAATCATGAGACTAGAGAAAGAATTCCCTCCATCCGTTGGTTTTCTTGCAATTCCCATCACTTTCAATGTTACCTGTTAGTGTCCCATACTAATTGTAAGTGATATCATTTCTATCAAACACCCAAAATACCCACGCACAACATATTTCCGATATCTTTGCTGCTGCGTGCAATGTTTGCTAAGAGTCGCCGTCCCGAAGTTTCGTACGTCTATATTATTCTTTTTTATCCATTATAATTGTGATCACCCACAGGATTCAGAAAACTTTTCCTGATTATATAATGAGACCAAAAGTAAATCTCGCTATTGTCATGAGATGCCAGAGTAATATGGGCGTTGGTCTATAGGTCAAGGCTATTGAGCTACTTGGTTGCAGTCCAGGTTGTTTGGGACGCATGACTCTCTCGTTTACGTTGACAATGCTCATGGAGCACGAAACCAAAAACGTTGGCAGGAGATGCTTTTTGGACTCCGAGAAAACGCGTTAGATTGGGGTAGGACTTGACGAAATTACTCGAAGGGTTGAGGAAATAAAAGAAATATTGGAGGGACAGCCGTCTCATTCGGCATCTTTTGATAAACCCCAGGATAGGCCTGTGAGCGATTTTTCTTTTCAATTTATTTCACTTGAATAACACCCTCTTACGATAGTTTGCAACGCTTGCCTTCACCATACAATATGTCCACCCGCGCAATAATCAATCAACAAACTCCTTCCTAACCTAAATTCCAAAAAAAAACATTTCAACAAATAAATAAATATTGACTTTTAAAAAAATGGAAAAAATAATAAGAACAAGACCATAACCGTCAAGTTACACTATCTATTTCTTGTCATTACTCCCGCTTCCCAATAAAGGCGAGTAAAGAATATCTTTCTTCACCCATCTTGTCCTTCCCCTCCCCCTCCTCAACTTGCCCCTCTCCTCCTATTGGTCGTCGGCCCCGGAAATTTCGATGCAAACTTCCTTCAGAGACGACGCAAGTCGGAAAAGATAGTCAGCAGCGATAATGTATTACTCGCCTTTCCTTCTACCTCGTGACGAGAAACGCTTCCCAATCGGTCGAAGGAAGGAATATGGGATAGGATAGGGGATTTAATGGCGGAGGGATAAAGAAATAAGAGGACATGTGGTGTGACTCAAGAAGAAGAGATTAGAGGAGGAGACGAGACGGGAGGAGAGATGCGCAAGTGACGAGGGAAATCCGCGTGTCTCTGCAATTCGCGATGGATCGTTCGAGTTCCATATCTTCCGTCTTCCTCTCCCTCTCCCGATCCCCAAAAAAATCCACTCCCCCCCAACCTTCTCCACAAGCTCGCGACCTCTGCGAAAATTTATAAATAAAATATTTCCGACTCTCTTAAACGGAGAATGCGACATCAAGAAATTTGTGACGGCCGAAGCGACTCGAGGCAAAAGAATACGAAATGCCCACTTGCAGCAGAATGATGCGTAAGTTTGTCTCTGAAGGCATCGCGTTACCGTGATCACCATTCCTCACGAGTCGCCCCGCTCTCTCGACAATCCGCGTTCAATGAAAGCGTCCGATTTTAAGAGGACGAGCAGCAACAGGAATGTAAGGGAGGAATATGGGATGGGAGGGGAGGAAAGGGAAGAGGAGGGAGGGAGGAGTAGGGGGGCGTCAGCGGTGGATTCGGTAGGGAAACTGCCCCCCCCCCTTTACCCCCCCCTCCCTTTGACCTCCCCCAACTATGTCTCACACAGGCCTCGTCAGCGAAGTCCCGCTCGCAAAATAATTGACGGTCCACCAATGAGAACGGAGGAGAGTAGGGAAGTGTCACTCGACCCCCCGCAGGGCAAAATGCTCCTTCTCCGATGGATGGCCCCCCCTCACCCGGATGCGACGGACGGAAAAGACACCCCTTCGCCCCCTTCGCCCCCCCCCCCTCCGCCCCTCTCTCTCGACCCACGGTTACATCCCTTTTTACCGCCTCGTAAAAGGGCAGAGAGTCCATATATGAGAGGGAGAGGCGCTCGTACGAAGGCGTGGACTACGAGTGGCGAATGAGGAGTGGAAAGTGTCGAAATCCCCGATCACCCGACCCTCACTCACCTTGGTCTGTTCACCTTGACCACCAGGTGGAGAGTGGTATAAACATTGCAGTAATCTAAGTGAAGAGTGATCAAGGGTCTGACCAAAGCAGACAAAACGAATTTCCTTTTCCAATAAGAGAAATTTAATTGCTCATAAAATTTGAAAACGATCCTGTGGAAACTACAATTTTATAACAATATAACAAGAAACAACAATATTTTAATAAACAACTGAGAAGTAGTTGATTTAAGCAGTACGGTTTTCCACCGTGATAACTCTTTCACCGTTGCCAACGTTTTGGAAAACGGTTAGTCTATCATCTTCCTGGCTTTGACCCTTGTTAGTGAATTATCATTATTGATCATTGTATAAAGTCTAATAACCGACCTATTATTCTATTGACGGGTACCTAGGTGGTATCATGCGGACGTCCGGAAATCTCTCAAGGGACAGAAAATCTTGCTAAAAATGAAAAACGGCTATCAGTGTCTCCCTGAGGTGGATCATGAGAGAATTTGTTGAAATAGTAGGAAAGCTAAAACAACAGCAAAAGCGACCTCAACAAAAGCATTAATAAAATTCAAAAGTAAAATATTAGGCGAGTGTTTGGGAGATAACCCTAAGGCATTTTGGTCTTAGGTGAGGGAGATTCAAATGAATAAATCTATAGTACGTCACTGAAAACGGTGAAAGAGCTATCGATTGATCGGAAAAGCGAATATCCTTAACAACTTTTTGCATAGCGTCTACACCAAATAAACTCAGAATAACACCAATAGCTGCTAAGCCTATATAAAAGTCCAAAGCAGTCTATAAATATTTCTTGTCACCTAAAATCGATTAACCCCAAGAAATCACCTGGTCCCAATGAAATTACCGCCCGAGTTTATAAAGAATAAGCGTCAAAAATAGCACCGTACTTGAAAATAACATATAAAAAATCTCTAGTAGAACATCGCGTCCCGTACGATTGGAAAAACGCGAGCGTTACTCCTATCTCTAGGAGCGGCGATAAGGAAGGTCCTAGTGACTATACACTTATCTCCTTCAGGTCCATCTCGTGAAAATTATAACATAGAATCGTCAGTTCAATAATGAGGTATTTATATAGTCAAAAGTTGTTGATTCTAATGCAGCATGGATTCCGAAAAGGCTGGTCCTGCAAAATTCAGCCAGCCATCTTTCTTCACGATATTCTTTCCTCTGGAGAAAGGCTCACCCGGGTAGACGCGATATTTGTAGATTCAAAAAAAGTTTTCGATAAAGTTCCGCATTCTAAATGACTTGTTAAGCTGAAACTATATAAAATTCATTTCAATATAATATCCTGGGTTAATGATTTCTTAGACAACCACGAGCAGAGTTTGGTTCTAGAAAGCGTTAGTTTAGATGCAGTTAAAGTGACATAAGGCAACTGTTCCCTTAATATCCCTTCTGTGTATTAATTATATCACCGCTGTAGATACGAGTAAAATTCGCCTTTTTTCGGACAACGCAGTATTGTACTGGGATATAAACGCTGAGTCTGACAGAATTCTGCTGAACAAAGACCTAGATGCTATAAACGAAATGTGCCACACTTGGCAGTTAGAATTAAATTTTGATAAGTGCGTTGTAATTGATTTTTGGAGGAAGAATAACTTATAACCAGCGTGACGTACACAATAAATCAAGCCGAACTAATGAATGTAGAGTCAGTAAAGTACTTAGGTGTGACACTTACTCAGGACTTGTCGTGTGGGAAGCATACACGATAAATTTGCGGACAGGCAAATCGTAACTTTGGATTTATTAAAAGAACACTGGGAAAATGTGACGATATAGTAAATGAGCGATGTTATTTGTCTCTCATTAGACCTCACTTGGAATACGCCGCTATTATATGGGACTCTTACGAAGTAGAACTAGTTTCAAATGTAGATCGAATACAGCGGAGAGCAGTTATATTTGGGAAAAATTGTTACTCATAGGCATTACATCAAGGAACTAGTCTCTAAAGCCAATAGATTTAAAATACCATTTTTATCACGTACAATAAGGTACCATAATAGTAGCGATGCATCGGTTCTGGGAAACTTTAATCCTCACTGGGTAAATTAGGTTTTGCTTTTGGCTTAGTGCCTGAACATCATTATTCGCAACTAACCTCGCATGCAATACCTGGCAAGATATACCCTCTGCATGACTTTGTACCTTGTATTACTATTCTTTAGTCGCATTGATAATACTAACCAGTAGTTGTATATAGTTTACTGCATGTTAGCATGTTCGTCTACGTAGAACTATCCAAAGTTATGGTCTGACTGCGTAATGCCATCCTGACTGCTTTTGGCCTGCGCCTGGCATCCGGGGAACTTGTGCGGTTCTGATTTCAGCTGGGATGAGGGCTTAATGCCTGGTGTAGAATCACCCCGTGCCACACACTCAAGTGGTGGCTTGCACGGCATTTTTTAAATGTAGATGTATCAGATACCTTCTGATTGGTCCGTTGGATTTCGGCGATTCACTTGCCTCTCGGTCTTCCTCCTCAGAACGGTTTTCCAAGAACGCGCCTCGTCGCGATCCTCTCGTTCCAACAACAACGGCCTCCTCGTCTTCTCCTGTCAGCGATCTGTCTTCTCTCATTGATCATCGCACCAAGTCATTCAGCCTCGCACTTCTTAGTTTGTCTTCCTTTCAATCCTTCCATGCTTCACTCTCCTCCACCTCTCAAACGACTGCAGCTTATTATTATAGTCCTCTTTTCTCCTGGTCTAATTTCCCCGCATAATGCAATGCCTCATTTCTGATTTGAAATCTTTGCTAACATTTTCGAATTCCCCGCGCTGATTTCCTAATGCATCGACTAGAGCGTGTCGATGATCGGCTGACGAACGATTGGTCGTTCGCAAACTGATCTACTGTTTTCCCACAGATCATTATTACTTGACTTCTGCATTTAATATTCTTTTCCAATACTTCTCCCACTGTTTCCTCGGCACTTATTTTAAGAAGAAAATGCGAAAACTGACGGCCTTTTCTCATCCAGTAAACCTTAACTGTTTTTCTGCACTCCATGCATCTCCATGCCTCCCCTCTTCTAAAATTTCACTCCAATCTCTTATCGATAGGGACATGACAATTTCACGAAACGTATATTGCGACGGGATTCACGAAATAAGCGATTTTAGGGATTTCTCGCGAAATTTACTGTGTCTTCTTTGAAACGCGATTTGGTTAACGAAATTTGAGATATTTTGCAAACGCCGAATTTTTGTAGCATGAAATATTTTCTTGCTTATTACAATTGCTGTACGATCATCATTCAAGTGTAATTGTCTTACGTTTTATCCTTGATATTGCTTATTAATAATAAACCCAGATTGTCTGTAAGTAGACAAGAATCATCTTGCCACGAATGAACTTTCGGTTTAATTAATAACGAGTAATACTGACAAATGAGTCATTCGAAGTATCTATTTTCATCCTCTTCTAGCCACTTTTGCTAGAGTTTCACTGAAAAGATATACAGAAATGAATTTATACATCGTATCACCTCATTTTGTATCGTACCTATAATACATCAATGAACCATATGGAGAGTTTTTGACACATTAATTCGCATCTTTATAGCGAGGTCTTTGTAGCGAAGTCTATCATTGGTCAGTCGTGTCAAAGACTGGCAATGACATTTCAGCATTGTTTCCATTTTTGATGAAATAATAAAGAGTGAAAGTTCTGTTGCGCGAAAAAATAAAGTCAGTTTCTATTCTTCGTGGCAGCTTATATTGAGCCACTTGGAAACTCATTGACTTCGTTCATGGCAAACTGCAGAGCCGTAACTGCCGTAATGTAGTTTTGTTTAAAAGCGCGAGGAATCCAATTCCTCGGCTACATTGGCTTATTCTTCTCATGGTAACATGCTTCCTGAAAATACGGTGTATAAGTTGCGCGGAGAGTAAGATCATTTCGTAAATGGCATATTGTTATTCTTTATGAAATAGAGATTTGTAGTAATGGTTGTACTCTGAATTCCGTTCACATAAGCGTAATTCAAATATTCTATCCGCGTAATTATACTGTATTTAAAAGAGTTCATTTCTTTATTCATTGATACGAAAGCTAAGCAACGACTAGAGAAAACAAGATGGTGATGGGCACATTTTAAACATTTAAATAGATTTTAATAGCAATAGCAGGCCGACAATGGAAAATTGGGATTAATCTATGGAGGAGAAAAAAGGAACATGGTTTCCGAAAAGTATGCTGCCCAGATGGCGGCTGGCTAGTCGAGGACGTGGTAACATTCAGTTACATTTACTCCAGCGACCGGTGCGGGTGGCCCGGTAGATTTTTCTGGGCCGCTCATATTGATATAGGATTATCTTTTGAATAGATTAGTTTCAACCATCCCGGCACTGGTGTTGTTGATAACTTTGTAAGCGGTCGTATTCAATGCGACAAGAAAAAAGTCAGGGAAAAGTACACATTCGCTCTCGGATAGAAAGGTTTTACATATTTGATGAAAAAATAAGAGAATTAAGTGTAAATGCGAGGATTGATTGGACTAGAAAAGATTTCTGTGTGAAGCTTGTGGAAAATAATAGGCGCAAGCTGAGGAAAGAAAAATCCATAAAAAATTATAGTGTGTTGAAGCAAATATCTTCAACCAAGGTGGTAGAAACTGGGAGGAAGGTACAGATAGAGAAACAGCACTTCGATTTAGAATTTGCTGAAGCTCTCATGAAAGTAAACATTCCCCTGAAAAAAGCAGTTGACCAAAGATTTAGAAGATGGCTAAATAATATGTTCCAGGCATGAGTGCTGATAGTTTCCAAATCAATTTCATAAAATGACTAGCTCAAGATTTAAAATCTGTACATTTATTTCAGGATCTGGAGATGTTCCATGTGCCAAGAGATTAATGCAGCCATATGTTCCACAGATTGCAGACAAGAATAAGGAAGAGATGAAAGCAGCGGTGAAAGACAAATCAGTGGTAATACTATGTGATGAAACAACGGATCGAAAAGGTCGTAGTATGTTTATTGTCCTACTTTCCTGTGCAGAAGAGCCAGTGATGAATGTTTGGGGTAGGTGAAAGAACTTAAAAATGCAATAGGTACAGAATGTTCGCGAGTAATTGTAGCAGTACTTAATTAAGTATGAGATTCGATATGAAAATGTGGTTAGTGTTGTCACAGACTCAGCAAGGTATGTGACTGCGTGTGTGAATTCCCTACAAATTCTTTTTGGTGAATAAATGGTGCATGTACAATGTTGGGCACAAAGTTAAATATTGTTGCAAGTAATTCGCCTGCTGAGTTGCCCGAATTGAAAAAATGTGTACAAAACTCTAGGGCAGCATTTTTAAACACCAGAAAACGTAAGCACCGATATGTATCATTTCTCAAGTGGTGAAAAGAAGCCATTAGTGTACCCCTTACCAGTCATGACTAGGTGGAATTTTTTGGTTTCAGTCAACACTGTATGAGGTGAGTGTATTGAGGATTTGGTGGAATATCTTAAAAGGAATCGGCGAAGGAGGATGTGCAGTCGAGTACATCAAAAAATTGCCTGCTAATGAGATCACTGCCATCAAATGTTCAGCTGTTTTCTTGTTTGAACATGGTCAACTTTTAGTCGACACAATGGTGGCATTAGAGAGTTCTTAATTCCCTTTAGCTCATAAAATTTCATCCACTGTTGGCGATATTAAGAATTCTTTCTCACTTGTCATAAATGGGGCCTTCGGTGATGCAACTTATTTAGAAATGGCAAAATTCAAATCGGCCACAAACCGATCTTCCCTAATACAAGTATTTAAAATATTGAGTGCAAAATGTCGTTCCAAATTGGTTCGCATAATTTCTGAAGATGAGAGGAAGTTCTCTTTCAATAATATGGGTAGGTTATTTGGCCCACGGCACATAATTGACCACACAGTTCACTCAAGTCATATTAATGACCCTAGTTCTAGAGTTAGCAGTAAATTAAGCGAAGACGCGGACTTTGAAACTCTGTCATGGATCCTTAACAACGTTTATTCGTGGTTCCAGGAGTGTGGGTTAGAATTAAATATCAGCAAATGCACCACAGTTCACTTCCTGCAAAAGTCACCTCAAAAATGCCATACCTATACTGTGGGTGGAGTAAACATAAAATCTTCAGATACAGTGAAATATCTTGGAATTACCATAACTTCAGATATATCTTGGGGAACACACACACACAAAACATATGTGGCACAGCATTAAAGAAACTAGATTTCGTTAAGCGTGTATTAATAGAAATAGGTCCTCGGATGAAAAAGTCAAAGAGAGATGCTACAATGGTTGGGCCACACCTCGAATACGCCGCGAGCATTTGGGACCCTGGTTATAAAGATTTAACCAAATAAATTGATAAAATACAAAGGAAAGCAGCGCGCTTCGTTAATAGCTGCTACAAGCAAACATATAGTGCCTCACAACTTTTAGAGGGATTAAGGTGGGAGCCCCTAGAGACTCGGAGGCTACACGCTTGGGCTGCTTGATAGTTCAGAACTGATATTTTTTAGAGCGACATAGTGAATATTATAATGACTCCTCACTACATCTCTAGGTCTGACAGATGCGATTAAATAAGAGAGATACACTGCCGAACAGGTAAAAAGACTTCTTTCCGCGCACGATAAGCGATCACAATAAAAATTGAGCTCCACTAAATACACTCCTATATTACATGTCACCATTTCATCTCCCATAAACTTACACCTTTACACCGCTGGTGACCTAACACCCCCTGAAACATGCGGCGGCTCGCAGGGTATTATGCAGATGTAGAAGCCTTCACTCAATTGTCAAGAAAGCTCCCTTTCTCAGCATTGTTCCTATGCAAAGTTTTCTCTGAAGGTTGTCGTGCCTTGCAGGCAGCTATAGGTATCTACGTTTCAGAAAGGAGGGTGTGAGGTTAATATTTTGAAGGCTCTTTTAAGCATGAAAGAAGGACATCTAAGTTTTGTGGAGCAGAATGATAATGCACTGTTGATTCCTCCCTCAAATGTGGACTGTGAAAGGGCGTTTTCTTCTTATGGAAATATTCTTACTGACCTTCCGCGCAAACCTAACAACTGGAAACCTGAAAATATTGTTGTCATTTTATTTTTCAAAGTGAATATAATTTAATGAAACTCATATCTCATATTCCACTGTGAGTTGTGAAAAATCGTAAAGGGAGAACGTTGTGAGAATAGATTTGATTAATGATCAATAAAATCCAAATATTGCCATTGGTGAAATGGAATTTCATTTATATTTTATTGGAATTGGAAATTGGTGTAAAATTAGCATAGTCTTTGGCAATATCAGAACTCCAAAAGCTACTTTAGACAATGTATTCATTAATTACTGATATTATCACAATCTACCGAAGTATTTCTCAGTTATTAAATACCGAAATTTTCTAATTTTATTTACCAATATCTCATTAATTTTCCTTTATTAACCATTTTATTCCACCGCTTTCAGTGGTTTTAAACACTGAAATCCATTAATTTTACTTAGCAATATTCAGTGTCTTTACTTATCGCTCTTGCTTACCCTGGACTTGTCTCATGTATCTCGTCTAGTCACTCGCCCTCATCATGCACCTCTTTATCCACACCGCGTAAAATTGAAAGTGGAAATATCTACAAAAATACGGCCATCACATCGTCGGCTGTCATTTGTGGATTTGGAGGGGAACTCAGCAAAGGCTATGCGAAGATTTTATGGGAAAAATTGCCGTAAAACGCTATTTAAATGTTTCTTGACCTCCTGATTTGTTTTGCGACGCATGTACCATCGACACTGTTACTTGAGAGGAAGAACCCTTTCCGTAAAATGGGGCCACGAGATCAGCTCCGAAAAGAACAACTGTGGAGTACTGCAAGGCTCCATATATGGACCACTTCTTTTCAATCTCTATACTGCTGACTTCCCGAGGGATACAGAAGATGGCACACCAGAGTACTATTATATGCAGACGACGCGGCTATCCTATCAAGGGGTAGGAAAACGAAGTTAGCTGCTGAATACGTACAAATGAATCTAGATGAAATAGAACGGCGGTGCAAGACATGGAGATTAACGCTAAACACTAAAAAAACACAGGCAGTTAGATTCACTCGACCAAATTCAGGAACACAAAATGGCTCCTGTATAAGAATTAGCCAACAACCAATAGAATGGCAAGAATCGGCCAAATGCTTGGGAGTACTCATAGAAAACAATCTAAAACATAAATACCACCTTCTACATATAATTGGACAAACGATGGGAGTATGAGCTGGTCTATCACCGAATTTGATGAGCCACGTAACACCTCATAGAGTCAAAAAGTTAATATACAATGCACATATTAAACCCTAAACTTATTTAAGCCGTACCGGCCTGGGCTGAAATTCTTAGTAAAGGAGCGAGAGATAAAACTGAAATAACCGAGAGAAAGATACTCAGGCCAATATTTAAAATCCCTCGACACACAAGTAGCAATACTCAACAATTGGACTAATTGACATTAATACCGGAATAATAAAGGAAGCAAAAGACTATTTTAAGAAACTTAAGAGCAGTAGCCTACGAAAACAGTACATCCTGGGGAAGAACTAAATACGAGATAATGACAAATGCAAAAGATCCGAGAGGGGTTTTTGGCAAATAGGAGGCACGAGAAGCCCAAAATAAGTGAACAACAAAAAAATATGGCCACAGAAAAAAAAGCTTTAGTCATAAAGCAATCTCTGAAATAGAAGCTGCCTTGGGACGGCAGCGAGGACCACTTTGGCCGTCTCTATGGGGAGGGAGAGGAGAGAGGGTGAGGAAGGGTGCAAAGGGGATTGGTTGGTTAGCAGCTCCCCTCTCTCCTCTTGCGCCGTCGCTTGCCTATTCATGTCCTCCGTCTTAATATTTGTATTTCGAAACATTTCCACTGATCCAACTTCTGGATGCTGTCTTCTCTCCTTCATGTCCAATCGTCCAACTGTCCTAACATCCTCGGGATCGCCGTGACTACAATTGGACTACCAACCGGCTGACTAAAGGGCGATGCCCCGCGTTGGATACGTATTTCGGTTATCTTTTGTTATACGAACTCCCAGAGAAGCTGTAGCCTTACGCATAGCAGATTTTTGGTTTCGCGTTTATTAGATTCATGCATAATGTCGTAATAATTTTAGAATATTTTCATACCTATCAGTAACAATTATGTATAAAAATAAAATGTAATGGTAGTTGTGTTGTTTCTTCGTCGCCATGTTGATGCTTGCGTGGAAGCGGCCATATTGCCAAGTTTGGGAACGTGCGTGTGATGTGATTCATTTCAAGTTAGATTTTTTCCAAGTCTCCCGCTTGCTTAAGGTTAATTTAAAATCTCTTTGGCTCTCCGTTGAAACATGTGACTTTCCTCCTCAATTGCTTCTCCCGTCGTGCGAGAAAAAATTGAACAAAAAAGGCGAAGATCTCCACGTTTCAACCTCACCGTTGAATCGAATCAACTGCAGCCTCGTTGGAGACGGCATATGAGTCCCACTGATGCATAATCGTAGCGTATTCATTCGCTTTGTCCTCACGGGCGTCTCGTTACCCTGTTGAGACCCGCTATATCTCACAACAATGAGCAATTGTGGGTCCCAACTATTTGTACTACTGCGACGGGTTTATAGAATTGATTGTGCTACGCCAGAGTTCATTTGAGGAAGCTCTGCTTTTGATATGTACTTGACGATACAATCATCTATTGACTCTGTCGATCCACACCGTTGAAAACCCAAATGAATTATGTCCATTTTTTCGCTTTCGGATCAAGTTCATAAATATAAGTTAAGACGCTTCTACATAGCCAAAAGATACCAAATTACAACCTTGAAAGTTCGTTCGTTTAACGGGAGTTCAATAAAACTCAAGAGCACAGAGCAAAACATTCTTCAAGACGTATTTATGGTAACACACCGTTGTCCGCAGGCATGTAAACTTACTAAAACTGAACTTATAACAAATAACGAATCTCCACGCCCTTAGCAAAGATTTGTTAAACTTATAAGAACATTTTCTTCACAGACACCATATGAAGGGAAATAATAATCCATGAAGTATTTCCGGAGTACAACAACATACGTCGTTCACGCAATATTTCATTAACATCTCCCGCCGTAAAATTTGCGCATAAAATGCGCATTCCGTATCACTTCTTACGTGCTTCCTCGCCACTTTTTCTTCATTGAATGAACTTCAGAAACTTAAAACTGGTAATCTTCTCTCATGTAAACATCAACACTGCACGCCGTAATCAACCCTCTATACGGCTCTTCGATCGGGGCACAGCGCGTGAGGCTAAACCCAGGTTGAGGCCAGTCACGGAGTCACAGAGAAAGAAAGAGGTTTAGAAACACCACTGCTCCCCTGATCGGTGGAGACTATCGGAACTGAACTCCCCGCTTTCGTCACGTGAAACAAATACAATACAGCTCGGGATAAACAGGCGAGTCAGGTCAGTTAGCGACCAGGTTACGAGAAATGGAATAAACCCCCGTTTCTATGCCTCTCAGTTGCGCTCTGAACTGGTTATGACATCCGGTCATGCTCGCTTGGATTTTTTAATCTTCATTTGCTATCTTTTCTTCGTATTTCTTTCTCTGATCGTCTCTTTCGATGAGTCAGTGCCTCTTTCTTCATTGCTGTATAATTTTTTCTTTCTCTTCCAATTATGATAGCAATGTCGCATTTCGAATTAGGGTCTACGAAATGGCCGTGTCTATGAGGAGTAATTCGTGGAGCTTCCCTGCAAGTTGTTATGAAAATAGTGGAATACAAAAGTGAGGCTGAGTTAAACAGCGCTTTCATTTCCTTTCTTTGCGTGACAAAGGTCTCAATCGGCAACGGAAGCATTGGAACTCTCTTTGCTTCCCTTTGGTGTTCCTGTATATAGGTACCTACCTATTTCATTCTCACTCACTCACTTGTGGGGCCCGTTACATGTACTTACATAATTAGACTAATTATCAACGGTGTAATTCGTGCGATGATTATTTTTAATTAAATAAATATTTAATGTTATATAATTAAAGTATTTTTATTTTGCTACATAAATATATCACGCTATGGTTTAAAACGTACTGTGCTTGTATTTTATTAATGGAAACGCCGTGTTATCGTTCGGGGGCAGACTGGTCACAAATTTTGAAAGCGATAGGAGATCCTCCGTTCTCCCTAGTATACACGATAGTGTCATACAAAATGCCCGCTCAATCAGCTAGGTAGTTTTCGAGAAGGGTAACGAATACACGGACGCCATTACATATTTATTCATAAATATAAAGTAGACAAATGGTTGTGAGCCATCGTGTCGTCGGTCGTCGACGTCAGTCATTACCTTGCTGTCGTAAACTGTGACAAACTCTGCACATGTGGTCCCCCTTCGTGAGAAGAGAGAAAGAGCGATAATAGAGACAGAGAGAAAGAGGAAGTAAATGATGGATACGCACGAGAGAGAGAGGGAGAGAGAGAGAGAGAGATTTGGGGAACCGGAATTTTGAGCCCGAGAGAAGCGGAACGGGATGGGAGGTTGGTTGGATGGGAGGTGGATGGGGATGGGATGGAGAAAAGGATAAAAAAAAGGGGATTTTGGTTTTCTGGGAGCTGAGGAATGAGAGGGGGTGGGAGGGGGGGAGGGCAGGGAGACGGACGTGCTCCGCGGCATTTGCAAGGAGAGAGCGGTGGCTACAAACACACACACACACACACACAGACAGAGATGAGGCCTCCCCCCCCCTTCCTCCCAGTAGTCTCTTCCACCCCCTTCACGTGCGGGGGTAACACACCCCCTCGTGTTTGTGACCCGCCAGGGAGATTGTGGAGTTGAGGCGGACTACAGAGAGTCTCTCCCCCTCCTCCTCCCCTTCGCACGTCCCGCGGGTCGGCATAAGGGAGGGGTGGGGTGGGGGGATAAGGGGAGGGAAACCCGGCCGCACCCCCACCCCCTTCCGTCTCCGCCGTCACAATGGAAACAGGAAACTTCGTCCCATTCAACCTCCTCTACCCCACCCACCCATTCGACCTCCCTCCCCTTCCCCCTTCTCCTCTCCTTTCTCGTGTTTCCCTCCCCGTCCTCGACGTCCCCTCCACCCCCGCCTGCCCCCTCTCTCTCGCCACGCCCCCGAGCGCAATACTTCGAGGGTCGACCGCCGAGAGCGCCACCGTTCCCCATCCGGACACCCTCTGCCCCCCCCCCTCCCCTCTCGTCAGCCCTCGACCCCGACTCCGATCGTATAATTGATTCAATCAGAGAAAAACACGGCCTTTCCCTCCCTCCCTCCCTCCTGCCATAACCGTCCGTCTATATCTATACTATCCTTTCCTTTCCTTTCGTCGGATAACGAGAGACCCCCTCCCCCCTCCTTCCCCCTTTGGATCTCCCTCCCTTTCCACCCCCCCGCCCCCTTGCGTGTGTGTGTGTGTGTGTTTGTAAGACGTGCAAGAGAATTGTGGGCGAACTAGAGTTTGCGGGGGCGGCCGCGAGGAGGCCTCTCCCTCCCCCTCCTCCTCGTGCACCAAATGACGACGTCGTGCCTCTCTCCTTCGATGGTGCGGCATCGCCGTCGTTAGGGTGCGGAGAGTCGACTTCCCTCCCGGGACACAAGTCTAATCGCATCCACGTGCTGTTCTCCGAGGCGCCGCAGAGGCGTGTGGCAGCAGCGGTCTCAAGGCGGTGAAAATGGATCGAGTGACGGCATCAATGGCGAATGCCGTGCGAACTGCTTGCTGACGATGTGCTTCTCCTCACGCTATGTAGAGTCACGACACACTTTTTGTTGTGTTCACTATCTACGAGTGAGGCGAGGAAAGACAGTGTTTTTGTGTATGCTGCATCGATTCCGCAGAGATTCTTTCTATTTTTTCGCTTCCGTCGGTTCTGGGTTGGCGGGGAGGGGGGGAGTAGGAGTGGTAGGGCGGGGGGGGGGGGTTTGTTAATCAGCGTCGAGGATCACGATTGGTCGCGATACCGGAAGGCCACCCTGAGGACGGTATATATAGATGCCCAATTCCACCCCAGCCGGCATTCAGAACCTGTTCTGAAGATGTGGCCAGCATTGGCCACGAAACGCCATCGTCTAGATAACGGCACGCAGCGAAACCCGGAAACCATGGGTAAGCGCTGCACTAAAGCGCTGCGAAAGTCTCAATCAGACATTTTTTAATGATTTGTTTTGAGACTTTTTGGGGCTTTCTTGGCGTGGCGGGACTTGTTCTTATAAAACAGACTTTTCCGGGCTTTTTTATTGAAACCACATCCCTAAGTTTGGCTGTTGTGATTACTTTTGTTCACCTGGGTATTGGACACATCTGTGTTCTTCATGTGGTATTCCACGGAGCATAGATGTATTGCCAAAGTGTAAGCTCCTGACAACTGTTCATGCGAAGTTTTACTAACAGCTCCGGAATTTCCCTGGATTTATTTCTATTGCTCCACCGTTCATGAAAGAATCACTCTCACTCAGTGATTCAACCCGAAAGTTGGTTTGGATAGGTGAGGGTAGACCTCACCCCCGACTAAGCCATACGCGTGTGAATTTCACATATTCAGGGCAGGGGGGACAGTTCCTTTCCCTGGGCCACCTCGCACTTTGAGCTTTTTTCCTGGGGGGTCCAAAGACTTCCCCCGGGATACATCGATCTAATTATGAACCAGCTTATTTGAACCCGGATGGTCTGCTGACAAGCCAACAGCTCTACACTGTATGCTAACACTCCGCTTTTGTTTAGGAGATTAGAGAAAAAATGATACAATTATATGAAATAACATCTTGAGTTTCCGACGAGGTGCATGCGTCTCTTTGTGCTCAGATTAACTGAGCCAACATTGTAGCGCGGCAGTAAGCAATGCGCCCTTAGCACTCGAGCGAAGAGGAAAAATAAAGGCTCAACAAGGACCGGTGAATGTATGCACATTGTATGAACACTATTCTCTTTTATATACGAGCGAGCCACGTAAAGTCTCTGTCATTTACTGAGGTTTCAAAGCGTCGTAAGACCGACGTCCGCTCATTTGTGTAGCCCAAGGTATAAAGAGAGGAATTGCTCAGGACGTAAAGTGAAGAAAACGCATAAAATGAAAGGACAGGCGTTTTCAGGAGCCAAGCTGACTACGTATGCTTCACTATGCAAGTATCTGCAAGTACTGAGCAACAGTATTTACTGCAATGCTTGTGAAAAAACCGTGAGTATCAGCACAACTTTTGAATTTGACGACTTTAATAATAATAATAATTTAATCTTTATCTTAAGCTTCGTTTGGCATTCCCGAATAAGTCCATCTTATTAGATATATTTTAAACTATAAATTACACGTGTTTTACTATAATTTCTTAAAATAACGTACAGAACTTATTTAAACAATTCTGAGTTACCACTTTTAAAAGTAATTCTGATAATAAATAATATTTCTCATTATTTTTCAAGATATCATCTGACAAAAAGTCACATGTGAAACAGCACATTGACAGCTCACCGCATCAATCTCGAAAGTGAAATTAAAGGAAACCGTGATCTTGCAGAGTTTACGACAGAGCCAGCTGTCGTTTACATCCACCAGCGATGAGTTTGCTTTGGACTTGTGCGAGCTGTTTGTGGCATTGAACGTTCCTACTCAGAAATCAAAACACCCTTTATTCACATCATTTGTGGAAAAATGTGCAAGGAGGACAGTTCCATCAGAGAGTTCTCTTCGGAAAACTTACTTACCAATACTCCACGAAAAGGTATGAATTTTTAAATATTTTATGCAAAAAATACTCTAAAAATCAACGAAATCAAATTACGTACCTGCTCTCAGGAAAAAAGCGCTAAAAACTTTGGTATAATATGATTTCAAAGTAAATTTTAGAAGTATCAATCATTAAATTATAAAAATACTTCACTAAAATATTTTGCTTGCTGCCTAGAGATAGATCGTTTAATACATGTGTTGACGGCATGTTACCGATGTGCATTATCTGCCGGAGCAACCAAAGGGAAAGACTGCGGTGTTCTCCACTAGCACAAGAAGTTTATTTCCGTACACACAGACACACAAATTATTTTCAATATGTTCAAAGTTATTACCCACGATTACCCACTCGTGCGAGGTGAGCAGACGCACCTCATATGCCGCTGGCACACCGACTACTGGGATACAATGCGACCCCGCTCCGAGCGGTCGGGCCACACACCGCCCTCCAGCGAGGAAACGAAACGCAAAACAGAGGAATGGCGGGGGCGCAACTTCAAATGGCATTTTTAATTCAACATACCGCCCGCCTCGGAGTGCCAGCACTACGAAATAAACAACTTTCAATGCAAACAAAAATATAGTACCTAGATAGCATTCAATACAAAATACAAACTTGAAAGCACACAGTAACAACAACAAAAAAATCACGTCTGACATAAACAAAAACCACTACTGTTGAGTGCCGCCCGCCATGAACGACTCCTAGTAATCGACTCCCTCCTTCACAGCTGCATAGGTGGATGTGACCCTATCATCCACTGGTAGCGGAATGATCTTCAGCAAGGGTCTCAGAAGTTGAGAATCAGCCGTTTTAACAGTGGCGACCCTGGGTAGGCCATCCTTGCCAAGGTGAAGATGCGTAACCCTCCCCAGTGGCCACTTGGTTGGAGGAAGTAGATCATCTTTCAACAGTGCCAGGTCATCTACCTTAATGGAGTGGTTCGGCTTCAACCACTTCCTTCGCTGCTGCATATGATGCAATACCTCTTTAATCCACCTGTGCCAGAAATGATTGCGCATTAGAGAAATCAATTTCCAACGAGAACAGCATGTTTGAGACAGATCAATGTCTAGATATGGCTCAGGAGGAGCAATAAATGAAGAACCTATTAAAAAATGACCGGGCGTTAAAGCGACCAGATCATTGGCATTGCTACTAATAGGACAGAGTGGTCTCGAATTGAGACATGCTTCTATTTGGGCACTCAGAGTGGCGAGTTCTTCAAAAGTTAATGTTGTGCTCCCTATAATACGCTTAAAATGAAACTTGAAACTTTTTACGCTCGCTTCCCATAACCCACCAAAGTGAGGAGCCCTTGGTGGGACGAATACCCATTTTGTACCATCTTTTGCGACTTCGTTTGCGAATTCAGTGCAAAGTGTAGAGGTGGCATCAAACAAGCGTTGCAATTCTGCATCTGCTCCATGAAATTGCGTTCCATTGTCGCTGTAAATAACACTGCAATGGCCCTGTCAAGCTGCAAAACGACGATAAGCCGCTAAGAAAGAAGCAGTTGTACAGTCCGATACGACCTCTATGTGCACAGCTTTAATAACCATGCAAATGAATATAGTTATGTAACCCTTATAAATCTTACTACCGCGACCCTTTGACATGCGTAAGGCGATCGGGCCAAGGTAGTCTACCCCCGTATGGCTGAAGGGTCTCACCAGGTTTACTCGGAAGTAGGGAAGGGGTGCCATTTGCTGCTGGGACGGTTTCGAGGAAAATCTCGCACACCGGACACATTGACGTGACACTTGATACGCTATTTGCTTTCCTCTAACTATCCAGTACTGACGATATAAATGGCTCAGCATGAGTTGAGGACCCCCATGAAGCGTCATCAAGTGCGATTCTTCTACTAAAAGGCGAGATACGAAAGAGTCCTTTGGAAGTATGAGGGGATGTTTTTCATATTCGTTTAGGAACTGAGAATTTTGCAAACGTCCCCCAACTCGTAGTAGCCCTTTCTCATCGATGAATGGCAGAAGGTAACGAAGTGGACTTCTTCTTGGAAGCTCTTTATCTCGGCGAAGGCAAGAAATTTCTTTCCCAAAACTAGCGGACTGGACTAACCGGAAGAGGGCAATTTTCCCAGCTCCACGCTCTGCCTCCGTTAATGGTCCATACATCCTTAGTTCCTGTACGGAGGTGGCATTGTACTTCCATCTGAGACAGTATGAAATAATATTAATTATCCTTTTGATAGAAGAAAACTTTTTAAAGTGTGGTAAAAATGGTTCATCTTGGACAGTAACCGTGGTGAATGACGGAGAGCGTTCCTCTTCATTGGTGCAGAATTCATCGTATGGCAGGTCTGCTGATACGTGCTCTTTAACTAACCAACTCGGACCTTTCCACCAAAGATTAGAGTCTTTCAGCTGCACAAGAGTATAACCACGAGTTGCGCAATCCGCGGCATTGTCAGACGAGCTAACATGGTGCCAAGTAGCATTGGGCAGTGTAGTGATGATTTCGCTGACGCGGTTTGCTACGAACGACTTCCATCGGGAAGGATGTCCTCGAAGCCAGGCATGAGTAACTTTAGAGTCTGTCCAACAATGAATAGCAGCCGGACTCGACGGCAGGTGGCTGGGCAATAGGAAGTGAATAGTTCTTGCCAGAAGAAGAGCTCCACATAATTCTAACTTAGGAAGAGTCTGAGTCTTGATCGGTGCTAACTTTGTCTTGGCCAGGATCAGGGACGATGTGTTGCAGCCGTCATCTGAAAAGACTACAATATAGACAGCGGCAGCGTAAGCTCTTTCAGAAGAATCTGCAAAACCATGGAGTTCCCATTTTGATCCATGTACAGTGTTGAACCAACGTGGTATCTTTATCTCCGATAACAGTGGCAGTTGGTGTCGGAGATCATTCCAGTAAGCCAACATGGAGCCATGTATAGGAGAATCCCACTCAAATCCTTGGATCCAAATATTTTGCATAAATATCTTGAAGTGAATTAGAAAAGGCGCAAACCAGCCCAATGGATCAAAAAATCGAGAAATCTCGGAGAGAACCAAACGTTTTGTTGTGACTGAGGAAGATTTAGGTAGAATTACTTGATAAAAGAAGTAGACTTGACCAGGAATCCAATTCAGGCCAAGCGTGGATACAGCATCGTCCAGATTAATCGGCATCTTTTCTCCTTCCATTGTGGTCAATCTTTCCGGCAGTTCCATCTGGTTGGCCGCCCATTTGTCTAGAGAAATACCAGCGCTTTTAAGCATGTTAATGAGCTCATTCCTCGTGGATAGAGTGTCAGAATGATAATCCGCTCCAGAGAAAATATCATCCACGTACGTTTGCAGTTTGATTGCTGTCACTGCACGAGGATACTGGTGTCCTTCATCGTCAGCTAGTTGATGCAATGTACGAATGGCTAAATACGGAGCAGAAGTCGTACCATACGTGACAGTCTTCAAGCAAAAGTCCTTGATTGGTTGGTCCGTTGAAGACCGCCATACTATTCGCTGCCAGTCCGTGTCTTGGGGATGCATCCAAATCTGTCGGTACATTTTTACAATATCTGCGACAAAGACCACCCGTAGATAACGCCAGAGAATAATGATTGCCGTTAAATCCGATTGAAGCTTTGGACCAGGGAACAGGCAATCGTTTAGTGACAGACTATTGCTGCTCTTTTGCGATGCGTTAAAAACTACACGGATTTTCTTCGGACTGCTTGACTTAAAAACTCCATGATGCGGCAAATAATAGGTAGATTTGCAATGCAACTCATCTGGTGGCACTGGTTCCATGTGGTTCAGTGTTAAATATTCGTCCATAAATCCTTTATATTCGTTGCCAAAAAAGGGATTTGAAAGGAACTTCCTCTCGTTCCGAAGGAGGCAGGATACAGCGATGCTACGTGCATCAGGAAAGGATGAAAAACGCGAAAAAGGCAGCCTTACTTCATAACGGCCATCATCAGAACGAAAAAGAGTTTTCCTGTAATATTCTTCGCAGGCATCCTCTTCTTCAGATAAATGGGTTGTATCCGGCAATTCCTCCCCTTTCCAGAAACGACTAATGGCCTCGATCAACGGAGAATCAATGTATGTATGAGAGCTGACCACTTCAGAAGCATTAGAGAAAACATTAGTCGGTCCAATGAGAACCCAACCTAGTGCTGTATTTTGAGCAACCGGTGTATTGGTTGGCCCCTGATGAAGTCCAGGTCTCAATACTGCTGCATGAACATCAGCACCTAAAAGACAATCTATTTGGGCTGGAGTACCAAATTGAGGATCTGCGAGTGGCAAATTGTATACATGATCCCAGTTATGTTTGAGTACCTTGTTGGTGGGAAGGAACTTTGTAATATTCTTCAGCACGAGAGCAGAAAAGTTAAGGAAAAAATGTTTGTCAATCGTGGATTTCAAAGTGAGGTTAACACTGCCTTTAGGCTCCACTACTGGACCCATCCCAACACCCTGCACAGATACAGTCGCTCGAGTGCGGGGTAGCCTAAGTAATTGAGCTACACTCTCACTCACAAATGACGCTTCAGAGGCAGGATCCAGCAATGCTCGTACTGTAATGGCTGCTCCGGATGATCCTACCAAGACTACCCGAGCAGTAGCCATTAATATAGTCTTTCCAACCGATGACGTGTTGACTGACACTGAAGTTGAACTGCTTGGGGCTTGTGATGCGTCAGCACATAACTGTCGAGGGGCTTGACTCTTTGGAGAAGTCTGAGGGACGGGCATATCCTTATGTAACGTCGTATGGTGTTTTTCTCTGCAAATCAGACAGGATCCTGAAGAAGGAAAACTGATGTAAAGTGTCCCTTCCTTAGACAATTTCCACAAAGTTTAGTCTTTTGGATAAATTCGATGCGTTGGCTAATAGGCATATTATGGAATTTGGGACAATGTCCCACAAAGTGACCATTATTGCAAAGGTCACAAGGTCTTTTAGTGACAGGGGTTTGGGACAAATTTGCATTAATTGCCCTTTGGCTTTTAAACTGACGTGAACTCCGACTAACAGTTTCTGAAATGTTCTCCGATCTGCTCGCATCAAGCGATCGAGCGCGATTTTCTAGAAAGTCAATCAGCTGCTTGAAAGACGGGAAGCCAGAAGACGCTTCTTGCGATATCTCCCAGTCTTCTGTGGTCACCGGGTCTAATTTGCGTCCTATTAGATGAACAAACCACAGGTCCCAGCTCTCGACAGGGCAATTCAGATCTCGCAATCCCTGGATGGCCTCCTCTGCGACATCCAATAAGCGATTAATATCTGAAACTGACTTTTGGGATGCCTTTACAGATATCAATGCCTCCAATGAGTTGATAGACGAACGCGAGGGTTGTCGTACCGGCGGCATAATTTCTCCCATGCTACGTCTAAGTTACTCCCAATAATCTTCATCCCCTTTAATCGGTTAGCAGCAGCACCTTCTAAACTACTTATTAGATGTTGAAGTTTTACTACAGAGGACAAGGAAGGATTGTGCTTGACAAAGCAACTCCTTAAAGGACTCCCATTCCTGCTGTTTCCCGTAGAACTTAGGTATAGTTAGCTTAGGAGTGGAACACAGTGGTGTTAGAGCATGGGCACTGATTCCCTCTGGTACGTTACCAGGGAGGGAGGTTCCTTCGGAAAGAACACTTGCTAGTCTTTGTATTTCTTCCATAATATCACTTTTAGTAAAAATATAAGCTTGTTCCACGTTTAAATACCAATTTTCAGAAAAATAAACGTTAGAAGGCATTTGTTCCTCATAAGTTGAGAGCTCAATATGGCGCTTAGAAAAGTTAAGCCAATAGCTGCCCAATACCTCAAGCCTTGCTTGCCAAACAGTCAAGTTCAATTTTTTAACACCAAGCCTTTTAGAATTTTCCATAAAATTTAAAATTAATTTACCCTCCGCAAGTTGATTATCTATTAGTTCGGCCATGACGGCGGCAAATAATTGGCAAAATAAGTAGTGATTATGCTTATCTAAATGATACAGAGCCGAACCCATGGACCGATGAGGCAACCTCAGTACGGGAACTCGGCATACAGGAACGACTCGTTGACTCGTTCAACAGGATCTACATCTACATCTACGTCATACCCTGCAAGCCACCCAAAGGGTGTGTGGCAGGGTTGCTTTCGCACCAGGCATGCATGAATGATATGGTAGAACACCGACATTACATTAAAACCCGCGTACCACACATGCAAAGCGCCAATTAAAAATCTAATACCCAAGAAACATTCTATCTTCAATCGTTCCAAAATGCAAGGGATACAAAGACTACTACTACAAATTCAAAATATCATGCATAAATAAGAACATCGATATTTACATCATGCATAAATAAGTGAGTAGAGAACATAATGAGAAACATTTACTGCCTGCCTATTGTCAATACTCGAACTATTCATGACGACGATCACAGCTGTTATGGTCCCAAATGGTACGCGGAAAAAATCACATTTTATACCTATCGGTTCTACAATCTAGCTCTCTAATTTTATTGGCACGATCTAATCTGCCGTAGTACGAAGGGGTTAATAGTATGTTTTTTACGTCGTCAGTAAAATGATTTTCCTGAAATTTATTTAGGAGGTTAAGCCTATAATTTAATCTACGCTGTGATAGCGTAGATTAAATTATATTCCCATCCTAATTTTTCTAACAGTCCAGACACACTAGCCAACTTATCGTAGCATCGTTTCACAAACCTAGCTCCTCTTCGCTGTACGCGATCTAACTCTGATATCAACCCCGTTTCGTATGGATCCGATACACTAACAGCATATTCCAGATGAGGCCTAACGATTGAAAAATAACAAAGTTCTCTTACTTTCTCATCACATTTGCCGAGTACTCTCTTCCTATATGCTTGACCGCATATTTCCCTAATATGTTTCCCCCAAGATAGGTCGTGAGTAATTGTGACCCCTAAGTACTTAACAGACTTGGTGTGAATAATTTCCGTATTATTAATTCTGTAAGCCCTACCTGGCCTATTTTTCTTTTTCCAAAAGCTGACTGCTACGCACTTTTTTATGTTTAGTTCCATCTGCCACTTTTCGCACCAAGCATGAATAGCAAGTAGGTCGATTGTTAACGAGTCGCTATCTTCGGAATTGTTAATATCCCTATACACAACCGCGTCGTCTGCGAAGAGTCTAAGCTTACTTTTAACCACGTTGCTAATATCATTTATGTACAAGAGAAATAAAAGTGGACCAATTACACTTCCCTGAGGAACACCCGATGTAACGGCCACTGTGTTTGACATGATACCGTCTATGACAACCCTTTGTTCCCGCCCATGTAAGAATTGATTAATCCAACTAATAATGTTTTTATCTATTCCATATGCTTCTAGTTTTGAGAGCAACTTAACATGAGGTACCTTATCGAAAGATTTCTTAAAATCGAGGAATATCGCGTCAACTTGAACATTATTTTCACCCGAGAGCAAGATGTCATAAACGAAGAGGGCCAATTGGGTTTCGCAAGATCTACCCTTTCGAAATCCGTGTTGGTTATTTATTAATAGTTCCTCCCTATCTAAATGACTCATAATGGAGCTTACGATTATGTGTTCAAATACCTTACAGGAAATGGATGTGAGAGAAATAGGCCTATAGTTACTAGGGTCTTCCCTGTCGCCGCTTTACAATATAGGTGTGACATTTGCTACTCTCCAGTCCTTAGGCACTATGTGATCTACTAATGATTTGGTAAACATTAATTCTAAGTAAGGCGCTATGTCTGATGCCATTGTTTTATATACGCGAGCAGGTATTTGATCTGGATCGGGGGATTTGTTGGGGTTGATATTTTTTAGCTGCTGTTCTATGCCGCGACAATTTATAATAATTTCAGGCATACATGTTTGGGAACGAACAGGCTGCGGATCGAAAAGATGTGGTGTATAAGTACTGAAAATGCTTTTGAAGAATGAGTTTAACGAATTGGCTTTTTGTAGACTGTTGGTTAGCTTTTCCCCTTTGATATTCTTAAGCGTGTGTACTGTTGATTTATTTCCTTGAGTGTCCCTAACATACGACCAAAATGCCTTGGGATTATCGTTCAATTGTTCTCCCAGTAATTTACTTTTGAAATCAGCTAACGCCCTTCGGCACGCTTTTTTTGCTAAGAGTCTAGATATTTTGTAATTTTCGGTGACTGTGTATAGTTCTTCGGAGGATTTGTTAATTTTTGCCCTTTTTAACCTAGCATGACATGTTCTCTGGTGCTTTAATGTTTTTCTAACCTCCGCGTTATACCACCTAGGCTCTGCATTGGCTCTTTTCCATTTACTTGGTATGTATTTGCTAACTACTGATCGTGTAACGTTGGGGAAAGTATTCCACAAAACCTCAGTATTACTGTCGATACTTATTTTTGAAAATTAGTAAATGACTTTTGCAACTCTCGTTTCATACCTTCGTAGTCAGCCTTATTAAACAAGTAGATTTTTCTTTGTGGATTATGTTTCTTGTTCATGCTCACGGAAAAATTAGCTTTAACTATCTTGTGGTCGCTTATTCCCTTATCCGTACCTATGTTTACAACCATGCGTGGAATATTTGTCGCTAAAAGATCAAGTGTATTTTTCCCTCTAGTTGGAGCAGTGACTAATTGATGTAGTGAGTGAGATGTGAATGTATACAGAAGTGACTCACAAAGGTCTTTGTCTTTCCCCCCAGTGATAAAACTGTAAGTGTCCCAGTCTATGGACGGAAGATTGAAATCCCCACCGATTATAATATGACAGTCGTTTTTTTGAGTGGTTAACTTACTGAGTTGACTTTCGAGTCCTAATATTGAGCTTACATGGGTATCTGGTGGTCTGTAATATGCGCACACACAGATTGTTTTTGCTTTAGTATTTTGAATGGAGCACCATACGCTTTCTACCTGGTCGTCAGAAAATGACTCCCTCCTACTAAAATAACAATCCTTCACTGCAATGAAAACTCCTCCCCCGGTCCTTTCCACTCTATCTTTTCTATAAACTGTGAAATTTTTCGGGAATACTTCATTATCTGCGATTTCGTTACACAACCAACTTTCCGTCCCTATAATTAAGTCTGCGTCAGTAGTTTCAATTAGATAGTAGAAGTCAGCTACTTTATTCCTTAAGCTACGGCAATTTACTACCACGACAGAAAAGGATTTATCAGTGAGCGTATTCCCGGAATGTGTATTCTCATTACAACTCGCTTTCTTAGGTATATTCAAAGTTACATTACTGCTATTTTTTGAAACTGGCCTCTTACTGTTCTCTTTAGACTTAACACTTTCTTGGATATTTTTTCTATTAGATATTGTTCGCGATGGTACCTGATTCGACCCATTAGATGACCTACTCTCTGCCCTACCCTCTATCCTAAAAAAGGCCTACAGTGATCGAGTATGCTACTCGCTACACAGCTAGCTGCCTCGGCCGTGTAATGGACACCAGAACGGTTCAGAGGGGTCCGACACGATCGGATTGCCGGCCGAAGGTCGACGAAGGAGGCTCCAATGTCCGTGCAGAAGCGACGCAACCTCTGGTTTATGCCCTCCACTCGGCTCCAAACCAGGGGTCCACGATCGATCCTCGGGACAAGAGTACAAATTGCAAGCGTCATGTCAACCCCTTCGTCGCGACTTACCCGCTTCACTTCGGAGTCCAGTTCCCTGAAGGAACGCAGGATCTCCTCGGATCCACGGTCCATGGCGTCGTTGACGCCGACATGGGCCACAATCTGCAGACTTAAGCACTTCGTGCCGCGGACCGCCGCACCAACCGCCTGCGTCACCGCCGGAACACCTCCACTTGGAATGCACCATGACGTTCCACGGTGGCTTATACCCTCATGGCCTGCCCTTTCCCGCGAAGGGACCATCACACGGCGGGCGTTACTACTACCTATCACTACAATTCCCCCCTTCCCACTCTGACGACTCTTCCTAGGTGCCGGTCTCGGAGGGGGAGTAGGCACGTCAGGCACCTCGGAATTTCCATCCGAAAGCAACTGGTACCTGTTAGAAACGGGAATGGGAGGTGCCAAAGCATCTCCTGAACCACGCTTCAGAGTGACCTTACCTCCACTCCTCCGAGACACGACCCTCCAGACCTCCGGTTTACGGAGTTGTACTGCCCCTTCATCGGAAGAAGGACCTTCAGGCAAACTCTCGATCGTCCAGCCACTGTTAGCAATCGAGCGAACTCGTGCGGCCCGTAGGGCACGCCGAACTTTCGAAGAGCGACCCAAATTTCCATCCACCTTCGGGACGCGTACCACTCTTTCTACCTTAAAGTAAAACCTTACTTAAATAGTAAAATAAAACCTTACTTAAATAGTAAAACCAGGATAGATGATCCGAAGAGATGACCACAGCACGGCGACTCTCTCGGCAGGCAGGGACGACTCGTTGACTCGTTCAACAGGAAAGATGACCCGAAGAGATGACCACGGCACGGCGACTCTCTCGGCAGGCAGGGACGACTCGTTGACTCGTTCAACAGGATAGATGAACCGAAGAGACTCTCTAGGCAGGCAGGAACGACTCGGGTCGTATAGAGTGTGGGGCAATTTGACGAGGGGGACGACGAATAGCATGCTCGTCGAATAATTAAAGCACGATTAATCACAGCACAATTAATCAAGGCACGGAAATAGTAGAAATCAAGAGTCAGAAAGCTGGAACGATCTTACCGCAGTCCGTGGATCGAAACCACGCTCTGCTACCAAAAAATGTTGACGGCATGTTAACCGATTGGCATTATCTGCCGGAGCAACCAAAAGGAAAGACTGCGATGTTCCCCACTAGCACAAGAAGTTTATTTCCGTACACACAGACACACAAATTATTTTCAATATGTTCAAAGTTATTACCCACAATTACCCACTCGCACCTCAAAAGCCGCTGGCACACCGACTACTGGGATACAATGCGACCCCGCTCCGAGCGGCCGGGCCACACACCGCCCTCCAGCGGAGAAACGAAACGCAAAACAAAGGAATGGCGGGGGCGCAACTTCAAATGGCATTTTTAATTCAACAACATGATACTATATAGCTATCCATTCGCAATAAACTTTATCCTCTCTTTATGTCAAGTGGTAAATGGCAATTTATTTTACACAATGAGAACAGCTTTAATACCGATTCATAAGAAATATTATTTCTCGGAATTGCTTATTTTAGCACTCAAAAAATAAATTTCTATGATAAAGAGTTGACAGGAAAGTAAAGTTTTCTCAGCTGAATAGTATTCTTAAATTCACGACGAAAATACGTATCGAATTCCAGGGAGTGTGTTTTAACAATTTTCTACATGAGATTATGGTTTTTATATTTTCTAATGAATACAATAGCTGATTAAATATTTTAATGTATCAACCCTTCGAAAAATTTCCATAATATTTCTTCGACAGAACCTCATATGCCTGATATGTTTGAGTTTACAATTTTAGGTAAATGAAATTCAACGACTTTATCATTCCAATATTTTCCCTAGCGCGAATTTCCCATAAGTTGTTTTAAGTATTTAAAGGGAATTGATACTGGATCCATTGGACGGCCTTCGTATCCACGCCATAACTACCCCTTTAATTCGGTATTTGAAATAGGAAAAGTTTGTGAAGATTTCATAAAGTTATGAAACAAGGGCAGCTCTGAGGCATTGGGGGCTCAGGGGAAACATTCTATCATCCCTCCCCGAAAAATATCTTGTTTGAGGGCTCCTTCGAGGCTCCTTGAATATGGGGCCTGAGGAAGAGTGCGGTACTTCCTCGCAGTCCTAAGGGAAACTGTCGCTTATTCACACTTAATTCAACCATGACGTATATATTTTCTAATCCGTTTTGCTATATATTTTTGAAAATATATAGTAAGGTTCACTTCAAAAGAAGTAGTTGTTATTTTAAAATGTGACTTATATCTTGAATACATGCAATTTGACATGCATAGTTTGCGTCGGAAGTAATATTATCTATTGACATCTTTTCACAATTTCCAGGTCGTAAGCCGATTGGAATAAAATCAACAACAAAAAGTATTCACTCGCACGAATAAAGTAATTATTTGCCCACGTCAAGTTTTTACTACTCTTATGGCCGGTTGCAAGAAAATTAGGTAATGGAATCAATTGTTATGAGATCCATAAAGTTATAGAACTCATAAATATATTCGGGTGGCAGGAACACATCTATTAGTTACTCTACTTATTTACCAGTAGTTACTAGCTTCGAATATTTGATCTAATTTTCCACCGCCGGATAAAAGTTACGAAAGTTTAGCCTATGAATAATTGATAATGCACATTATAAGTAGTCAATAAGAGTAAACAAACTGGTCACTTGTCTCATAACAACTCTTTTATTAAGTAATTAAGTCTCCAAGCGGTTCATTGCGCATCCGCCATCTTGTCTACTTATGGAATTCATAACTCCATGCCATAAGTTATGAGACCAATGAATTTATTGAATGTTTGTGTAATACTTATTGAATGGTTGCCATAGCTTATGAGTCTCATAACTTTATGGAATACATGTGTTACGTTCCTGTAACTGGCCATTATAAGTGTTTGCCTTCCGTATCACTTATTAAAAATGTCCTTGTGTTTCAGAACATGAAAATTATTGAGGATGATCTAAAAAAAGCAAATTATATGCCAATGCTGATGAAACAACTGATGTTAAGGGACGATATGTGTGCAACATATTGGTTGGAAAATTGACACCAGATGAGCCCAATAAGCCCGACCTCGTGGGATCCAAGCAACTTGAAAGAGTGAATAATGAAACGGTTGCACGCTCTATTGACGAATCCTTAAGTAAGTATTTATACTTAAACTGAATTACCCGGCTCGGGTTTGCAAGTCTGCAAGTCACTTGTTCGGGATCATACTTCCTTCAAAACTCTTTATATAAGAGATGAGGAGTTGGTAAGTAGTTGTGATAACAGACTACAGTGCAAGTAAGTGTTTTATAAAATTAATATTTTTTTCTGCAGAGAATCTATACAATTGTGAGACAATTAATTTTTTTGTGCTCACACTGAAATGCTGTTTTTAAATTGTGGATTTTTTTCCACATTCCTTACGGACACTTCAAATTTTTTGGCCAGCTCTTCGATTGCATTTCTTTTTTTAGTACGATTCTTATAATCGGGGTTAGTTACTTCCTACAAACAAGCTGCCGAGTGAATACCTTCTATTAACAACAACACTTTTTCTGTAGGCCACATCTTGATAATAAAAACAACATGAAAACCAAAATGGAAAGATACACGTTCCCCACGGCTCACAATGAATAACTGGAGACGATGTCTCGCAAAACGTCCACACTACGAAATATTGCGCAACTTTGTCTAAAAATTGTCTCGTGTCTCCCACTTCCAATGGGAGACCAATGTTCTGCGATTTTGTTCCAAAGACGTGTCTGTAGACACAAATTTGTCTCTCGATTGTCTTTAGACAATCGCTCGATTGCATATAGACATAGTCTAGATACAGAAATTGCTCGACTTTGTATCCAAGTGTGGACGAAGCCTCTGTGCAAAGTTACAAATCTTCTTGATCGATACTAGTCATTGAAAT
This sequence comes from Ceriagrion tenellum, assembly GCA_963169105.1. Taxonomy (NCBI): domain Eukaryota; kingdom Metazoa; phylum Arthropoda; class Insecta; order Odonata; family Coenagrionidae; genus Ceriagrion; species Ceriagrion tenellum. Next base: position 166,306,108 of record OY720636.1, read on the forward strand.
TCGGTGTTTTCATTGTGATTGCAGAATACTTCTGAAAAAAATGTTTACATTGCCACAGCTCGGTAACTAACGAGTTGCGATCCCATGTTGCTATGATAAAAAAATGCTTAAAATCACCTACCCTATCTCCTCCAGAAGTTTCGAACTTTCCTCCTGAAACACCCTGTATATAAAGTAGAATGTTTGTCTGTATGTCTTTAATACAAATCTACATTTTTTATTCTATCGTGCTGACATTTTTCAGAGTAATAGTTCAAGGCAGGAGAAAAGTTATAGGCTACTTTAAAAAGATCTCAGGGCCCATAAAGGTCCGAAAAAGGGCCCCTTTGGTGGTCCACGGTACGTATTGGGTTTTGTGTTGTGGTTTCATTTTTTGCTTTTTTAAATTACTTTCGCTGAAGATAGAGAGTTAGAATTTTTGTATTAAATGTCTGAAAGAATAAAGTTTTTAATTCTTTCAATCAATTTTCCTTTTCACTTCGTAATTGACTGAAAATTACGTTTTTTGCTGCAAAAACGCATATTTTTCTGTGAAATCAACAATACCATATTCGCTTGACAACCAGATTTCGACGTTAATTGCTGTTGGAATTCATATTGCTTAGTTAAGCCGATTAGAAATGTTAAGCATTTGGATTTGTGCAGCGGTTAATTATTTCGCTTTTTGAAACAACTTTAACTAAAGATAGAGAGTTGAAATTCATTTCATCAGATACCCGAAAGCATGATACTACTAAAGTTTGTAGTATCATGCCCGAAAGAATGAAGTTTCTCACTTTTTCAATCGATTTTCTTTTACGCATTTTCCTTGACAACCAAATAAACACATAAAAATAAACATCGTTACCATTATTGATGACTCCTAAATGGAGTGAACTAGAGGTGGGAATTTCGGTTCATTATGTGGATTCGGTTCATGGGATTTGATTCGTGGCAATGATTCGGTTCTTTAAATCGTTCATAATGAACCGAATGTACCAAATCCACGAGTGAATCTCGAATCCACGAGTGAATCTCGAATCCATGTGAATCTGGCGACTTACTGCATTTCAAATATTATGACGGATAGCTATTCACAGTTATTATTATTTTTCATTTTAACGACATCTTTAAGAAATTGTTTTCAGATTTTAAAACCTCTTCAATTGGTCATAATATTATGCTATACAAAATTAACTGTAGTCCACAATTCATGTATTGTGAAATGTAATTTATGCCATTTCTTAATGGCCAGAAATTCACCGAAATTTCCAGTGGTGCTTGCGTCTTATTCTGCATTATGATAAATCTGGGTGTCACAATAAAAATTATTTTTCGTCATTATATGATTCCATTCTCCGCAAAACCCCTCCCCCGAATTTCATAATTACCGCTCTTGATACAGAACACGCGGTGATTTTAAATCGATTGTCTTTGTTATGTATTCTGCTAGACGAACAAGCTTCACTTGCATTCGAGTTTTTCTATTCATCGAGGATTAAACTCAAGAATTTTCTTGTTTTGGGAAAATACCATCGCTCAAACCATTTTGACCAAACGCCCGGTGAAGTCCTTAGAGGCCTACGGTAATTTTCAGTACCTTTCTGACAAATTTGTTTAGTACAATGGAATCCTTTTGGTCATGTCAAGTTCCAATTAGGTAGATTATTTCTTGCAGGTTAGGTAGACTTAAAAATATCGCACTTTCTGGAAAGACGATCCTCTGTTATCAGACAAATATTCATAATCTGGAATTTTTCCAGATCATGGATTCCAAGAGGAGAAGAAGTGAAGTATGGAATTACTACCACAAAATATCTTCAGAGTCAGCTGAATGCTTGTTTTGTAAGCAACAGTATTCGTTTAAGTCCGGATGCACCTCAAATTTATTTCGCCATATAAAACTAAAGCACCCATCAATCAGTCTTGATGGCAATGCCTCCAAAAGGACCTGCCACAGCACCAATGAGTGTGGTGAGCAGGTATTACAAGTACCATCCACTTCAGCATTCCTCTACCAGCTCCCCACCACAGCATCCTGATGCAGGCATGGATATTCCTCAAGGAAATTCCTATGGCTCCACACTTCAAACAACCATTAAACAATATATTCACCGTCCATTAGCCTTGAAGACCAGCCAAAGCATTGACGAGGGGTTGGTAAAATTAATTGTTTCACAATATCTGCCATTCAGTCTAGTTGAGCAACCAGCATTCAAGTCATTCCTCCAGTTGTTAAACCCTAATTACCGACCACCATCCTGGAAAACTTTGGCCAACAACTATTTAGAGCTCCTGTACTCCTAAAAAATGGGTGAACTAAAGGAAAAACTAAAAAAATGTCAGCTTTTGTTCAATTACAGCAGATGGGTGGACTTCGGCCACAAACGACAGCTATTTGGCAGTAACAGCCCATTTCATTTACAATGGGCGATTGCAATCAGCCCTCCTCGATTGCATTTATTTCACCGATAGGCATACAGCCAGTAACATTGCCGACGAGATTCGCCATGTAATTAGAAACTGGGACCATTATGGTAAAGTGGTGGCATTTATTTCAGATAGTGCAGCAAATATGACGTCCTCAGCCAAAATTCTAGGGTGGACACATATTCCGTGCTTTGCACACACCCTAAACTTAATAGCTCAAAACTCATTGGTCGAGGTCAAGGACCTCCAAAATAGGGTTAAGAAAGTGGTGGAGTTTTTTTAAGAGGAGTCCTGCTGCCCATCATAGGCTTGGAACTATGCAGTCCCCCCCAAGGGAGCTACCCCACTTTGAAGCAGGAGGTACCCACTAGGTGGAATTCCACATACATAATGTTTCAATCCGTACTAAAAAAACAAAGAGCCTCTTCTATCCACTCTGGCTCTATTGAAAACAGAGCTAACATTAACACAAGAGGATTTTGACATAATGGAAAAACTGTGCCAAATTTTATTACCTTTTTATGAGGCTACATTGGAAATTAGTTCCGAAAAACAGGTCACAGCCTTAAAACTAATACCCCTAACTCAAGGCATGAGGAAATACCTAGAGACCCTGAACTTTGATGGTCAAGAAGAGGAGGTCTCAAAATTTTTAGCAAAAATTAATAGCGAGATGGAGAGGAGGTTCTCACAGATTGAGGACATACCACTGTTAGCCGAGGCATCCATGGTAGACCCCCGCTTTAGAAACATGGGCTTTGATAACAATAGAGCTATTGGAAAAGCTAAAAATGATTTAATCAGAAAAGCAACAGCTGTTTCTCTTATCAATGAAGCCCCAGGTCCAAACCAGGAAATGAGCGTGGAGTTGGCAACATCTTCTGGGTGTGTGTGTGTGTGGAAGCACTTAGATTCCCTTCTGCAATACAAAATCTGTGATAGGTCCCCAACTGCCGCTGCCATTACTGAAGTGGATGAATATTTGAAGGAACCACATCTTCTACGCCATGAAGATCCACTTCAATGGTGGTATAAAAATCAAGGAGCTTTCCCGAGACTTTTTCTGGTGATGCAGAAAAGGCTCTGCATAGTTGGCTCCTCTGTACCATGTGAAAGAGTTTTCTCCAAGGCAGGAACCATCTTGTCTGAAAGGAGGAGTCTCAAACCTAAAAAACTTTCAAAAATTTTATCCTTAAATTTTTATCTCAATTAATTTATTTGCAAAAAAGTGAAGTGTGATGCTCCAATCTTCCACACAAATCGTTCATATTGAACGATTCGAGTGGAAAACGTAGATTCGATTCATTCGGTTCATGCCATTGAATCGTTCATTCTGAACGATTCATTCATGAACGACACAGCTCTAGAATAAACGTAATAATGCTTGGTCATATACAAATCCACTCCGGGCTACAAGTTCATTTTGATTATGATTATCATTGAATCAAATCTTAATTAACGAAAATGAAACTCTGAATAACTAATAATCAACAAGTAAGTACTCGAATTATGTACTAAACTGTAATGTTATTTTAGCCTGGCTGTGCAGGTAGTATGATTACAGTAAAGGGTATCAAAAAATTATCTCTCTACTCTATATTAAACAAGTTTTACTAATTTCATTGTTTTTATTTTACCATGTTATTATTTATCATTCTCTCAATTTTTGAGTCATTTGACTTATAATTATTATCGTTCATGGGAGATATTGTCGCATTGTTTACTTACAATTGTCTCAAATAATCTCTGGTGAATAACCGTTTGACCGTGCTATATGCTTAATTATGTCCCCTTTATTCGTATTTAACAATTTCGAGTGGTATGCCGTTCAGTAACCGGTGAATCAAAGTATGGAATGCTGTCTTTTATTGTGTACGGCACTGTCTAGAATCGGCTGGAATGACAGTATCGGTATATGTCGGTTTTCCGAAAATGGCAAAATTATGTCGGATATTCACCAGAGAAATAGTTGAATCCGAGTAATTAAGGCAACGATTTTTGTCAGTCTCACGAGTAAAAACCGATTTTGAATGAATATTGCTTAACATCTGGTTAAAATTGTCCAATTGTCTGTCCGTCCGATTCCATCAAATCAAAATATCGTCAGCACATCGATACCAATATAATACCATATTTTATAGGTTATGTCCCGAGTTAAAAAGTTTATTTTCATGATAGTCTAGAAAAAATGTCAGCGAGTAAACGAGGGGTCGGGGAGTCCATTGCTAATCCCACTGTCTGTTGATAAAAACGATTATTAAAAAGGAAATAGTTCCGATTGGTGCTGATATTTAATAACATTGATAGTTCCTTAACAACATTGCCTGTTACACCCTCTGATTTTAAAGGGTCATTTGTCATTGTAACGGTTCCATTAGGTGGCGCATTGATAAAAACAATGGTTAACAATGTCGAAAAAGTCAAGTCGTGTATTGTGGGGGACATTGACGTCTTTGAATTTATCAGAGAGGTCCAGGGAGGTCTAAATACCATGTTTTGGTTTTTAAAGGCTTTGTATTGCGTCACTGGGTTATTCAGATGATGTGCTAGCTTATGACTGACCAAGGGCACCAACGCCGGAGACTACGGGTCTAATGGGATATCTTAGGGGGCTTAAGTATCTTTATGAGACCATTTAAGCGCGGGTGTATTGGATTCGAGGGACACCATAACCGGTAAATATCTTTTTGAGACAGAAACACTTTTAAAAAAACGAAGGGCGGTTTTTACGGCATTATAAAATTTAGATTTCGGGTCCCTAGATAAAACACTCAAGTTAGCCATACTCATGAATTCATTATATTTACTAAGATAATCATTCCGATATCAAATTACCACACCATTGCCTGCGCAACACTTAAAAGTCGCGCAAAAAATATGCCGAGTCCAAACATACTTACTCATTACCCTTCCGGAAATCTCTCGTACACAGCAGGTTTCTTAACTCCCAATACTTTAGGTTAGACAGTCTAGCGGTGCAGAAATTTCTTTGCCCACGGATAATTTTCAATGAAGAAATTTACTATTCGCATATTAACATTTGTAATCTGGAATAATTAACTGTTCGTTCAATTTGGGTTGATAGTTAATTTCTACTTCGATAGTTAGCTCACTTATTTTGATGGAGTTTTGCTGGATCTAAAAAAACTTAATGAGCCCGTCGATTCATCTATTCCATATTAATTTGCCATTTTCAAAAGGTTGTTTTTCAATATTAACCCGTTAAATAACTAACTCTCAGCATTTACCTTTTCGAGCGAATCACCCCTTGAGACTAATGAACAATTTCGTAGAGAAGTTTATTATTTAGTATCCATATTTCAGTCGAAACTAAATCACGTGAATTAAAAAAATGTTGTAATCGACATGATTTCCTCATTTCCGCATTTTAATGTAATACTTCCGTCAGCAGAGGTCAGAGAAGTGAGATTTATGTCATTTTCAGGCTTTTCTCGGCTAAATGGGATGTCGTCGTCATTCCATTGTTTGTAGAGTCACTGAGATTACAGCAACGATGGCGATGATGATCGACGTGTACCGATGATTGATGGCAATCGGTGATGCAGAATGTCTCGTTCGGCTGTTTGGTGCGGCTATCGATTGACAATTGAATTGGAGCAATCTTATATCCGTAGGGGATGGCATATTTCTTAACTCCAAATGTCTCTCAGTGCCTCGATGGTAGAGCCAGGAGGGGGGGATTACTTTGGTTTTTTATTTTCAGGGCGCCTAGTGATTTTAGAAAAATCACCACCAAAGTCCACTAAAGACACCGATCATGATTAAAATAAGAAAAACAATCAAATTAAAGAACAAACAACATCTTTGGAAATCCTTCAAAATTCTTCTTGGCACAAAAAATGTCTACTCTGGACCAGCACGACAATCCAACCCTCTCACATCCAAATAAACAGCCGTTACCAAGGAAATAAAAACCGATAAAATCCAGCCAAAGCCCTTTACAATTTTTAAAAGTAAATTTAAAATGTAACATATACAAAATGTAATCGTTGCACTATTTATTAAAGAGAGTAAAACAAAATCCCTATTGTATCGACAGTGAGCTGTAGTTTTACCCCGTAACAAATTCAATGTGTTGTATATCCAAAGCGGAATTTTACCCACACAAAGGGTATCAGTAGGTACGTCTTGAAATTGGACACGTATCCCCTCCCCCTTCCTTCCCTTCTCCTCGCCCCCCCCGCCCCCTTGCCCCCCACCCCCTGCCTCTAATCGGGAGTTGCGGGCTTGTTTCATCTCTCACCCGCAGTGGAAAGAAAACAATGACTCTCCATAGGAAACATTCTCAGCAACATACTACTACTTCATCCTAGGTCGCGTATAAAGCCTTCGTGGTTTGGGAAACAGCTTCTTCGTGGTTCCGAAAATGCTAATTTTAAAATTGGTCATTGTACGGAAGTACCTTTGTTACCGATAACTTCGCGCTTTTACGGATCATATACGACTGCGAATTTCGAAATAGCATTATTCACCATTGTGTGTGGTCAAAAAGTTCCCGAGCTTTTTTCTCTACGATCTTAATCGTGGAAATCGACGTTTGACTGTCAGGAAGCTTGCAGAAGAGTGTGCCATCTCGATTGGTTCGTGCTGTGAAATCCTAACTGAAAAATTGTGGATGCATCGTGTCGCCGCGCCTAATAACAGCAGACCAGAAACAACATCGATTTCAAGACTGTCAGGAACTGTTTGATCGAGATGAAGAGGATGAAACCTTCTTTTCCAGGATCATAACAGATGATGAGTCACGGGTTTATGGTTATGACATCGATAAAAAAGTGCAATCTTCACAATGGATTGGTGAAACATCCCCCGTCCCAAAAAATCTCGACAAGTTCGCTGGAATGTCAAGGTGATGTTGACAGTTTTTTCGATGCAAAGGAGGTTGTGCATCACAAGTGCCTACCTAAACGCCAGATGGTCAACACGGAGTACTACCTGGGGGTTGTGACACGCCTAAGAGAGAGAATCAGGCACGAAATTTGGAGGAGCAGCGAGTGGTTTTTTCACCACGGCAACGCGCAGGCTCATTTGTCTCTCAAAACTCGTGAGTTTTTAGCGAAAAACAAGATTGCTGTGGTTTCCTACCCACCCTAATCACAAAACGTGGCCCCGTGTGACTTTTTCCTGTTCCCCAAACAAAAAACCCCTCTCAAAGGAAAGAGATATGCCACCATTTCAGAGATAGTGAAAAATTCGGCAGAGGAGCTTATGAGCATTCCGAAAGAAGCGTTCCAGGACTATTTGAAAAAGTTGAAACACCGTTGGGATAAGTGTATACGTTGTAGAGGAGACTACTTTGAAGGAGACCCAGACCAATAATTTGTTTGTGAAGTATTGTTTTGTAATAAATAAAGTTCGGAAACTTTTTGAACAGACCTCTTTCATTCATCATTGTGATTCTGTCCTCGGACAGGTTTCAACGGCACTGCCTCCACAGCATTCTGTCCTTGGCCTCTCTCTCTTCGTCTCTTCATAGCTTCTTCCTTTTTTGATGTCTGTCAGCATTCCGTGCCTCCTCCTTCCTCTCTTCCCTTCTATTTTACCTTCTGTAATAAATTTATGAACCCTCCTCCTTAAAATATGCCCAATCCAATTAGTCTTCCTCTTATTAATTTCTCTCAGGATACTCCTTTCTTCTCCATTCCTCGTCAGCACCTCATCATTCCCAATTCTATCTTTCCACCCAATTCTCTCCATTCGTCGCCACACCCACATCTCAAAGCTTTCCAAGTACTTTTCTTCTCTCTTCTTCTAGGTCCATGTTTCGCATCCGTATAGTACAATACTCCATATAAAGCATTTAGCAAATCTTTTTCTCATGTCCGTCCTGACATTCCTCGATGTCACCAGTTCCTTAATCTTGCTAAATACTACTTTTCCTTGCGCAATTGTAAAGTGGCGGAAAAAATTAACGCAAAACTCATTGGTGACTGAATGTGGCGTACACGGGAACTAATTGAAATCGCTTTTCCTTCAACAACTTGACAACAATGAGACAGCATATGGATACCGGGAATATTCAAACTCTCTATGAAAGGATATCGATTTTACGCGTCATGTAAATAGTCATACTAATAAGGTTTACGTTCGCGACATCGTCAAGGAGTTATGAACGTGATGAGCTTGCTTCGACCCGCACTCAGTCGAGGTTCCAAAGTCGTAGTTGATTATGTAGAGATGCTTACCATATTATTTTTAGAGCTTTGGACCGTTAAAAAAATTTTTCTTGATTGAAACTTAAGAAATATTACGATGAAAGCATTATTCGTTGGGACATAAAATTTTTTTATTCTCCAGATCAAATTCACTTACAATAAAACGTATTTCCGCGTGCAGGGAATAGCTGTGGATGAACATCGTTTTAATAGGCCTTAAACTACTTCCGAGAAATATGATGCATTACAATTAACATTTTGGCGTGATATCCTGAGAATTTCAAGTTAAAGTATAGGAAATCTGGTTAAATAGAATGGTTTCCATGTGGAGAAAATTTTTCTCTAAAAGTATTTCCAATACCTTAAAACCCTACGTAAGTTTCCACCCTCGTTCATACAGGTCGTCTCAAACGCTTAAATTTCTAAATTCCTCCTAACGTAATATTATTTACTTTCTGAAAACTACTTTCAAAAATCCAGAACATTTTATTTGGTCCAGTTTTTACAGGAAACATTAGAATTCCCTTTTTTCGTTTTGTAGTAAGAACCACTGGACGCGGATTAATCTTGATCGATGAAGTAGCCTAGAGGGAGAGCGTTCGTCTGCGGCCAAGAATGCCTGGGGTTCAAATCCTGGCGTAGCCTTTTTTAGTGCCTTTATAATTAACCTACACGATGTGACTTTATTGCAGCCAAATCTTCGCAGGAATCCGCGGAAGGCCCAGGGAATGGACATTGACCTCATCCATGAGTGTGTGAGTTTTACACATATTCGGGCTTTGCAAAAGAATCAGAGCGGTCTCCTTGGTCGTCGAATGAGATGTTTACTTCCCATTCTCGGGTACTCGGCCCCACTTGATTTCTACGTCCTGTCTGTCGTATGATGCTCATATCCACTCATTTGCCAATTCACCACTCAATTAAAAGCTATTCATGAAGGAGGGAATAGACCGGATCTTTGATTGTGTCAGTTACTCGATTTAGTGAACTTACCTGATGCTACATTTACCTTTAAATTACTTTGAAATGATTTAGTAAAGAGGGAAATTATTTTTATTAGAAATTAGAGTTTGGTTCTATCTGCCGAACTTGGAAATACCGATCACTTATCTGAGTGAGAGAGACCAAACAAGGGTGGACTTTTCTTCAAAATATCTTTAAAACGGTATTTGAAGCTTTCCCACAATTCTTTTCTAGGTTTGCTATGAGCAATGCATTAACCGTGTAGTTCAACAGTTCAATTTATAGGATGGAGGATAATAATTAAAGGATAAGGTAAATTAATGAATCACTTAAATACCTTTTGACATATTCGCAGTGACAAATGTTTGGCTAAAATTACGCAGTTAAATTTTATAAGGAGAATTTTTATACCCATGCGTAAGTAATACTCCGACAAAAATGCATCGCGTATCTTCCCCTGTGAAAGTGATAAAATACTAAAAATCATCTTTTTCATGTAGCGACTAAGCAGTGATTAGATATTTTCCCTATGGTCATTTTTATACTCCTCATAAATCCGCAGAGTAGTCAATGGAGTGCAAATTAGGAATGTGCTCCATCAAAGATTATACGATTTCTACGTTCCTAAAGAATCTATTCCTCTTCTAATGTGTCGTAATATTATTGCTTCAATGGAAGTTAAAGTTGTGAGTGCTCCTACATGAAGATATTAACAGACTTTTTACAGAATCATAAATTTCATCTTTTTGTGGAGATGTATTTTAACGGATGTTGAAAAGGGACACTATAATGCTTTATTTAGAACGAGTGGGAAAGGTTCAAATGTATGCGTAATTCTCTCAATTTGAGTTATGTGTGCAAATGATCACAGCAATTGATCATCGAGAAATATGCTGGTATTTACATAAAGAATGTGGATGTTAATTAGCCTTATAATCAATCCATCCCCCTCCATTCTCGATTTCCTGACTAAGTCTCTGTGACATGGAGTTGTCCACATTTGGGTATCATCTTACTGGGTTCATTTTCCATTCTTCCTCCACGATTTTCCTCATTGCATCTTAATTTGGGGTTGTTTCGTTTGAGGGGGTCGAAAAACGTTTGTTTCTCGCATTTTTCTCATAATGAACTCTGCGCTACGCTCCATCTATGTTACATGATTTGTTTTGAACCATCTCCTAGATTTTTGAAATTTGTGAACTCGTAAGTATTCCTAGTTGCGGGCGAAAAATGAATATTGATATACATTTGATTAAACATTGTTCTTATTATAGCGGACATGAATTTAATGAATTTCGTTTGATAGTAGTAAGAAATAGGTTTTTTTACTTTTAAACACCAAATAAAAGATCAGTGGGTGAAAGTCGAAGGCGCAAAACCTCTTCGGGAAATTTTTCGACTAATGTTTTTGCCTTTTACAAACCTACTATCCGATTCCTCCGCCTGGGAGAAAAATGAGGCATACTTAAAGGCTAATAAGATCTTTCTTTCCTCCAAGAATTTTAGGAGAGGCCGCTAAAACTTTGAACAATATCTCGGCTTGCGCTCTCCGCTCTGCTTGTTCGTCTATCGTTGCTCGTCTCAATGAAGTAGTCATCAGTAAACCTTGGCTAAGTTCCGGGTGGTGATGGTCGGGGTGGTTTGTTGGTGTGAATAACGCACAGGTTTCAAATACTTACTGCACCAGAAAGAAAAGGCTCGTCGCGCTTCGAAAAAATCGGAAGCCCCCGTCGAATACTTTTAAGGGCGTAAGAGAAGTCTAATACCACTTCTTTCCTGTGAGTTAAACGCCTGGCGTCCGAAACATTATCTACGACAGAAACGGTATCGCCCGCAACACAAGGGGAAAGTAAGCTCTTGTTAAAGGCATACTTTTTCCCAATCAGTATAATGCGCCCTTCATACATTCCGATTTTGAATGGATTAGTATTGGTGGAGCTTTATATCGACACGGGGAAACCCAAGGGATCCTCAAGAGTCCTCCAAGATTGCTCGTTGCTTTAACTCAGATTTAAGGTAGCTGGCCTCCAAACCCATGCATGATGGGAACTAATGGCGTTTGATTGGAATGGTCTGGGCTGATGAGGTGAAATCTGAGAACTACTTCTTTCTGTTTGTATTCCCGAGAGAGTAGTATGCTTTTTCCTATCCTTTAGTTATTTTAAACGTTTGTAGACAATACCACCACTCATTTTAAAAGTAACTTAGTTCACAGTAACGCATATGGACGCAAAAAATTCACCGAAAGGATACGAAACATCATCTTAAAGTCGCCTTGACACAAGAAAGCTCAGTAGTTGTTACTGGGTTGCAAACCTGAATCGCAATCATGTTTCCTCATAATAACTTTGTTCGAGTACGCTCATGATCTCGAAAACGTGATCGTCATCAAGAAAGATCGGGTGCTACATAACAGTGGAGTGCGCTCCCAGGACCTTGCGCATTGCCCTACCAATGCGGCTTGCCTTTTCGATGACAAAAATTACCATAAGAAGAAAAGAACCGTGATCCCACCCCTGGTCGAGACATTTTTGAGTTTTTCATTCAATTTCTGGTCAAGTAAAATTATTTTTATTCGGCAAATTTTATCTCTTTTGTATTTAAAAAATTTCATATTATCAGCCAATCATTGCAGCTACACATTACATTCATTCATATCGCCAATATGAGGAAGTTTATATAAAAACTCATTTGCATTCATTAAATATCGAACACGGACCACTCTTTAGCTAGCCAAATACATCTGACAGCTACAACATTAACATTACCTATTAATTTATGTCATTAATGATATTCTACTCCAAACTGAAGTCTTTTAAAAGGCTTTTTGTTAATTTCATATATGCGGCGAATTTATAGCTAAGCATATAAGATATTATGCAATCATCCATATGTTATCCATAACTACACCTAATTTGGGTAAACTTTTCTGAATGTTTATTCGTATATCCTGCATTTACTAGATAAAGCTTAACAGTGGACAGCTCGTCATCAAGCTTCCTGTGTTAAGATGAAAGAAATATCGGAAAAATATGCCTAGATTATTCGGTATCGATGCGAGCACATTTATATTTATTTCGTGAGATTATATACATTTACGTATGTTTTCATAGTTTAATCCCATTCTGACGAACTAAGGACGGATTTATATTGGGACAAGAACGATTCATTAATAAATATCCATTTTGAATTTAATAAATATCCGTCCAAGGAACTTCGTCAGTCTACAAATGGAAAATCGTGAACAATTACATCACGTAGGCTATACTTATTTCAATTAAATCTTTTTTGTATCGACATTTGGTGCGGATAAATCTTGATTTATATCATTTCGGTGAGACAGATGCAGTAGGCGTCATTCAAAAAGATCCACGGAAAGTCGACCACAATAAATATCCCTTGGTGGTAGAAGATGAAGATTTTAGCATATAGTATACTGAATTGGGTAGGATAGTGAATATTTTTTATAATCAGTCTTTCTGTATAAATGATATCATTCGACGTAAGAACCATGCTGAAACAAACACAGCGATGCACCGCGACTGAATGTGCGAATAATATGAGACGAAAGCTAAAAAATAAGGCGACTGATGACTAAGTTCTAGGCTCCGACAAATGTGAGCTGCGCGGCGGATTTCAAATATTTGCGGTAGACGATGTTTTCCTCAGTGTTGCCAGTCTTTGGAGTGTGTACTGCTCCTAGAAGTTCTCAAAAATGCCGCATTCTGGCGCGCAAAAAATTTTGCGTTAATTTCTTCCGCCACTGTACATACATCAGCAACAGAGAATATTAAAAAATGTGGAATTCCCAGGAAGTGGAATGTCGTGTTGACTATGTCGGGTAACTCAGTCCCCCAAGAACTAATCTTTTTTCAATTCGCATTTCTTTATTCAGTCACCTCTCAGTTTACCCTATTCATTTTTCTTCTCTAACACACTATAATATGTTCCGGCTCCTCTCCATTGTAATAAACTATAATGTATTCCAGTGGAGTCAAAGAAGTTTCTGTGTGTTTCAAGAAACCACGCTATGCCTTTCGTGAAATTGATATGTTAAATGAAGCCTATCGATTGGAAATTTCTCCTTCATTTAATGATTCACATTTAGGTCCGCGTCATGTCATAGTATGCGACTGCACATTATATTTCGGAGAGTCGTCACACACTACAGACGCTGCTCAGATATCGATCATCGATTCATCGCCGTCGATGACCGATGCCTATCATCGAAACCGAACCATTTCGATGGTTATTTCTCAATGACCATCGATGAGCAAAATGGGCCAAATAGAATGGGCCCCTTTTGCGTCAGAGAAGTGTCTCGACAGCAGCGGTGAGCGAGGCGACCGGGAACCCCAACCTCCTCCTCATCGTCTTCCCCCGGACGCCAGCGAATGAGAAGCCGACGACTGGTGTCAGTCAAGTCGCATTCGAGCCTCCTAGCCCCTTCCCCTCGACCCCTCTCTTCATCTCCAGCGGGATCCGTTACCGCGGTGTCAGACATTTGTTTATGCTTCTCGAAAACAGTCTAACTTGCCTCTCTCTCTCTCGCGAGTGTGTCTCTCCTTCAAGTTGAGGAGGAAGGCAAGAAGAAGGGTTCCACTTGAGGCGGCGCCGCCATTTGGTGAGTCCCATCGCTGCCTGCCCGTGAGGCGAGACGTGCAGTCGCCCATCTTGGTAAGGAGGATAGGAGGAGGAGGGGGGGGGGGCGTCAGAGGAAGAGTGACGCCCCCATCGTCTCCCTCCCTCCCCCCCTTCCCAAACTCCACCCCCACGCACCCCTCTCCCCCTTCGAGAAAAGCGGTCGTGTGCCTGGGTTGATCACTTACCCGCGATCGATCAAACAAACAATCAGTCTCAATTAGAAAAAATTGAACCCTTAAAGAAATCACAAAGCGATCATAGGTTCACTCATAGAGTAAGTACATGCATATATAGAGTGGCAAAGAGATAGGGAGATTCGGATATGAGTTTTTAAATAATACTTTGGCCGATAGATGGAACAGGTGTATCGAAGTTGCACGACAAGCCATCACAAATGAGCTTTGGCACACGGCAACTTCATTTAGTGTCGCATAACTCACATGTTGTTCTTATGATGATTTCGGTGCCTGGATGTTTACTATTCGATCCATAGCAACGGAAACATATATTATTGAGTCGTTGAGGCCAAATTTATCATGTATTTTAATGAGCCTTCAATGAGCATAGTCTATAAAGAATCGAATTCACGTCAATGTGATAAGACACGCGATTACCAAACATGGAGTCAACTGTTTACCTATGTATCATAGGAACGACAAAACAATTGATACTCGATTAAAAGCACACAACAGCCATGGTAAATTCACTCTTCTGTATGTTGATGCAAAATCACCGAGTACCACTAGCGCCTCCAAGTGGCCTTCTCCGTAAGCCAAAATTCTTCCTCCCCTAAGGTGGTGGCACCTGAGAAATTCTTCCCAAAGCTCTCAAAAATTGATGTCCAGTTTTTAGCATTGCTTTGCCACGCTATATATACTTACTGTATGGTTCAGTCAATGAATCCATACGCATACACTATTTTTCTGATACGAGAGTGAGAAAATTCTCAATGTCAGTCCAAGTTTCCCATAATGTGGATTTCATTTTATGCATCTGATGAGATCTGAGGGAATATCTCGAAAAAAGTAACGGATGACTCGTAGAGTTGCGGCGATATATCCAAGATTTTATCTTTACATCAATAAAAGATGATCACAAAGTCACATTTTCTTCTGGGGCCGCTCCTACCGGAGATTGTGACTCATTATGGCTATTTCTTCTTAATTAGTCCTTCTTCTGATATCTTTAGAGGAGCTGCAGGAAAACATTTTTGTTTTTTAAATTCAGGATATATGTACTTCTTGTTCCTCTGCTCCCCTCACCCTCTGTTTTTCCTTAACCTATGTTTCCTATCGTTTGGTATATACTTTGAACCTCTTATTATACGACCAAAATAATGCAGTTCTCCAACTTTGTTGGTTCTCTAGATTTCCGGTTCTTTATTTAGCCTATGCCTCTATCCAAGGACTACAAGTTTGTCGTGGTGTAAGGTCTTGTGCGTTCTGATGACCTCTAGAGCTAAATTGGCGGGGGCAATGCAGACGTATGGTCCACTTATGCCACATAGGTCGAAGGTCAGGAGACATACGAATGGTAGTCTTCGCAACGTTTGTTCCTCAGTGAGGCGGCTGCAATGATTGTTTGACCAAAATGGTGGAGCATCTCACGTAATGGTGTCTCGTAAAAAAACACTATTGATAAGGTCACTGAATACCCACTCACGTGAAAGAAATCCTTGGAATCGTGGGCAGTTCTTATACGGAAATGAGTCCGGAATGAATGAACCACGACACTCGGCACAGTGGGCCGGGTGTCGTGCCCATCAGCAGAGGGAGCGAGCAAGGCCCAGTGCGATCGTCATCACACAAAATCCATGCCCGGAAGTAGGAGCCTCAAAGAGTAAAGGCTACTAATTGGTAGAGCGATTTTGGGTTTTTATGCGCATTAGACTGAAATCGTCGGGGGTGGGCGGTCACGTGATTTCGGGGGAAATCTGAAATTTGCTCTTTGTTAGCGAGGGATTGCTTGTCGAGATGATGATATTCGGTGTATAGTTCGACTGAAATATTGCATTAAGGCGCATTGAGGAGCCTCAAATTAAAGAAAATATTTAAGAATATGATATGAAACTTGTTTTGTGACTTCTAATTCCTCATTTTTTCCATAGTTTACACTAAAAACCCAGCATCATGGCGAGTAACCAGAACGATAACAAGAGACCGGAAATAAGGGTCATTCACCCCTCTCCGATTTCGATCAAATTTTCAGGACGCATAATGTTTTGCTTTATTTTTGGACCATCGTCAATTGTTTAGCAAATCATTCATCCATTGTAGGGTTAGGCGGTTTCCAATACATTGGTTCCAATATCAATATTTTTTAATATTGGGATTCCAGAATCACAAATTTGAAACGAACGATACCAATATCTTGTACTGGATATTGGTGGTCAGAGGAACCAATATTTTTAATTGGAATATTGTATATTAAAGAATTAATATTTTTAATTGGAATATTGTATATTAAAGAACCCATTTTTGCAATTGGAATGTTGAATTTTGGATCACTAATGTGATCAACCCGGCGAGGAGTGTGGTCGGAGAGCTTTGAAAACAGACGGCGCACATGGCACTTGTGCACTCTGTGCAGCAGCACTTCCTTTTTCCACCGTTATTAGGTATTCATAGACAATGACTGGGGAAAGGAAGCTTGCATTGGTTTTCTTGTTATATTAACAGACTTTTACATAGTTAATAAAGTACCTTTTTCGAAATAACCTCCCACGGTGATTGACTTCTGCCACCGTTTTTTGTTTTTTACCTGTCAATTTTGCCTGTTAATATTCCTATGTTCAATATTTTCCAATATACCAATAATTCATTTTTTCATTATTTCCAATATTCCAATATTTTCCAATATTCAATCGTCCAATACAGGTTGTTGATGTTGGTCCATTTTCAATATTTGAACATATTGATCATTTGAAAATCGCTTTTACAGATGATCAAGCATTGGTTGTTCATTCTGCCGAGAGTTGCAGTCAATTATTAATGCATTAGAGGTATGGGATGAAGTTAAACCATAGGAAGACGAAATTGAGGAGTTTCTGTGGATGGAAGAAGGCGGCTCTGACTATTAGGGTGGGAGGACACATAACAGAGGAAGTAGAGTATATTACGTATCTATTAAGTAGTACTCTGGAAGAGAGGCAATGGGTATAATTGGTGGGGTGGACAAAAGAGTGTAGCATTGCCGTGGCTTATGAAGCATTTGTCAACGTGACGAGGGGATTGACGAAGCGAGGTCTCAGTAGAGACGTAAAGAAAAAGGCTCTGATGTGAACACTTTCTAATTTGGAGCGTACCGCTTTGAGGGTCGGAGAGTTGGTCATTGGTAGACTTGCGGCGGCTAGGGATGTGGGTGTTTGGAGAAGAATGAAGAGGGTGAGCTGGTTGGCGAGAAGGACGAACGAGGAGGTATTGGATATGGATGATGTAGGAGAGGAGAGAGGAAGCTAGTGGCAGAGGTTTAGAAGGTGTAGACGAGATGGATGGAGATGGACATATTGAAAAGAGAGGGACTGTATTCAAAAGGTCTATGTACTCTGTAGGGGAAGAACACTAGGGAAGCGTTAAGGAGAGGGATAGGAATTCCGGACGAAATGAGATAGGGAAGGTGATGTGAGAAATTTAAGTGGAATCAATTGTCGGATCACATAGAGGATGGAAAACAAAGAAATCCCAGAAATGTAAAAAGTTTTAGATTGAGTACTGTCGAAAAACCCACCGACCAGCTGGGAAAACAGTGGAATGAATGCTCTATTGTGTGTGCACTGCAAAAATTGTGGATGTGGCTGCTTATTTTCTTGGGTTGGGTACGCGTTGTATTGAGTTAAAAAGACCAAGAAATGAAAAAAATCAGTCCACATTTTAAAACAATGTGAAATGTATTGATTTTTATTGTTTTCTTTCTCTGATTAAGTCGTTTCTAAAATTCATGAAAGTTTTCTATCAAAATTGAGTATGTTGATTTGTTGTTGAATTGATAATAATAACTTTAAGAATTTTTTCTCTAAATAATAACATATGGCATTGATTCTCAAACTCGTCTCGAATCTCGAATTAAATTGCAATGATCGATTCAAACTCGATTCGAGTTGAAGATCTGGAGTTCGCTCATCCCTTATTATTCCCAAATCGAATTGATTCCTGGTCTTTCATGATACCGACAGATGCCGCAGCATTAGACTATTCTTAGAGAAAGGGAACTGCTTTGGTGGCTAGAATTAATTTTTTAGCTGAGAAAAACCACTCTAAGTTCCATTTAACCCCAAAGCCAGAGTAAACGTAATTAGTGGGGGCAGGTCATTCACACATGGTTTTAGGTTTTAGGGACAACATTAAAAGTAATAAAAATGGAAGCTTAAATCGAGTGGGAAGAGTCCAGCATCAAAAACGTAAAATTTTAAGTGTCAAACGTGCTGGACATCGCCCGTCAACGAAAACAGCTCAGCAAAGTATAGCCAAGAAACAATATTTATGAATGCTAGAAAAATGCCTTCCATTTCCTCTTGCTGACGATGGTGGGGGCGACGAACTTAAATATACAAAGCGAGTGTTTTTTTCTATTAGTGACTAGTTTTCATTGTCACCTTTAGTGACGAAGGTTTTTCTCATCCCGTCTCACACACTCTTCACACCATTCTATATACACGCGGCCGTCCCATACACGGGCTACGGGCATTGCTGGCGATTTAATTTTCTCGCGTCCATCGGAAATTACTCCACTCGGAAAACATGTCACAAAATTCGCGAAATTAAAACGCCGGAAATAATAGCGGCCGCATCTCCAAAGTAAGTGGTCGAGGGGTGAACGCCCACTTCCCCTCCCCTCTCGACACTCCACCCCCTCCTTCCCCTTCCTACACTACTCGCTCGGTTTTGCCGCGCCGAACACTCGACCCTCAACGAGTCCCTGCTCTATTTTTTATTTGTTCTTTTTTTTTCTTTTTTTCAAAAACTCCGCATCACACTTTTCCTCGCCATTATCTTCCGGTCACCTCCTCTTGTGCACTCGCCACCGCTGGGTCCTCTCACCCGCCGCGCCCATCACATTCAGCCCATACGTGAAAAAACATGGGGGTTCATTCGTCCGTTCCCAGTGGCGAGGGATTCGCGAAGGGGCCGCGCCGGGCGGGCGGGCCGCACTCGGGGCCTCGCTCTGCGCCCCTCATGTGTTCCCACTTCATTAAAAATTTCACCGCATTTCAGAGGCGCCGGCTCCACTCAACCAATCCGACCACCGACCACCCCCTCGGCTCTCAATTGTGTCCTCCTCTCTAAAATATGTATGTCTCTTCCACAACCCCCCTCTCTCTTCCCTCCTACTCCCCCGCAATATCCCCCAAGACCAATTTTCTCTCATTTCACTCGTCAAAATGTTCACTTCGAGTGTATGCAAACTCGACAACTCGCTCCTGGACTTTACGGGTTTATTTTTATTCGCGGACGTTTTCACGACTTTCCGCTCCGTCCGCCCGTCGCGGCCTCCTCCTCCACATCGACCACCACGGCGCCACTATCCTCCTCGCCTTGCCCACCCTCCCCCACCACCCCAACGGAGAGAGAGAGACAAATGCAGAGCATCCTCCGAATGGGTGACGGACGGACGCCAAGGCCACAACTACCAAACACTCCATAAATCACCGGCCGTGAAGGCGTCGTTGGGACCATCTGATGCTTTTGCCGGGGACTCGAACAGTGAGGGCACGAAATAATTTCTTTATTGCCATAGCATTATTACCCCTAATATTGAGGATACCGGGACCAGAGTTCTCTGAATTGCGTCAGCTCAGATAAAAAGAATGCTTGGCGCAACTACAGCTTTATAGTGTACTTAGCGTAATGTAGAGAACTTTGACCTGGACTAGCCTCTCTTCACGGAGTCACTCGCAATTTACTGAAGCGTGAAACGCCATCACTGAACCCCTGTGAATTTCTAAGGGCTTTGCAATAAATAGTTGCTCAAGACTGACGAACTCTTAGACGAACGAAATTTCTTTCACGACTGGCTGCCAGAGGGGTATCTGTTGCGAAAAACGGCTTGCGCTCTACCTTCATGACATGTTAAAATCACACGAATCGAAAAAGCAAGTTGACGCGATATTCGTTAATTTCGAGAAAGCATTCCACAAGGCTACTCACAAAATATTTAAATTCACATTACAATCATGCGGAGTACATGAAATAAAGAGAAAGTTGGATGCTTGGCATTCGCAGTGATCTCAAGTAAAAAGTAGTCAATGGTGGATTTTAATTCTAATTCGGCTCAAGTGACATCCGGGGTTCCACAAGGATGCACGATCTCATTCATTCTCTTATTCATTCTTATCCATAAATATGAATGAGTGATTGTGCGGTCACTTCTAACTACCAAACCACATCACGGAATGACGTAAAACTTTGTAACGTGATTCATTTTGTAACTCGAAAGGTTTATGGCTAATTTTTGTTTATCTTTTGGTCTCCGAATCGACTCCAGACGAATCAAAGAGTTCCCATAAGAAATACATGTACAGTTCGTCCTTCTGGCACGCAGGCCTTTTTTCTTTTGCATATTTAATTGAGAAATAATAGTTGTTCAAAGGTTCGACAATAACTATTGAGAAGATAAATGAATACGAAATTCTACGGAAATTCTCAATTCAAGGTGAAGGTTGGAAGTCGATTTGTAGAAAGCATCCATTCAATTACAAACATGACGTGGATTATCATTCACATATAATCAATGGTGATATGGATTCGATTTGCCGCAATTATGACCATAAAAATTTTCCGACCTGCAGGAATGTGCTGCTGCAATAGGAAAGGGTCTCTGCCATCACTACAAGAACCTCCAGAGCCAAAATGCTTGAGGTGGTAACGTGAGAGTGAATTATAGAAACCTAACTACTCCTTGCTAATATTAAAAAATGTAATGGTGTCTGTCTGTTGCTCCGTCTCGCAAAAACTACTTGACCGATTGAAATGAAATTTGGCATGTAGATAGAAAACATATCAGGCTGTAACTTATGCTATACTAAAAATCCCCCTGGGCCCCCCAAGGGCCCCCCCCCCCTGGTGGCTCCGTCTAAGCATTGGGTTTGGTGCAGTTGTTTTATTTTTTGCCTTTTAAAAGTACTTGTACTCAAGATAAGAGAGCTGGGATTTTTTTATCGAATGGCTGAATAAATGAAGTTTCTAATTCTTTCTTTTGTTTTCTTTCATGCTCCATATTTGTCTGAAAATTCTATTTTTAGCTGAAACATCTCACATTTTTTTCTAAAATCAATAATAGCATATTTCCTTGGCAGCCAGTGATTTGATTTTCAAAGGATATTCACGCCTCTAGCATTTAAATATCACGTTTAACTGCAGGCCCATGATAGCACGTAGAAAAACAATACGTATAAGAAGTGCCTAGAGTCCCAAGGATATTTTTCAGTCCCCATTTTAGATATCGTTAGGGGATAATCGATAAATTCAAAGCATAATTACAGCGAGATTACTTTTCAATGTCTATTCTCAAATTAGCTCTCACAGGGACACTGCATATATATGAGAGAACACTTACGTATTAAACGATACACATAAATACCCTGGTGTCAGCATCTCTACTACAACGAACGCAACGTACTAGACATGTTATGAGCTCCTCAAACGACCACGCTGACATTATTCTTCAGGCTTTGTGGTTTTCTTGTAAAATAAGTTGAATGTTTTTCACACCCGTTGAATTTCACCGACGGGTGCAACCTTCCGCTAGTTATTAAAAATAAATGACCTACGTTCTCGAGTTAGCAGTAAACTTAGATTGTTTGCCGATGATACGATCATCAGCCGCAAAATTGGCGAACATGCAGACACAGAAGTTCTATCATCCGACTGAAACAACGTTATAATCCCAGCAGAGACGGATGTTTTTCAGAGGAAACCCGATCCCTACTTGGGTTTCTTGTGGCGGGCACTTAAAGTACAGTACTCCGTCTGTCGGATGAGACGTTAAACCATGGTCCTCTTGGCACCTATCGTTAAGAATAGGCTAATGCCAACGCCGGGTTTCTATCCACCCTTCCTCCCTTACCTATCCCCCATGGCGCAAATGACCTTATCTGTCAGTCGTCTCCCCATATGTCCAATCCAATCCAACAACGCCATCTCTTAGTGTCAGGAGATGGAGCTGGAAAGAGATCTTAGCGAAAGCAGTGCTGAGCACTTCTTGCTGAAGACCTCGCACCACCACTATATATCTCCGCAGTGGGAGGAGTAAACATGTAATCGTCCGATGAAATAAAGTATCAGGGTATTACCATAACTTGAGACCAATTGCAAAGAACGCACCTGTGGCGAACCGTCGCCAGCGCGTCGGCGTCAATCAGCCCGCGGCGCGCGGACTCGCGAGGGTTTTGTATTTGACTAATGCTAAAAGAATACTCTGTGCCACCGGTGCTCGCTGCGCGAGAGCTTAGCAGAGACCTTGACTGTGGAACAGTGCGGTGGTCTCGTCTCGCGAACGTTGACTTGTTATATGTGAGGTGATTGAGAAATAAAAACACATGCACCACACTCCAGAATTGTCATTTCCGCCGTCACCTCCTTTACACCTAAAAAAACTTGCGGCTCAGACTTGAAGAAACTAGGCTTTATCAAGCGTATTATAGGAAGGCCTTCGGATGAAAAAGTGAAAAAGAGGCTACATCTATGTGATTAGACCACACCTCAAATTTTCCAAGAGCATTCCAGACCTTGGACATGAAGATAAAATCCTGATAGAATTAAAATGAAAGCTGCGCGCTTCGTTAAAACAGCAAGGAGCGAACAGAGAGTGTTTTTACAAGTTTTATGGGCACTAGGGTTAGGAGCCACTAAAGACTCGCGAGGCTGCGTCCAAGACTTGAATTGCTTTGATAAATTCGGAAAAGGTGCGTTTTCAGGGCGATCCAAAGAAAATCAAATGTCACGCCCCACTGAATCTATTGTTCTGATGAAAGAGGTGAAATGCGAGAGAAAGCAGGTGCGAATGAGTCCATGTCCTTGGTTCATTCGCACCACTAGATATGGGTTCTCTTTGAATGCGCTTGAGAAGGGAGGGAGGGAGAGGTAGGGTTGATGATGGGGAATCGGAGGATTGACGATTGGGGGTGGGGCCGAGCGGGAGGCATTGCTCTGAGGATGCTGGAGGAAGCCGGACACGGATATTCATGGACATGGATGTCGGTCGCATCAGGGTCATATATATATACTCATTAAAATCTGTAGTTACACAAGTGAGTCAAGACGTGTGGCGGACATGAATCCAAAGCTGTT
Organism: Ceriagrion tenellum; assembly: GCA_963169105.1. NCBI lineage: Eukaryota > Metazoa > Arthropoda > Insecta > Odonata > Coenagrionidae > Ceriagrion > Ceriagrion tenellum. Next base: position 166,329,584 of record OY720636.1, read on the forward strand.
TAGCAAATTCACTCTTTAGATTACTATTATTTTTGAATGCCTGTAAGTGCTCGCTAACTTGAGCAATAAATAAAGGCCGTAATGCTTATCATCGCAATCACTGACACCTCAGTGCATAAAATGCCGACTTTCTTCTTATTGTCCAATCCGGGTCTTTGCACTGAAATGGCAGTTTTAAAGTGAAAGGAGGCATTAATGAGACACAAAATTAATTTTTTAAATAAGGTCTTTGCAATTTTCTCCGATCTACGTACTTACCGAAAGGCGATTTTTGCGTTTTTGTGACGAAGTGTGCTTTAAAACTCAATTGTAAGAAACTCCCTCTTTCCTCTTCAAATGGCAATTCACTTAACGATGTATTGCTTAGGGGTCCCAAGTTACAAAATGGTATTTTCGATTTGCTAGCGGCATTCCGAACTCACTCAATTGCTTTTACTACGGACATCTCTAAAATGTATGTCCAGATTTTGATAGCTCCTGAACACCGTGACTTTCAACGTTGCTTTCTGTCCCTCGGCGTCTGCAGCTAGATGCAGGTCCCCTTACTGTCCGATTAGTTCTCGCGTCGGCCGTCGAGCGCTGACCATTCATTCGCCCGGCAGAAAGTTTCTTCGGTTTCCCAACTCTCCTAATTTCGCGACGTCAAGGGGTGGCGGAGCCAATACGGTAAGGATAGGGGGTTGCCGGGGGCTGGGCGAGACGATTCCACTCAGGCCCTTCAAGAGTTTGAACTGAATATCGTAACATACGGAGCTATTTCTGTTCCTTACCTAGCTACCCGGACTATTAATCAAATTGGTGAGGTACGAAGAGGAAAAATTGCCTTTGGCCGCTCAATCTCTTCAAGTGCTATCTTGCAACCTGAAGCAAAAAAAATGAAATGGTTATGAAGCGATGAAACGAAACAAAATTAGGCAGGGTGATGGCGAATAATCAGTTGTTTACCACACTGAAATAGTGTAAAAAGCGAGAAGTACCTAGAGCCACCTAGGGACTGGTAGAGGAATCTGTATCAGCCAGCCAGTGGGATTCAAGGGAGGGAGAGGTCTCTAGCAGAGTCCACAGGCGGCAGCCAATGAGAGAAGAGGGAATCTTCTAGAGGGGTCACTATATAAACTGAGGCGCCCGCCGCTAGTTGATCAGTATTTTAGTTAAATGCGAGGCGTTAGTTACCTAGCATTCACTGTTGATGTTTACTAAGTGTTTCTTTGAAACAACCAATTGTTCGAATTTATTCCAGTTATAATTTATTATTTTATATTCTTATTTACATTTAGAAGACGTCGAGGCTGCCTAAATGGGTATAAGAAACTGGTTCCAAAAAGGTAAGTTAAGTAATTTCTATATAAAATTAAATTTTAAATTAAAACTTTACTTAATTTTATACTGAAATGCTACTTTTATTTGTTTAAATATATTAATATCTTGAGACTAGGAATTAGGATGATTAGGTTTTGATTTGATCAGAGAATTTTATTTTGGCTGCCTTGGGTGGTTCTACTGCAGCATACCATATTTTATGACTTTCTCTCTCCCCTCCCTAAGGTTATTATTTTTCTAACTGATACATTTTAGAACACCATTGATTTAGAAATTAGATTTAAAAAACACTCTGAGTAAAGTGCCTTACTATGGAATAATTTTTAAATTTTCATTTCTATCTCCATGAATTTCAGTTATTTATGAGTGAAAGATATTTTATAGTATTGCTTAGATCTTTAGTGACAGTTTGGAATTATTTATTCCCAATCTGAATTTATAAAATCAAATATTGAGTAAACTCCTACTAGTATTCCACATTAGGCTCACAGTGCCCTTAATGTGGAATACTGTTCAATATTGGACTCACATTTAAAAAAAAAAACACACCAGTGGAGTTTTTCCAAATTTCTCCAAACTTCTCAAATACAAATAAAAAATAACATTTATAACATGTTCACCAACAAGCAATAATAAGAAATAGAATCACCTTCAGCATTGTTGACACTGGAACTGAGTTCATCGATTGTTTTTTACACCTTGTCGTCATCTTAAAACATTCTTTAGGTAGAAAGGAAAGCAGAATTATGTTTATAAACTCTGAATTTAGTCGATGTCAATTCTAAACATATTAATGTTTGATAGTGAGAGTGTGTAATAACTGAGTCAGGTCAATTCATGATAATTTGATGAATCATATCCTCTGGTTGGACAATAGTCAGTGTGTGTTATAAGAGAGGTTTATTATAACTAGACCTGTGCGCCGCCGCGCCGTCGCCGATGGATTATGTACGGCAGGCCGCCGATAGCGCCGCCGGTCTTTCGTGTCGGCGGCGCGGCGCCGTCGTAGGTGGTCATGTACCGACCATTGCCCCCGGTACGTCGGAACTATACTTATATTCACTTATTACTGCGGACTCCTCATAATAACGTAAAACTTAATAACTAAAGAAAAAATAGAGCAGCTCTTCTTCCCATATTTGATGTGCTGTTGAAAATAGTCTTTCAATTAACTCTGTGCGACAGAAATTAACAAAGTTACCATTTTGTTTTGAGCCAGCAACCACGCGTCCACGCTTCCTCGGCATGGATTTTACTCTGCTCAAGCCTTTAGTGTCCCATGAGTGCGTTATCCTCAATTTCCCGCTTGATGCCGTCCTAATCAACATTGTGAAATAGGAGATTCGAATAATGATGTAACAGGCCGCATAATCGAACAAGGTGATGGATATCTTTAGTGCTCCATTTCTTTATACTATGCGTATTTAGGACGTGTGATATCCAGATTTCCCTTCCTCACTCACCTACCTAAGAAACTGCTCGTTAGTCTTTCCATCTATTGCGCTTTTTCTGTTCTCCCTCCATAGTTACATCTCAAAGACTCCTATTTCTTCCCTTTTCCCTTCCGAGGTTCCATGTCTTCCAGCCAGTCAATGCAATGTTAATGTCTGACAACGGAAGTTTAGCCATTTTGTTTAAATGCATGCTGTGGAGGCTCGAATATTAGCTACGTTCAATACTAAAACACTAGTCGTGTATTTAAACAATAACCCTTTTGCACTTTGATCGCAGGTAAACGAAGCTCAAGGAAGTAAATCAAAAATGCAATCATAGTGTACATAGGAGGATGGCAAGTGCATTCGCCACTTCGCATTGAGAATGGAGAAGGAATCGGCGTCATGAAATTGCATACGAGGTTTTTATTTCCTTCGGCATAGATGTTTATCTTCCATGCGTAATCTTCCATGACATGCCATTTACATAATGCAAATAGTGTCTGAATCGATTCCGATCCTTCACGTAAACAAGCACTAAAATAACATGAAGAGAAACCTGAATCACCTAAATTTGGATAACTTAAAAGTCTGGTTAACGCATAGTTATAGTTTTGTATTGCTGTGCCGTTACTTTACTTTTCATCTTATACCTATATAAATTCTGAAAAACCATGAAATGGGCAAGTTATTTTAAGTGTCTCCGGAAAGGCTGTAATGAATGGTAATGAAGGGGAATCCAAGTGGTGACATGAATATTCTCTTCTCCTGTGGAGTTTGAAACAAGAAAAATATGCCCTCTTTCTTTTACCGCTCTTGAACTTTAAGGCGAAATACGATTGCGTCGAAAACGACTTTACTCCCTGTAGATTGGGGAATTCTCTTAATGAAAAACAAATTTCACATTATAATTAAGTCAACTGCTAGCTATGTTTTCCAGAGCGTACATTTTGAAATTTTTTAAATTAAGACCTCAAAATTGTAAAATTTGGCTTCATTTTTTGCTATTTACAAAAAATTGTCTGTGGCAGACGTAAACAATATATTAAATATTAAATTAAAATTAATAAAATGGAAATACGTTGAGTACTAAATAAGTTATTAGGAAAGTTAGAACCAGCTGAAAACGCGCCGATCAAGAGCGGCTCTAGCGGCGAAATAGGCAAGCAGGTGAAGGCGCTCACGGAGATTCGAGGGGAGGTAATGAGTGGCCACTGTAGGGGAATGAGGGGAAGGCCCCGAGGGGAGGGGAAGGGTAATGAAGTTGGAGGGACTTGGTAGGATTGAGCTAAAGCGGTGTGCAGGAAAGGTTTCACGCTGTGGAGGAAATGAAGACTGGCATCATCCGACGTTTGACGGCACCACCTTTGACTCGGCTCCTGTTGGCATCTCTACTTTCCTGTTTTGAGTTCGCATCCTCTTGACTTTCTCTCACGGACTGCTAGACAACTGACTTCACGGCCTCTCTCTGAACGTATCCCATATAGTAGCATCGGCTACAAAAAGGAGTAGTACCTCATCCTAGACGCGACCACCTTATCAGCTCCATCGAGGAGCAACAAGCCGGTCATACGGCATAATCTTCGGACGCCCTGGATGACGGTTTCTCATATTCAAGCCATACATACGTGCTTTGGAATTGCTTTGCTGAGCTAGGTCATTACCATGTAGATATGCACTACCTTGTGGACTTTCTATCAGTTTTGCACTGGCGAGTCCTATGTACAAAGTCGGAAAATCAGTCATTTTAGTTGATAAAAAATTACTATTCCTATAGGTTACTGGATATTCTTGCTTGAAGTTAGCGCTAACTTTAATGTATGTTGACACAGTCCATAATGTTAGATATTTCAATAATAATTAACGAGCATGTTTAGTTCAGCTAGCTCTGTTGGAGATGGAGACTCAAGAGTGATGAAAAACGTACGGGAACTAGTGCCGTATGATAGTTACGTTAAAGAAAATGAATACGCGAATCATGCAGTGAAGCGCTTCACCAAAGGATTGATCAAGATTGCGGAGGCGAGGCCCATTGTCAAAATAATTCCTACAAAAGTAAAAATGATAAGATTTAAAAAGCAGCACGCAGCGCTATTACGTATAATTGTACAGAAGGGAATACCGTTGAGTCCCTGGTCGAGGCTTTAAAAAAATTGTCCCAACCACGGAATTGGATGTCACGCGTCTTGCCGAGACTACTTCTGTGAAGCTGTCGATCGGAAGTTGAAAGTTATTACCGAGGAAGAAATAGCATACCTCGAAAAAATTGATGTGGCTATTAAGCCACTTATCCGAAATTCTGGGCTGTTGAGATCACACGACACTAGTAACAGTGCAGAAAATTTTATGTCTCAGGCCAAATTTTATGTTTTTGGCCAAATCTTTGGGCAGAAAACAAGTGAATAGGGGCAAAAGAGGATCATATCAACACAGGACTTACAGCTCTGGTCTTGATTTCCAACTGGGACCTGTGTGGAGATATTCAACTTGGGAAACGCTCATAGGCCGAAGTCCCCACAAGCCTGTCGAATCCACTTGTCTCAGAAGACTGAAACGTATAAATGCAATAAAGTAGTTGCTCGCCAAAAAAGACATTAAAAAACAAAAGAAGAAGACAAAAACAAGTGATGGGGCTGGTTTCTGGGTAATGTACCAAAAATTAGACATGGATGGCGAAGAATATGATAAAGGAGTAGAAGAATTCATGGAAAAAATTAAAAGTGACTACAGCTTCTAGAGATGAACTGGAGAAGGACACAAAGGGCCAATGTGTGAAGAAAAGGTGGTGTGGGGAGCGAATTAATCGAATGACTTTATCCAATTAGTAACTTAGATAAAACTTTTTATCTCCACCAAAAGTTTAATAACACGACCCGGGTTTCGACACTTCGTGTCATCTTCAGGTGAATACCTGAAGATGACACGAAGTGTCGAAACCCGGGTAATGTCATTAAACCTATAGTGGAGTATACAAAGTTTTATTTAAGTTACTATGAATTACTTCCACAAAGTCAAGCCTGGAACCATTTCCTTTGTGACTTTATCCAACTTTGGAATAATCTGCAAAAGGCGGAGACGGCTTCTGTACGACCGCAAGTTTCAGAATGAAGCAACACAATGCGGGCAGCTTCACGAAAACAAAGCGATAAGGCAGTACGAGGAAATCTCCGGACGTAAGGTGACTCCTTCAGGGCTGTTCATTGACCTCAAGCAATGTTTCTTTGCCACTTCTTCGGATGGCATCACTGATGATGGGGGCAGTATTGAGGTAAAATGCCCTAATTCTGAGAACAGTTGACGTTGGAAAAAGCAGCGAAAAAAATTTAGTACACTTGTCTTGACGAATGTCAGCAATTAAAAACAAACCTCAATTATTACTACCAAATTGATGGCCAGCTACATGTAACCGGCGCCCCATTCTGGGGCTTTGTAGTATGGACTAAGAATGATTGCAGAATGAACAGGATTTTAGGGGATGGTGACTTTTGGACAAAAAATGGTGCATAAGTTAAGTTTTGTTATAAAGAAATTCTCCTGCCGGAAATAATATATCCTAGATAAAGTAGATCTATGGATTTACGTGAGCCGGAGTTTCCTTCAAAATAATGCATTTTTGTCCGTTTGTGTAGGTAAAAAAAGATACGGAAAATAACCTACTTTCAGCTATAGAAATTATTAGTCAATCAGTATAATTGGTCAATGTAATCAGCATTTACGAAGATTAATTCCTAAGACAAGTTTGCTGCAGCACACCACACTCAATTATCATGTCCGCCTTCTGCCTTCTTCTGAAAGAATATATGTATCATCTGCTTAATAATTTCTCTAATTTATTCCATTACTTCCTGAATTCCTTTCCACAGTGCGGCCATTTCTATTTTGAATAGATATTTGCGCCCTAGTTTGAGCTGAATAACATTGCTTTTTCAGATACGAACAGTTTTTATTAACCATGGTATGCGCATCTGGTAGCTGTTCGTGCAACATTGAGTTCAATTCATTATATCTTCGCCGGTTATGTACTTAATATAATAAATGATCATTTAAGGCTTTTTCTTTCACTAACTTTTGCAGAAATATTCGAGTGAATTTAGATTATAAATAAGAGTGCTGCTAGAATAGTTTCCATTCCACGGATTGAAGATGACGCACATCGGAACTTATCGGCAAACTTAAGCGCTGATGAATGGGGCAATGAGTACCTACTGACGAATTGTTTGATAGCCTATCGATACAACTGTGATATAGAAAAAGCCACGACCGAGTTTTGTGATCGAATTCCTTCAATATATCCACGTTTTTAATAGTGCATGCTATTTACCACAGAAATATTAAAAATGCCCATCACAGTTTGGCGCCTTAACAGAATATCAACACAAAAACAGCAATCGCCGGTGCCACTGACGAAGTTCTTTTGCCGGGAAGACATCCCAAGTGATGCTGTTAAATTTGGATTAAAGGCCATTAACAATGCATCTGAGCCGTATTAAGCTTAACCTTAAATATCCATTATATTCCATATGATTTGAAGAACGTACATAATATTCCCCTCCTCAAGGGTGGGAATTATTATTGAGAACTAGCGATCTATCAGCAAACATCTGTAACCTGTAAATTTATGGAAAAAAATATTGCTAATTATTTGCGTGGGACGATAATAATTGGCTGTTTAAAACCCAACATGCCTTACTCAAGGGGTAATCCTACGAAACTCAGCAATTTGGGATCTGTCAGTAAATATGCAATTGGTTTGATAGGGTTCAAGAAGTAGATGCAGTTATGCTAGTCCAAGACCTTCAGCAACGATACTCTAAAAGAAAAGATTGGGAAACTAAAAAAGGATGATATTATGGAAAGAGACCTTCTAATGGGGTAAATGTAAGTAAGTTCGTCTTGGAAACGAACTCTCTGCCGAATTCTATGTCGACGACTGCATTTTCTACGGGAAAGTCTAAGACGATAGCCATATACTGTTCATTGAATAACAATCAAAAGATAAATAAATGGTAGTGAACAACGAAATAGAATTAATTATTGCAAAAAGCAAATTATTCAGCTTCATAAACGGTAGGGCACGTGCGATAAGGGAAGAATGGATAATTTTCGCTACATGGGGATATGACCAATATGTCTTTCCAAGCAACCAAGTATTCTAAGGCAAATATTCCTTTGGAAGCGACTGAAAGGTGAGGTGTGTAAGATAACACTTAAATTGCAACTTGATACTCTGCTCTCGAAGAAAAATGAGCCAGCTCCATGACCGAAGCTTGCAGCTGCGGTGGTGTCGGGTTCCGCTGTAGAAGGAGAGAGGAAGATTGGGAAGGGGAGTGACTCTCAAGTTCCACGCTCCGACGTAGTTCCAGATACATGCTTAGGAGGTCGCGCTCACGGCCTACGACCGTGGTCCCATCTTGCGAGGAAGATTCGCATTAACTCGCCGTCGTATTTAGCCTTAAGTCTTTCGATATTCACTCAAAGATGTACATCAATTCACGTAACAAATTATATAAAACGTATTTTTGCATTTTTTTAATATTCCGTTTAATAACAGCAGCCTGTTCTTCGGAATTTTCCTGTAGCGTCCCCTCCTCACTATTTCCCCCCTCCTCGACTATTACCCCCGACTGAGATTTCCCGGCTTCAGTTTGGCGGGTGAGTCATAGTGGGTAATAAAATGGGAGCCTTATGAATTTTCCCCTGCGGATGAAGCAAGTGCTGAAGTACAGGTACTTAATGGATCTTACAAAATAAACGTCTCAAAATAAATATCTCTGTGGCAATCCAAGAGGGAGAAAAGTTGTCTCGGCCCCAATGCAAAGAGACCGTGGGTACGATTTTTGTTTGAACCATTGGAGGTGTGGAGGTCTCTTTAGAGGCAAAAAAGGAGAAGGAAGAGGCCCTGACCATTGAAACTGACAAGTGTATTCGATATGCGGCACCCAAGGAGAAGAACTAATGTGCCCATCAGATTCCACGCGTGGCTCTCAAGCAATAATGTCCCCTCTTGTTCTTTGTCTTTTGTTTTACCTAAGGTGTTATAGAAAGATTCTGCCCGCATCGTCCTTGAGGTCGATGGCCACTGAAAATGCCCCTCTAAAGTGGCAGTTTTGATATCTAGGGAGAAATATTGACAGAAGTAGCGGCGCAGTGGTTCAAGGTAGGCGCGCCGCTTTTCCTCCGGATTTCCCACGCACTGGGCATTCCCTAAAAGGAGGGAGCAGGCGCATGTCTGCTGCCAAAGATGATTGGGCCGTCGAAAATCAGGTGGTGGTGTTTGCGTGCACTAAAAAGGACAAATATAGACACTTGCGCTATGGTCTTCAATGAGACAAGTCGTTTTACTGTTGACGGTCTATCATAAGAGTATCTATCATAGCTCCCACTCACTTAAACCGAAACTATTCGAGAGAAGGAACGGTTCCGGAAAGTCATATTTGGCTCAATTTCTACTTTCATTCCGAAACAAAACTAAAATCAAGCCAGACATAAGGTTTCAATCCGGAACGAAGTCTCATTGAATAAGAAAGCTAATAGTTTTGTTCCGATACGAAACTACTCATTGGTTCCTGTTTCGTTTTGCAGCCGTGTTTTTTTCAACGGGGTGCCTTTCGATTAAAAAAACGTGGTAGCCGTATGATGGGTGGCCAAAAAAGGAGTTGGTGCGCTTTAAATACTCTCGTACTTTTCGAACAATCGTTTAAGTCTAGAAGATGGAAGGCAGGATACCTAACTTATTTTGACATTTGTGGTACTGCACTGTCAATGGAAACATTAATGAACCACCAAATTAATTTAATTTTGACTTCGACATTTCTGTTCTGATTGAACATAGCTCTAAACATACGGTGATATTTTTACTTAGGTCGTTGCTGTGTTTTCTGCTCTAATTGAATTCCGATAATTTTTTACTACGAGGTCGTTAAATATATAAAATGTAATGTGTTGTGGTATCTTAGATGTGATGTGGTGAAAAAGTTCCATAATTACAGAGAAAACACTCGCAGTTTCACTAATGAAAGATTTAACTCGACTTTCCCAGATATTACGTCATCATCATCATCATACTATTAAAGATTTGGGTATAAAATATATTCATGAAAAATGTGGGTGGCGAAAGAGATACGCGTCAAACAAAGCAATTTTAGAAGGGCGTGGGGCTGGAAGACAGAAACCGTCCGGAGAAACCCTGGGAAAGGGGCGTGTGCTGGGGAGGGAAGGGTAAATATCAAACAAGAACATTGAAAGTCCAAAAGGTTTAAGTCGGATGTCTATAGAATCTACAGACAGATGTCTGTAGAATCTACAGTGTAGATGACTCGTTCGCCGCTGCTGGTGAGGGGTGGGAAATAAAAACCGTAAAGGCTCGGGAAATCCTGGGAGAGGGCGTATGCTGGGGAGGAAGAGGGAATCAAGAACAAAAACATGGAAAATCAAAGCGTCGTATCCTTGATGATGAGTCATCGGCCGCTACCGAGTACCCCCGGAAGTAGTGCAAGACATCGCCTGGGAATGACGGTTTCTGCTAAAACCAGGTTGTCAATTGTTACATTTGTTATTTCTAATTTAATTGATTGATCAATTTTTCTACTTCAATTGTCTTTTCACTATTCTCGAGTTACTTTTTCTAGGACGCAAATTAAGAGTAATGTTGAGAGTCCATCTCTTTGACTTACTGCTGTTTTAATTTCGAAGGGTTCCGAAATTTTGCCCCTGAATTTTAATTAACATTTTTGGTTAGTGAGCGTCTGTCTAATGGTTTGTAAGTATTTTAGAGTCGTGTCCTTGTCAAAGTTTGATCATGAGATTCGCGATCGACTGAATCATAGGCTTTTTTGAAGTCAACGAAGGTGCAGACAATACTCTTGCTGTGCATCTTTTGGTGTCGAATTGTTAGTTCTAGATTAAGAATTTGTTCCGGAAGTGATCTACCTGGCCTGACGCCTGCTTGATATTCGCCAATTTTGGATTTAAGCTGTTACTGAATAAGAAAGCATTGTGAGTGAATTTTATATGTGACAGGAAGGAGTGGAATTCCTCTGTAGTTGTTTACATCTGTTCTATCTCCTTTTTTTTACTGTATGAATCAGGACATTTTCCCTGTCTTTTTGTTCGTCTGATTAACTCGGATATTAATCTATAAAATTAAATTTTTAATAAAAATCTAACAAAACGGGAGCCATTTTCTATTAAATCCTCCGCTCTCAAAATTTACTATGTGGTACATAGATGAATGCAAGAGGCGATAAAAAAACATGAAGGATCTTTTAAATGGTATTTTATCATATTTGAAAAACTATAAATAAAATTATAAGTGAAATGGACATATCTGTTCACAACGAAATTTTTCGCTCGCATTTGAGATAACAGGTAAATTAGTAATGAATTTGTTTTATAAAATTTAGGGTAAAATGAAATGGTATAATATTATGTTTGATAGAAGTAATACGATACGATATTTGCTTAAATACTTAAAATTAAAAGAAATTTCTCGCATACGTTAATAAAAATGTAATAAAATAAGTTTTAACATGAAATAAACAATTTAACACATAAAATAATGAGAAACAATTTATGAAATAATGAATAATTTATGCTTTAACATGCTGAAATACTTGTTAATACATTATGGCTGGGTAAGTACGCTGCCGCCGGTAAAAACCATCGGCTCGGCCGCCGACCCTTTTTCAGCCGGCGTCCGCCGCCGATATTTTAGCCATCGGCGCACATGTCTAATTATAACCTATGTTATGCTGTTTATTATTGTATTATTCAAAGGAGCTGAATCTAACTTGTCGTCTGACTTGTCTGCAGGCAAATCTAATGCTAAAGTCATCACATATATGTTTTTTGGATGAATGATTGCCAACGGTTTGTGTACTATGTTCATTTCTATGATTTTCAGGCAGAAAACCTCTCAAACGGATAAAGGATCAAGATGGCAGTAGTGGAAGTGGAGGCAACTATGGTGATGAAGAAGAAACTAAACTGACCGAGCCATCGGATTCGGAGTCGATTAGGGAACAAGGGTCTAGTAATTCTTAACAGATACAGTAAAATACCTTAGAATTAACTAAACTTCTGATATATCGTGAGGATTACACATACAAAACATATGTGGCGCATCACTAAAGAAACTAGGTTTTGTTAAACGTGTAATAGGAAGGTCCTCGAATGAAAAAGTAAAAGAGATATGCTACTTCGCTCTGGTTAGGCCACACCTCGTATACGCCGCGAGCATTTGAGACCCTGGTCAAATAGATTTAACCAAAACAAATAATAAAATACAAAGGAAAGCAGCACGCTTCGTTAAAAACTGCCACGACCGAGCATATAGTGTCTCACAACTTTTAGAGTGATTAAGGTGGGAGCCCCTAGAGACTCGGAGGCTACGCGCTAGGCTTAGGTTGCTCGATATTTTTCAGAGCGACATAGAGAATGTGTTCATGACTCCTCACTACATCTCTTGGTCTGACAGAAGCGATAAAATAAGAGAGATACACTGCCGAACAGATGGGTGCAAAAACTCGTTCTTTCCGCGATTAAAAAGCGTTCACAATAAAAATTGAGCTCCACTAAATACACTCTTATAATACATGTCACCATTTCATATCCAAAAAACTTACACCTTTACACGGCTGGTGACCTATCACCCACTGCCACACGCCCATGCGGCGGCACGCGGGGTATTTTGCAGATGTAGATGTAGAAGTGTGCCGGCGGGCAGAACAGAGCTGGCAGCTGTTTGTCCTCAATATTTGCTCATTTATGTGCACAAAACTTGGTGGTGGTGCGCTTAGATGGGTCGTTTGAGGAGCAGAAATGATGAGCATCGACGATCGATCGTAATCGAAGAACAGTAAAGCGAACGAGACGAAGGGAAGGGGTGGGTGGGGGGGATGGAGTGGGATTTATGTCCGGTGTGGAGGAGCGGTATCCTGGGGTGTGGAGGGTCTATGCTTCGTGTGCCCCTTGGACTTCCCATTCATTAAAAGGAGGAAGCGCTTTAAGTTTTTCCGCCCGCACTACAAACAGTATCGCAAGAGGCGCTGCTATCGCCCACGTGCTCATGAGGGGCGCCCCGCCGCGGAAGTAACAAAAGAGTGTTGCCTGTGGCCTTTGCATCCAGCCTACTCCTCCAAACCCCTCCTCACCAGCCCCGAGGCTTTGTCCATTGTTGCGGGGCACGCGCCGGACGCTCCCCCCCCCCATAATCCTCATCATATCTTCCCTTCTATATATTTATATACATACATGTTATACATATGTATATATATTTCGTCCCCCTCCCTCTTGACACAACTGCCTAAGGGGATATGTGGATATGAAAGGAAGGGCGCAGCGTCGCCTTGTCCTAATATATATAATACGCGTGTGTTTCCTCACGGACGTGCGGGCGTGCTTTGATTTCGATGCCCGACAAGGGCATTCCGGATGCGACCGCACGCGGCGCTGCCTGCTGGACCCTCGAGGCACGCCTCCCTTCGCCTGGGGGGCGCACGCCCTGCCCTGCGGCGGCCCCCCGTCGCGACAGGAGAGAAAGAACGAACGAACGATGATGACCCCCCCGCCGGGAGGAGGACTCCCTCGTCCCAAAATCTCTTCCGCTTGATATTGTTGTTATTTCCTGCTTTCGACTCTCCTCCTCCTTCGTCGTCTGCTGCGCGATCACGCGTCGGCTTAGTAGAGGTTAGATAGAGAGGGGTTGAGGTCGGTGGGGAGGACGCGAACTAACGAGAGAGAGACAACGGGAGCAGGAGAGGGAAAACGAGAGCGTAAACCATGTGTGTGTGTGTAGTCGAGGGCGTTGGCGGTGTGGGCTGGAGGGAGGGAGGGTGGGGGTGTTGGGAGGAATGGGGGAGGAACCACTTTGGACGTCGCGTTTGCTCTCTCATGTCGCCCGACTTAATGCGTCGGACGAACATTCTCAAATCGAGGGAAATCAGCCGATATAGACTTTCGAGATCGTCGTGGCAAAGTGAGTCGAATGAGTGTGTCCGTGACGTGGAATTCCAATTTCGGACGAGATTTAAGGTGACGGGCCAAGATCGCTCAGGGCTGAAATTGTGGCGTGGAATTGTGTGATTGATGGGCGTCGTCCAATTAATTCCGTGTATCGCTTCATCGGCAACCAACCATCCTCTCTCCTATTCTTACTTCCTCCGATTTTCGTATCGCGTACCTTTCTTATTCACGACTCTCCTTTCCGTTTCGCTTCGAACGCCGACTCCCCCTTGGCTCCACTATCGTCCCACCCGTTCACATGGGCCGCTGCTGACCCCCTTCAATCCACTTCCCCTCACTTGCCTTCCCCACCCAAACACACTTACTTCACTCTTCAACGTTAGATGCAGCCCTTTTTTCGTTTTTGCCCATTCCCAACTGCATTCACGTCCAATGCACCACTTATGCTTCGAATCCACTCCTAAAGTGGCTCCAATATTGACTCTTCCTCCGTTTTAAAATTCCCAGTATTCGGAGCCATTTTGCGCCACTGTCCATATGACATCTGTCACTGCTCACCTCTCGACATCCCTGTCCTAAACAGTCGTTCACTTTCGATGGCTTTCGATGAAGAGCAACTTCCTGGAAATAAAATCTATGAAGTGTCCTTATATCGAATAAGGACAGATTTCCAACCTACATCACGTTTTTATGCAGCAATAGGCGCATAAATTAATAAATATTGAAATTTGGACTGACAAAATGGAAAAACCCTACAGACTGAAAAAAGTGAATAGCGCAAGTGTAATACCGGGGAGAGTTTGGCACAACGCCTGAGTAGGAATGAAAAAAATCCAGACACTTCGACATTAATATAAGAGTGCTGAAATGCCACTTAAAAATTTAGGTAAATTTAGGCTCAAAATCGGAATCTAACATTAAAAATGGCCGAATAATAATGAATACTTGTGGAAAACACCATTAAAATGAAAACAGATTCGCAAATTAAGACAATGTCCCATCTTTGTTAGCCAGAAGATGTTACGCATCGATCTTAAACAGGTTTAATCAGCGTGAAACCAAAATGAGCAGTTATGGCTTGAAAAAAACACTACAACGTATCTGTTCCATTCCACGGACACGAAGGTGTCTAGATCCGCATCGGTATTTTGTGCTGAAATATGGGACACGTGTGGGAAAACAAGTCATAGATCACAATGACGGTGGAATGAAAGTGGAGCGGAGGTATGAGGATTCCGCGCGTCCTTTCAGAAGGGGTCGCCTGCGGGAGGAGAAGGGATTGGCATTTGGACAGATAGGCACAATGTAATAAGAGCGTGCTCCATTTCACAAATAATTAGCACTTCCAACCCTCATTAGCCCTTTGCAATCATCACTCTTTGGATGTGACGTCACGGAACGCGGTTCCAATCCGTTGGGCGAATATTGGGCGAAGAGCTCAAGGGGTTGAAAGATTTCCAACCACCACAAGGGGTGGAAAGATTTCCATTTGCATATGTCCACCACAAGTACTACCGAGGACCGCGACCGTAATCAATAGTTTTTTCAGCTTCCTCGCGGATTGAAGATCAAGAAGCATTACATCTCCCAGTATGAATACTCAACAATCCATTTTTTTAATTATTGTGTCTCCTTTGTTCATCTATTTGATGAAATGTTGACCGATACAGCGCTAAACAATTTTGTCTTTCATTGTAGCATGGCAGTAATAATTCTGGGATATCGTTGGAAGCTACAGCCTGATGCAGGCTGAAACACGTGTTTTTCCCTTAGTATGGCTGATTTTTGTTGGTTAGGTGAGGCAGTGATTAGTTCGCTGAACGTACATTTTTTCTCTTTTAAAACTTTCTCCTTTTAATGCGTCTCCGTATAGTGAAAGTTTTCCAGTGGTTATGGTTTTTCGTTACTTTGGGACGTTATGGCATCGAATCCTATGGATTTTACGGTTTCAGTGGAACAATGGTAGATTAATTAACGACTCGGATGTTACAAGGCTAGGGTTGACCGTATCTTTCTTGGCCATTTAATAAAAAATTCTCGTTTGATGTGCCATAAAAAATCACAAAAAATTGAAATCAACGTGACTCAACTTTTTAAAAACCTCAGGTATTACTTTTTTTACATCGTAATGTTACTAAAGGAAGAACCTTACATAAAAATGACTTTGGACCTAATGATTGTGGTTTAACATGGAATATTTGAATAGTTATTGGTCACCTCGGACAGTTATTGCCCAAATAGGTAGATAAATTGACAGTCTGATAGTTATTGGCCAAATTACTTTTGTTTTCTTTAAAGCCACAAACTATTATTGAATATATAATAAATTCTCAGGCTTCACTTGGTGAAATAAAATTGCAATGGTCTTTAAATAAATTCACTTCGTTATATTCCTTAATGGTTTTAATTATTCCGACCAAGGTTTCGACTCATGTTGACCTTGATAATGACTTAACTTGAGTCGAAACCTAGGTTGGAATAAAAGAAACCATTGTGGAATGTAACAAAGTGAATTTATTTACAAATTATAATTACTTTTACAAGTGCAACCATGAAAACTTTGACAATGAGTCGTCATATTTCTCCAATCAACGCTGAATTATAATCATGATCAATTAATTAACATCTTGCTCCTCTGACTTTTCCTTAGATTATTTTTAATCTTCTTTCGTCTTCCATTAAGCATGCAGCAATTAATTTTTTTTCAAATTAGAATAGGAAAGAGGACATCATCTACAACATTTGGAACATGTTCATTGCGTTTTTCTGGCTAGAATTGTTTAGGAAAGTGCTTCTGACTCTTTAAAGATCGAAGCACTGAGTCTAATCTGGTTATCTGAAGGCATATGTCACAGCCATGAATTATCCATAATTCCATTTGGACATATCTCCACTGAAAAAGATTCCTTCCGATTGATTTTCTTTTAACTTCGTCTCATGTCACTTCTTTTGCTCCTTCGCATTTGTTTAGTTCTCTTTTTTTCTCGTAAATATCCTTCATCTCCGGTTCTATGCGTTTATTTCCGGATATCACCCAAAAATTGGGACGTAATAGCAAACGGCTTTTCTAAAATACCTGAATTTTTTCCTTTGCAATTTATAGTTTACAGCCAAATGAAAACTTTACCAATGATAGAGAGTGCCTTCATTCCTTGAAGCAGAGAGGATGCTCCACAGCGCATGGCTGTCTCTTTTTCGTTTACCCTGCAATGACAGCATTTGCTTGCAAGCAGTGGCTTTACAATTACTTGTTCCCAATTCCCATTGTGGTCATTATACCTTGCTTCCGTTCCATCCGGCGGAGAACTGCCATCTGAACTCCTCTCGCTGGAAAGGGGATGACGATTCCCATTTTGTTCGAAACTGTCAGAGGATTGTTTCACTTTGCCATCTAGCCTGTCTGAAAACATTTCCTGGTATAAAACAGCATTAAGATTCAACTGCTAAACCCATCTATTCTCATTTCGTGAATTTTTTAAATCTTTCCTTCCCTGCGTTATCAAAAACTGTATAATTCCTTGTGGCACAATCTGTCTCTTTTGCATCACCATTGTGCGTTCTTTGAGGCGGATGTGTCCAAATATGCTGATTTTTCATCATTTCCCAGAACACAGAGAATATTTAGGTGGAAATGTTCCCTTCTTAGAATAAAACACTAAGTCACTACTCTCATTCATCCCATTCCAATCCTTATTTTAATTAGACCTAGAGTAGTCAACCTTTCTTCCACTGCACTCCCCCGCGAGGAAATTTTGCTTCTAAGTAGCAAAGGCCTTTGTTTCTCTCCCGCTCCAAAAGTCAACTCCATCAAAATCCTCTCTGACGCCCGTCTTTTTTGCCGTCGGCTCAAGTGGAAATTCTTCTGGGAAACTCGGCCCTGCCTTTCTTCTCCCTCCAACCTCCCGCACTTTGCCCTCTCTAAATTCAAATCCCCTTGTCCAATGAGCCTAAATCTCTTCTTTAGAATTAACCCTTAGAAATTTTCACTAACCTTTTCCTTTCCAAACTTTCCGAACCTTCTTTCTTCAAATCCCTTAAAACTACGCCAAATCTTTTCCCCTCTAAAATCACTGCCCTAATTGGCCTCACCCGTAACGCAGATATTGTTATTACTCCCTCTGACAAAGGCTCCATGGTAGTCAATTCCGCCGACTATATAAATGAAGCTCTCCGGCATTTGTCTTACCAGACCGTCTCCCATGACCCTAGCCCTACTTATTTGGAAAACATCACTTCCTACCTTAATGAAAAGGGTCCCGACGTAGGCCTCTCTCCCCAAGATATCTCCCTTCTCACCCCCTCCCCCCACTTACCCACTCCCCTATTCCTATAACTCCGCCACTGAACGTATCTTGCCACTGAACGACTGCTACTTACAACCCTTCGTCTTCTCTCTTCCTTCTCACATCAAAGATACGCGCCACTTTCTTGAACGCCTCCACTCTACCCCACTCCCTTCTGACTGTGACATCTTAATGGCCACTATAGATATTACCTCTCTCTACACTTCCATTCCTCACTCTGAAGGACTTTCCGCTATCCATTTTTTTCTTAACCTGCACACTACTCCTCACTCTCCTAGTTCTGATTTTCTTCTTGACCTTTCGAATTTTATACTCACCAATAATTCCTTCTCTTTTTACGACACCTTTTACTTTCAAACCGAAGGCTGTGCCTTGAGCAGTCGTTTCACCCCGTCCTATACTAACCTCTTCTTGGGTGCCTGAGAGCAATCTTTTTTTTCTTCTTGCTCTCCTATATCTCTTCTCTGGCTTCGTTACATTGACGACATTTTCGTTCCACACGGCATGACGACATTTCGTGGCCACACGGCATGAATTTTCTCAATTTTTTTATCTCCTACCTCACATTTCCCTCCTCTTCTGTCTCTTTCACCTCTAACATTCTGCCTCTAAAATAATCTTTCTGGATGTTGACTGTCCCTATGCAACTTTAAATTCAACAATTCCGTCCATCTCAAGCCCGCGAAAAAGCAGCAATATCTCCATTTCAACAGTTGTCATCCCTTCCCCTCTCTCTCTCTCTATCCGTGGCCATCGCATATGCAACCACCTCGGCTCCCTTGACTTTTTCTCTCGAATCTCCTCCAAATCCCTCTTCCGCAGAGGCTATCCTGAGCGCCTCCTTAAGAAAAAATCCTACAAAAACCCTCTCCTTCCAAGCCGCTCTCACATGATAAGTGTCCTCGAGACCAAATCTCCCTCTGTACCACCTATCTCCCTGGAGTTCACCGCATCGGCCAAATTATTGAAATCCTCTATCCTCTCCGACAACCTCAACACTTCCAAAATTTTCCCCGCTGCCCCTCTCTCACCTTTAGACGCCCCATAATCCCTCCGCCATTTTTGAAATCAACAAACCTCTTTCTAAATTAATCTATACCACTACTAAATTCCAACCGACCCCGTGCAATTGCCCGCGATGCAAAACTTGTGGCATCCTCATCACCCAGCCTCTGCCTGACAATTTCCATGCTTTTCTAATCCTCCCTCCCTCTCCGTTTTCCTCCCAGTCGCCACCCACGTTTCCTCTCACAACTCCCTTTCAATAATACTTTTAAGGTCAGTATTCTTGCCTCACATCAAACCCAATCAAAAAGCAGCAATATCGCTACTATAAAAGTTGCCACACTCTCTCAAACCAAAAGATCCCTTCCCTACTCCCTTTCCGTCAGGGGCCACCGAATCTGCAACAATCCCGACTCCCTCGATATATTCATCAGTAACTTACGCCTATCCTTTCGCCGACGAGGATGTCCCGAATCCCTCCTCGAGAAAAAAATACTCAAGCATTCCTATCACCCCAAGACACATCCTAGTTCTAACAGTTTCAACCTCTCCCTCTGTACCACCTACTTCCCGGGCGCCCATTCCGTCAAACGTATCCTCAAAAGCCTTTTTCCCCTCCTCTTTGACAACGTCGCTACCGCCAAAATCTTCCCCAAGTGCCCCTCTCTCACCTTTCAACTCTCCTCAATCTTTCCAGCATCCTCAAATCTACTAACTCTCTCCCTTTAAATCTAAATTTATCTCGTTTCTCTAACATTCCTCCCAACCCTTGCGGTCACCCCAGGTGCAAGACCTCCTCATTTCTAAACCCATCCCTACCCTTTTACGGGCCTTCCCCCTCCCCTCTTTTTCCCCTCCCACATTCACCACACCAAATATGGTGTACATTCTTTTATACAATATCTGTGATGCATTCTATGTTGGATTGGCTTCCGGACCTCTAAATCTCCGTTTAAACGGCCACAAATCCTCTTGCAACCCCTCCTCCTCCCAATATGCCCCTCTCCCTTTCCCCACCCCACACCTCCTCCTCCCACAATCTTAAGTTCAAGAAATGTTTCAAACGTGGGCATCCTAGCCTCCCTCCAGCCCCCCCTCCCCCCACTGCCTACCCTATTGATCTGAGATGTATAGAGCACGCTCTTCGTTCCTCTGTATACTGCTCTTCGATGCCCTCTCCTTTACGGGAATTAACAGAGCACACTGGTCCCTGTGCCCACCCCTTCTTCCACCTCTCATTTCTCCTCATTTCCCCTTTTTCTTTCCCCGCTTCTCCTTTCCCCTCCCCGTTTCCCACTTCCTCTCCTTTCTCTTCTCCCGTGCAACCCTTCTTGCGGCAGTCTGGCGTTCTTCCACTGCTGATGAAGACCACGGAGGTGGTCGAAAATTTAAAGCATTCTCGTGTGAGTTTATTTTTTATTGTTTCAATTTACTTTTCAATGCCACAACTAGTGTTTTTTATTACGAATAGACAGGATAGCATTGCAAGGAGAGCTCACATGTCCTCCATTAACCTCTAACATGTTCTAAGGTATAGATAGTGCTAATGTATAATTTATTACTGATTTCATTTCATTGAGATTCATAGGGCGACTCTGCTAGCATTGAATAGCAGTCACATAGTGGCACAGTACGTAGTTTTTATCAAAGGAGGCTGCAAGAGGAGAAAGAGTGATTCTGTGTGATTGGTTTGTAATAAAACAGGACGTAAAGCAAGGATGCGTAATGTCACCATGACTGTTTAATGTATTTATGGATATATGTGTTAGAGGTGCATGTAGGGAAGATGACGGTGTTTTGGTCGGAAATGTAAACGTGCGAGTTCTGCTCTATGCGGTTGATGCTGTTTCGATCTCAGAGAGCCAAAAGGGATTAAAGAAGCTCCCAGATAAGTTTTATGAATCAACAGAGAGGATGGAAATGAGAGTAAATGCGTGCAAGACTAAAGTAGTAGTTTTTGATAAGGAGACTGGGGAGAGTAACTGTATGATGAGGGCGCATGGTGCAGTAATTGAACAAGTGGATGATTTTGTGTACTTATGTAAGATGTTTGCGAAAGATGGATGGATAGATATGGAGATAAAGAGACGTGCGAATTCTGGAAGGAAAGTAGTAGGTAGCATATGGAAGATATCAAGGAATGATTGCCTTTCTAAGGAAGCGAAAATCGCCGTGTACAAAAGTGTACTTCTCCCCACTTTGTTGAATGGTAGTGAAACATGGGTTTGTCAGGATAAACATAAGAGTAGATTAAACGCCGTGGGTATGAGTTATCTGAGGAGTGTTTGCGGCAAAAAATTTCATCACCTTATAGAGAGTACTAATTCTGACATAACTATAGAAACCGAAAGTTGGTTAACAAGCGATATTGCTGATAGTGAAATTTTTCCAGTAAATTTTAGTGTATACAGGAGAGATCGAGAGAGTCGACCGGGAGGGGGAGTATGTATCGCAGTAAAGAACACAATAGTCAGCAAAATAGAAGTGATTCCCGACAATATAATAGAAAGTGTATGGTGTTCCATTCAATGTGCTAATTCTAAAGTAATATATGTTTGTGCCTACTATAGACCACCCCATTCCGATGTACACTCAGTATTAGAACTCGAGAAACAGATCAGGTCCATTAATTCCCATAGTAACGAACGACGGATAATTGTAGGTGGAGATTTCAATACACCATCGATAGATTGAAAAACATGTAGTCATAGTTCTGGGGGTAGGGACAAAGAAATCTGCGAGTCATTGCTTAACCTGTTCGCATCATACGCACTGCATCAAATAGTAAATTTGCCTAATAGGGGGGAAAATGTTCTCGATTTACTTCCCACAAACATCCCTGAAAAAGTTATTAAAATTGAAAATGGCGATGGAATAAGCGACCACAAGGTAGTGGACGTAAAATTTTCCCTCAACACTCAAAAAAAATTTAAATTAAAAAGAAAGATTTACCTTTTTAGTAAAGCCGATTTGAGCGGATTTAGGCGGGACTTAAAGACATCTTTTGAAAAATTCGAGAACATTAGCAAAAATAGTGATACAGACAATACATGGTAAGAGTTCCTCCAAATTACACGGTCACTTGCCAACAGATATATACCTGATAAGTATAAGAGTGAGAATAGGGAACCAAGATGGTACAACGCGGAGGTTAGAAAATGTTTAAAACGACAACGAGTTAGCCATGCGAAACAAAGAAAAATTAAGAAAAATGTAGCTAATAGCGGCCTAAAAAATACCATCGAGCATTATAAAATTTGTAAATCAGCCGCAACAACAGCCCTTAGAAAAGCGTTTAGCGAATTCAAGAGAAAAGTACTTGGAGAACAACTATGTAGAGGGAAATCCGAAAGCATTTTGGTCATATGTTAGGGAAGTGCAGGGAACTAAAAAGTCAACGGTTAATTCCTTGAAAAACGATAGAGGCGAAATAGTAACTTCCAGTTTAGATAATGCAAATTGTTTGAATTACTTTTTTCAGAGTGTTTTTAATCAACCTATGCATAGTTTCCGCGAAACCATACCAGACCGATTTCAACAACCAATGCCCCCAATCGATATATCTTGTTGCGGAATCGTATCCTTACTAAGTAACATTAGCCCGAACAAGTCCTCAGGTCCTGATGAAATTTCAGCTCGTGTTTATAAAGAATTAGCTCTCGAAATGGCTCCGTATCTTAAAGTAATATTTAACAAATCCCTCGAAGAACACGCGGTTCCCAAAGACTGGAAGATAGCAAACGTGACCCCAATTTATAAAAGCGGAGATAGGGAACAGCCATGTAATTATAGACCAATATCATTAACGTCACTATCATGTAAAATTATAGAGCATATAATAGTTACATCAATAATGGGACACCTCGATAGCCAGGATTTATTAATAACAAACCAGCATGGGTTCAGAAAAGGACGATCTTGCGAAACTCAATTAGGTCTTTTTGTTCACGATATTTTAGTTTCCGGAGAAGGTAACGTACAGGTAGATGCAGTGTTTCTTGACTTTAGAAAAGCTTTTGACAAGGTTCCCCACTGTAAGTTACTCGCGAAGTTAGCATCATACGGAATAGACAGTAATATAGTAGGCTGGATAGGAGACTTCTTACATGAACGCGTTCAAAAGGTGGTATTAGATGGTGTCAGCTCAGGCGAAGTAAAAGTTTTATCGGGTGTTCCCCAGGTAAGCGTGATAGGCCCAATTTTATTTATTCTGTACGTAAACGACTTGAATAGTGTAGTAAATATAGCAAGCTCCGTCTTTTTGCCGATGATGCAGTAGAGTATAAGGAAATTAGAAACGAAGAGGTAATCCAGTCTTTAGCTAAGAATATAGATGCGATTGATGATTGGTGTGATAGATGGCAGCTATAATTAAATTTGAAGAAATGCGCGATAATGAACTTTTGGAAAAAGAATGGCTTTCCCCGGAATAATTATTGCATCAAAGAAAACAAAATATGTAACGTAGAATCTATTAAATACTTAGGCGTCACCATCACTGAAGACATGTCATGGGGGAAACACGTCAGGGAAATAACTAGTGTAGCAAACCGTAGATTAGGATTCGTAATAAGAGTTCTAGGTAAATGCAATGAGAGAGTACGAGAAAGAAGCTATTTTACACTTATCAGGCCTCATTTAGAATAGGCCGCTAGTATATGGGATCCGTACGAGGAAGGTATGATAAAAGAATTAGAGCGTGTGCAAAGGAGATCCGCTAGGTTTGTTAAAGGCCGTTATGATAATTGTATAAGTGTTGCGAGCTTAATAGAAGAACTAGGATGGGAATTACTATCAGAACGCAGGTTAAAATTTAGGTTAAACCTTTTAAGTAAATTGGAAACCGATTTGTTCACATATGATGTTAGATATATATTGAGAACCCCTGCGTATTATGCTAGGTTTGATCATATTGACAAGATTAGAGAGATAGATTGTCGTACCGATAGATTTAAAATGTCATTTTTCCTTCGTACTATAAGAGAGAACAATAGGCAGCGTAGCAAAGGGATAGGTGGGTGAAATGTAGTTAGAGTCGTCTGTAGTGCATGATGCATGTAATAGCAACCAATAATCCCTTCCTTATTATGTAGATACTAACTATCTAGCTGCATGTTACCATATTATCTATTATGTCTCCATTAAATATTTTAGATGCATGTCAATAGTGCATGTTTGGTGACCTCCACACCCTGCCATACACTCTCGTGGTGGCTCGGAGGGTATTACGTAGACGTTGATGTAGGTTTAGCTTCCATAATTCCTGCATCAAACTCTTAGCCCAGTAAAGTGCAGGAGATATCCATCCAAGAGGATCAAACAATTTTGCGATAGTTGAAAGGATACCTCTCTTGCTTGAAGAGGTCTCATTGATATTGATATGGTACGAGAAAGTGTCTGAATTAGGTTCCCAATGAACTCCTAATACCTTAATCAGTTGGTCGCCCTCTTGCCTGAAATATATGTCTGATTGACATAACTCAATGGACAAGTCCTGTAACACTTCAGAGATATTTGAAGACCATTTTATGAGTTGAAATCCACCAGACCGCAATAGTCTCTGTAACTCTTTAATTAGCTCAATAGCTGCAGATTCACTCGATGCGCCCGACAACAGATCATCCACACAGAAATCTCGTGATAGGACAGAACGCGCTAGCGGAAATTTCTCAACTTCATCTTTAGATAATTGCTTCAAGGTACGAATTGCTAGATAAGGGGATGAAGAGAGCCCATATGTAACTGTGTTTAGTCTATACTCTTGAAGGGATTCATCATCGGATGATCGCCAAATAATATGCTGATAATCCCTGTGCTGAGGCAGTAAGTGAATCGCCCGGTACATTTTGCAAATATCCGCCACTAGTGCCACCGGATGTAAGCGAAATCTAATAATGAAATCTGAAATATCTTGTTGTAACTTGGGTCCCTTTAAGAGATAGTCGTACAGTGACTTACCTAAGCTGGCCTTAAATGACCCATCAAATACTACTCGAACTTTGGCGGTGCTGCTGACAGGTTTCATCACCGCATGATGTGGTAAATAGTATTTCTCCGATCCCCATTCAGCAGGTGATATATGTCCAAGATTTAGATACTCCTTCAAGAAAGCTGTATACTCAACATATTGTTCAGGATGCTGTTTCAATTTACGCTCTAAGTTAGTAAATCGATTAATAGCTTGCATTTGGGAACCCCCGAAAGGCAATATGGGGTCAGAGTCTCTTAATAGCAAAGGTACAACGTAACTCCCATCAGGATTTCGATTATGTAAGGTACTGAATTGTTCTTCAGCAATTCTTTCCTAGGTGAAATACTATTAACGCAAGGTAATTCCTCAATGCTCCAAAACTTTTGTAAGGAAGCGCTCAAATCATTTTCCACAGACGTAACACAAGTGGTGACAGTTCCAAATGAAATGTTCGAAATGTGGTTAGATATTCTTGTTGCTATTGGGCCCAAAAGAATATATCAAAAAACTGAGGGCCTTGCACTCGGAAGACCTTCTTGTCGAAGTATCGGACTAATTCAGTCATAATTTCAGAGTATATATGAATGAGCACCAAGCAAGAAATCAATTGGCCATGGTTTGAAAAAATTTGGATCTGCCAGATCCAATGAAGAGAATTTTCCACGAACTGAATCAGGTGTAGTAAAATAAGGCTACCTAGGGGTAATTTTAGGAATGACAATCGCAGATACCTGAATTTCTTTGCCATTATTACAGGGCCTCATTACAAATGAAGTGACACCGTGAGTGGTACACTCAGGAGTACCTGATAATCCTAAGCAATGAACGGTCATTTTTCTTCGAAACAGCCCTAATCTGTTGACAATCGGTTGTTATGAAACTAGCCTGTGATGCTGGATTGATATCATCCTCAAAGGTTCATCGGTTTCATAATATGTCTGAACTAGTGCGACGGCGGTGCCTAGAAGAACGGCGGCCGGTTGAGCATTCGAATCTGTCATACAAGACATCGAGTTTACCACGGAATTATTTACCTGGGAGGTAATTTGAGCCTCCTTAGACAAATCTCTTGAAGTACCACTGCTAAGTGCGTGCTTCGTTACGTCACTGACTTTATCAGACTTTGATTTTGAACCTTGAACTGAACATTCTCTTTCATGCATAAGAGTGAATGGTGCCTGCGAGAGCAGTACGTACACCTGTACTTAGAAGTACACTCTATGGACTTATGAACACTGGCTGGACAATTAAAAAAAATCCCTTTAGATTTGATGAAGTCCCTCCTTTTTAATGCATTGAAAACATTAAATTGTGAGCATTGATAAAGTCTATGTTGCGAATCACAAAGCTGGCATTTAATCCTGCTAACGCGATCAGCTTGAGACGTACCAATAAACGTTGTCCTTTGAGACATTCCTTTATTCACAACGGAACCCTTTACGGAATCAAATTTAATTTGCTTGCAATCAGATGTCCTCAGAATGTTGACATATTTACGTCCGAATTCTATGAGACGTGCTATTGAAGGGAAATCAACGCCATGGTGTTCGATTTCAAGCTGTCTTTCGACAGATTTGTCCAGAGCTTTCGCCGCAATATAAAACAAAATAAACTGACGAATTCGGAATTTTCATTGCGTCCAAGGCATTAACATTTTCCGAAAAAAACGTCGAAAAAGTTTTGCAAAGCTTCAACTGACTCACTATTAACACGAACACTGAATAATTTATCCAGACAATGAAAAGCCAGCAACCTTTTATTTTCATACTGTTTGACTAATGTCTGCCAAGGAATTGCGTAGTTATCTGAAATGATAGGTAGGCTTGAAACTAAAGCTAACGCCTGACCCTTTAGGCTAGATAAAAGATAATGATACTTCTCTATATCAGTTAAACTTCGATTTGAGTCAATCAAGCTCGTAAATACATAAAAAAATAGCTTGAAATTGGCCAGGTTCCCATCGAAAACAGGAATACTAATATTCGGTGGGCGTGGTGAGGGAGGTGATAAAGATTGACCTTCTCGCGAGGTTGCGGGAGTCCCCATTACTACTCGACTTGCAACCGCGTTGATTTTATGATGACGCAGCATTCAACGCGTTCCTCCAACCCAAGTTCGGATGCTACCACGTTTAAATTCAAATCAAATGCCAACTCACTCAACTCGTTCGTCATAGCGAGAAACGGTTTAAAATCATCTTGCAGGTGAGAATATTTACTTAAGAAGACAGATAATTCCTCCTCTGTGCCTAAAACCTTCGTTGACATTAGGTACAGCCGCTCGATAGTTCTAACATCCGCATCTCGCCTATTCTTAGTGATACTATACCGCCCATTCAGCGCACGAATAGCTCGAGAATCGCGTGCAGCACCGCAAAAAATACTCGCGGCGCCCATGAAGAGGCAACCGCCTCACTTAGAAGGGGAAACGACATTATTATGAATGAGGGCAGACTATTGAAGAAACCATTAGCGTCGTCAGGCAACAAAGTCTGAGGAAAGGACCTCCCTAAAGTTTTCCGTAAGGAGTGCAGGCGGATGCCTGGGTGATCGAAAATATCAAAAATCCCCTCCGAATTAAATGCTATGATGTTGTATTGTGTTGCGTTTCAGACGAGATCAAGGGAAGAATATTCAGCTGTAATTATTGTCAAATTACCTCATCTCTCTCGGCACCTCAAGCCAGTTCGGTCACTTAGCCATCTAGAAAAATAATGAAAATTTTCAAACAGTATCGCCAAAATGAGGAGTTCTTATAAGTGGGTACCTTTGCAAATATATGTTGCCGAAGAGAGAAAATGATATAGAAATGGTCAAAAGCGAATAGCGAACCGGCGCTGACGGATTATTGCACGAACTTCTTCAATCTCAGAAGAAAACTATATGGAAACAACCGTGAAATCGCAATTTTTACGAATCTTTTTCACTTGTTTAGCTGTAGGTGCAATTTCTTATGACTGGATATTGTCATGCGTATCTGTATTCCTGAAAAGCCAGGAGTAAAAGCATGGAGAGCACTTTTTTAGCCACCGAGAAAGATGAGTCACTGAATGAGGATACTAATGAGGAACCAATAGCACAGAAGAAAAAGTCATATCAACCATGAGGAATATATATTTTTTCAACCTGCTTATTTCATACTTACTTCTCGCCATCGGAATCAGAAGGATGAATCTGCTCCGCACAGACGAGGTTGTCAGGAGCGATCAGTCGTTTCCTGAATGCCAATGATGGGGAAATGTATGAAACAGTGTATAAGTTGTACAATAGGCGAAATGTGCTCAATACTGACAAAATACTTACTTCTCTTTCCACTTCCTTAGATTGTCATCTGATTTATTTTTTCGTTTAGCCGATAAAAACATTCTTCCCTTCTGACTTCTAGGCTGACTTTTTATCGTGGGTGTTTCCATTGGTAAAATGCGGTACAGAAATATCGAAACTGTAGCTAGCAGAACAAAACATTCTCGTCAATTATTATTGAATTATCGAACATTATGGAACTGCGTCAGCATATATTAAAGTTAGCGCTAACTTCAAGGAAGAACATCGAGTAACCTTTGGGAATAATAATTACTTAAAAACTAAAACGACTGATTTTCCGACTTTGTAATGAGGACTCACCGATGCAATACTGATAGAAAGTCCACAAGGAAGTGCCTAACTACAAAGTAGTGGCCCAGCTCAGCAAAGAAATACCAAAGCACGTAGATATGGCTTGGATAAGAGAAACCGTCTGCCAGGTCGTCCGAAGATTATGTCGTATGATTGGTTTATGATTTGTTGGTGCTTTTATGTTTTAAATAAAGGTCAGTTCTGAACTAAATATCCTCTCTAACTCTCATCCTTATTTCAATTCCTCGTATGTGAAATATGCTCATGTCAAACAAGGCTTTATAAATTAATTTATTGCTAGTCTCTGTATTTACTAAGCTCTTAGCGTCAACTTCGGTGTCTCATTTGGATTCAAACAAATTTAATCGATGGTACAGAAATGCAAGTTATGATATGACGGTATCATTTTAAGCCATTACCTTAAATTCGCTATTCAATTTGCACCAAGTGTTTTCCCTCCAAAATTTACACTCGACCTATTTGTAGTCACCCATTGCAGTTGAATCTGTTTGTGTTGGTGTTGTGATGGACAACGTCCATCTTGCCTACTCAAGTTCTTTGTCTACTTGTTTGCCTTCTTGTGAACTGATTTATTTCTTCTACCTTATTTCGTTAAACCATCTTACTGGGTAAGTGGTTAATCATGAATTAAAAAGCGTAAAATCTATTGGTGCCGTGATTCAACATATGTTAAGAAATTTATACCTTTCGTTGCATCGTCTGCTTACTGGATTTCACTAGAAATGGAAGATTGGCACCCATAGCAGCTGCTGCAGCTGCAGATGAGGCTATAAGAGAGGAGGATAGAGATTTGGCTGCTGAAATGAGAGTGTTGAGGGATACATCTGATCCATTTTCAATTCCTCAAAGGCAATTTGTTAGATTCTTCAGACTGTACATATAAGGAAAATGTTGCCTACATATGTGATTCCCTACGAGGACATCTACAGCGGCAACGCTCCCATAGGCTCTCTGTTGAATTCCAGGTTAAAAACTTTTTAATTTGACATTTTATCTGGTCATATTTATTTCATTTAGTGAACATAATTGAATTACGTTGAAGCAATTTCCTGTTAACACCATCTGTTCTTTGATAGAACCCCTTCTTAGATAGGAACATTTGTTTTTTGGTACCTTTCCTTAATGTTCTACTACTTTTTCTAATTTGTCGTAATAAATTTCTTGGCATTGCACAATTCACTAGTTATCAGCATATTATTTGTTACAATTTCTCAAGGTATTTGCTGCCTTAAGATTCTTTGCTGTGGGGTCTTATCAACGGTGTGTTGGTCATGACCACTTGATATCAATGTCCCAGCCCTCTGTCAGCAGATGTATTCAGGCAGTGGCCGTGGGAATTTATGAGATTCTTTCTCATCAGTGGGTCCAATTCCCCAACACTATGGAGGAGAAGAGTATATTAAAGCAGAGGTATGATTTAGTCACATTAGTGAGGGTATATTTAGCTGAGCAAGCCTATGACCCTTAATGCTAACTTATTCCATATTTCGTCAAATAAGGGGTTTGAAGGGTGTCATTGGCTACATAGATTGCACGCATGTAGCCATTATCCAGCCAAAAATAAATGAGGCAGCTCATGTGAATCATAAAGGCTACCACTCCATAAATGTACAAGCTGTAAGTTTTAACCTATGGACTTAAGGCCCAAAAATTCATTACTGATTACTTATTACACAATGTTATTTTAGATTGGCATCAGACATAGCGCCTTACTTAGAATTAATGTTTACCAAATCTTTAGTAGATCACGTAGTGCCTAAGGACTGGAGAGTAGCAAATGTCACACCTATATTCAAAAGCGGCGACAGGGAAGACCCTAGTAACTATAGGCCTATTTCTCTCACATCCATTTCCTGTGAGGTATTTGAACACATAATCGCAAGCTCCATTATGAGTCATTTAGATAGGGAGGAATTATTAATAAATAACCAACACGGATTTCGAAAGGGTAAATCTTGCGAAACCCAATTGGCCCTCTTCGTTCATGACATCTTGCTCTCTGGTGAAAATAATGTTCAAGTTGACACGATATTCCTCGATTTTAAGAAAGCTTTCGATAAGGTACCTCACGTTAAGTTGCTCTCAAAACTAGAAGCATATGGAATAGATAAAAACATTATTAGTTGGATTAATCAATTCTTACATGGGCGGGAACAAAGGGTTGTCATAGACGGTATCATGTCAAACACAGTGGCCGTTACATCGGGTGTTCCTCAGGGAAGTGTAATTGGTCCACTTTTATTTCTCTTGTACATAAATGATATTAGCAACGTGGTTAAAAGTAAGCTTAGACTCTTCGCAGACGACGCGGTTGTGTATAGGGATATTAACAATTCCGAAGATAGCGACTCGTTAACAATCGACCTACTTGCTATTCATGCTTGGTGCGAAAAGTGGCAGATGGAACTAAACATAAAAAAGTGCGTAGCAGTCAGCTTTTGGAAAAAGAAAAATAGGCCAGGTAGGGCTTACAGAATTAATAATACGGAAATTATTCACGCCGAGTCTGTTAAGTACTTAGGGGTCACAATTACTCACGACCTATCTTGGGGAAAACATATTAGGGAAATATGCGGTCAAGCATATAGGAAGCTAGGCTTTATCAAGAGAGTACTCGGAAAATGTGATGAGAAAGTAAGAGAACGTTGTTATTTTTCAATCGTTAGGCCTCATCTGGAATATGCTGTTAGTGTATGGGATCCATACGAAACGGGGTTGATATCAGAGTTAGATCGCGTACAGCGAAGAGGAGCTAGGTTTGTGAAACGATGCTACGATAAGTTGGCTAGTGTGTCTGGACTGTTAGAAGAATTAGGATGGGAATCGCTATCACAGCGTTGGCCATTGTGGTAGCTTGTGCAACCTTGCACAATATACGGTTGCTCAGCAATCTTGTTGATGAAGACATTGACGTAGATGTTGAAGCTGAAGCAGCGTTGGGCCCAAGACCTAATGATCAAGCAGAGGATGTGATGTTTGCCCCTCTTCAACCAGTTGAGAGGCATGCAGAAGCAGTCCGAATAATGAATACCTTAGTGAGGACATACCAATAGGTGGTAGGTAAATTATTTAAAAGAAATAAACAGCATGATAAGAATTAAATCATTTATTTGCCAGCTTTTCTGCAGCAGCCACAAGTCTGGCCAGGTTATAGTTCATAGTATCCATCCCATCAGCTACTCTATTGATTGTTTTCGAAATCTCCTGCAAATCAAGTAATTTCATTAGCAGAATGTCATGTATGGAAACTTTGAATCACATTTGGAGTGAGACATTTTGAAATAGTCATTCAACTTTCAATAGGGTGAACTATAACATAAATCCTTTAAAATTATGTGCTGAAATATTTGACATTTTTCTTTAGTGTTAGCGCTAAAATTGACTACATAAGTCCTGGCGATTAGAAGTCACTTTACAAATTGGTTTCCATTCAATAAGAATTAAGTGAATATTGGTATTTTCATTAGGAAAGTGCATGATTTTTCAAAAAGTTAAATATTTTCATTATTAACTTTACCTTCATAAGGACCTCTTGGTTTTCTTTTGTCTCCTTCATGGTCTCCATATGGCGCTTGTGATGGCTGAAGTGACACCTGTTGATGATGTAGAGAATGGCATGGATCAGTCAAATTTACAAACGAAAATTAGTTCCTCACTAGACTAGACATGTGACTATAGACTGAGTGAATATAGACTGCAAGTATTAGGGATGTAATTAATAAATTTGTATTTAATTCTGCAGCATATGCTAAACAGCATTTTATAACTACTACATATTTGTGGACTCAAAAGGCCATCAGTTAAATTCACCTAGCTGGTCTCCAAAAATCTAAGGAAAATTTTCAAATATCCTATTACTTATGTCATATGTTATTTGCAATGATCATGTGAATGAGAGTCACTTATTCTCAGCTCTTGCTCATTTCTCTCAGAAATGACTTTGCCAAGTCAGTTGATCTCTACGTACTTGCTGGTGGGACTGAACCTCTAAATGGGCCCCTTGGCCTTTCAGAATTGGGGATCTCTGTGACAATGTCAGGCTGAACAGAAGAGGAAGGTTGATGGGATGAAGAAGACTGGGGCACTGCCGGGGAGATGAGAGGTATGGGGACTTGGGAGGAGGAGGGTTGTGGTGCTTCTGCAGTCAAAGGGGTTGGGATAGTTTCAGCCAAAGGTGTTGTGATGGGTTGAGATGTGGTTAAGGGAATCAAAGAAGATGATGCTGTGGGTAGCAGAGTAGGAGTGAGTGGAAGGGTTGATGGAGGAAGTGGTAGGGTAGGTTGAGGTATTAAGGTAGAGGGAGCATATGAGCCTAGCACTCACGCCTGAAATAAATTAGATCATATATATCATTGATACAGAGTTTCAATGTTACTGCAGACATTCCATTTATACATATTTAACTGTAGTTTTTGCATTTATTCAACCTGCTGTTCAGGAAGGTTAGAGCCTCCACCAAGTAGCTGGGCGTTGTCATGAACATCCTGGAACCAGTAATGATACCATTAAAATTGAAGTAACTTATATTGGAAAACTAAGTGCAACATGTTGCCCATTGAGTAAAATAGAATCTTATGTGTGACTAAATCATAGTTTAAAGGAAAATAACCTCACAAGAGGTCTCCTCCTCAAGCCAATTTCTTCCATGGGGAACCCCAGGGATGATTCACATCCCAAAATGCTGATCACCTTCCGATCCAATTCAGATAGATCTGCAGGTGTCAGAGCATTGCCAGTGGTAGCATGGGCTGCCTTGGCCTTGGCAGCTCTGTTGCGTGCATTGCCTCTGAGGTCAGACCAACACTGCAATAGGAAGGTATCCCTTCATGATCTTACTACATAAATATTATTACTACACATATTGATTTACAACAAATCCTCTTGAATAGGGAAATGTATTTTTTTCTGCCTTATATTCAAATCACCTTCTTCCACTCAGTCAAATTTTTTATGGGCCCTGGCAGTTCTTTCAATTGGTCGGCCAACCTTTCCCACATCACATTGTAGGTCT
Organism: Ceriagrion tenellum; assembly: GCA_963169105.1. Lineage (NCBI taxonomy): Eukaryota > Metazoa > Arthropoda > Insecta > Odonata > Coenagrionidae > Ceriagrion > Ceriagrion tenellum. The sequence goes on from OY720636.1 coordinate 166,363,225, forward strand.
GCCTACCCATTGCCCCTAGTAGCTGCCCAGAGGCAAACTCCTTATGGGCCAACATGTAGTTCACTAGGAACTCCAGCGGCTGGCTCGACTTTTAAAAGAACCTGAATTAAAAGATAAGGACAAAATTCAAGAGTGAGGGCTCAGTTAAATGACTCTTAATTGTCTCTAGGAGTTTGAGGGATGGTTTGTGAGACATTTAGGGAAATATTTTGCTAATCTAATCCAAAAAGTATTTGGATAATATAGAATGATATGTGAACAAAAATATTCACCCTTGCCCTCCATTTCTTCAACCTGGTTATGCCAATTTTCTCTGAAATGAACAAAAACTATATGTATTATTCCACTCCAAGTACCTCTGGCCATAATATTTCATATTCAATGAGCCATATGAGATGCACGTATGCAATGTATTATCATACACAGTAATGTAAAGAATGAAAATATTTTCAGTCATTATTACTCTTTAAATTATAACATATTCGTACAAAATTTGGCTTTCAACACTTTTGTCCAGTGAAAGTTTTGTTGATTCTGTACTGCATTGTAATGCACTATAAAGTATAGTATGTAATCTACCTGTACAAATATCTAAATGTGATTCAAGAAATAAATCTTCAACAAAAATGCATGCTACAAAAATTATGGTAGCTCTATTGTGAATATAATTATGAAAATTGGTTAACATATATTTGTATGCGCAATGGTATTTAAAATTATGTTAAAGATTTAATAATACGGATCGGAATTACAAAACGTGCTTTTGGTTGGGTAAACTACATGAAGAGAGCCTTAATAGAGGCATGGAATCTATAAGGTAACCTTTTCGTAATGTAGCATGTTACATTATCGAACGAAAACATATGCATGTACATTTCACTGCGTGGAAAGTAACAAGTCTTCGGATTATGGAAAATATCTGCAAACATCTTGGTTTCCTCGCAAACGGTGTGAAAGTTTTATCCATAGTTAATAACCCACTGGTACATCTGCTTCTAATTTTTAGGCGAACATTCTTAGGCTCGACTTCCATCAGTCATGTATTTCGTCCCTGTTTTTTTAATATACTCACCTGAACCTTGTTCGAGAGTGAAACAAAATACATTATCTCATTTTTTAGTATTAACTTACTGACTCTTACCTAGCCCTTGAGCACTATAGGCATTTACTGCTATTGTACCTATTGTCTGAAAAAGAATACGTAAACCATTAATACGATTGAGTTACAATTATATTGATAATATAAGTATTACAATCGAATTTATAACATTAAAGCGTTTGAAAATGTTTATTTGTTTATTCTTACCGTTTCGTCTGCTTACAGCCGACACTCTAAAATCCACTCCTCTGGTATTGGCTGAAATCGATGACGAAGCGGCGCTGACGTCACTTCCATGGTTTAAGAGGCGAAGTTGCTCGAACCTTATCACGAACGCGAACGCCAAGAAGGGGAATGGGAGACGAATGCAATCTCGGTTACGGGGAACGCGGGATACTTTGTCCCGCGACAAGAACGAGAATCAGGCCCCTCGCGTCGAACAGTGGAGCAGTGAACGTCGAACAGTGGAGTTCGAAAACTCCACTGTGCGACGCGATGTGCGACGCAGGGCGCGATGAGCCTTGCTTTTTCAATCGTTCTAGGTAATGTTTAGTAGATTATAATCAGAAAAACTTTTAAGGAGTGATTTTAAATATACTCTACTGGGACATAATGAGACAATTTTCAAAAGATTTTATCGAGTTTACGCTGGCTACAGTAAAACCTGAAGTTCAACTCGTCATCAGATGGCGGCCGGTCCTCATCAAACTTAAAAAGCCTTTTGTGAAGGGGGGGTAAGTTGGGGCAGGATTTTTTTTCTCAAACTGTACTAGAGACTTCATTTCTTAATTTATTGTTAATATTCTTTTTTCGTCTTACTTTGACCATAAGGTTTTTTTCACTTTCTGCCAAAAACACGCGAAAAAACGTGTATTTTCATTATTTAATAAAAAGTTGTAAGAACGATATGCGTTAAAAAATTTATTTCTCAACCCCTTATTTAAAATACGCAATTTTATATAATATGTCAGAGAAATTCAAGCAAGGTCATATAACGCGTCAAGGGCAAAAAACATTTAACAGGTTTCACGAAAAAAAGGCAGATGGTAATTTTGACAATTTTTTCTAAACTTTAAAGATCTCTGCTGACGTTAAAAAACACTTTGAGCTGATATTATTTCAGGCTTTTGTAGTTGGGATATTATGCTCTCATAAACTGCAAGTGCTTTTTTAAAAATAAAAATTGAAAAAAATCATTTTTGGCAAGCTTTTTTCGATTTCAGCCTACTGTGCGACGTCGCGATGCACGAGGGGAAAGAAAACAGGAACGGGGGATGTAAATCGAGAATTTCGATTGTTGCGTTCCACGATGTGCGTAAGTCACGAGTCGGCGCGCATTCCTCCATTCACGGCAGTGTTGGACCCTTTCCCCTTTTGTCTCGAGCCCTGATCGAATATATATGGTTGGAATATTGCAAGAATTGCCCCCTTCACAATCTGGCTCATCCTCGATGCCTTAAGGTGAGAGCCGGATGCTAGAAAGATGAATCAAGGCGTCGCCAACGGAGCTGCTCTTTGAAACACATCGAGGATATGAAAGAACGCTCTCCCGGCTATGGCTCCATTTTATTTTGGTCTTTATTTCCTGCGATTTAACGACAGTTTCAAAACTCTTACGTCGAGACTTAAAGCCAGGGATTCAAATGTGGACAGGAGAAATCAGAGCTGTAGTAGTATTGGACATTTGTATCGTTCATTGACGGAGGACCCAAAGTGTTTTCGCCGGAATGAATACGAATGTAAATGAATGATTTTTTTGTCCACATTCTTCTCTCTCGATTCAATAATCGTAGAACTGAAAATGCATCTCTTCCCAGATCGGGGTTTGTTGGGAAGGGGTGTGGGGTTGAAGAAAGGGGAAGGGGGGAGGGTTGAAGAAAGGGGAAGGGGTGGGGGTTGAAGAAAGGGGAAGGGGTGGGGTTGAAGAAAGGGGGAGGGTTGAAGTAAGGGGAAGAGATGGGAGAGTGGCCGTTGTCGATGAGAGGAAGCCAGCCCCGCGTGTGATGACGTTGTGCAGAGTGCGCGGCTGCGAGGAAGCGAATGAGGAAGGGGGAGGGGGGCGTGGTTAATGAACGGGTGGCCTCCGGAGAGGAGGAGGAGGAATCCTTATATTCGTGGCTCTATTCGGGTGATGAATGATCCAGAGATGGAAGGGCTTCCCTCGTCGAAAGTAAACAAGTCGAGTGAGTGAGTGCGGCCCCAAAGATTCCTTTCTTGCGAGAGAGAGAGAGGGAGAGAGATGCGTGAGAATGTTTGGGGTTTGGCGGGGGGGGGAAGGAGGAGGGGAATGCTCCTTCCGTTGTTTCCCTTCCATCTTCTCGGTCGAATGGGGGAAGGAGAGGACCGCGGTGGTTTGAGCGGCTCTCGGCGGTCGACGATCGAAGAAGCGAAATGTTTGAAAGAAGAGACAGATTGGTCGTCGACGAGTCGCATTCCTTTGCAATGTTGTCCGCGCAGCTCGAAATTCTCCCAAGGAGTTTACTTCTTCCGAGCAAGAATGTCATTAGCAAAGCGTAACCTGCTAAATTATTCTCTCTTCATTCTCATTCCTGTTTTCATTTCTGTTCCATTCATGACGTTCTCAATTTAAATATTGCAGAAATTATGCGACAACGCGCTTCTTTGTCGTACTTACTCCTTTCACTTTCACATCATCAGCACTTCCGCCACATTTTCTCGTCGTTAGCTGCTCCTCTTACAGCATGAATATCGCTCTTCTGTCATTAAATTACATTCCCTTCATTTTTCCATTCTGTACCAGTCCATAGTGTCGATGAAGTAAATGCATGTATGCCTGCCCTTTTGAGTGCAGTTTTCCAATATGGTGGTGTATCTCGGGGCTATCTAATATAACGCAGTTGGGCTTCATGCTGGAATTATTACATCTATTGTTCCATCATCCTTTGGATGATCGTGGTCAGAATTTACAATTCAAGAACTTTAAGGAGGGAATACGGGAAGCATAATAAATAGGATTGAGCGGAATAAAGATAATTGGAGATAGAATTAATATTCTCCGCTTAGCGGTCGATATTGCTTATGTGTATTATACCTGGAAATCGTGATGATCTTCTAAGGTCAGTTACTGCGATGGGCCAAGTTTTTCAGGAATATATCACGAAAATAAATAAGGAGCTGGCCATAACTCTAGCATATGCGAAAGACAGGAGCTGAATGCTGAAGTCGCACTGACAGGAGAAAGATAGCCTAGCACCAGTGGATTCCTTCGCCTTTCCTCGTAAGCGCCACCCCGCCCAGGACGGAAGGAGTTGTAACGGGCGTGAGATGAGCCCTTCGCTATTAAAGCGTTAATGGTGAAAAGAGTCGTCTGCAGCTGTCTGTTCAAAAGGCAACTGCTGACGACTCCTTGACGACAACAGCAGTTGTCTTTGAAATTTATTTCCTCTCATGTGCATAATTCTGCCGTCTATACTCTCAATTTCTCTTATTTTACTCTTCATTTTCCTATTATCGGTCGTTGCTGCTGCCCTTACCTTTCTATACATCAGGTCATACTTTCCTTTCTTTTCGAGGTTTTCGAGTTTCACAATTGTAATAGCAAAGCCAAAAAAGAATAGAAGATATTTGTCCCCAACTATTCGCATCTCTCCGCTCTTTCCTTCCCGGGATTGGGAGGAGTATGTTCTTTTTAGATTCAGTTGGAATTTGACGATTTAATTAAATATCGCATATTCATCCTTTTATCTCATCTAGGGTGCTCACTCCTACACACTTCCAGGAAATCTCATCAATTTCTGCCTCCTTTTTCTTCAAGTCCTTCACAACCGCATCAAATACTTTTATTAGTTTATGAAGACCTTTTTCATCTTCAACCTTGGTAATTTTGTTTTTAGAATTTATGTTTTGATATCTATGGTGCATTCGATAAAAGTAACTCAAGAAAAGAACGTCACTGTGTCAATGGAAGAAACCCACAAGTGAATGTACGGTGAAGTTGAATGAATGAAGCGATATCTTGTGTGAATTGTTAATAGATAACAGTGTCTGGAGAAAAGAACTTTGTTATATTTCCAGGCTGCTTATTCTCTCTCAAATACACACAAGAAAGATATGTGTGATTCATAGTTATTTAAACTTTGACATAAAATCCTGACCAAACTGTAGTCCGCTCAAGTTTACCCTTTGCAGCCTTTCACTTGATTTAGAAACCACTGCCATACGAAAATAATCGCTGTAAACGAGTCCCCGGAATTTGTGTACGTTATGCATTTATGTATCAGGAATTTTTATTGGATGATGAGAGGAAATTCCTAAGTTTTCTAAGAGTTAATTTTATGTCTCACGCCTTCCTAGGCGAATGAAATTATCATTGGGTTTTTTTGTGCAGAATATGACTCTGTGCGATAAAACCTCAGATATTGTTAATAAGATTATGACAAACTGCAAATAGAAATGAAGGAATTATTTCTCGCCGTTTGAATGAAAATGGGCTCTTTCCATTTCCTCCACACTCCGCACACGCTCCGAGGAACATACGCGCACATTGCCGCAATCACGTATTCAATGCGTGGTTTTCTCAGCTCGGACACCAGTAGGTAGGTATATCACCCGACGTCGGAATCGCTCACAATGGACTACTCCCCGCCGATCTCCCATTTCGTTATCTTTTCCCTCTCACTCGTGGAAGTAAATAAAACATGCGTTATAGTCATTTCGGCGCATTTTCGCTGCCGATTGAAGAGTGGATGATGGTGCGAAGCCATCATCGTGGCTCTCGCTCGATTGTCGCCGCTTAATGAGAAAATAACCGGGGCCATTGTTGTGTGGGGTTCCCGCGACAATGAACGGCTCCGCGACTAGGAGGGAGGACGGGTGATTTTGGCGACTGCTCTATTTAAGGCGGCAGAAAGGAAATGTTTTCGTTCCATCCTGTCCCTTAAGGGTTTCAAATAAACGACGCTTCTCGAGGGCTTTACTTAAGGGTGGTGTCGGGCGGGGGGTGAAACTGGGGGAAGGGTGGGTAAAGGGAGAGAGGTGGATGATTGAGTCCTGCATCGTTTCGAATTGGATGTCCGCCAGGGTGTTTCGAGGGTCGCCCGCCTGGCCCCACCCTTGCCACCGGTTGCCCCGGGCGGAAGAGGGCTGCGCAAATACCCACCGCCATCCCTCCGGAGGCAGGCAGTAAGGGTGGGGTGGGGTGGGGGGGAAGACGTGAGCAAGCACAAAAGACCGACCGCTCGCCACCGGAGGAGTGTATCCGATTGTTAAAACCCTCCACGAGCTTACACACACCCCCTCCCTCCCTCACTCACCCACCCCCCCGCCCCACACACACAAAACTGGCATGTTCCACAGATGCACTCGCCTTCCTTTCTTCCTCCCCTCCCCCCCCACCCCTTGAACGAACCCCTCCATACCCTGCCATTTCCCTTTACACGCCCCGGAGGTTGTGTGCATCAGTGCAGCGCAAGCAATCGTGTAACATTTAAGATGATTGGGTCGTCGGAAGATAAAATTCGCTCCACAATTCGGCTGTAAACTGACCCGGCATCCATTTCAGTGTCACACAGGAGCGAAACGAAACCTTTTTTTCGATTGGTTTTGAATTATCGCCGTCGATCGACGAACAGAAGTCGCGTTCGTCAGTTCGCGGAGGCGGAAATGAGGAGATGTGATGGATCGAACGGACTCGCTAAAAACTGACGATCCATCCGGGTTCCCCTCGACATCTCAATGGAAGGAGACAAAAGAGTGCCGATGCTTGCTTTCTGGTGACTGGAAGGACCAGCGATTAATCCAATCTTTCTGAGAAGTAGGCCGAGGGTTAATGGCGCCACAGTCTGATGTCAACGCCACATTCGGTATCACTTTGGCCTAGCAAACAGTTTACTTCGGAGATTAGAGAAAGGAAACCTTTTGGGGTGCGGCGGCCACTGCGGCCCTTGTGACAATAAATCCGGTCGTTCCCTGTGGGGGTGAGTGCCCTCCATTCGTGACCCACAACCACCCCCCTCCACTCACCCCTAATGACGCCACCTGCATTACACCCTTGTGCGCCGCTCGTCCTCCTCCTAACCAAGGGAAGGCAGCGTCCCGGAAAAAGGGTGCATATTGAAAGAAAACAACCCCTCTACGTTCCCTGCCGCCAATTCCTAGAGCCGACACCAACCCCCTAAGCTGTTTCTATTCCATCGCTCTAATCCCTCTAGCAGGCCATCGCTCGCATGCTTCTCCGGCGATCCTCAAATCCTATCTACGAAATACCGTGCACTAGGGTGTGTGGCACGGGGTGATTCCACACCAGGCGTGCAGCACTCATCCTAGATTCACTCAGAACGGCGCACGTTCCCCCGGATGCCAGGTGCAGGCCAAAGGCAGTCAGGGCAACGGTGCGCAATCAGACCAGAAAGCAGGAGAGTGATACGTAGAAGAACATGCTTCCATGCAGTACACTACTCAAGGTACGACTACTGGTTAGTATTATTTATGCGACAAATAAATAGCACTATAAGGTACTAAGACATGCAGGAGTATATCATGCCGGAGATTGCATGCGAAGTTAGTATCTACAATTCATGTTAAGATAATTAGCACTACTGAAAAAACCTATTTAACCTTGTCAGTATCCTAGAACTGATCAATCACAACTATTATGGTTCCTTATTGTACGTTGAAAGAATAAAATCTTAAATCTATTGGTTTGCAGTCTATTTCTTTAATCTTATTCCTGTGATCGTCCATACCGCAATAGTTTGGCTCTAGCAAAGTATGTTGAACGTCCGGCAAAAAATAGTCTACATGAAACTTTAGTATTATATTATTCCCTTGAATCGGCTTGAGGTTCCCAACTTAATATCTTCAGCAATTTAGTAACATACTCTGTTTATCGTAACAATTTCAAACAAATCTAGCTGCCCTCCGCTGTATTCGATCTATATCTGAAACTACTGTCGGTGCAAAAATTATGTAGACTCGAGTTTGAACGCTGATTAAAAATGAACCACGGTACCTATATGAATGCATGTTATACTAAACTTTAGCTTGTTTTATTTTGCGTTTTACCGTGGTTGCTGATTATTTTTACAATACACTTTTGAATTTTTTATTGCGGTGAGAACAAAAATAGTGCCGGCTGAGGCGGCCGTTTTCGCTTGAGGGGCGGTGAAAGTTTGAGCGCTGTTGCCATTGCGGGTTGCGGGCCGAACCCGTTACTCATACGCTCCTTCAATTCTTTGCCTCAAAGAGCGCAAACAATCGCTGCACACCCCTTTTGCACAATTATCTGCTTTCCTCATCTTATGCAAAGTTCTCGCCTCTAATGAGTCCTCAGAACTCAACCTCATATCGATAGCTAATGGATCAACTAAATGGATCTCCTCTAAAGTAATATCACTCTCCCAATAACCTCGTGATTCATCTGCCTCTTCAAAACGATTCTTCGAAGGGTGGTAATCAGTGGTTATGATAAAAATGCAGCCTTGTTGGTCTGCTAGTCAATTCTTCACTTCTGCTGTCCTTTCCTTTGTGCTTGGACGTCAAGATGCCCCCAAGAGCTCCGTTGACGGAAATGGAAATCGCAATGCTTTGTGCTTTATCGAAAAGGAGAGCGCAAAATTACTTGACTGAAGATATTCAGTGCATTGCAAGGTGTCCAAGTATCTTGGAATCTCTTTAGGCACAGAGGAGAAGGTCATTTCATCAAGAAAAGAAAATGATGGCGGCGATTCCCCTCCATTAAGTTCGAAGATTTGTTCCCGAGGACGGCCCAAAATAAAGTTAGACGATTTTGCTCTCGGTGTCATCAGGAGGAACATTTACAATTTTTACTTGGACAATTTTTTCTCCACAGTGGATGGTTTGCCCAAGAAACTCATGGACTCGATGAATGATTACCCGGAAATGTCGCAGTCTACCGTAAGGAACATCATAGAAAGATTTGGATTCAGTTATAAGAAGCTGAGTAAGAAGCCAGTGATGGTGGAATCTTTGTCAGTTGCTGCCACGCGGCATATATACATGTGGAAAATAAAAAAATTGCGATCGCAAGGGTTCAAAATATTCTACACCGACGAAACATGGTACGCACAAAACCATCCCATGACCTGCGGGTGGCAAGAAAACATTGTCGATTCCCTGAATGAAAGCTTCTCCAACTATGACCAATACCTACCAACCAATACAATACCAACAGGTCCCACATTCAGCAGATTTACAGTTGGCGCGGCGTTTTTAAAACGCCACCTGGAGCAGGCCAAAGAATAATTATTTTGCACATTGGTGGTGAAGACGGTTTCCTAGATGGGGGCGGGCTTTGCTTCGTTGGGAAAAAGGGAACAGGAGATTATCACAACAAAATGAACTCCTCGCATTATATGGAATGGTTCACGAAAGTGTTGGGTCTCTTGCCAGATAAATCTGCCATTGTTCCCAGCGCCATACCACACAATGTTGGACCCTGCTACCAAGAATCCTACCATGTCATGGCTAAAGAAAGACATTGTTTCTTGGATGACATCGAGGAATATTGTGCATCCTCATAATGTGGAATATGGGAGTGTGACAAAAGCAGAATTGCTTACTCATGGTAAACCATATATTGGTGTGCCTGAAAAGAGACTAGAGCAGATTGTTCGAGCAAAACTACGGGATGTTGAGCCTGTTTGGCCACCTGTAGCCCATTGTGAGCTTCACCCAATCGAACTGATTTGGGCTTCTGTGAAAAGTAAAATGGCAAAAGTGAACATTTCCAATGCTAATGAGCGTGGTTGAAGTATGGAGGTGATGAAGGATCTGTGTATGCAAACACTTAGGTCAGTATCAGCTGAACTGTGGAGAAGATGCATCGTACAAGCCAAAAAATAGAAGATAGTTATTAGGAGAGATATAACATGGTAGAAGAGATCCCTTCCGTTGATCAAATAGATATCAATGTGAGGTCGAGTTCTGAAGACTCATCAGAAGCGAGTGACGAGTCCGATGTATGTGAATAAGGTGACTAAAGCTGATATTTGTATACGTTTTATTTGTAGATAGTTGTAAATACTGTACATTATTCTTTTGACGAACCTTTGAAAAATGTGGTAGCACGCCATTTTTAAACCTTCCATTGGAGGTCCAAAGCCCTTACAAGATCGTCGCAGAGGTGGAGGAGAGCTTCCGCTCTGCCGCCACCTCATACGACGAAGTCATATGAGGTGGAGGGTGTGACGAGGGCATTCGTCTTAGAAGCACACGGACACTTTGTTCTCTACTTCCTAGATCAATCCAGTCGGACTACTAAGGGGCCAATCAAGTATTAGGTAAGACGTTGTTAGGGGAGGGGGTTAGGATCATCTTACATTCGCTTAAGAAGACATTCGCAAGTTGATAAATTATGCTAGAATAGAGAAAGAAGGGTGACTCAACATTGCTTGAGTGACAGCGGAAGGAGTTCCTCAGGGGGGGAAACAAATTCGTGACGTCACGGTTCGCCTCCATAGTGTCCGAAAATAAATTGTTAATAAGCAAGGGTCCACCGATTCAACGATTGCAACCTCAAAAACAAGTAATGATAGGTGTTCTTTACGTATCGTACAGAAGAAAGATGTAGCCGAGGTTTTACCATCTTCGATTTTCAAAATTCTGGCTGAGAAGTGAGTTTTTGTTAGCCAAAGTTCAGGTAAGTTTACTCACAAACCTAGAGGGTTAAACATTTGTCTTTCAAATTGTCTTTTGGCATGATATCTTTCAAACCAAATAAAGAAAAGCCGAAGTCCATATCTTTAATAGTTAACCCGTAGTTAACCCCAAGCGATATTGCTGATAGTGAAGTTTTTCCAGTAAATTTTAGGGTATACAGGAGAGATAGAGAGAGTCGACTGGGAGGAGGAGTATTTATCGCAGTTAAGAACACAATAATCAGCAAAATAGAAGTGATTCCCCATAATATAATAGAAAGTGTATGGTGTTCCATTCAATGTGCTAATTCGAAAGTAATATATGTTTGTGCCTACTATAGACCACCCCATTCCGATATACACTCAGTATTAGAACTCGAGAAACAGATCAGGTCCATTAATTCCCATAGTAACGAACGACGGATAATTGTAGGTGGAGATTTCAATACACCATCGATAGATTGAAAAACATGTAGTCATAGTTCTGGGGGTAGGGACAAAGAAATCTGCGAGTCATTGCTTAACCTGTTCGCATCATACGCACTGCATCAAATAGTAAATTTGCCTAATAGAGGGGAAAATGTTCTCGATTTACTTCCCACAAACATCCCTGAAAAAGTTATTAAAGTTGAAAATGTCGATGGAATAAGTGACCACAAGGTAGTATACGTAATATTTTCCCTCAATACTAAAAAAAACTTTAAATTAAAAAGAAAGATTTACCTTTTTAGTAAAGCCGATTTGAACGGATTTAGGCGGGACTTAAAGACATCTTTTGAAAAATTCGTGAACATTAGCAAAAATAGTGATACAGACAATACATGGAAAGAGTTCCTCCAAATTACACGGTCACTTGTCAACAGATATATACCTCATAAGTATAAGAGCGAGAATAGGGAACCAAGGTGGTACAACGCGGAGGTTAGAAAATGTTTAAAACGCCAACGAGTTAGCCATGCGAAACAAAGAAAAATTAAGAAAAATGTAGCTAATAGCGGCCTAAAAAATACCATCGAGCATTATAAAATTTGTAAATCAGCCGCAACAACAGCCCTTAGAAAAGCGTTTAGCGAATTCAAGAGAAAAGTACTTGGAGAACAACTATGTAGAGGGAAATCCGAAAGCATTTTGGTCATATGTTAGGGAAGTGCAGGGAACTAAAAAGTCAACGGTTAATTCCTTGAAAAACGATAGAGGCGAAATAGTAACTTCCAGTTTAGATAATGCAAATTGTTTGAATTACTTTTTTCAGAGTGTTTTTAATCAACCTATGCATAGTTTCCGCGAAACCATACCAGACCGATTTCAACAACCAATGCCCCCAATCGATATATCTTGTTGCGGAATCGTATCCTTACTAAGTAACATTAGCCCGAACAAGTCCTCAGGTCCTGATGAAATTTCAGCTCGTGTTTATAAAGAATTAGCTCTCGAAATGGCTCCGTATCTTAAAGTAATATTTAACAAATCCCTCGAAGAACACGCGGTTCCCAAAGACTGGAAGATAGCAAACGTGACCCCAATTTATAAAAGCGGAGATAGGGAACAGCCATGTAATTATAGACCAATATCATTAACGTCACTATCATGTAAAATTATAGAGCATATAATAGTTACATCAATAATGGGACACCTCGATAGCCAGGATTTATTAATAACAAACCAGCATGGGTTCAGAAAAGGACGATCTTGCGAAACTCAATTAGGTCTTTTTGTTCACGATATTTTAGTTTCCGGAGAAGGTAACGTACAGGTAGATGCAGTGTTTCTTGACTTTAGAAAAGCTTTTGACAAGGTTCCCCACTGTAAGTTACTCGCGAAGTTAGCATCATACGGAATAGACAGTAATATAGTAGGCTGGATAGGAGACTTCTTACATGAACGCGTTCAAAAGGTGGTATTAGATGGTGTCAGCTCAGGCGAAGTAAAAGTTTTATCGGGTGTTCCCCAGGTAAGCGTGATAGGCCCAATTTTATTTATTCTGTACGTAAACGACTTGAATAGTGTAGTAAATATAGCAAGCTCCGTCTTTTTGCCGATGATGCAGTAGAGTATAAGGAAATTAGAAACGAAGAGGTAATCCAGTCTTTAGCTAAGAATATAGATGCGATTGATGATTGGTGTGATAGTTGGCAGCTAGAATTAAATTTGAAGAAATGCGCGATTATGAATTTTTGGAAAAAGAATGGCTTTTTCCGGAATAATTATTGCATCAAAGAAAATAAAATATCTTTCGTAGAATCTATTGAATACTTAGGCGTCACCATCAGTGAAGACATGTCATGGGGGAAACACATCAGGGAAATAACTAGTGTAGCAAACCGTAGATTAGGATTCGTAAAAAGGGTTCTAGGCAAATGCGATGAGAGAGTCCGAGAAAGAAGCTATTTTACACTTATCAGGCCTCATTTAGAATATGCCGCTAGTATATGGGATCCGTACGAGGAAGGTATGATAAAAGAATTAGAGCGCGTGCAAAGGAGATCCGCTAGGTTTGTTAAATGTCGTTATGATAATTGTATTAGTGTTACGAGTTTAATAGAAGAACTAGGATGGGAATTACTATCAGAACGCAGGTTAAAATTTAGGTTAAACCTTTTAAGTAAATTCGAAACCAATTTGTTCACAGATGACGTTAGATATATATTAAGAACCCCTGCGTATTATGCTAGGTTTGACCATATTAACAAAATTAGAGAGATAGATTGTCGTACCGATAGATTTAAAATGTCATTTTTTCCGCGTACCATAAGAGAGAACAATAGGCAAGTAGCAAAAGGGATAGGTAGGTGAAACATAGTTAGAATAGTCTGTAGTGCATGATGCATGTAATAACTACCAATAATCCCTTCCTTATTATGTAGATTTTAACCTGTACTATACCGTAGTAACTAATATTCTATTGTAATAACTACTGCAATTACTTGCAATAACTAATAATCTACTGTAGTAACTAATAAACTATGACCCTATTTTCTAGCATGTCTACATTATATATCCTACTTACATGGCAATAGTGCATGTTTGGTGATCTTCACCCCCTGCCACATACCCTCTTGGTGGCTCGCAGGGTATTACGTAGATGTAGATGTAGTTGAGTGGTACGTAAACATGGGTAGAGTGAAAATGAGGCCTTAAACGCTCCCCTCGGCCGTCACTACCACAACGCCTTAAGATGAGATGATGATTCTCGGGGACTTTGTTTTTTATACCACGACAATTGACGGCAACTATGGAAATTGAATCCTTTGGATCTAACTTACAGTGTCCTTCTTTAGATTATTTTAATACATTAATGGAGGCATTTATTGATGAACCTGTGCTGCTTCCATTTCCTTCGGATACTAAGCTATTCTGATTTCTAAAAGTCTCTCATTGCTGCTATTATTTATAGCGACCCCTTTACCTAATAGCCCACTATTTGAACTACTCATTGTCTTACTCTCTACTCTAAATATTTCTAATTTGTTGTCAACCTTTAAGCGTTTCCTCTGCCCTAAACTCTGTATACTGCTTATTATCTGAATTTCTGGAAATGCACAGATTAATATCCCACTAACTGACATACTCTCTCGCCTGCTGTCTATGCTCAACTCGACTAGTATGCTCGAATATCCTTTGCACTAACTTCTGCGATGTCTCGCATGTATAGTGGACATTCGATCGATTTATTGGCTCCCGGCACAACGCCCCATCGACCTAAGTTCCAAGAAGTCAGCTCTTTCGCTCCGGCAGACATCCTTAAGCCTCCGTTTAATGCCTTTCCCTCGGCTTTAAACCGTCGAACACCGATCTTTCCTTGGTATCAAGCTGCATATAGTGAGCTTCATATTAGTTCCAGAGTCGCTGCGAATACGGCGGAACTCGGAGCATAGATTTCTCACAGAGTCTAAAATCTTCTCTGATCCCCGGCATACAACGTCATTGGTCCCAACATAGGCCACTAAATGCAATTTAGAGCAGTTCGTGCCCTCGACCGCCGACTTCATCGCCTTCGTCACCTGTGCCATCTCTCCTCCGGGTATACACCAGGAGGTGACCTGTACATCGTCTCCTTCCTTCCGGGTCTTACCACGCAGTGGGGCCGCTATACTACGGACATTAGAACTACCTATGACTATAATTCCCTCCCTTCCCTCTCGACTCCCACTCGGCGACACACCTCCCAGCTCTATTTCCGATGTCTCAGCCTCCGCCAGAACATAGAACATATTGCTCACAGGGATCGGCTCAGCGTCCTCCTTTGCCGATCCTCGTTTTCGGAGGGTGACCCCATGGCTACGCCGCACGCCGTGAGGTCACAATCCATGCGTCCGAAGCAACGGAGGGAGACTCCTCCTGAGGCACGGAAGTCTGGGGAAGTTCCTCCACCCTCCATCCCTTGACAGTGCCTGTGCTTCCCCGGGTCTTGACATGTTTAGAGGGTGTTGGGCCCCCATTATTCCCCCGCGACCTTCCAAGACTTGCCACCAACCGCTCCACCAGGTCACGGAGCTCGTTCATCGTCCTCTCAAGCGCAGCGATCCGAGCCCCTAAGGACTCGCAATCATGTGAGCCCATAAGGAGGTTAAGAGCTGACCTGATGAGAGACATCCTAGTCTCGAAACTCTTTTATTTCCAACGAGGATAGGCCTAGTGGAATTTTTCCTACAGGGAATGGCTATGTCGCTGACGGCGGGTGGTAACTGCTTTCACGTACAATAAGGGACCATAATGGTTGCGATGGATTAATTTTAAGATACTGACTATGTTAAATAGGTTTTTCAGTTGTGATTAATCTCTTAACATGATTATTAGCTTCTAACCTCAATGTTTTAATACCTTGGAGTGCTATTTATCTGTCGCATTAGAAATACTAACCACTACTTGTATCTTGAGGAGCGTAATGCATGGTAGCATGTTCTTCTACGCATCAATCCCCTGGTGTCTGGTGTGACTGCGCACTGTTGTCCTCACTGCTTTTGGCCTGCACCTGGCATTCCGGGGAAACGTACGCGTTTCTGATTTAAACTGGAATGAACGCTGCATGCCTGGGGTAAAAAACCCCGTGCCACACACCCTAGTGGTGGCATGAACGGTATTTCGTTGATGTAGATGTAGAACTGACTTTCACCTCTAGGACGCTAAGGATAGGGGGAGGGGATAGACTGTCGATGTTACGCAAGTGAGCTCTTGAGGGTTTGAAGCAAGAAATAAGACCTCTATTTATTGATTCAAGCTAACTAAATAATATTTAATTATATAGCACAAAAAATGATAATTAGCGAGATTTTTACTGGTTATATGCATAAATTAGAATATCAGTTGATGGTTTTAGTTACATTTAAGTTTAGTTACATTTAAAAGTTTATAAATAACGTTATCTATATTATATAAATAGATTATAAAGAGATTAATCTAACGACTAGGAAAAAAACATCTATCAACAAGAAAATAAATTTGCGTAAATATTAACTACTAGTAAACAGGACTTAAAACCAAAATTTCACCCCAATAGTAGTAAACTACTAAAGTCATAAACAACCTAACAACTAAATTAAAACAAAAGTTGACTATAACCTCTTTTTCTTCGATACAAGCATTAAAGCTTTACATCCAAATACAGGTGAGATAAATCAACTCTCTTTCCTGACCAAATTTCCTGGGGAATGTGATAATTAAGAGCTGCAGTTGGGCATCTATTCTTCAGATAGAAAGCTGCGGAGACTGCCTCTCAATATCGCTTATCTAACCCAGAATCACAGAATATAGTTCTAGCGCGGTCAAAAATAGTTCGACCAACCCTTTCAGACTAGCCATCCTGTTCAGGTGTATCTGGACATGTTGTTTCATGAGAAATACCATTTACTCTAAGGTAACCAAAAGTTTTCCTAGAAAAAAAATCAGTGAATGTGACAAGATGCCTGCGGCGATACGACCAACCCACGTCACAGACCCCGTTTTCAGGATAGCGGACATCAGCGGAATGAATGAATGCATTCTAACATGTCAGATGCTCGACCACCTGTTAGATTGAGATGCTTCTGGCAATATTTTCCTTGTGTATAATTTAGTTCTTCCCCGGCGTATTATACTGATGAAGTCTTCTCGGGTTTTCCACGGGGTCAGATCGTTGTGGGCCGACGTTTCGATAGCTACCAACGCCATCGTCCTGAGGATTTTTTGATATGCCTGCCTTCGTATATTGAAAACCGAAGCATCCACATCTTTAAAGTTACACATGTGTACGGATTTGGATTAAAGGCGCATGACCCGAAAAGTACATCCACGTATCTTTCATAGTTTGTAGGATACGAGTAATTGAGGGTCAAAAAGAGTGCAATTTTGGCCTCGTTTCCAGCGTCAAAAAAGGATCAAACGTAATATCTCTAAAACTAAGAACTCGGAAAGACCAAGATGCACACCATTGGTCATCTCTCGATGCAATGAGCGCACTCTGTAAGTATTGTTCAATTTCATTGCATGAAGGGAAACATAAAAAATAACCCATTCCGATACGAGCGCTCCAATTCGATATTTAAGTAAAAAATGGGACTTACTTTATCTACTACTACTTATTCATACTTTAGGCGTCAAAGTCGGAAAAAGTTTTAACCGAGTATATGGAGGGAGAAAAAAGCACGATTTTCGGCGTCGAAAAAGCATCAAACGTAATAACTTTTAAACTAAGACCCCTCCGCGTGCACATTTTGGTCATCTTAGGATACACTGAATGCATGATGTAAGAATTGTCAAAATTCACGGTATGAAGGGATTCGCGAAAAATAAAAATATTGTATGGCTTTTTGATTTTTGGATATATCGGCATTGGTAGATTGAAAACCGAAGCATCCTCATCCTTCACGTTACACACGTAGATGAAATTGTTTTAAAGACTTATGACAAGGAAAGTACGTTCACGTATCTTACATAGTTTGTAGGATGCGACTGATTGAAGGTCGAAAAAAGTGCGATTTTGGCCTCGTTTTCAGCATCAAAAATGTATCAAGCGTAATATCTCTAAAACTAAGAACCCTTCAAGACGAAGATGCACACTATTGGTCATCTCTCGATGCAATGAGCGCACTCTGTAAGTATTGTTGAATTTCATTGCATGAAGGGAAACATAAAAAATAACTCATTCCGATACGAGCGCTCCTATTCGACATTTAAGTAAAAAAAATGGGACGTTTCCCTCGTTTTTATGGCTCCATCTTCTAAACAATATTGTGATCCAAAAATAAGCGCAATGTAATAATTAGGCAACAAATGCGTTCAAACAATGATAAAAACCTTTTTTGTACGGCTCATTCTTTTGTTGTTACAAGGCGTCAAAGGCGGGAAAAATTTTAACTGAGTATTTGGAGGGAGAAAAAGTGCGATTTTCGGCATCGAAAAAAGATCAAACGTAATAACTTATAAACTAAGAACCATACGCGACCAACATTTGCCGTTAAGATATCAGTGTTCACTGAAGTGTCGAGATATTCAACCCAATCACCACGAGATGTCAGGTGCTGACTTCCGCCACTATCAAAGAACCACTCATTTTAATTTTTTTATATCTCGCAGCCGTCAAAAGAATAAGTCAGTTATTGCCGTTAGGTTTCTCGGAATTTCTTGATGTATTTTGAGAACTTTAGGAATTTTTGTTTTTCAGTTTTCCCACTTATTGGACTGGGGTCGTTTATTTCCCTCTTTTTTACAGTGATGACATAATTTTTTTGGAAGGACTTTCTTTATTTGAAGTAGAGGCATGTGAAACACTCGACTTTATGTATGACTGGATGCAAAACCTTGCACCGAAGTCTCAAAAGACTCTGAGAGTTCACTTAATAAAATTTTTCAAACTTTGTTATCAGTAATAACAACGCCAATGTCTGCCAGCTGATAAACAAACAGAAAGAACGCTATTAATGTATTCGGACATGCAGATGAAATCTTCATAAAACACACTCATCAACTGCCTTTCTAACATAAGTTCACGGGTCAGTCCTGAGCTGCCAAAAGCCTTTTGAAGATATTTCCATGCTTCTTTAGCTGTGTTACGTCTATATATATGTGAGAAGCACATACAGGGTTCACAGTCAAACTGATCTTTGCGAGTGTACGTTGATCTTTAGTTGGAGACAGTTACACTTTACCTCATATCATAGTCTATAAGAAGCATTTTCATCTGCCATTTCCACACATTATATTTCTTTTCTCCTTCCAATTTTTCAATTCCTGGAACACCAGCTGGAGCGATGAACACCGAGTGTGCAACATCAACAAGTGATGCACGTTGCGTTGCTATGGTGGAGTTGCAATTGGAATTATTAGGAAACTTATTACATTCATCTGAGATATTGAATCAATGTCACGTCTGAAACTTGCAGCACGAAAGACAAGTCGCCGTGCACGCGTTCATAGGAGTTCACATATGTCGCGATACTGCGCTTTGTGAATACGTCGAAAAACTTTTGCACTTATTAAACATGTTTATCTGGGCCCATAACCTATTAGAGGTTGCGGATCGTGCATAAATAAATAATTAATGAACTAGGCCGGTTTAATATTTCACTGGTTTAATATACTCTTGTGTTACAAAGAGAACCACACAGTTCAACAGTCGGAAGAAGAATGAATGAAAATATAGCGAGAAGTATGGAGAATAAAAATAGTGAACAGCGTAAATGTACCGACGCATTGAAGCATTAGCAGAGCCAAAATTCAAATACTCTTACATATACAGATTCTATTGTATCTATTTTGGTAATTTGGTCGTAATGACTGTGCTGAGGGGAGTTTACCCTTTTCCAGAAGTTCATTACCACACACTTTTTCAAATTTAATTCGTTACCACGCGCAGTAACACTCTTGAATTATATTTTTTAAATGGGTGTAAATAACCATGCGAAAAGTTTAACTCTTAACATATTTGTTATTATTATTATTATTATGCTATTTAGCAATAGATGGAAAAATTGGCTTGAAAATGGTCAGGTGCATCCAATACTCCTTGATTCGAAGGGATTCCTCTATTTAACTGTAGCACCCTTAAGCACGGCTCTAAAAAAAGCTGATGGTGAAAAGGTCGTCGAACAGGGCTGGAAAATTCCATTAGCTGACAGTCATGTGCCGTGTTCAGTGCGCATTCCTATTCCCTCTTTGGGATTTGTATTTCTCTGGGTAAGGGACTGTTCATAAGCCGGCGACCACCCCAATGGGATTATCCCAACGTGTGTTACACAGGATGGCATTCGGAAAAGCCCTCTTCTCTCTCCTCACGTCAGGACATCATTCTCCCATTCCATGGACAGTGGAAGAGAGTCATCGGGTGTCTCCGGAAGCTTGTGACCGAGAGGAAATCCGCGACCGTGCTGCCACAACAACTCTTCTGTCCGCTCTGAGAACTTATGTGATTTAGTGTGATTTAAATAATCTCGCCATTATTTTCCTCAAACGTATTCATTAGTACTAGGGATGAGTCGATTCCACTTTTTTTCGATTCCGATTTCAATTCTTTCAAATCGATTCCCGATTCTCGATTCCATCGATTCTTATTCCTAATTATGGGTGGGATATTGATATACCAGTAGCGTACGGATATTATTTAAATTCAAGTATTGGCTGAAATAAAATAACAAAGGCAAACAAAAAGTATATTTATTAACAAATAGCAAATATATCCTCAGCTTATTGAGGATTGAGATAAAAAGTACAAATTGATAGCCTACACCCAAAATTGCTGAGACAAATATGATGTGATAAACGCAATTTGATTTGAATATTTGTCTATCTCGAATCGATGGAATCGGAATCGACTTTAGGCGATCGATTCTCGATGCCGATTCTAATCCTGAGAATCGGTGAAATCGAGAATCGACATTTGGATTCGACTCATCCTTAGCTAGTACCATATGTTTAAATTTAAGTGTTCTCGGCTCGGAGCCTGGCATTCAAACACTCTTGAACCACATATACTAATAGCCCTGCCATTCCCCCATTAGGGTGCTTGGCTGGGGGTGACATATCACCAACATCGACCACAGTGTAGAAATTAACGCTTACCAACATGCACCACACTATGGGTACACTGCAAATGATACGAAAACTACAACACTAATGTATAATGAAACTATCTAAACGTGACTCAAGGGTCATGCAGGGAGCATGCAAAACATGGTGTTACCACGACTCGGCTGATTTAGATATATGCATTAGTGAGGTCATTGATTTTCAGCTGCTGCTGATTAAAATCTTGCGGCGTATGATGAGGAATAAATAAGACTCAGTTTCACAGTATGAATGGAATTGAAAGTGGAGGGACGACGCAAAATGCAGTCGCCAGTGGAGAGATTGAGTTAGTAGAGGCACTTGCAGTGAGAGGTCTCACGAGGCAGGGAGAAGAGTTTCCGAACAATCGGTAAATGACGGGAGTGACTTGAGTTTCACCAAAACCTCAAAGCCAAAGACTTTAATTTCGAGATTTGGTGTTTGCAAAGGCGGTGAAAGGTGTGCAATGTAAGAGGAAGTAATTAATTAAAGCGGATGAGTCTCTCTCTCTATCTCGGGCGTGATCCCAAAAGGCCACTCTACACGACGCGTTTTATCGGACAAGCGAATGTATGAACTCTTTCACGAGGAAAATTGTACCGTGAAAATTGGCAAATTGTACGATTGTCTGACTGACTAAAGGGGAAATCGAATCAAAATTCATTCATTTTCAAAACAGTTTATGATACATTTGTTTGTAAAATGAAATGTGCCGAGTTAAGCGGCATTGGAAAGATGAAATTAGTGCCAAAAGTTTAAAGTGTAACGTTGGACCCGAGTGCGTAAGAGGTGCAAGTTTAGCGCAAGTACTTCTCGCAGCAAAAAATGAACTAGTTCTAGACGCACGGAACTCTCAAAACACTGCGGAACAGCGGACGGAGGTTGTTTCGCGTGGAATAAAGGTCGTTTGGAAAACCTTCCTAATTGCTGCCAACACATTGCTGCTATTCTTATTGTTGAGGGAATTAGGGTGGGAACCTCGATCCGATCGAAGGGAAAAATATAGGTTGCATCATTTACGAAAGTATGATGTAGACTATTTTTTGTCGGACGTTCAACATATTTTGCTAGAGCCAAACTATTATGGTAGAAACGAATAAAGGAATAAGATAAAGGAAATAGACTACAGAACCGATAGATTCGAAATGTCATTTTTTCCACGTACAATAGGTGACCAAAATGGTTGCGATAGACTATTTATAGGATACTGGCCAGATTTAATAGGATTTTCAGTGGTGCAGGGTTATTTAGCGCTATATGACTTTTCTACATCTACATCTACATACCACCCCACGAGCCGCCAGTTGGGCGTGGGGCGGGGCAGGGGGTGGTAGGTCACCAGCCGTGTAAAAATGTAAATGTTTGGGTGGTGAAATGGTGACATGTCCTATGAGAGTGTGTTTGGAGGAGCTCAGTTTTTATTGTGGTCCGTTATTGTGCGCGGAAAGAACGAGTTTTTGTACCTGTATCTGTTCGGCAGTGTATCTCTCTTTTTTTATTGCGTCTGTAAGACCTAGAATTGTGGTGAGGCTTCATGATAATATTCTCTGTGTTGCTCTGAAAAATATCAGTTCTGAATTTATCAAGCAGCCTAAGCCTAGTGTGCAGCCTCCGAGTCTCTAGGGGCTCCCATCATAATCCCTCTAACAATTTTGTAACACTATATGTTCGTTCGTAGCGTTTTTAACGAAGCGTGCTGCTTTTCTTTGTATTTTATTAATCGTTTTGGTTAAATCTATTCGACCAGGGTCCCAAATGCGCACGGCGTATTCGAGGTGTGGCCTAACCATTGCGAAGTAGCATCTCTCTTTTACTTTTTCATCCGAGGAACTTCCCATTATACGCTTAACAAAACCTAGCTTCTTTAATGTTGTGCCGCATATGTAATGTATGTGTGTTCCCCACGATATATCTGAAGTTAAGGTAATTCCAAGATATTTTACTGTATTTGAAGATTTTATGTTTACTCGACCCACGGTGTACGTATGGCATTTGTGTGATGACTTTCACAGGAAGTGAACTGTGGTGCATTTGCTGATATGTAGTTCTAAATCCCACTCCTGGCACCACGAATGAACGTTGTTAAGGTCAGATGACAGAACTTCAAAGTCCGCGTCTTCGCTTATTTCACGGTAGATTACTGTATCGTCTGCAAATAATCTAAATTTACTACTAATTCGAGAAATTATGTCATTAATATAAATCTTACTAATATATAAAAATCTAGTGGTGTCTGTCTGTCTGTCTGTCTGTTACTCACTCACTCATAAACCACTGAATCGATTGAAACAAAATTTGGTAGGAAGATACTTGATATATCTCGTTCACGCATAGGCTATAGAACAAGGGCCATGGTGCCCTAGAAGGCCCTCAAGTGGGCCCTTTTATCGCCATAAATTGGCCCTGGAAGATAATTCTTGCCTATATTAGAAACACGTAAAATATACCTATACTAAGTCACTATTTACACGTTCCAGTTTCCTTTCCATTCCTGACGCCAGTCGATGACGTCACATTCAAGGAAACGCCGAGTCCGCGTTTACACGGTATATTTTCCGTTCCACTCCGAGCGATAAAGTAAATGACAATCAAGTAGCGATTTAAACCCTATTTGAACGCGAATCAATGTACGACATTTATCAATAGCATGAGATAAAATTGTTTTGTTTGAAATTACCAGTAACGATATTCGTAAATGAATTAATAGACACATGGGCAATTTTCATCTCAATATTCTTTTTATTGCAAATTAGTTTTCTTCCATGGCCAGTGAAAATGCTGTGCCAACTATGTCAGCTGGTGGTACATTTCCAGCCGGCAAAATATTAATGCGAATTTCCTTCGCAGGCTCTGGAATGAAAAATGCAAAGAAACAAAATCTAAGAAACCACCGTAAATAGAAAATGAAACGTTAAAGACGATATGGAATTGGTGGAAAGTACATCTCACCGGCATCTAATTCAGCCTGCTCGCTGATTCCCTCCATTAGTACCAACTGAATCCGTCTTTTAATTTTATTATAAAGGGCTTGATTTTTAATTTCCTTCATCTCCTCGGCCACGAAACGACCAAATACCTCTTCTTTGGACCCACCGGCCATTTGTAGGCTTTGGGCCATCGACAAGGCATTTCTCCCCTCGGCGACCAAGTCGTCCGTCTTTCTTCTCATCCTCTGTTGAATGAATGACAAAATGATGACGGAACTATATCATTGTACCATATAATACAAGTCTGGGTATATTATTCTGAAAGTGCCTTCGTCGAAGCGCTCCGTCCGCTTTCTTCAGACGTTGCAGGGGGTGGTGTTCTTTTAACATGGTTAGAGCATGATGGCAAAGGGTCTTGTAAAATCTCAGTCTAAAATTTTGGAAAACATTTAAGGAATTATTTCATTTCCTGAACGCAATCTTATTGTTTTCTGAAGTAGGTAGATAGTTTTACTAATATTTTAGGTTTTTGAAAGGTAATCACTAGTCATTAGGTACCTGTCCACAACTTGAGACACTTGGTCTCATCTTTGTGTATATGTCCAAAAACTTCAGCTGGTTGTAGCACCATAGTTTTGGCTCGTATAGATCGTCCCCCCCCGCGCCACTCTTCTTCTTCTTCTCCTCTAGAGCCTTCTCGTGGGCATACTGCGATCGGAGGCTCTTAATTTTTGACTTTATGTCCTCTAACGTCACTTCTGGCTTCCGGGTGGCGATGGCCTCTCTTATGCCCTCAAGAATCTCCTCTCTTTTTATTCGATTAAAATATCTGTCATCGCGCACATCATACAATGAACGCGACTGCTCGTAGAGTTCAATAAGATAAAGAGTATCCTCTTTCGTCCACATGATAAAATTTACAAGCAGACACCGCGATGTGAAATCGTTGCTAGCCACAGCTTGTTGTTGATCAGAATAATACCGCCAAAACAGAAAAAAGCGCAAAATAATTGAAGACAACATCGTTATTCGGTCATTGTTTTACTTTTTCCGGCTCGCACCAATTTAAGATTCAAAGGTAGATAGTGAAAGGTAATGGACCCCCAACGAGGTGCAGCAATTTTAGCTGCTGCAGCAGGTGCAGCACTATTAGCAGTTGAAGTGATGGAGAGGAGGAAAAGGAGGCGCCGCAACTGCTGGGTCAAGAGATGGAGGAGCCGGAGGGAAGAAAAGGGCTCATATGATTTCCTCCAAAATGAACTGAGGTTGGAGGACGATAATTCGTTCAGGAATTACTTGCGAATGACTGAAGAAACATTTATTAAGCTATTGAGTTACGTAGAGCTCAGTATTACAAAAAAAGAAACCTGCATGAGGCATCCAATTTCAGCAAGAGAGAGATTAGCTGTTACACTAAGGTTTCTTGCCACAGGAGAGAGCTTCCAGAGCATGGACTACCAAACTAGATTGTCCAAGTCGTTCCTCAGTGGCTGCATCCCAGAAGTTTGCACTGCTATTTACAGGGCTCTTAAGGCAGAGTACTTAAAGGTACAAATGACTTTTTGTAGGCGATTTTAACTTATAACCTTATTGCAAGATCTAACATCTCACCTTACATATATTTTTTATCTTTCTCAAACATTATCAATGGAAAGATGTAAGAAATACTAGAGTTCAATGAATCATTTAACCTAGAGCAATTTGATACACACATGAATTTAGCATATGGTTCTTCGTTTGAGAGATGATATTGAGCATAAGCAAACAGTTGCAGACAATTGTGCATTATCAATAATTTATTTTAAAATACATATATTTTTTCATGAGCATTTGCCATATCACACTTTTCATTACAAACACTTACTTTTTTATGCCTTGTAAACACTAACTCACTTAAAAAATTCACTTTGTCAACAGTTTCCATCAACCAAAGAAGAATGGTGTGCCATTGCGGAAAACTTTCACAATAGGTGGCAATTTCCCAACTGCTTGGGATCTATTGACGGGAAGCACATCACTTTCCGCGCAGCGAGGGCCGATGGAGCATTTTACCGAAATCACAAAGGAACGGACTCAATAGTGCTTCTGGCATTGGTGGATGCAAACTTAAATTTTATATTTACGGATATCGGCTGTAATGGTCGTGTAAATGACGCGGCTGTCCTGCACAGATCACATCTTATGAGGGTGATTGAGGAGGCAGAAAGGCATCTACCGGCAGATAGAATAATAGGGGTCAATAGGAAACTGCCATACGTGATCATAGGTGACGACGCATTTCCTCTGCAAAGACACATAATGAAACCCTTTCCGTTCAACACAAGAGTCATACGTGAAAAAAATTTTAACTACCGACTCAGTAGAGCTAGGAGGATCGTTGAGCATGCTTTCGGTGTATTAGCAAACAGATTCAGGGTGTTGTTATCTTCAATGGACTTAAAAGTGGAGACAGTTCAATTGGTGGTACAGGCTAGTACCGTACTGCACAATTTCTTGATGGCTAACAGCCCACAATACACAGAAGAATGCACAGATCTGGTCGAATTGCAGTCAAATCCAACGCCACACAATAGAGGTTCACAGTCTGCATCAGGGATATCAGGGATTGTTTTGCAGAGTATTTCACCAACGAAGGGAAGGTACCTTGGCAAGATGAAAAAATATAAAATGTCAGAGCAAACAGTTACATTTTGTTTGTGTTGATAATTTTAGGCATTATTGTTCCAAAATTGTATCACTCCTCTTTCCAAAAACCACTATTACTAATAAAAACCCAAAATCCAACCAAAATGTTCACAAATATGAGAATGCTTTACCATTCCAGTCAAAGATTTTCCTCTTCATATCCTCCGAAGCCTCGTCCAGCCGCATTGAGACACAAACAATGAATAACGCATTTGGAAATCATACAATAGATGGCACGAAAAGCGCAGCTTTCAGCCAATCAGCGCCTTCCAGTCCGCAGCAGAGTAGAAAGCCCGGCTAATCCTTTCCTGTCACCTTTCAAGTTTGATCGAGTAGTCTCGCCACCCGGAATAGATTAGAGCGCATGCGCAGGACACGTCACAGGACAGGAATGGAAAGGAAACTGGAACGTGTAAATAGTGACTAACGTACAACAATCATGGGGTCGTAAGTCACGCCGGGTCCCCAGAGGGCCCAAGGTTTCAAAAGAATGCTTTCTTAAAAGCCTCATAAGTATTGAACGAGTGAACCGATTTTAGTGAAATTTTCACACATGGGTTCGGTAAAGCATTTTTAAAGAAATTGGAACTATAAGGAAGACCCATGGGCCCCAAAGGCAGCGTATTGGGCCGTCTGGTGTCTTATGTGTTTGAAAAACTCAAGTCTAAACATTTTGGTTCAAGAGCAGAGGTTTCTCTTTTTGCATATTTAAATTAGTTCTACTAAAGATAGAGAGCTATAGTTTTCTCCATTAGATGGATAAAATATTGCAGTTTCTTTTTTTTATTCAATTTTCTTATACAAATAAAATTTCCCTATAAATCGCGTTTTTAAAGTCAAAATCATGAATTTTACTTCTGTCAACAATAGGATATTTCCTTGGTAACCGTGGAATTAGCATTAGCTTTAGAAGGGAAATGGGACCTTTACAATGGCGGCTGTGTTTTATATCTAGAAATAGGTATCTCAGTGGAATTCTAGGCCGTCTACTGAAATGTTGCTGATTACGATATTTTCAGGGATATTTTTGCCTACAATTGGCAGAATTCATTTCAAGTTCATTAATTTATGGTGGACCCATGTAAAACAGGAGAATGCCACGATGTTATATTAATGCGACTATAGCCTCTGGAATGCAAATAGCCTGTAGTTTAGTTTCCATATGTTACCTCAAAAGAATGTTGAAACTCGGTAAACATGATGTAATGCGGTTTTCATCTGCTGAATTAAAAAATAAAACTAAAATTATAGCTAAAACTGGAGAATGCCACGATGTTATATTAATGCGACTATAGCCTCTGGAATGCAAATAGCCTGTAGTTTAGTTTCCATATGTAACAGCAAAAGAATGTTGAAACTCTGTAGGCATAATATAATGCGCTTTTCATCTGCGGAATTATAAAACAAAACTAAAATTATAGCTGATTTTCCTAGAAAAAAACTACACCTCATGAGTGACTCGAACCTGCCACCCATATGCACCCCATGAACCCATATGCACCCATATGTCTGTCTTTCTTTCATTCCCCGTTGAATTTCAACGGGCAACTTTGCTAGTAATTAATAAATAATCACGCTTTCTTGAGGAACACATTGCTAACATATTGCTGAGGAACATATTGCTAACGACAATGTGTTCGAGGATCTTGCATAAAAGCGATGTTAACGATATAGGCCTATAGACTTTTGTGTTACGTTTTCGTAGTCACATTGTAAATTTTTTTAAATATCTGTAGAATTTGTGGCACAACTATTGCTGCCTACTTCTTGCTTATATTTCAAGCATCAACTTGTAGTTCTACACGAAGAATCCTTGATGCCCGGGGAAATGGTTTGATTCAGGTAGTCGCACTACGCCCGGGAAGAAATATTGTTTGCGTACGTATGAACTTGAAGCAATTTCCTCTGCATCGAAAAGGTCAATTTTGAAACTGGGATTCTCATAGTGATGTTTACGACACAGTTATCGAATTATCACGGTGAGCTCGACTTTGTTTACGCCAGCGAAAAAACTTTTTGTGAGATACTTCGTGACGTAAATGTTCATTGACACCTTAAGTATGTTCAAGTCCTTCAGCATTTAGCTGCTGTCGATTGTCGATGTTGGTACCTGTTCCAGGAATGCCGTAATCCTATTATTTATGCACGGTGTTCAAACAAGCTGAATTTTGTGAGGCTCGATTTTGGGGAGATGGCTTGTTAAATTACATTTTCATATAGTACAAATTATGGTCGGGAATCAGCTGACAGTGAAGTGACTGAAAGTGACATTTTGTATTCGTTATAATGCCTGCATTTCTAGTTTATATGTGAATAAATATTTTTTTATTTTAAAAGAAGGTCGTGTTCGAGTTATTTTCCTCATTTATTTTTCATTTCATCAATATCCTGGTGTATGGTATGCAAGATCCTGTTACCAGTTGATTCTTCTGTGAGATATTCTTCAAGGTATACGGCAATTTTCTCACGCTGTGACGTTCTTCATTCAAAATTTAAGATTCCTAATGAGTTTCCAGCGTGAGAGATCTAATTAGAAATCTAAAGGTAATGTGATTTAAGTAACGAGGGAAAGTTCGGAAGCTGGAGCTGCGTTTCAAACCACACGCCCAAAATTGGACATTTGCCATCCGACTTACTGGTGGCGCTGGTGCGGGGATTTTACGCATTGGACTTTGGAGCACCTCAGAGCAGTCGCTCCCCCCCCCCTCTCCCCTCCCCTGGCACCCCCCCACCCTCCCTACACCCCTGATGGGGTAGGGTGACCAGACTTCCGGATTCGGATTAATCCGGACATTATTCTCCGTTTTATCTCTCTTCCCGGGGTCTGGGCGGATTTTTACAGTCCCCTCATTTTTCGCCACTTTGACCGCAATGAAATCATAATTGCAATATTACCGTTCTATAACTCTTCTCTCCAATTCTCTATCAACATATTGTAGTAGGATCATCGATTTTATCGATTTTTCACAACTGATCATGGATCGATCGACAAGCGGGAGTGCAACTATCGATTCATCTACATCTACATCTACGTCATACCCTGCAAGCCACCCAAAGGGTGCGTGGCAGGGGGTGCTTCCACACCAGGAATGCATGAGTTATACTGCAGAACACCGAAATTACATTGAAACCGGCGTAACACACATGCAACTTGCCAATTAAAAATCTATTAACCAAGAAACATTCTATCATCAATCGTACCAACATGCAAGGGATGAAAAGACTACTACAACATATTCAAAATATCATGAATTAATTAGCACATCAATATTTACATCATGCATAAATAAGAACGTAAAATATATAAAGACAGAGTTCTACAATCTAGCTAATGTCACTATTCGCACTATTCATGACGACGATCACAGCTGTTATGGTCCCGAATGGTACGCGGAAAAAATGACATTTTATACCTATCGGTTCTACAATCTATCTCTCTAATTTTATTGGCGCGATGTAATCTGCCGTAGTACGAGGGGGTTAATAGTATGTTTTTTATGTCATCATAGAAATGTTTTTCCTGAAATTTAGTTAGGAGGTTAAGCTTATAATTTAATCTACGCTGTGATAGCGATTCCCATCCTAATTCTTCTAACAGTCCAGACACACTAGCCAACTTATCGTAGCATCGTTTCACAAACCTAGTTCCTCTTCGCTGTACGCGATCTAACTCTGATATAAACCCCGCTTCGTATGGATCCCATACACTAACAGCATATTCCAGATGAGGCCCAACGATTGAAAAATAACAACGTTCTTTCACTTTCTCATAACATTTTCCGAGTATCCTCTTGATAAAGCCTAGCTTCCTGTTTGCTTGACCGCATATTTCCCGAATATGTTTCCCCCAAGATAAGTCGTGAGTAATTGTGACCCCTAAGTACTTGACAGACTCGGCGTGAATAATTTCCGTACTCTTAATTCTGTAAGCCCTACCTGGCCTATTTTTCTTTTTCCTAAAGCTGACTTCTACGCTCCGCTATCGATTATTTACTTCCGTTGCTTATTTTCAGTTCCGTCAAGCATTTAGCTTCAACAACGTGTGCATGAGCGTTTTTTTTTGTTGTGCTTACTAAAAAATGTACATGTGTGATGTCTTGTTTACGTTAAATAGTGAGGTTTGTGAAATATCGCCAAAACGCAAGTCTGCATTCTCAGATGTTCTCGCGCAAAAATATCCTGCCCTCAAGAATGGATAAACTGTATACGGAGCAGAATGTAAAATACGTGGAACTTCCGTCTCAGTGGCCAATAAAGGTTAGAAATAACTGACCAGATTGTTTAATTGTCGTGATAATATTCCATGGTTTCAGGTCTCTTAGTAATTTAATTTATTTATATTCGGAAAACTGGATGAAAAGTTTGCTGGTTCAATTATCCGATTCTGCGCGCACATAAACATCGCTAAATCTATTTAAATGTTTTAAAATGAAATGCAAGAGTCTGTATTAATGAAATATTTTTAATTTCTTGCACTAGGTAGCCAAGATGTAGAGCATCATTTCTCCACTCAGAAGCATATGACAAATCTCAAGGATTACAATTCGACGTCTAGGATTAACACATTTCTTCAGAAACAGCAATCTACTTATGCTTTTACTCGCCGAGTTCTTGCTCGAGAGGGAGCACAAGCATTCCATAATGTTAGGCATCATTTTAGTTATAGGTCAATGGATTGCAAGCCAATATTAAATAAGCAATTTTTTAATTCAGTTGTTGCAAAAAAGATCTCTTCAGCCAGAACAAAAACTCAAAGCATTATGCAGTCGCTCTTCATGCCTTGAATGCAACCATTGAATCTTTGAGTGGCATATATTGTTTTGATGTCTCGACCTATGCAAGTGACCAAGTTAACCATGACAATATAAAAGTGTTTCCCATTGTTATTCAATATTTTGACTTCAAACATGGTGGCTTAAAGACAAGAGCGATTGAGCTAAAACCTACTCCAAATGAATCTTCTGACACTGTTGCCGGGTATATTACAAAAATACTACAACATTTGGGTATTGCCGATAAGTATGTGTCATTTACGGGTGATAACGCAAATACAAACTTTGGGGGCGTAAATCGGAAGGAAGGCAACGATGTCTTCGACCGATTAAAGAAATCTTTGAACAATGAGAATTAAATCGGTGCGGGATGTTCAGCTCACATATTACAGAACGCGATTCAGCATGGAACTGACATGATTTCTGTTGATTCGGAGAGTATCACTGTGAAAATTTGCAATTATTTTTCTATACGTGTACATATACTGTTAGGACGGAACAGTTAAAGTCTTCCCGTGCATTTGTTGAGGAAAATTACAAACAATTTGGCATTTCCACGCATTTCAATCTTTCGACATTCTGATTCTGTTACTTAATCTTATTCTATTGGATAAGATTCTTCTCATCATATAGTTCTAATTTTGTTTTTAAAAACTATAGTATGTTGAAGGTTACGAATGTTCCCGAGCATGCTCCGAAAATAACCGAATGGCCAGTGACGTCACTTTCGCTGTTTTCATCTACATCTACGTAATACCCTGCGAGCCACCACGAGGGTGTGTGGCAGGGGGTGTGTTTTCATGCTGATCCAAATGTTTTCTCATGCTTACGGTGGAATCGAGCGTGGTGAAATTCCTTAAGGCTATTTTTCTGTTATTTTATGTGCCTTTGCAATGAGAGCTAAGGGGTATAGATTTTATTTTATGCCACAATATTCAAATATATCGGTAAAAACAACGAACTAGAAATTTATTCATCTTTCAAACGACGAAAGAAGAAAGAAACTGTCATTTCGAGCGGCACGCCAAGATTTCGTCCGCAGCAAGACCAAATTCTATTGTTGTGAAGACCACTGTTATGTATGTTATGTATATAAGTAAATACTTAAATTTAAATATATACAAACTTATGGCAAGCACTGTGATTACATGTAAACAAATAAATCTTTTTACGCAAGTTTATTACGCAGGGGAATTCAATAAAGTCACCGGAAGACTCGACACATCCATGCGCATGTGTGCCGATAATGAGTTGTCCGCGACTAAATGCAAATCTGAAGCCTCGATATTTACATGCACTAATCATGCATTACTGCTCATTTTATGTTCTTGGCATATTTTTTCAATGGCTGTGTACAGTGGTCCTTCTCTTTTCATGTGGACGTATCCTATATCATTAATGTCATAACCCACGAAAGCTCGTTTAAATAAATAAAATCCAATTATCCCCGAAAATCCATGAATGGAGGCAATAATCCATTCGTCGGCAGTTCAATGGCAGAGTTCAATGGCATAGGAATACACTTCTAGACCTCATCTACAGGTAATTTCTGATTAACACTTTAAGTGAAGAACATTTCACTATAATTAAAGAATATTCAAGTCGTAAGTTAGTGTGAATGTTCATTTTTATTTAATCCCACTTTTGACAATTTTGATTGACTTCAGAAGTGCGCTTTAAAAACGAGGGCTGAATTTACCGTAAATATAACTTAAAATACGGAGGTAAAGCAGTGAAAATAAATATGAGACATCATTACAATAGTTGTAATAGTGTAAAATGAAACACGAATAAACGTGGGCAAGAATTCGGACAAAATGTGGTGTATTTCATAACACGATATTATCTCCTACAGCCACAGGAAAGTTTCACGTATTCATAATTATGAAGCAAAAGTACCTAAATTGTGAATAACAGTATCCAAAGTGATATGCATCGAAAATAATAAACAATATAAAATGAAGTCTTTGCAAATAAATTGTGTACTTGATTTTAATGGAATTTGGCTCCACAAATTTCGGCAGCATTAAATCGCTCGTCCTTCTTCATAAAAACGATACCATTTATATGTTTTCTTTGGGTAAATTGTCTGATGTGGTTTTAGCAAAACCACTATATCCCGTATTTTTCGTTGACTATAAAATATCTTCTTAAAATACGGTCTCTTCCACCGTTCTTCCCATGCTATATCGTCTTTCCTCTCGCGCTCCGCGGAAAGGACGTCACACCAATCAGATTTCGCTTCGCTGTCACGTGAAAAAATATGAAATTCCGACTGTATTAATCTTATATATCTCCGTGAATATTGAATGAATTTTAAAATATTCTCACTCCGTATGTTTTTAGCAAGTATTAATTAACATCCGTATTCTTACAACTAAAATTTTGGAAATTACCTGATTGCTGTCTCATGTAACAACTAGGTGGTTCTCTCTTTTCCCAGTCATTGAAAGGATATTAGAAATGCATCGTGCTCTGAAATATTATTTTTTGTCAGATAAGATACCACCGAAGGTTTTATTTCAGTTTTTTTGAGAATAGGTTCATCGAAGCCTACTTATGACATTTGCATTCATTGATATCTGGGTTCAATTCCAATATTCTGCGACGAGAAAAGGACGGCTATTATGTTCTTGAAGTTGTTGAAATTTTAGATTCTGAATGTAATGTCCTTCAAGACCGATGAATGAAAAATTGATTTGCAAAAAAGTTAAGCAGATCCTAGAAGTTGCCTTGGAAGAAAACTTTAATAAATTCTAATCTTTTTATGGAGGAAGCTATGTTGCTATATGAATCATGCCACGAATACTAAAAACGATGGCTCTGCATGTTTGACGACTTTTCCTGTTTCAAATGGATGTCTCTTCAAAATGATGTTAAACACGGTGATGTTGAAAAAAGCCTTTCGTGTTTGCAAAGACAATAGTAAAGCTTTTGAAATTGAAGACGTAAAATATTTTGACCAATTCTGTAATTTTAGGCAATTTACGAAATAAAATATTGATGACCTTGCATTTAGTTAGTTCTCTTGTGATAAAAAATGGGCCAAGTATTTTTGTGAAAGTAAGTCTGCTGATTGTCATTTAGAATAGATAAAACTTGCATAGTTCTTTTTTGGTATATCAGGGCACAATGCCAATGAAGAAAGAGTATTTTCGCTCATTGCGACACAGTGGACTGATGACAGAAACAGATTGAAACTTGAATCTGTTAAAGATATGTTGATGGTCCAGTATAATTTAAAAAGAATATTCGTGTGTATCTTTTTACCACTGCCTGTTGAGCAACCCTAAACCTTTACAGAAAATTGGAGATCTTCAAAATGCTAATACCAATAAAATGTAAGGAATGTATGTAATGTCGGTCAATTAAATAAATTTGAATAGATATATCTGTGCGTCCTCTTTTTTCTTTTAGCTTAGTCCTCCTTATTGAAGCTGGTTGTTCTCTTTTTCATACGTCTGCATCTGGTGCACCTTACCCAAGGGGTGGTCGGCGATGACACGGCGAAGTACGAGGGGCATTCAAATATAAACGAGCCTTTTACTTTTGAGGTTTTTTTGGGACTCTCAAGGAGTTTTACTCGTTGATTTCCTTCATGATCGTCGCACAATAAACGCTGCTTACTACTGTGAACTTCTTGACCAAGTTCGAGCTGCATATCGGACAAAAAGGCGCCGTCAACCCATCCGAGACGTCCTGCTCTCGCACGACAATGCAATACCCCACACTGCAGCCCTAACAACCCTAAAAATTGGATGAAATGCATTGGACTACACTTGATCACCCTCCCTACAGCCCTGACCTTTGCACTTTGTGATTTCCATATGTTTGGACCTCTCAAGGAAGCACTTGTAAGAGAGCGTTTTGCGAACGATCAACAGGTTGAACAGTTGTGCGCAATTGGTAGGATACCAACCCGCCCGAAGTCATTCTTCGAAAACGGCATGAACCAACCACCTGTTCGATGGAAAAAATGCATTACTAAGAAGGGAAACTATGTAGAAAAATAACCACAACGTGTGTTTCCTTCTTAAATGTAAAATAAATATCTTTTTGCAAAAGGCTCGTTTATATTTGAATGCCCCTCGTGACATTTTCTTCTGCGCACATCATATTATAAACTGCCTTGATGGAAAACGTTTTCAAGAAAGCCGCAACAAGCGTACCACCGTCAGATCAGTGGATAAACTTAACATTTGCTGTCATTGTGGGTGGGTGACCCTATTGTTCGACCATTTGCGGTTGGTCCCACCGTCTTCCGACCAATCGCATATCTCTCTCTTTGGGCGCCCACCAAACAGTCCCTCCCTCCATCATTCCCCTCATCTAACCATATCCCTCCCACTCGCAACTCGCTAACATAAACACTGCGCGTCTATTGAAGGGGCCACCGAATAATACAAAGGGGGTCGGCTGCTGCTGCAAATCCATCCGGTCCCTCTCTTCTTCCCACGCCGCGGACCTCCCAGTGTGAGAGTTCCCTCTTTACCCCGCCCCCAACCCGCCCCCCATCGGCCAACCGTCCCACCTGCGCCCCCTCGGGGAGGGTCTCCTCCTCAACCCCCTTCTGCTCCTCCGGTCGACACAACAACACAGGGTCTACGTCCCTTCCCACCCCCTCCACTCCGCCCCAACAGTCAGTCCTCCGACCTCCGCTCCTCGAAAGGGTGTCGGATGATCAAGATGAAAAGGGTCCACACTCTCTCGCACTTGGCATTTCCCTTCGCCCTTTTTCCGTCCCACACACACACACAAGGGCGCCCCTTCTAGTTCACTAGTCTGCGATGGGTGGCGCACAATGCACCACGGAGAGAAATGACGTCGGGGGAGATGACTCCATTAACGGGTGACAATGAGCAGATGAGCGGGGTCGTCGCTGTTTGCTCTTTACTCTCGACGACGCGTTGAATGAAGGGGACGACGGGTTTTCACGGGTAAACATAACTTATAACTCCCAACTTTAGGGCGGTGGAGCCCTCTACTTTGCCGGACGACACATCCGTATAATACCGAGGTTGTTCTCGACGATACACGCGTTGTGGGTTCTCCGAAAGGAGCAGATGTATCGGACCGACTCATGGTCGGCAGTTACCTACCTACAACACCGCGACGAAGGCGACATTATCGATATTGTGAGCACGAAAATATTGACGATGGCAATGTTGTAGTGAAAATTATAGTATGTATGCCTGACGTGGCTACCAATGTTCAGTGCAACGGAGTACTTGATGCATTAAGTACTCGAGCATTTGAGGAGGCGGCACTCGTGATCGCCACTCAGCAGATTGATTCTCAATATACCTATTTGGTTCCAGGGACGTTGGGATCATTATAGAATGTTTGTAGAATGTTCTCAAATGAATCGCATTTGAATATGCATTAGTGTCCTTACTTTTCAAATGAAAAGAGTGTAAAAAATTGATTGATGAAAATATTAACCTAAATATTCCTTATATTTAAATGTCCCAGGAGTATCCCAGGAAAATCCCGCAGGAATATTCCTAGCATATGCTACAGGGCGGACATGAGGAATATGCTGGGAATATCCCTGGTATATTCTGAGAACTTTGAGAACATGCTTGGAATATTCCAATAGTGTTTACTTTATTGTTAGAAGAATTGGGATGGGAATCACTATCACAGCGTAGATTAAATTATAGGCTTAACCTCCTAACTAAATTTCAGGAAAAACATTTCTCTGACGACGTAAAAAACATACTATTAACCCCCTCGTACTACGGCAGATTACATCGCGCCAATAAAATTAGAGAGCTAGATTGTAGAACCGATAGGTATAAAACGTCATTTTTTTCCGCGTACCATTCGGGACCATAACAGCTGTGATCGTCGTCATGAATAGTGCGAATAGTGAGATTAACTAGATTGTAGATCTCTTTCTTTATATATTTTACGTTCTTATTTATGCATGATGTAAATATTGATGTTCTAATTAATTCATGATATTTTGAATATGTTGTAGTAGTCTTTTCATCCCTTGCATGTTGGAACGATTGACGATAGAATGTTTCTTGGTTAGTAGATTTTTAATTGGCAAGTTGCATGCGTGGTACGCCGGTTTCAATGTAATTTCGGTGTTCTGCAGTATAACTCATGCATTCCTGGTGTGGAAGCACCCCCTGCCACGCACCCTTTGGGTGGCTTGCAGGGTATGACGTAGATGTAGATGAATATCCTTGTAAGAATATTCGAGGAATATTCTTGGCATATACCTCTTCTATTACTTTATTACCTATTACTATATTACCTAACAGCGTTAATGGCTTCGCCTTTGGAACGTTTTCCTGAACGATTTCTACTCCTACTTTCTACTCACTACCCTGCAAGCCACCACAATGGTGTTTGGCTGGGGGTGACTTATCACTAACATGAATTACTGTGAATAATTTTACTTTCGCCAACAAACATCACACAATCGGATTACTATAAATACTATATAAACTACTCAAATAATCTGTATTATAACTATTTCAAAGTGACACAAGAGCTATTCAGGGAAAATGAAAAACATGATGTTAGTACTACTCGGCAGACAGAGGGGTTTACTAAATATATTACAGAAACAACCAAACCAATTGACAATGCAACTATGTAAACGTGACACAAAAGTCATGCAGGGAACATGCAAAACATGTTGTTAGCACTGCTCAGCAGATTTAATAACATGCATTAGGGGTTGTACTAATTAATCAGCCACACTACCTGTCAATTAACCTGCTTCAAAGTCTCAACGCAGCCATTATGGTCTCTTATCGATCGCGGGAAAATCGACATTATAAACCTATCTGTTCTACTATCTAACTCCCTTATTTTATTCTCTCGATCTGATCTATCGTAGTATGTTGGCGTTCGTAAGATAATTTCTTCTGAAAATAAATCGGTTTCGAATTTACTCAAAAGATTGAGTCTAATTTTCAATCGATGTTCTTGAAAGTGATTCCCACCCTAGTTTCTGCGTGAGGTCAGTTACACTAACGAGACTAACATAACGGCCTTTCACGTCTCTTGCTGATCTTCTCTGCACGCGTTCTAACTCTGTTTTTAATCCTACCTCATGTGGATCCCAAACACTGGCAGCGTATTCTAAGTGGGGTCTAAAAAGGGAGAAGTAGCTGATTGCTCTAACTCTATCGTCGCACTTTCCTAGTACTCTTTTAACAAATCCCAATTTACGATTAACCTTACCAGTTATTTCCCGAATCTATTTGCCCCACGAGAGATCATTACTTAGTTCAACTTCGAGGGAGTTTACAGATTCTACAGTCTCTAATTGCGTATTTTGTACATGATAACTGTACTGAGGGGTATTTTTTCCTTTTCCAGAAAATCATAATGACACATATTTTCAAGTTTAATTTTAATGACATATGAACATGATAATTATGTAATGTAGCACTGATATAAACCTGGTACATATATTCTTTTGTTAAATTTCTATTTTGCACGGTAACTTTTGGTTACCCCCACACAGGTATTTATCTTTGGGGTAACCTAAATCTTCCATCTTTTGTTTAAAATGTGTTGAAAAATACTGTACTAAAGGGAAGCAATAAATTATTATTATTAATAACAAAGTTGCCACGCATCGCACCACGCTTGAATTGCCTTAAGGTCCTTCGTTAAAGCCTCCTTATCATTATTATTAGGGATTTCCTTTTTGCCATTCAAATTGATTCCTTTGGATGTAAATTACAGTGTCCCTGTTTAGAGGATTTTAAATCTTTAAGGGAAGCAGTTATTGATGAATCTGATCCACTTCTATTTCATTCGGATACTAAGCTATTATGATTCCTAAATGATCTCTCATTGCTACTATTATTAATGGCGACCCCTTTATTTAATGACTCACTATTTATCTACTCACCG
Organism: Ceriagrion tenellum; assembly: GCA_963169105.1. Classification (NCBI taxonomy): domain Eukaryota; kingdom Metazoa; phylum Arthropoda; class Insecta; order Odonata; family Coenagrionidae; genus Ceriagrion; species Ceriagrion tenellum. The sequence continues at coordinate 166,402,229 of OY720636.1, forward strand.
CCCTACTCTCTACCATAAAAAGGCCTGTAGTGCTCGAATATACTACTCGCTACACAGCTAGCTACCTCGGCAATGTAATGGATACCTGATCTGTTTAGAGGGTTTCGACATAATTGGATTTCCGGCCGAGGGTCAAAGAAGGAGGCTCAGACGAAGGAGGTATAACATTTAGGAAATAGACGGCCGAACCGATAGATGCGTAATGTCATGTTTCCCACGTACAATAAGGGACTTTAATTGATGGGATAGATCAGTTCTAGGGTAAATGGATTCTGACTAGGTAAAATAGATATTTACACTGAACATATGAACATCATATTACGCAAAATATCTTAAAACGATTATTATCATACTAACCTCGCATGTAATCTCCAGCATGATGTACTCTCGCATGATTTAGTACCTTGTGCCAGTGCTATTTATTCGTCGCATTGGTAATTCTAGCCAGTACTTGAATCTTGAGTAGTGCACTGCATGGTAGCATGTTCATCTACGTATATCTTTCCTGGTAACTGGTCTGACTGCGCATTGTTGTCCTAACTGCTTTTGGCTGCTGCGCCTGGCATCTCAGTTCTGATTTCAGCCGGGATGAGGGCTTCATGCCTGGTGTGGAATCACCCCGTGCTATACACCCAAGTGTATTCCATAGTGTAGATGCACTCTTAAACCAAGCCAAGACAAGGTTTTTTTAAGCCAAGCAAAACTGCGTCTACTGGAACTGCGTACTGCGTAATATTCACTGGTGTCTCAAATATTGTGGGCGAAGAGAGCTAATTGAGTTTCTCAAGACCTTCCCTTTCTAAACCTGTGCTGTGTTTTTATTAACAAATTGAGTTCAATGATGTGTTCTCATTACTGAGCTTACTATTATATGTTCAAGGACTTTTCATGAGATAAATGTGAGGGATATCGGTCTGTAATGTGATGGTTTTTCCTTATCACCACTTTAAAATATGGGCGATACATTGGCAATTTTACAGCCTTTAGTTACAATGTGTTATTTGATTGATTTTCTCAATATTATCTGCAAGTAGGGGGCTATATCTGAAGCTAGTTCTCTATACACGCGGGAAGTGACTTCAGGACCGGGTGACTTATTTGGACTGAGCGATTTCAGAAAATTATCTATTCCGCGAGCACAAATATCAATAGGCGGCATCGTTTGCCGGTAACGATCGTTAAGCGTCACGGATGCAATCTGTAAAGACTTTATGAGAACGCTTTGGAAGGAGTTTGATAACTTAGTGTTGTCCGAACTGTTTGTTAATTCTCTATCCTTTAAAACCACTATCGTTTCTCAGTGGATTACCTGTTGGTCTTCAGAGTTATACTTCCCTTACGTATGAACAAAATTCTCTTGGGATATCCTACAACTGTTCCACATATGTTTTCCTTTCATAATCCGAACGGGTCATAGGTTATCGATTTGAAATGCCTCAGACTCGAGCACCTCGAATTTTCCCTTGGACAGCAGGGAAGGTATGGCGGAAGATGAAAGGAAATGTGTGAAGGGTGTCCAAGAAGGACCTGGAGGCGTGGCGGGATGATGGGATCCGTCCGTGACGAACATACGCGAAGAAGACGGAATGAGTGGAATAATCAATAAGGACGCAGCAGGACAGACATTACTGGTGAGTGCGGATTGCTCTCTGTGGCTCGTCTTTTGAACGAATTGACAGTGGATAGGTTTAAGGTCTAAATGAGACAGCATCTTCAAATTCACGCAGTTGGCACTGGTTTAGCTGGTAGAACACTTACGATGGCTGGCTGGATGAGAATCGCTCTTCAACCTCGGAAAGCATTTACTGTTATGACCATGTATAATAAAATTAGTATATTTACTACAGTATAAGTTAATTCCAGGCTTCATATACATTTATTTTATTCATTTATATACCAGCAGGAATTCCCGTTCATACTCAACATGAGGGGAAAGATTAAGAAATATTAGATTAATTTTATCAATGCATAAGAGAAACTTACGTCCCATTTATAATAATATTATTCTTTTATTGCATGAAAATTGTCCATTTAAGGCACTGAAGCTCTTTTACTCAAATCGTTCAGTTGTAAAACACTAAAATAATATTGAAGAAATTGCTGAGAAAAATTAGGCCTGGACCGGGAATCTAACCACGGACCTTTGGTTTGCCGGACCAATGCGCGCGACCACTACGCTATCCAGGCTTCCTAATTCTCATGGCAATTTTTTTTGGTCTGGCAAACCAAAGGTCCGTGGTTCGATTCGCAGTCCATGCCGAATATTTCTCATGGCAATGTCTTCAAAAATATTCACCTGCCATGTTTGAAATTTACTAAAATAATAATTTACTCATTCACTTATGCGAGTTTTATTTACAATTATATGTTGTTAAATATTTTGAGCCTGCAAGTGGTAAAAAAGATCGTTACATTTATTTTTAAGGGATTAACATGATATAGGTCAAATTGTACAACCAGACAGACACCACTTCACATTGATGTATTGGTAAAGATTACTATAATGTATCTACGCATAAGGTTTCGAGATGGAGCTCAATAGTTCATATATTTGGAGGCTAAAGAGAAAGCAGTATTTGGGGACATGAGGCCAATCGGAATAAAAACCATCCCTCTTCAGCTCTAGGACTGAGGTAAGATATAATGGGTGCAGAACCCTGGGACTATATCATTGCGCTAAATACTAAGTAGCATGCGATATGCTACACATAACGGGTGCGCAAGCAATATACTATGTGTAGACTATGGTGCCTAATTATATATGGATCAATGCCACGTGCTTAATGAGGATACTGTATGAAACCCGATCTGCTAATTGTGATCATTTAAATTAATGTATATCCTTTAAGGCCCCAGCGAAATTTCCCGCTGACAATTGTTCAGGTTGCCAAGGAAAATACTCTATTCTTGAAAGCGAAGGCACATTAATATTTTTGGCATTGACAACGTAACTTTTCATGCAAATGTAAAGAGTACAACAAAGTCAATTTAAAAAATTAATTTTAAAATCTTTCAGATATCGATAATGAACATTTCAACCCATTAATTTGATTGCAATTTATTTAAAAAAGGCATCGTAGGATTCCTCCACACCGATCCCCGTGTTTGAAATGGGCCCCTAATTTTCTTTAGTCCTTTGGCCCTTCACGTTTTAATGCATTTTATAAAAGCCCATTGCTCAAGTTCACATATATGCTAGAATTATGCAAAATTTCTGGTCAGTGGGATCAGTAGTTAAGGAGGAGGAGGAACATAAGGAACACAGATGCACCACTCCATTTTCATTCATCGTGAAGAAAAGACATAACATGCCCGGGCGCTTATATCCCATTCATAGGTAAACCAAAGGTAGCCAAGGAAAGATGCTCTTGTTCTAATTAGAGAAAATTTTACATTATTTCCATATTAAACAATGTTTTCAAGCAAATATGAAACATACAACTCAATTGATTGCATGAACTAAATTTAATACACGTTCTGCGATCGGATAGTGAAAGTTTCAAGACTATGTCTTGATTGCTGTTATTTTAAAAAGCAAATTAGGAAACCTCTTCAATGATTACAACAATTCAATCTGGCCAATTTTTAGGTCCTTAGGTTGGGGCACCGAGAGAGTTTAAAAAACTCTATTATAGTAAAAGTCTAAATATATGCTAGGATCATGCAAAAATTCAGGTCAATCGGTTCAGTTGCTTATAAGGGGAAGAGTAACGAACATACAGGCACCACTCCATATTAATGTATAGTGCAGATAAGCCATAAAAGTAATGAAAAGATAAATTATTAGATAAATAAATGGTCAATTCCACACTAATTCATTAAAACCGACCCAGGTTTCAACAACTGAGTGCCATTTCCAAGGTTTCACCTCGAAAATGGCACTCAGTTGCTGAATTCTGGGTCTGTTTTAATGAATTAGTGTGGAATTAACCATTTATTTATCTTTTCATTATGAATATTCAAAACTTCCTCAAAGTAACGCCTGAAACAGTTTCCTTTGTTAAACCATAAAAGGTCCGGGCGATATGTCCCGTTAAAGGCATTCTTCTGGTTGATATGGAATGATACAATTGTAAATCAGAAAAAAATAGTACTTTTGCATAGAAAAAACGCTAATTTAAAGCAAGTACAAAGGGATCAAGAAGACGAAATGCTTTGACAATAGTTACATGCTTCATACATCTCCCCATCCTATAGTGATAATTTCAAACTTTTATCTTGATTTCTTGCATGAACGAAGCCTTCTATGTGGGTCTCACAACTACATAGTTAGACTCTCCGAATTAGCGGACACTGGTCCTTCTGTTAAACCTTCTCCCAAATCGCCTGTCTGGATATTTAGGGAGGCGACCGACGGCTAAGGTCATTTGCGCCATAGGGGACAGGTAAGCGAGGTAGGGTGGATAGAAACCCGGCGTCGGCATTAGCCTGCTGTTAACGAAAGGTACCAAGGGAACCACGGTTTAACGTCTCATCCGACAGACGGAGTAATGTACTTGAAGTGCCCTCCACAAGACACTCAAGTAGGGATCGGGTTTCCTCTGAAAATCATCCTCCTCTGCAGGGATTTGAACCTTGGCCGCCCGTGTGGTTAGCCATTACTCTAACTTCACGTCTAATGGTTTTCCTTTGCGTTTTCTATGTGTAATCGCCATACCTCGTGGACTTCTTTATTGTTTTATATATCGCGACTTGTGGATGAATATCTCGTTTAGTGCAGTCAGATCGGGTATTTTGTCACAACGCTCTAAGTGTCATATCAATAACCTAAGGGTGTGTGATAAAATGTTCAGAGGATCGGACATTCAAAGGATCAAAGAAAATTACCATAAGAATTCAGCATCATTTCATACCTACTCAAATACATTAAACTTTGCTGGAAAGAGATTTAAAAAATCTCTCCAGGTAATTGATTCCATTCTGTTTGCTTTAGTAATTAATACTTCTTAATATTAGTTTTTAGCATTCTGTTTCATTTTGTAAGTATCGTCCCTACTTCCCAAGAGCGTTGGTTTCCTTCAATTATCGCAAATTTACTCCCGAGCTTCTTATTTCCTCACTGTAGTGCACATTTCGCTCAGGTTGCCATTTTTCCTCCTATCTTCAAGACTCTACCAGTGGATACTACCACAGAGTAGACTCTAAGATACTACCCACTTCGTCTGCGTCATTCCCTCTTTCGTTTTTTATGTCTGTTCTCCTCCTCTACGTTTCCTCTTATGCCACGTATCTGGCCGCCTTCCTTCGTACTTTCTTTTATTTTCTAATGCAGATCACTTCGTGCGTGTCCCGTGTCATTGTTGTGCACTCTATTGAGTTGGGAAAACTATTCCTTTTTACTATTTCTCTTTAGTGACCACACGACTTCCTTTCTAGTTTAGCTCAAACGGCGACATCTTACCTAATAATGACAACGCATTTTAACTCAGTATACTTAGGGGCCAAAATTCAAGTAATATAAACTTACATTGTGTTATTTTAGTTGGTCATCATACTTCTGCTGAAGGGCATCATATTTCTGTTGAATATCCGATTCTGGATTTATCTGAAGAGCAGATTGATTTGAACAAAACTTGTATAAAATATTCCGTGTGCATCAGAAACAGTGCTTACTGAAAATAGAGCATAGAGCTCCCTCTTTCCTCCTCCAAAGCACGTGCCTCTACTAACAGTTACCCCCGTGTTACACACACTCTCTATTCTCCTTCTTAGACTTCCTTTTTCCTCGAGCACTGCTGAGGGCATTTGGGCTACCATCATGGTGATGTATTTAGTATTGGGAGAGAATGATCTCAGGTTTAAGCAACCGTTTTCTTTTAGCGACACTCGTTTTCAAATATCATATCCTCTCAAAACCTTCATCGCAAATATGTCTCAAAAATGCGAATGCATTACTTGGGTCCCAGTCCCCCTTTCCTTTGCACGCCTCAATCCATTCCTTTCGTAAGCTGGAATCATTTGGAAATCAGAAGTAAGAGATTAAATCACCTCCCTCCAAACCATTTATTTTGTAAAAGCTACTTGTGCACACAGCAACACTACACCTGTTCCCTGTCATTTCAGCCTTGAAAAGCCCTTTCAAAGTCTTCACTAACTCACTACTGAATATATATTAGTCTTGAATACAGCAGTAAAAATAGCAAGCTCCGTCTTTTTGCCGATGATGCAGTAGTGTATAAGGAAATTAGAAATGAAGAGGACATCCAGTTTTTAGCTAAGGATTTAGATGCGATTGATGATTGGTGTGATAGATGGCAGCTAGAATTAAATTTGAAGAAATGCGCGATTATGAATTTTTGGAAAAAGAATGGCCTTCCCCGGAATAATTATAGCATCAAAGAAAACAAAATATGTAACGTAGAATCAATTAAATACTTAGGCGTCACCATCAGTGAAGACATGTCATGGGGGAAACACATCAGGGAAATAACTAGTGTAGCAAACCGTAGATTAGGATTCGTAAAAAGGGTTCTAGGCAAATGCGATGAGAGAGTCCGAGAAAGAAGCTATTTTACACTTATCAGGCCTCATTTAGAATATGCCGCTAGAATATGGGATACGTACGAGGAAGGTATGATAAAAGAATTAGAGGGCGTGCAAAGGAGATCCGCTAGGTTTTTGTTAAATGTCGTTATGATAATTGTATAAGTGTTATGAGCTTCATAGAAGAACTAGGATGGGAATTACTATCAGAACGCAGGATAAAATTTAGGTTAAACCTTTTATGTAAATTCGAAATCGATTTTTTCACAGATGACGTTAGATATATATTGAGATCCCTTGCGTATTATGCTAGGTTTGATCATATTAACAAGATTAGAGAGATAGAATGTCGTACCGATAGATTTAAAATGCCATTTTTCCCGCGTACCATAAGAGAGAACAATAGGCAGCGTAGCAAAGGGATAGGTGGGTGAAATGTAGTTAGAGTAGTCTGTAGTGCATGATACATGTAATAACTACCAATAATCCCTTTCTTATTATGTAGATACTAATATTACCTAGCTGCGTGTGACCCTGTTCTCCAGCATGTCTCCATTAAATATCCTACTTGCATGTCAACAGTGCATGTTTAGTGATCTTCACCCCCTGCCACACACCCTCGTGGTGGCTCGCAGGGTATCACGTAGATGTAGATGTAGATATTATCTATCATATCTCCCTTAAATATCCTACTTGCATGGCAACAGTGCATGTTTAGTGATCTTCACCCCCTGCCACACACCCTCGTGGTGGCTCGCAGGGTATTACGTAGATGTAGATGTAAGACTCAAAATTAATTGTGTGGGCCCACATTTGCACGGAACGGCCGGGAGCGGAGGAGAGAATTCTGGGAATGCAGTAACGTCACGCGGTCAGTCGCCCATTATTTCCTACCGTTCAGCTGAGACACCCTCTCCCTCCAAACACGTCGCCACACGGCGCGGCGACTTGTAGCGACGCGACGGGTCGCCTTGGTTTCGAGGAGGCTTGAGGCGAGGCGATTGTTGTGCAGGGAACAAAACTCCCAAACACCTTGACTGGAGATCGGCAGGGTGGTGAGGAGAAATGCTACCGAATTCGGAAAGGAAACTTGACCATCGTGTGGGGGACGAGTTGCCTTTTTCGGTCAGGGTTGTGTTTGGGGGGAGGATGGGCTAGGAGTGTGGGGGGGTGGGGGGGGGGTCAGCATGGAGGTCTCTCTACTCCACCGTCTTGCCGCACGCAAAGCTGGCAACGCTTCACTTTCACCGCTCCCTACGATTAACCACTTAAGCCCCATTTTAGCATTCTTGGCGCTCTCGTTGCGAACTGAGGCAGATTCTACAAATGTGTATGTATATACAATTTGGGGCCGCGTGCCCAGAAGGAGACGATGGCCGTTTTCGAACTTGGCAAACCGAGCAATCTTCCCTTGGAACCTAGTACTCATTGGGCGGATATGACGTCAAATTCAAGTGACTGCTGACGCCATACCAAGTAAATGAAAAAGCAGACTTGTTATGCTTACTATGTTTTAAGTTAGAACTCGGGGTGTGATAATATGGGCTTGTACGGAAAAGAGAAGTGAAGAAAATGTCAAATGGATACTATTTTATCATTACTATATATATTTGTGTGATATTTATTAATTTTTTGCGGAAAAATCGATGAATTTCCTATAAATAAATACTTTTCAAATGTGAATATACTGATAAAAGATTTGTTACCAAATAGTTGTGTGAATAATTCCATGCATTGTAGATGTTCCGTCCTTGTTTACTTCATTGAACCTACAAATTCTATCTTCCTTGCTCTTGAAGGAAAAAAATCATCTCGTTGAAAGAATTATGGTCCGATGTAAAGTGCTCTCAAGTAGCTATAATTTCACTGGCAGTATTCTTTTTAGCTAACGAACATCATAATTGTTAATAACGTGGAGCATTGGGAAATTTTTCACTGCATTTATCAAAGAAGGGGGACAAAAACCATTAGACTAAATGTATTTTGTTTACAACTTAATTAAGTATGTTAGTTACAACGCGCGTATTTATTAGTAATCAGTCGAAGATCATAGGTAGTATGTTCAAAGTGTAATACATTAATGTATTGTTACGTGCTTTTTCATATGGGAAAAAAATATTATAATGCCTTTTTGTGCCTAAAGACGTTGACTGTGGTGAAATACAGTGAGCGATATGTCGTCCACTTCAGCAGCCCTAAGCAATCGAAGCAAAATAGTTATTCACCATATTATGGTATATGAGAATTATTTTATTCATAAGCAATAATATTTTAAAAATTATATTCCCTTTTAATTTGTCGCATACGGATGGGAAGCATTTTAAAAAAGTAATCGACTTCAATCAGCCAATCAAGACTTCAATCAAATTATGACATAATAATGACACAATAAAGACACGGATGGAGCTATTCGTATGTTTTACGAGATAAAGACCGCATGATGTCTCTTCCATCGTAAAAGGACTACGAAAGTGTCAAGTAAGAATTTCACCTTGCTTGCCTAGGAATCAAGATATCTTGATATCTACATCTACATCTACATCTACGTAATACCCTGCGAGCCACCACGAGGGTGTGTGGCAGGGGGTGAAGATCACCAAACATGCACTATTGCCATGTAAGTAGGATATATAATGTAGACATGCTAGAAAATAGGGTCATAGTTTATTAGTTACTACAGTAGATTATTAGTTATTGCAAGTAATTGCAGTAGTTATTACAATAGAATATTAGTTACTACGGTATAGTACAGGTTAAAATCTACATAATAAGGAAGGGATTATTGGTATTTATTACATGCATCATGCACTACAGACTATTCTAACTATGTTTCACCTACCTATCCCTTTTGCTACTTGCCTATTGTTCTCTCTTATGGTACGCGGGAAAAATGACATTTTAAATCTATCGGTACGACAATCTATCTCTCTAATTTTGTTAATATGGTCAAACCTAGCATAATACGCAGGGGTTCTTAATATATATCTAACGTCATCTGTGAAAAAATTGGTTTCGAATTTACTTAAAAGGTTTAACCTAAATTTTAACCTGCGTTCTGATAGTAATTCCCATCCTAGTTCTTCTATTAAACTCGTAACACTTATACAATTATCATAACGACATTTAACAAACCTAGCGGATCTCCTTTGCACGCGCTCTAATTCTTTTATCATACCTTCCTCGTACGGATCCCATATACTAGCGGCATATTCTAAATGAGGCCTGACAAGTGTAAAATAGCTTCTTTCTCGGACTCTCTCATCGCATTTGCCTAGAACCCTTTTTACGAATCCTAATCTACGGTTTGCTACACTAGTTATTTCCCTGATGTGTTTCCCCCATGACATGTCTTCAGTGATGGTGACGCCTAAGTATTTAATAGATTCTACGTTACATATTTTGTTTTCTTTGATGCTATAATTATTCCGGGGAAGGCCATTCTTTTTCCAAAAATTCATAATCGCGCATTTCTTCAAATTTAATTCTAGCTGCCATCTATCACACCAATTATCAATCGCATCTAAATCCTTAGCTAAACACTGTCTGTCCTCTTCATTTCTAATTTCCTTATACACTACTGCATCATCGGCAAAAAGACGGAGCTTGCTATTTTTTACTACATTATTCAAGTCGTTTACGTACAGAAGAAATAAAATTGGGCCTATCACGCTTCCCTGGGGAACACCCGATGTAACTTTTACTTCGCCTGAGCTGACACCATCTAATACCACCCTTTGAACGCGTTCATGTAAGAAGTCTCCTATCCAGCCTACTATATTACTGTGTATTCCGTATGATGCTAACTTCGCGAGTAACTTACAGTGGGGAACCTTGTCAAAATTTCTAAAGTCAAGAAACGCTGCATCTACCTGTACGTTACCTTCTCCGGAAACTAAAATATCGTGAACAAAAAGACCTAATTGAGTTTCGCAAGACAGTCCCTTTCTGAACCCATGCTGGTTTGTTATTAATAAATCCTAGCTGTCGAGGTGTCTCATTATTGATGTAACTATTATTAGCCTTATAATTTTACATGATAGTGACGCTAATGATATTGATCTATATTTACATGGCTGTTCCCTATCTCCGCTTTTATAAATTGGGGTCACGTTTGCTATCTTCCAGTCTTTGGGAACCGCGTGTTCTTCGAGGGATTTGTTAAATATTACTTTAAGATACGGAGCCATTTCGAGAGCTAATTCTTTATAAACACGAGCTGAAATTTCATCAGGACCTGAGGACTTGTTCGGGCTAATGTTACTTAGTAAGGATACGATTCCGCTACAAGATATATCGATTGGGGGCATTGGTTGTTGAAATCGGTCTGGTATGGTTTCGCGGAAACTATGCATAGGTTGATTAAAAACACTCTGAAAAAAGTAATTCAAACAATTTGCCTTATCTAAACTGGAAGTTACCATTTCGCCTCTATCGTTTTTCAAGGAATTAACCGTTGACTTTTTAGTTCCCTGTACTTCCCTAACATATGACCAAAATGCTTTCGGATTTCCCTCTACATAGTTGTTCTCCAAGTACTTTTCTCTTGAATTCGCTAAACGCTTTTCTAAGGGCTGTTGTTGCGGCTGATTTACAAATTTTATAATGCTCGATGGTATTTTTTAGGTCGCTATTAGCTACATTTTTCTTAATTTTTCTTTGTTTCGCATGGCTAACTCGTTGGCGTTTTAAACATTTTCTAACCTCCGCGTTGTACCACCTTGGTTCCCTATTCTCGCTCTTATACTTATGAGGTATATATCTGTTGACAAGTGACCGTGTAATTTGGAGGAACTCTTTCCATGTATTGTCTGTATCGCTATTTTTGCTAATGTTCTCGAATTTTTCAAAAGATGTCTTTAAGTCAACCCTAAATCGGTTAAAATCTGCTTTACTAAAAAGGTAAATCTTTCTTTTTAATTTAAAATTTTTTTCAGTGTTGAGGGAAAATATTACGTATACTACCTCGTGGTCGCTTATTCCATCGACATTTTCAACTTTAATTACTTTTTCAGGGATGTTTGTGTTTGTTATATCAAGTTAACTATGCGTTTGCCAAGTTCGAAAACGGCCAATGTTGGCCCTTGTGTTGTCTATGTACACGTTGCCCCTTGTGGTTGCCAACAAGGCGAGGTTGGCGTTGACGTCGCGCGGGGAAACCGTTTAAATGAAAAATGGCAGGAAAATAAAATAGATTAAAGTATATCTTATGATATTCTATTTAATATTTTAAAAAAGAGTGTCGTAAGATTTTTGAAAACTTATAAGACAATGTAATGAATGCTCACGGATCAACATGGAACCCCGTCTCTATGTCTCGTGTAAGGAATTTTATTATCACGTGATACTGACTGCATGCTTTTTTCTTTTCCGTTGCAATACTTGAAGCGGGCAGCACAGAATTATGGATGTAACTATGAATTAAAGGGAATTCATGCAGGTTGGTCTCTCTTATCTCAGTTATGTGCCTGTTGTAGAATCACCCCGCAGCGCCTCAAAGCTTTTTGCAACCATCACTCGTAAGAATAACGTCGCAATTCCCAACATTGTACTACAAACTGAACTCAAATATTGCTCAACTTTCTTTGCTACTTTGCTAAGTTTTTGCGATATTTTGAATTACCAGATTTATAGAAATGTTGTTTTATATAAATTGTTGATTTTTGACGCCAAATACAGAATATGATTTGAGAAAAGCATTCTCAGGGCATCAATGCGCAGTCAGACCAGAAACTAGGAGAGTGCTACGTGGACTACGAGCATGCTTCCATGCAGTACACCACTCAAGGTACGACTACTGGTTAGTATTACTAATGCGACCGATAAATAGTACTACAATGTACTAAATCATGCAAGAGTGTATTATGCCGAAGATCACATGCGAGTTTAATAGCTAATGATCATGTTAAGATATTAAGCACTACTGAAAAACCAATTTAACCTAGTCAGTATTCTAGAACTGATCTATCGCAACAATTATGGTCTCTCATTGTACGTGGAAAAAATGATATTTTAAATCTATCGGTTCTGCAGTCTATTTCTTTAATCTTATCCCTCTGATTATTTCTACTGTAATAGTTTGGCTCTAGCAAAATACATAAGTTGAACGTCCGACAAAAATAGTCGACGTCAAACTTTCGTGCAAGATTTAACCTATATTTTTACCTTCAACCTGACAAAGATTTCTATTTTCATTCCTCCACCAATTTAGTGCACTACTCTTTTTATTATAACAATTTTGATAAATATAGCTGCCCTGCTGTATTCGGTCTATATCAGACACTTGTCCTACTTCGTAAGGGTCCCATATACTAGCGGCGTACTCCAAGTGAGGTCTCACGAGAGAAAAATAACATCGCTCCTCCATTTTCTCGTCACGTTTTCCTGATATTGTTTTAATAAATCCTAATTTACGATTTGCCTCTCCGCAAATTTCACGTATATGCTTTCCCCGCGACAAGACATACTCAACTGACACTACATTTATTAGTTCGGCTTGATTAATAGTGTTCGTCAGGTTGGTTAAGGTACTCTTTCTCCAAAAATTCATAACATTGCCCTTTTAAAAATTTCATTCTAACTGCCAAGTGTCGCTCCATTACTTTATTGCATCTAGGTCTTTCTTCAACGTAATTCTATCAGACTCTGTGTTAATATCCCTGTACACTACTGCGTCGTCCGCGGAAAGACGAATTTTACTCGTAACGACGGTGGTGATATCATTAATATACAAAAGGAACAATAAGGGACCAATGACACTTCCCTGGGGTACCTGGATGTGACTTTAACTGTATCTGAGCTAACGCCCAACCCTCTGTGCGCGGTTATTTAAGAAATCTCCAATTCAGCATATTGTATCGTTGTGTATTCCATAACCTTTTAGCTTAACATGTAATTTAGAATGCGGAACTTTATCGACAGCTTTTTTTACTTCTAAATATATTGCGTCTACCTGGGTGAGCCTCTCTCCAGAGAAAAGACATCGTGAAGAATAAGGGCTAGCTGGGTTTCATAGGGCTAGTTGCGTTTTCGGAATCCATGTAGGTCTTGTTTTAACAAGCTCTGACTATCTAAATATCTATCATAATTGTGCTGATGATTATATGTTCCAATATTTTGCACGAGATGGACGTGATGGAGATAGGTCTGTAGTTAATAGGATCTTCTTTATCTCCGCTCTTAAAGATAGGAGTAACATTCGCGATTTTCTAGGTGCAAGGGACACGATGTTCTGCTAGAGATTTGTCGTATAATATTTTCAAGTACGGTGATACTTTTGAAGATAATTCTTTATAAACTCTGGCGGAAATTCCATCGGGACCAGGTGATTTATTGGGGTTTATGGATTTCAGGTGACCTTCGATGCCGCGACAAGAAATATTTATGGATTCCATTGGATTTTTATGTATGCAAAACAATGTAGTGGCGTTATTCTAAAGGGCATGAAGTGTAGACAATTTGAAAAAATGTGTTAAATAAATTTGCTTATTCTAACACTCCATCTATTCTATTTTATTCTATTTTATTCTATTTCTAATTCGCTAACTCTCTCTTCTTGACTGTTTATTGACGTTACTGTAGATTTATTCCCATGAAGCTCCCTCACGTATGACCAAAATGCCTTGGGTTTACCTTTAAAACATTCACCTAATAGTTTACTCTTGAATTCCATTAGTGAGTTTAGTTTGTTTCAAACTTTTAACGTTTTATACCAGGGATCGTACTCGAAATGAGCCATCAATGTAGGCTTCTCATTGTAAACTCCACCCAATATGTCCTTATACAGATTAACTCATCGATACCATTTCCCATCTTTTCAATAAATTTATATTGATCTTTTAAGAAGAAAGCTTTGCGTTACAATTTCAGGGAGTGAACTTTGTTCAGCCATCATGATTTTTATTTTACAAATTTTTCTAGGATGGACTCATTCTGACTCTCGTATTTTCCACTCTCTGGGGATAAATTGCCAGACAAAAATCACCAGTGCGTCGAGAATTCAGTGATCAGAAACCTCTCACTATGTTGAATGATTTGACCAACAATGTTGCTTCGTTCATTCCGATTCACAGCTTCGAACATGATAACAGAGATAAGCCAGAGGTTAATGTGACGCCAGTTCCCAACGATCTGGCATAGTTTTAAAGATTATTTCCAGAAAACAGAAGAAACTAGAGATAGTTGCTTTAGGGGGTAAAACCAACGGACGACTCTCGCTTTCCTTCCGAAGCATTTTCCAGGGACGCTTTGACCTAAGAAACCACAAACTAAATCTGGGACACTGAAATGTACAGTGTTTTCAGGGGTATTTGATGCAGTATCGCTTATAACTAAGTTTAAAATCTGAGCGGCGCAGTGAACTTCTCTTGGAGGTTGTCGTTTCTCAACTCCAGATTTTACACGTTAGTAAACCGCAGACATGAATGCCGCGCCATCAAAGCCCTGACCGCGGAATTTTGCTCACTACGACGCTTCCTCTAATTGAATCTTTAAAATCTCTTTGTCTAAGCCTTGGCCAATTAGATCGGTTGTTTGTCTGAAACCTAAAAACTCTCACAATTTGTCAATGGAAGGGCCCTTTCCTGCTTCATCTTCACGTAATGTAATGTAAAATTGCATGTCTGATTTGATCTCACTTTGCAGTGCCTTGCGAAGTATCAATTATTATGGAAAGAAATTGAGCAGACTGAATGCGCTTCCATATGATACTTTCAACTTTTGTAATGTAATAGATCTGTGAGTTCATTTTTAATTTCACTGTATCAGGTAATCGGCACTATTTCATAAAACAATGGATCGTATTCTGCATAATGGATGAATAACTTCCAAAGTTTCCGCTATTTGGCTGTGACCTCGTAAGGCAAAATTTTAAGCTACCAATGTCAAAGTGTCATGTTCAACGCGATCCAGACCTTAAGTCCACTAACTAGGTAGAACCATTTGGAATCTCGGATTGCATACGAGAGGTTAGACTTCCACCATGAATTAAATGCTACACAAGCATGCAAACGAGTGCTCATCAACTCATATTTTTCCAATTTTTCAACCAACCAATCATGTTTCACAGCCGTGGCTTTCCATTGAGATGGTTCGCTCTCTCTTTGAAAATTGCCGCGGCCCCTGTCTCACTAATGGACGGCGTCTTGTTGTGTCACTGGGTTCTAGATATGACCACTCTCGCTTCATTTTCTGGGGATTGTATGCTTAAAATATTAATAGTTTTCGGAAAATGATCAATCAGCGGGTCCTTTTATTTAATTATTTTTTATTTATTTTCACTGCCCTGAATACAGCACCTTAGGCCATTTTACGTCAGGTGAATAACAGTAACAACGGACGAGACACAGACACCCATGTCCTGGGCAGATAATATTCTACCCAGGCGGGACTCGAAACCGCGACCCTTGGGTTAGCAGGCGAGGACTTTACCCTGCCGCCACCGGGGCCGACGTTTGGGCGTAGATGGACCATATATTAGTATAAACATTATCATTAGTTCAACCAATACGTCAGGGAAGTTGGCAGGGATACCATTACGGCACTTGCACGGACTCACTGTAGCTCGTGGGCTTCCCCTGCAGCCCTTCAGCACCCCTTCCCCCACATGCAGCCAACTGTCTTCTCCTGGATTGAAGGCCCCCGTCAGTCACCCCCCGCAATGCGAACCACAAGTACTACGTGCACGTTGACGCAATATTTACACTCCCTCATCACCCGATTCAATGTTGGCAACCTCGCGAAGTTTCACTTCACCGTCAGTATCATTATTGCAAACATGTACGACAACGAAGGCCTTCACGTTCGTTCGACGATGTCATTAGCGAGTGTTATTCGTCGACTGAGATGTTCATTCAGTCTAAACCCTCGCTTTGCGGTTTACCGTTGAGACGAGCGCATGCACTCCGCGAGGCCTTGGATGTAATTATTCTGTAATCCGACGTTATTCGTTAAGAAAGCGGTAAATCATAACTCGACTGCATTTTTCTCTTCCACCATCAGTATTTACCGTGTCGTAAAATTTGCTGGAATTCAGCAGTAACCGAGGTGACGTAGCGGATGGAGTCTTTTGGTTGAAGATCCGCGTGCGCAATAGCGACGAAGGAACGGTCATTCTCGCGTCACTCTCTCTCCAAGTGAAGGGGTACTACATACTGCAATGTATGCTGCTGCAATAACTTTTCGTGTTTCGTACTAATAATAAATTGTTACACATTTAATGCATTTTGTACTAATGAACAATTAACCTTCCCATGATGGCACGAAAAAAATACGTATCCTATCATCCAGCATTAAAATCTAACGGAAAAATCACTGTCCGTAAGGAAGTGCGTTGCACATAAGTAAGCAAAGTTTTTTTGGACACTTATTTTTAAGCATTGACCAATCAAAATGAATCATAATAAACTTCGCACGACATTTTGCACCATTAGTATTAAAAAAGTTGGGGCGGCGTTCACGGCACGAGAAAAAAGAAATTAATTTCTGACAAGTTTCCTCTAGGAACTTGTCTTTTTCGTCCAAATGGTACACTTGGGAAAGCGAAAAGGCATTGAAAAAGATCTGGGCGGGACTCACACATAATCGCATTTGCGATTATAAACAATATCCGTGAAAAATTTCTCCGAGGCCTAACGAAGGAATTGATGTCCACCTAGGAATGCCAGTAGCTCTGCCAACTGGATTTGTGAAAGCCAAGAAGGTAAATTACGCTTCTTAGCAGTCAAAATAATATTCTACCATCCCGTAATTTTGAAGCGTACCGGACCAACTGTCACCCTTGCATGCCGACCGCCATCAGAACACGTCTCCTCCTCGTCTTCGAGTATCGAGTGCCTCCCGTTCCTTCCTCACCATTCCTCGACTCCTTCCACCACTCCTCCCCTCCCTCTCCCCTCGACCTCTCCCTCGTCCCACAGCGCTACGGAAAAAAAGGGAAGTATAAGTCACCGGAGGGCGTCGGCACGTCGCGAAAGTTTACGAGACTGTTGACCGAAGGAAGTATTCAATGAGGCGTAATGGGAGGAACAGTGGAAGCCAAAACATTGCGAGAGCCAAGGCATTCGGTTCCGTTGTGTGGCAATCTCTCTCTCTTGCTTACTCAGGGGGGGGGGGTAGTGGTCGTCCCCTGGTGGATTTCACGGTGTCGGGAGCAGATTGAATGCGACCGTGTCCCATTTCATAACTTATCGAATTCCGCACAAAAGATTCGTCGTTGGGAAGTGCACTGTCGAATCGCGATGCTCCGGCAGTACCTACTTGGGATTCTGAATGAGTGACGATTGGCACGCCGGAATTCATTCTCGCTTCTCTTGCATCGAATCGTTTGAATTGATTTGTCTCACGGGGTTGGTTACTTGTCGGGGAAAAGATCCGTCCTTTTCCAACCCTAAGTCACCCGGTGGGTGGGCAAAACCTCCACGCGTGAGGAGGAAACGAGTTTGCACAAAAAACGCGCGGTGTAATGCTTTCGAAATGGTTTGCTTCATTCCCTCTCATAGCGAGGGGTTTCATAGTTTCACGACATTGCCCTCTCAAACTGCTAAAGCCCTCGCAATTCAGTCTCGTACAATCCTTCACCAATCAATTGCAGTTGTACGAAGTAGTTCAGAACGAGCAGTGTTAAGAAGAGGTAACCAAGACATGAAATATTGATAGCAGCACCGAAACGTATTTCTTTTATAACCTTGACTGACATTGAAAAAATAGTGCGAAATGAAACCGGATGGATATCTATTTTGGCGGAAATGAATATCGCCTTGATAGGATTTTAGGAGATTCCTCGGTTCAGAATCGAGAAATCAAATCTTCGCAAACGAATAGGATTTCAAAGGTTGGGGCGGATACGGAGTTTGAACTATCGGCAGTCACATACTTAATGGCAGGGCTTGGGCTTTCTGTTCAGCAGTGTCGTAGACTGTCATACATATCCTAGAAGCAATTGGTTTACAGGTTTGATAATACGACCCCATCTTCATAATTTTAATGTAAAATGTGTCCCTATAAGAAACGTACATATTCGACGAGCACCGAATTCCATGGGTTTCACTCAGCGCGCTGCCAAATTCTCCCTGAAGGCGACGCGGCGGCTCAGTAGGAGCGGTCTTTCGGGTCGATCTGAGCGCCGGGGGATCGACTGGGAACGCTTAGGATCGAAGGGACGTATACATCTACGTGATCTATATCTACGTGATACCCTGCGAGCCACCACGAGGGTGTGTGGCAGGGGGTGAAGTCTTACTATACCGTGAGATGACACAACGATGTAATTTTCTGTATTAGAGAATTCCTAAGACGTCGCGTCCAAAGGGTAGTGTTAAACGACACCATCTCAGAAGAGGTTAAAGTCAATCGGTTGCCCCACAGGGGAGTGTCATGTGTATATATACATAATGTATCAGCGCCAGAAGGTTTGGCACTTTCTCGACTGTCCCATGTTTTAAAAGTAAGGGAACTACAGCATCGACTGCTATGGAACTAGACATATAATTGGTAAGTGATATTGAAAGTGTTTTCTTCCACATCTACTTATTACCCTGAGAGCCACCACAAGGGTGTTTGGCGGGTGTTGACTTAGCACCAACATGAACTACAGTGAAGAAATTTACTTTCACCAACATGCACCACGTGATGGGTAGCTTACAAATGCTACAGAAACCACAAAATTATTCTATGATGTAACTACGTAAACATGACACAAGAGTTATGCAGGGAACATGCACAACAT
Source organism: Ceriagrion tenellum (assembly GCA_963169105.1). NCBI lineage: Eukaryota > Metazoa > Arthropoda > Insecta > Odonata > Coenagrionidae > Ceriagrion > Ceriagrion tenellum. The sequence goes on from OY720636.1 coordinate 166,421,433, forward strand.
AGTGTTAGCACTACTCGGCAGGTTTAGAAATATGCATTAGGGGGCATTTTTGCATGGTCAGTTATACGTCGCTTGCTCTAGAGTCGGTGATCCCACATTTACGCTCCAAATAAGCGAACAAATAATGTTGTCTACGCAAATGCTTTAAAGTGCAGAGTCGATTCAACTGACAAAAATTCGTTGAATTATCATATTCTTATAAGCGTAAGATTTACATGCAACGAAGTATTGTACACATGCTAAGATTTGCTCAGCCTTTTCTTCATTAAATGATGGGAAATTGAGCTCTACGGCCTCTCAAGATAGCAAAAATAAATCAGTCTCCAATGGCCGTAAAAAATGGCACCACTCGTCAAAAATGCAACCAAACAACAGTCAACGTCGAGCGACGACGCTCACCCTCGTTTGTCATTGTGTTTATATTTTGACCACGCTCTTTTTGAGCGATTTCTCCCAGAAGTTGGGCCCGTCTGTGTGTGTGAGTGAGTGATTTGAGTGCTTGTGAGTTTGATTGTGGTAATAACCAGGCATCCTTATCAGGGTTACCCATTAGCACTCGAAAAGGATCCCAATTGGGTTGAGTGTGTGTGTGTCTGTGGTGGTCACTGGCGAGGAAGTAACATTCGGGTAAACCATCACAGGAGGGTATTCTGGTTGAGAGGCTGTGGTTGTTCCCTGCTGTGGAATCCCCATTCCCGCAAACCAACACAGTAGGTGTAATTTGGTTGCTTGTTTGACGATTGGTGCCATTTTTTACGGCCATTGGAGACTCATTTATTTTTGCTATGTTATCTTCATAGTGAGAATCTTTATGTTTAGTTCATTGTAAAAAGTTCAATGTTCATGTTACATCCGTTTCAGATTCATATTCTTAAATTTTATATCAGGAGAAACATTCTAAGTAAGATCAAATGCAATAAAAAATACGACTCCTGAACATAAAGTTAAATACGTTAAGTTAGATGTTAGTAAGAAAAAGTTGTTCTTTGGGTGTTTGAATTTCTTTTTTTAATTTTATACAACTTTTCGGATTAACGTTTAGTGAACAATTATGTTGCTTTTCGACGATTTATATAATCGCTGAATTTCAATTTAAAATAAACATTGTTTTCCATTGAATATAAACTGTTTTCTACTGCCTCTTTTTTAAAAATTCAATCGTCCGTTTCGGCGACCGTTTCGCGCGGCTAAGCCGCCGCCAATAGCTGTCTCCGCGAGCGAAGCCTCGGTATTTCAAGGAAAAATATCAGCAAAGATTTTCTTAGGTTATGGAATTAGTTACATTTATAACTTATTTGAAGTTATAACATTAGCTTTTTACTTATTGCTTTAATTGGTATTAATTGAATAAGCAATATTAATGCATGACGTACAATTCACGATACGTATTTATGGTAATTTACGTATCTTATTATTTCAACTAGCATGCGTTGAAATCAATAAAGACGGCATGAAAGCCATAAAACTTCATAAATAGATTTTAACATTGCAGAAGTGTTTTTGATTCCAGCAGCTGAAGCTCCCTCCTGTCCTGTTTATTAATGAAGAATATGGTGTGGTGCATTGTCCCCTATCAAAGCAGGGTATGAGGGCTTAAGGTAGACGATATTACAATATTATGTTGCTTCATTCTAGGAGCAGCTTGCAAAGGTCGACTCCTGAAATAGCTCACCTAAGGCTTTGGCACTCTCTCTCCCTCTCTCTCTCTCTCTCCTGCTCTGCTCTCTTTGCGGTCTTGCGTAATTATCGGAGGGAGCCTCAGCTGCTGGAATCAAAAACAATTCTGCAATGTTAAAAATCTATTTATGAAGTTTTATAGTTGCGAAAAATCAATACTGAAATGTGTTCTCTTCTATCTAACCACTACTACATATGTGCATGAATTCGGTAAACCTATCAAATCAATGTGAGTACGCACTGTCATATTTACTGTTTTGACTGTGCATAGGACGCAAGTTCTGTGATTAGAATTATAAGCATTTGCACAGACAAGAAAAAAATAATATTGTAATCAACGGCAAGACCGTTACATTTACTATTGAAAAAAATTAACCATTTTTTTGGTAAACGTGAGAAGTTATTTTACCTATACATTTACCCGCTTTTGAATATAGGTGTGACATTTGCTACTCTTCAGTCCTAAGGCACTACGTGATCTACTAATGATTTGGTAAATGTTAATTCTAAGTATGGCGCTATGTCTGATGCCAATGTTTTATACACGTGAGCAGGTATTTGATCTGGACCGGGGGATTTGTTGGGGTTGATATTTTTCAGCTGCTGTTCTATGCCGCGACAATTTATAATAATTTCAGGCATACATGTTTGGGAACGAACAGGCTGCGGATCGAAAGGATGTGGTGTACAAGTATTGAAAATGCTTTTGAAGAATGAGTTTAACGAATTGGCTTTTTGTAGACTGTTGGTTAGCTTTTCCCCTTTGATGTTCTTAAGCGTGTGTACTGTTGATTTATTTCCTTGAGTTTCCCTAACATACGACCAAAATGCCTTGGGATTATCGTTCAATTGTTCTCCCAGTAATTTACTTTTGAAATCAGCTAACGCCATTCGGCACGCTTTTTTTGCTAAGCGTTTTGATCTTATGTCATTTTCAGTGACTGTGTATAGTTCTTCGGAGGATTCATTTATTTTTTCCCGTTTTAACCTAGCATGACATGTTCTCTGGTGCTTTAATGTTTTCCTAACCTCCGCATTATACCACCTAGGCTCTGCATTGGCTCTTTTCCATTTACTTGGTATGTATTTGCTAACTACTGATCGTGTAACGTTGAGGAAAGTATTCCACAAAACCTCAGTATTACTGTTGATACTTATATCTTGAAAATTAGTAAATGAATTTTGCAACTCTCGTTTCATACTTTCGTAGTCAGCCTTATCAAACAAGTAGTTTTTTCTTTGGGGGTTATGTTTCTTGATCATGCTCACGGAAAAATTAGCTTTAACTATCCTGTGGTCGCTTATTCCTTTATCCGTACCTATGTTTACAACCATTTGTGGAATATTTGTCGCTAAAAGATCAAGTGTATTTTTCCCTCTAGTTGGAGCAGTGACTAATTGATGCAGTGAGTGAGATGTGAATGTATACAGAAGTGACTCACAAAGGTCTTCGTCTTTCCCCCCAGTGATAAAACTGTACGTGTCCCAGTCTATGGACGGAAGATTGAAATCCCCACCGATTATAATATGAAAGTCGTTTTTTTGAGTGGTTAATTTACTGAGTTGAATTTCTAGTCGTAATATTGAGCTTACATGGGTATCTGGTGGTCTGTAATATGCGCACACATAGATTGTTTTTGTTTTGGGATTTTGAATGGAGCAACATACGCTTTCTACCTGAACGTCGGAAAATGACTCCCTCCTACTAAAATAACAATCCTTCACTGCAATAAAAACTCCTCCCCCGGTTCTTTAGACTCTATCTCTTCTATAAACTGTGAAATTCTTCCGGAATACTTGATTATCTGCGATTTCAATTAGATGGTAGAAGTCAGCTACTTTATTTCTTAAGCTACGGCAGTCTACTACCACGACAGAAAAGGATTCATCACTGGGCGTATTCCCGGAATGTGTATTCTCATTACAACTAGCTTTCTTAAGTTGAAATCCTGCTATTTTTTGAAACTGGCCTCTTACTTATCTCGTTAGACTTCACACTTTCTTCGATATTTTTTCTATTAAATGTGTTTCGCGATAGTACCCGATTCGACCCAATAGCTGACCTACTCTCTGTCCTACTCTCTACCCTAAGCATTTCTAATTAATTGTCATCTATTAAGCTTTTCCTAGGCCCTAAACTTTCTGTACTCTTTTTATTATCTGACTTTCTGGAAATGCACTGAATTCGTTCCCACAAACTGACCTACTCTCTCGCCTACCGTCTATGCAAAACTCGACGGGTATGCTCAAATATCCTGTGCGCTACTTTCTGCAATGCCTCGTACGTATAGAGGACACCCGAGCGATTTAATGGCACTCGACACGAATCCATCACCGGCCTAAGGTCCAAGAACCCAGCTCCCTCGCTCCCGCAGACATCACTGAGCCTCTGGTTTATGCCTTCCACTACATCTTCACCTGCAGACTTTTCTGACAATATTGTAGCTTCAAGGGTTTTAAGGATTTAACTTTTTCACGATCAGTCTAGTCCCGTGACTCAATTTTGGCGGTTTCAAGTTTCTGAGCAGCATAGGTGGTGATCCTATAAAAAAAAACAATTGATGAGGCAGCATTCCCAACGGTTCTGTCGAATTAAGAAACTCAATGGGGTAGTTGACTGCTTTTTCTTGGCCAGTGACGGTGTCAATAGACTTGTAAGTCATAATAGGCCCCGGTAACTTGTTCCGAATGGCTTTATTGAGGTTTGTGAGGGGGTTATTTTGTAATTCCACCTCCGTGAGATTGACGTCATAATCGTGGAATAAACACCGTTTTTCGTAGTTCAGCTCCAAAAATCCAGGGCGGCGAGACCATCTTCGGTTCACCTCGCGGTGATTTTTCGGGTCTTTTCCAAGAGTCAACGGCTCTTTCACTTGACTCACCGACTCTTCCGGTGACCCACTAGCTCCTTCAAATCTTGATCCGTGTCTTTATGTTAGTTCCATTACACCAAACATTGGGCTCGTGACCTGTCGCCACTATCGCTCCACTTTGCTCGAGGAGAAAACCACGGAAGCGCGGGAATTTGGTTCATATAACCATACGAACGACTGCAATACGCGCGAGAAATTCTTAAAGTGCCCGGTTATATTTGCCACTGGTAGTTATTTTTTTGTTTGAAAAGGTCATATTATTTTTTTATGTGTGCCTATGAATTCTTAGATCACGGGAAAATGCGTTTGGGTATTAATATCATCATTTTAGTCGTGAGCTTAAAAAGGACTATACGTGCTTGTTAACCATTTCCCTTGGTAATTCACCGGACACAGTGTGAAGGGTCTGTTTCCATTAAAACTATTGCATGATTGCTCATATTTCGTTTCGTCCCTTCAATGTGTGATGGTTCGCCGCCTTATGAAAAAATAGTCCAAAAGAAGAAAATTCTTTACCTTCAGGATTTGTTACTACAAATTTTGCATCTTTAAAAACACTACCATTGTCTGAAGTGGTATAGGCGCAGTAATTAACCATAGGAGGACATTATTTTGCAAGTAACGAAAGTTTTTGGGTCATTTGCGTAGTTACCTGCGATCTGTCAACGTCTGTTATGGGTAAGAGGTTTACGCAATACTTTGCCTGCGCAATTGTTTCATTACAAAGGCCAACGCCGAAAGCTAACAGTATTTGAGAGAGGATATATTTGTGCGTCACTTTCAGTCATTTCGCTGTTGGAAAATATCTCCTCACCGCCACAGCCGCACGTGACCTTGCTATGACATTGCATACAGTGTTAGCCGTTACATTCAGTGTTAGTTTACATTCATCGTGGTTGCCTTTACTTATTTAAAGATTGTTGTGCCTCCCGAAGTATAGATTCACATTACCTTTTATGTCTTTGGGCTGCTGTTGTTGTCTCTGAAGACTAAACTATGTTTTTTTTTATTTTTATTTTTCCTGCAGATGATTCGACGCACAAAAGACTACAAAGTGATGTAAGTTGACCTCTCCGATTTTCTGACAGCTTTTACGACGAATTTTTTCACCACGTTGTTGGGCTTGCCAATTTTTTTTGCAAAATATGTCTCAGTTGCTATAGCTATGGGAGTATGAAAAATTGAGATTCTTGTAAATTTATCTTCGAACTCTTTTCTGAATTTCCAAACACACACGTGATGGAGCTCACTCAAAACTCAGACCACAAGTTCTCTTTTGAAAAAAAGAAACTGTACATAATATTATGAAGCCAACAGTTAACAATCTTACATTTTTGAATATACATTTTATTTTGAAAAAAATACACGCGTTTTTCTCAAAACACGTGAAATTTTCCCTTTGAGCATGCGTCATTTCATCCTTAGTACATCTATATCTACGTAATATCCTGCGAGCCACCACGAGGGTGTGTGGCAGGGGGTGAAGATCACCAAACATGCACTATTGCCATGTAAGTAGGATATTTAAGGGAGACATGCTAGAGAACAGGGTCACTTGCAGCTCATGCAGTAGGTCTATTCTGCAATTGGATTCTCGCAGGGGTACTGATTCTTTTACAGCCAGAATTAACTTTTATTTGTCAGTTTATTTCCTTTTTCGTCGAAGCATCGTGCAAAGCTGGCGGTGCATTTAATACGTCGTGAGAAGATATCAGTCATCTTCTAAAACTACTCATGTGTCGTCATGTAGGTACGCCAAAGGTTGTCATAATAAATTCGTTTGTGTAAATAACGCTCTGTAGCAACTGGGATGGCAATCGCTTTCATACCGTTGATTAAATTTACCGTAAAATTTCAAAGATTTAAAAAGTTGAGAAGAAGCCGATGGAAAAAGTTTCTCTAATGAGGCGCGCAATCTGAAATAAATACCTATTTCAATTCGAATCCCGCGGAGCAACCCGTGACTGGAAACTCTCCTCCAATCATCTACATCTACGTCATACCCTGCAAGCCACCCAAAGGGTGTGTGGCAGGGGGTGCTTCCATACCAGGCACGCATTAACTATACTGCAGAACACCGAAATTACATTGAAACGCGATCAAATCTGCCGTAGTAAGAGGAGGTTAATAGTTTAATGTTTTTCTCGTCGTCAGAGAAATGTTTTTTCTGAAATGTAGTTAGTAGGTTAAGCCTATAATTTAATCTACGCTGTGATAGCGATTCCCATCCTAATTCTTCTACCAGTCCAGACACACTAGCAAACGTATCGTAGCATCGTTTCACAAACCTAGCTCCTCTTCGCTGCACGCGATCTAACTCTGATATCAACCCCGCTTCGTATGGATCCCATACACTAACAGCATATTCCAGATGAGGCCTAACGATTGAAAAATAACAACGTTCTTTCACTTTCTCATCACATTTTCCGAGTACTCTCTTGATAAAGCCTAGCTTCCTGTTGCTTGACCGCATACTTCCCTAATATGTTTTCCCCAAGATATGTCGTGAGTACTTAACAGACTCGGCGTGAATAATTTCCGTACTCTTAATTCTGTAAGCCCTACCTGGCCTATTTTTCTTTTTCCAAAAGCTTACTGCATACGCACTGCCTGCAAATTTTTCAATGCGTAAGCTTCGACGCTCCTTTATTCGTTTTTTTGGCTCGAGGAAGGAACGAGCTCTCTTCTCGGTGTTCGAGCGATGTATAGTTCTCATGCCAGCGTTGCTTTCCTCAGTTGTCGACATCATTCGCCCGCGTGCTCGAAGCGACTGTTTCACTACTCAAGGGCACCTCGATATAGAAAAATTGATAAATTCGCGGTCGTCTCATCGGAGGCCCGCGGAAAACTTCCTTTTCGCGACGCAGAGATGATGCATCATTAACACTTCCGCTGCTGGCGAGATGGCCCACCCTGTTTTCGTCGCCAAAATAAACGAAGGAACATTTCCGAGCACTGGGCTTCGGCCTCGAGGCACGAAATGTCAATGGCGAGGAGGGAAATAGGCGAGGAGGGAAATAGGCGAGGAGACATCTCGAAGGCAGCGCTGGGATTTCATTTGCCCGCAATCGCCTACGGGACTAACCACCACGTTTGCACGGATGTCTGCCTCCCCCCGGACCCCCTCCCCCAATTGAGGATATCCCCACGTGTGAATAGAACGGACCATGCGAAGCGAATTTCTTTCCTTTCTTCTTCCCCCTTGGATGGCCTATCCTTCGTTCCTTCCCCGTACGTGTTTTCTTATTCCCATCCCTTAGAATCCGCGGGACGGACGTCGCATCATAGGATACCAAGTTGTTATGACGGCCTCATTAAACACCAAAGCACGGAATGCATTCAAAAATCCCTCGCATTCCACCGGGATTTCCTAAATAGGTAAGAAATCTTCTGAAAAAAATTATGGCAAGGAAGTTGGCGACTTGGCGGATTTTAGTCCTCTGAAAACAGGTCGAGTTACTATGCAATTGAACGCTAAACTCTAATGTGGGGCGAATGGCGAATCTTAAAGCAAAAAGGTCATTGTGGAAACACTGAAGGTCTTTTGTCGCATCTTTCGTCACAGGATGGTAGCAAAATGGGTACTGACGTGAGTAACTGATAACAAAGAAATATGTATTTTTAGCATCGCTTCAAAGAAAAAAAATATCTGTAACTCCCTCTCGAGACTCAGGCAAGTACTAATCTTCACTTTATTTCGTCCTCTCTCTCTCCCATGGAATTCTATGGAGAATTCTTTGGAATCCGGTGAATATTGCTTTTCCGACCAATAAACCAAAGTCCATTCTAAAAAGCCGTTGAGACCTAAAATAAATACGGACGCAGTGCCTTCAAAGATCACGACGCAGTCGAAAGCAAATTAACAACAATGGACGAAATGAAATATCCTCGAATTCTAACCCAAATGTGCTTTGAACACGCGGTGTTTTCTATGAATAAGAGAAACCAGTGCTCGGGCAGCTGACTTAACATAAATTTCGGTGACTGAAATACAAAGTGAGAGAGAAAAATAGCGTTTCAAGTTTTTATTGAATGAATTTACTTCGAGCGCAAATGAAGGGCTGTTATTTTCCGCTGTGAAAGGGCTTCCGGCAGACATAGTGAAATAAATAGCATAAGTTAAAGCCTGGAGTATTATTCGATAAACTTAAAACTTGCAAAAATTGTTTGGTCTGCAAAAATTACATCTTTATATTTTAAAATACGGTAGTTATGGTAACTTAACTGATGTTAATACAACGAGGCAACAAATGTACTAGTGGATAAGGGCTTAAATTTGCTTAGTAAACCTCGGAAATCAGAGGCACTAATCAAAACTTCCTTTTGAGAAAAAGACTCGAGGAGAATATGCAACCAAGGTGTCTGGTTGCATATTCTCCTCGAGTCTTTTGTAACTCTCAGCAACCAAGGTCTGGTTGCTGAGAGTTACAAAGTTAACAGTCACAAAGATAACAAATACTCGTCGGTTGGGTTAACGATATGGGCTGTTAACTTTGTAACTCTCAGTTTGTTTGAAGCGATGCTAAAAATACATATTTCTTTGTTATCAGTTACTCACGTCAGTACCCATTTTGCTACCAAGGTCTGGTTGCTGAGAGTTACAAAGTTAACAGTCACAAAGACAACAAATACTCGTCGGTTGGGTTAACGATATGGGCTGTTAACTTTGTAACTCTCAGTTTGTTTGAAGCGATGCTAAAAATACATATTTCTTTGTTATCAGTTACTCACGTCAGTACCCATTTTGCTACCAAGGTCTGGTTGCTGAGAGTTACAAAGTTAACAGTCACAAAGACAACAAATACTCGTCGGTTGGGTTAACGATATGGGCTGTTAACTTTGTAACTCTCCGCAAACAGACCATGACCTTAGTTGAATATCAAGAACTTTTTTTTGGAAAAAAATTTTCAGAATGCTTTTCAGAATGATTTTCAGAATTCTTTTCAGAATGCATACAATATGCAAACTACAGAGCTCAGATGCGAATTAAGCGGCGCTGTTCCTTACCCACGTTACCCAATATTGAAACACCACCTTACCCAATGCCATTGACATGGCTTTAATGATTGAAATTCCCTGGCAAGTTTTTTTGGAAAGTATTACAAAATGCTAGTAAATCATGCTAGTCGACATGAAGCTTAAATCAATCAGCATTCCTTCTGTATTCTATCCACCGCATTCTATTTACCTTAAAATTGGCAACATTTTTTTCTTTTGGAAAAATTTTCAAGAATACTAAATAAACACGTTACCATGGTAGTACTAATACAAGGTAGGTCGTTCCCGTGACCAAAATAAGCCCGTTCTGCGCATGACGTCACGTGGATTACAGAAGCAGAAGGCGAGTAGCTAAATGTATGGAGGTAGCCGATGAAAGCCGTCGCGTATGTTTTAACTTACGGAGACACCAGTCAATTGCATCAGTCGAAAATCGTTCGTAAGTTCAATCATATACGTCGAGCACAATTGTCATTTCTCTATGGAAATGCCACTGACGGAGTATATGAGCCCCTTATGTGACTCTGATTTGTAAACACCACCGAAGAAACCACGGGAGGCCACGTTCGCGAGGCAAGAAATATCAACTTCGTTAATTAGGGTTGAGGGAGCTCACTAAAGAATAATGCGTACTAGTAGACAGCAACAGCTACCGAGCTTACACATGTAAGAAAATGTTATTATCCCAATTGCATATACCTTTGTTGCGAAATTCAAGAGAATTATAGCATTTCAATCGCCTAGAGCCTTCTACCGAAATGTATCTCAGGTAGCTTACATAATTTAAACAACTTTAGCATTACCTATACTAATATTTGACAGTCGCTAAGCAATTGATTCAAGAGTGAAGAAGATAATATCTCACCTCAATTAGCATTAAAGCGGCGATAAGTTATCGTATTCCCGCAATGGCTACGAGCGTCAACAACATCTGTCGTTCTTCTCTGCCTTCGTAATGAACGACTTATTCATTTATGTCGCAAGCTACCAAGGTGGAACATGTGATCAGTCGACAAGAAGATTTGAGGAAATACACTTCTTTTGGCCAGAAACTTCACGTTGAGCTTTAAATGAATCTTGATGAAAGGATGCTGGGCAAGCGAAGAAAGGGGAAGGAAGAGAATAGATTTCATGGACGGGATGAAGAAGGGTATATCGTATGCAGAGGCGAAAAAGGAATTACCGGAGGAAGATTTGCCACTAAAAGTGTAGAAAACTGGGCGAAGGTTCTCTGGCATTTGACTATACCTACCTCTACCGGTAGAATAATTTAAAGAAACATTGTTAGCATCCCTATTAAATATTGCATGTCGGTGAAATTTACTAGTGCATTACAGTGCACGTTGGTCATAACTCACCCCCTGCCAATTACCCTCAAAGTCGGTTGCGATGTAATACGTGGATGCTGATGTGCGTGTGTGAGTGTGTAATTCATCTGCTCCGTCGACTGGTCGAGTGGATTGGCAAATGGAATGCGGTCCAACCCCGAGGCGGCGGCGGCCCCGGCATCTCATCTCCTCCTCTCGCAGTTGTGTTTCTCTCCACGCAACAGCCATTCGCCGATGACGTATGCAATTCACTCGCGGGGACGTAAACAAGGGTCGGGGGCGAATGCCGGGAGCGGCGGCGGCGGCGGCGGACGACGAGGGTGCCGGGGGCGGCGAACGCCGGGAGCGGCGGGTGCCGGGGATTCCCGTCGGATGAGGTCCATTGGAGGAGGATGTGGATCGCGGGGTCTGCCTTGGGATACCGCGTGTTCGGTTGGGGGAATGGATTCTTTGTTTGCACGCCGCCCTCTCCACGTCTCTTAACGGTCGCAAAGGCGAGGTTTTTCCCGCTCGCCTCGAGGGACGGGAATTTCCCATCGCTCCACCCATTCGGCTCCTCCTCCTCCTCTTCGTTGCCTTCGCATCGGTGACACTGGGAAGTGTGTCCGAGGCACTCGTAATCTCCAGTTTGCAAACTTGCGCCTCGAGGCGTCCAGAGCAATCGACAAGTGGATGACGAGGCCTTCTAAAAGGAGAACGATTCATTGTGGGAGATATTTTAAGCACCCTACACTAGGAATACAAATAAAGAGGTGTGTAATGAGGATGAAACTGCTACTGTTCCAGCGACGGAGGTCGTAGGCTGTCCCTCATGCATCCACTCATTCAAGCGCATTGCAGTGTCGAATCACAATATGCATATCTACGTTAGCGGATCACCCACAAATAAATGTGACTTTCTTTCAGCATATATATTTTCCCCACGTATTTCCCAACCTACCTAAGGTGCTAGGTCAGGTAGCCATTACGTTCCGCTGTTCAGGTTTTGGTCGAGAAATTATGAATCAGCGGCAAAATGGGATATGAATGTCTGATGATGGTGCTGGCCGCAAAATTGATGACATAGAAATGATGTAAAAATTGCCAAGCTTTAGAGTTGGTCAGTATAACATTAGTAGGTGCTGAGAGAAGTGATTTAAAACATTTCCGAATTATAAACATGGAGATAGCCAAAGAAAAATAAATGGGAATATATACGCCAAAGTTTTATACATCTACATTTTACCCTGAAAGCCACCTCAGGGGTGTTTGACAGGGAATGAGTTATCATCAAAATGAACTATGGTGTAAAAGTAACTTTCACTGACATAGACTAAACTTTAGGTACTCTTCCTACGCCACATAAAATATTTTAATTAAAATTAAATACATTTCCTCACGAAATTCCCAGACTACCAAAGGTGCAGGGTCAGGTAACATTCCTTGTTCCTGTTCCTGTTTTTAATAGACGTTCTGATAACAATTCCAATCCCTGTGGTTGCAAGAGGTCTGTGACACTAATGAGACTGTATATAACTGCCTTTCGCGTATCGCGCTGATATTCTCCGCATGCGTTATAACTCTGGTTTTAAGCCGACCTCATGAGGGTCCCAACTGCTACGAGCGTAGGTACTCCAGGTGGGGTTCTAACAAGGGAAAAGTAGCTGATATCTCCGACTTTATACTCCTTTCACAAATCCCAATTTACGATTAGAATGATTAGTCATTTCCCGAATATTTTTGCTCCACGAGAGATCATTAGTTAGTTTAACTCCGAGGTATTTTGTAGATTCTACATCTCTAATTGGGTATGTTCCGTGTAATAGCCTCATTAATGGGAGTTTTTAAAATCTTTTCCAGTATTGTTCCTTTTTTCGGGATTCATTCCGCGATATCTGTTTCAAGAAAACAACAATATTTCGCTGGTCCTCCTTCCAGCTTCATCAGGTTAACTGAACTGATTTCTTAGTCTCGCTCGTCTTTATATATATGAGTCTGGACTCCCATTGTTGCCGGAATTTAAATTTGAAAAAAATCGTTTAAGATTGCTACTCAACGTGTAACCGTCTTCTCGGTTGACGTTCTCCGGTCTCTTCGCAATTTCTATAGCCTCCCTGATTAATCTTGGGTAATAGCGTATTTCCCTAGCTATTAATCTTGTCTCCTCAAAGTTGAAATTATGAGTGGGGCAGCTGAGATGGTGTTCGGCTATTGCAGAAATGCGGTAATTATTTTTTTAATATAAGTTTTATATAAGTTTTTAATTGCCCGTTGATGCCCTTGGAGGCGTATTTTTAGGGCTCTGCATGTCTGGCCTACATATAGTTGTCCACAGCTGCACAAAACTTCATATATTCCTCCGTACTCTACTGCCATACGCTATTACCCAAGGTTAATCAGGGAGGTCTTTCGTTATCGCTTCCATATCATTAGTACTACGGATTTCTCTGTATACTACAGCGTTGAAATCAAAGAGTCGAAGATTTAGATACAACTTGCAACTGTATGCAAAATGCAACTAAGTAGTACCATCATAAATCAATTGTGGAAAAATACAATATGCTCATTGTATCTTCATTAATTTTCACGAAGTCACACCTGAACTCGCACAATTTAGTCGAATATTAAAGCGAGCTGCTTCACAAATATCGCATACATACTAACGGAACAGAAGTGGACCAATGGCACCCCTCTGTGGAACAATTGAAGTGACTTTAACCTCATTAGAGATCTAATGACCTCTGAACGCGATCCTCTGAGCCCTCTGAATCTCTTAACCGATTGCTTTGGAGTTCTCTGATCTTGACATTTAGGTATTCATCTAAGCCGTAAGAATTTAGTTTCAATTCTGACTTTCTGTGGGACACTTTATCAAATGCTTTTCTAAAGCAAAGAAAATATCGTATCCACTGGTATCAGTGTTGGCCTTCCCATCAGCAGGTTATGCATATCAAGGTGTTTCATGAATGAACATATAGGTAATTATGTGTTCAAGGACTTGGCATGAAATAGATATTAGGGATTTCTCTGTCTGTTATTCGATGGCCGTTCCTTATCACCACCTTTGGTGCGTTGCATTGACAATTTTCCAGTATTTGGGTACTGCGTGTTCCTTGTGAACTTTCTAAATATTATCTGCAAGTAGCTATATGTCTGTATCTGGCTGAACTGAAGGTTGTCCTCAATACACGCGGGAAGGAATTCCTTCAGGACCGGGTGACTTATTTGGACTGAGCGATTTCAGCAAATTTTCTATTCCAAGAGCACAAATATCAATAGTCGGCATCACTCGCCGGTAACGATAGTTAACCGTCACGGTTGTTCTCTGTGAAGACTTGGTAAATACTCTTTGAAAGTAGGAGTTAAATAAATTAGCCTTTTCCGAACTAACTGTTAAACTTCGCATTTATCGTTTCTCCGTGGATTATCTGTCAATCTTTTGCCTTGAACTCCCCTTACGCTTGATCAAAATGCTTATGGATTGTGCTCTGATCTATAAGTAATCACAGCGTAGTAATCATAGGCTTAATCTCTTAGCTAAATTTCAGGAAAAACATTTCTATGATGACATAAAAAACATACATTTAACCCCCTCGTACTACGGCAGATTAGATCGCGCCAATAAAATTAGAGAGATAGATTGTAGAACCGATAGGTATAAAATGTCATTTTTTCCGCGTACCATTCGGGACCATAACAGCTGTGATCGTCGTCATGAATAGTGCGAATAGTGACATTAGCTAGATTGTAGAACTCTGTCTTTATATATTTTACGTTCTTATTTATGCATGATGTAAATATTGATGTTCTTATTAATTCATGATATTTTGAATCTGTAGTAGTAGTCTTTTCATCCCTTTCATGTTGGTACGATTGATGATAGAATGTTTCTTGGTTAGTAGATTTTTAATTAGCAAGTTGCATGTGTGGTACGCCGGTTTCAATGTAATTTCGGTGTTCTGCAGTATAGTTAATGCGTGCCAGGTATGGAAGCACCCCGTGCCACACACCCTTTGGGTGGCTTGCAGGGTATGACGTAGATGTAGATAGATAAGTATTTTCTTTTTTAAATCCACGGGTGCATTCCGAAATGCTTCCTACGTGGCGCCTTAAGACAACTTATTTTAATCCATAATTGAGTCTCGGTCATCAGCGTACAATTCTTTGGGGAGTTCTTCTCATCTTGGCATGGCGTGCCTTCCGTCGTCTCAACGATTTTCTTACTTTCGCATCGCACTCCGTTGGTCCACTTATTAATTTAATTTCTTTACTCTCGCAAAATTGGATGTGTTTAAATTTGGATGAAATTACCCCTAAGCTTGCATGCATATCCTACTTGCATGGCAATAGTGCATGTTTGGTGATCTTCACCCCCTGCCACACACCCTCGTGGTGGCTCGCAGGGTATTACCTAGATGTAGATGTAAGCTCTCACACGTTTGTGACAAGGGGGGGAAGTTGGACTTCCTGAAAAAATTTTTAAATTTTGTCGTCTTGCAATGTGCATGGTAATAAACTGCTTAATGACTGAGTTCAACACGTGGAACTGCATATCATGAATAGGGAGGGAAGACACACATGGTACAATATGTCATTCGCACCGTATCCTTATGACTGGGTCATTAAAATTTCATTTCATTTAAATTAAATTATTATAAGATTAAATCCTGTGAAATGCAGCTTGCCCTCTTCCTTCATGATATCCTGAAATTAGGTAAATCAAAAAAAAGTCGACGCGATATTCCTTGATTTCAAGAAGGCATTCGACAAGGTTCCTCGCAAAAAACTCGCATACAAATGGCAATATTGCGGACTAAATAAACAATGAGTGACTTGATACGAGACTTTCTCAGTGATCGCAAACAAAGAATAGCCATTGGTGGTATAAATTCTGATAATATGACAGTCACATTCGGTGTCCCACAAGGAAGGTTGATCAGTCCCCTCTATTCATAATTTAAATAAATGACCGAATTTCTCGAGTAATCATTATACTAAGGCTGCATCTACGTCATACCCTGCAAGCCACCCAAAGGGTGTGTGGCAGGGGGTGCTTTCGCACCAGGCATGCATGAATGATATGGTATAACACCGACATTACATTGAAACCCGCGTACCACACATGCAAAGCGCCAATTAAAAATCTAATACCCAAGAAACGTTCTTTCTTCAATCGTTCCAACATGCAAGGGATACAAAGACTACTACTACAGAAAGGGATACAAAGACTACTACTACAGGCTATTCGCATACGATGCGGTCATGTACCGAGAAATTAGCGAAGACACAGACTCAGAGGTTCTATCATCGAACCTAAACAACGTTCATTCGTTGCGTCAGGAGAGGAGACTAGAACTGAATCTTTGGTGCGAGCACATCAGTACACTTAAAATAAAGAAATTGCCTTGAGCGAATATAAAATGTTCTTCAGCTTTTAGAGGGGTTAGGTTTTGAGCCGTTAGTTATTTAGAGGCTACACGCTAGATTTTGTTAGCTCGAGAAATTCAGAACAGGTGGGTTTAAAAACAACCCAGAGAACATTATTTTGACGCCACACAACATCTCTAGGTTCGACAGAAGCGATAAAACGAGAGAGAGATACATTGCCGGACACATTGGTACGAACATTGGTTTTTTTCCACGCTCAATAAGTGACCACAACAAAACCTGAGATCCACTCAATTTGCTCTCTCGTTATGCACTTCGCCATTTTACCTCCCATAACTGTTACATATTTACACGGCTGGTGTCCTGACACCCCCTGCCACTCGTCCACACGGCGGCTCGCAGGGTTGTGAGTATTAGATGTCGATGCATTGATTGCTCTGTCCATTCTTCCGCATCCTTCGACATTCAATGCATTCGAGCGGTGCATTCGCTCTTCGCATTTGCTCCCTTCGTTTGTTTCGGTCGTTTCTATTTGTCCATCCTGCCAGCCCACCCTCACACGCTCGTCGAGAAAGCGTTTGCATTTCTTGCCTGCATCACTCCGATGCCGTACCACGTCCTCGGGCACCACACGCCGCACCATCCACCATCGTTTTTTAGCTTCTCAACGATTTATTCCTTCTCCACGACTCTCATTGGCCAACCACTTGGTTCGCTCACTTCATTCGGCAACTGCTCGGTTCGAGCGGCAGGCTGCTTGCTTATTCATTAAATCCTCATTAATAT
Organism: Ceriagrion tenellum; assembly: GCA_963169105.1. NCBI lineage: Eukaryota > Metazoa > Arthropoda > Insecta > Odonata > Coenagrionidae > Ceriagrion > Ceriagrion tenellum. The sequence continues at coordinate 166,438,462 of OY720636.1, forward strand.
ACTATCGGTAGCGTCGAGGCAAGGGGATTTTATTCGGTGGAATCGCGACAAAATCGATGCGTCGATTTGCATCGATTGCGGGACAACACAACATCCTCTGTCACACACCCATTTGGCGGCTCGCAGGGTGGTATGTAGATGTAGATAAAGTTACAAATGATGTCTCAGTTTTCCAGAATTTACTTTTGTAACATTTTTATCAGGGCACAGAAAAAAAAGTTAAATCACTAATAACTTTTATCAACTCGATGTAATTTTTTGCTTTCGGGAAATATCCTGAATTTTATCTCTGGTGAAAATTTAATTGCATACCATCGTTGGCGACCTAACGTGCCCGAAAACAAATGCAATATCTACATCTACATCTACGTGATACACTACGAGCCACCACGAGGGTGTGCGGCAGGGGGTGAAGATCACTAAACATGCACTATTGCCATGCAAGTAGGATATTTAAGGGAGATATGATAGATAATATCTACATCTACATCTACGTGATACCCTGCGAGCCACCACGAGGGTGTGTGGCAGGGGGTGAAGATCACTAAACATGCACTGTTGACATGCAAGTAGGATATTTAATGGAGACATGCTGGAGAACAGGGTCACACGCAGCTAGGTAATATTAGTATCTACATAATAAGAAAGGGATTATTGGTTGTTATTACATGCATCATGCACTACAGACTACTCTAACTACATTTCACCCACCTATCCCTTTGCTACGCTGCCTATTGTTCTCTCTTATGGTACGCGGGAAAAATGGCATTTTAAATCTATCGGTACGACATTCTATCTCTCTAATCTTGTTAATATGATCAAACCTAGCATAATACGCAAGGGATCTCAATATATATCTAACGTCATCTGTGAAAAAATCGATTTCGAATTTACATAAAAGGTTTAACCTAAATTTTATCCTGCGTTCTGATAGTAATTCCCATCCTAGTTCTTCTATGAAGCTCGTAACACTTATACAATTATCATAACGACATTTAACAAACCTAGCGGATCTCCTTTGCACGCCCTCTAATTCTTTTATCATACCTTCCTCGTACGGATCCCATATACTAGCGGCATATTCTAAATGAGGCCTGACAAGTGTAAAATAGCTTCTTTCTCGGACTCTCTCATCGCATTTGCCTAGAACCCTTTTTACGATTCCAAATGTACGGTTTGCTACACTAGTTATTTCTTAGCTAAACACTGTCTGTCCTCTTCATTTCTAATTTCCTTATACACTACTGCATCATCGGCAAAAAGACGGAGCTTGCTATTTTTTACTACATTATTCAAGTCGTTTACGTACAGAAGAAATAAAATTGGGCCTATCACGCTTCCCTGGGGAACACCTGATGTAACTTTTACTTCGCCGGAGCTGACACCATCGAATACCACCCTTGAACCCGTTCATGTAAGAAATCTCCTATCCAGCCTACTATATTACTTTCTATTCCGTATGATGCTAACTTCGCGAGTAACTGACAGTGGGGAACCTTGTCAAAAGGTTTTCTAAAGTCAAGAAATGCTGCATCTACCTGTACGTTACCTTCTCCGGAAACTAAAATATCGTGAACAAAAAGACCTAATTGAGTTTCGCAAGACAGTCCCTTTCTGAACCCATGCTGGTTTGTTATTAATAAATCCTAGCTGTCGAGGTGTCTCATTATTGATGTAACTATTATTAGCCTTATAATTTTACATGATAGTGACGCTAATGATATTGATCTATATTTACATGGCTGTTCCCTATCTCCGCTTTTATAAATTGGGGTCACGTTTGCTATCTTCCAGTCTTTGGGAACCGCGTGTTCTTCGAGGGATTTGTTAAATATTACTTTAAGATACGGAGCCATTTCGAGAGCTAATTCTTTATAAACACGAGCTGAAATTTCATCAGGACCTGAGGACTTGTTCGGGCTAATGTTACTTAGTAAGGATACGATTTCGCTACAAGATATATCGATTGGGGGCATTAGTTGTTGAAATCGGTCCGGTATGGTTTCGCGGAAACTATGCATAGATTGATTGAAAACGCTCTGAAAAAAATAATTCAACATATTAGCCTTATCTAAACTGGAAGTTACTATTTCGCCTCTATCGTTTTTCAAGGAATTATCCGTTGACTTTTAGTTCCCTGTACTTCCCTAACATATGACCAAAATGCTTTCGGATTTCCCTCTAGTTGTTCTCCGAGTACTTTTCTCATGAATTCGCTAAACGCTTTTCTAAGGGCTGTTTTTGCGGCTGCTTTACAAATTTTATAATGCTCGATAATTTTTTAGGTCGCTATTATCTATATTTTTCTTAGTTTCGCGTGGCTAACTCGTTGGCGTTTTAAACATTTTCTAACCTCCGCGTTGTACCACCTTGGTTCCTTATTCTCGCTCTTATACTTATGAGGTATATATCTGTTGACAAGTGACCGTGTAATTTGGAGGAACTCTTTCCATGTATGGTCTGTATCACTATTTTTGCTAATGTTCACGAATTTTTCAAAAGATGTCTTTAAGTCCCGCCTAAATCCGTTAAAATCTGCTTTACTAAAAAGGTAAATCTTTCTTTTTAATTTAAAGTTTTTTTGAGTTATGAGGGAAAATATTACGTTTACTACCTTGTGGTCGCTTATTCCATCGACATTTTCAACTTTAATAACTTTTTCAGGGATGTTTGTGGGAAGTAAATCGAGAACATTTTCCCCTCTATTAGGCAAATTTACTATTTGATGTAGTGCGAATGATGCGAACAGGTTTATCAACGACTCGCAGATTTCTTTGTCCCTACCCCCAGACTCATGACTGCATGTTTTCCAATCTATCAATGGTGTATTGAAATCTCCACCTACAATTATCTGTCGTTCGTTACTATGGGAATTAATGGACCTGATCTGTTTCTCGAGTTCTAATACTGAGTGTACATCGGAATGGGGTGGTCTATAGTCGGCACAAACATATATTACTTTAGAATTAGCACATTGAATGGAACACCATACACTTTCTATTATATTGTCGGGAATCACTTCTATTTTGCTGACTATTGTGTTCTTTACTGCGATAAATACTCCCCCTCCCGGTCGACTCTCTCGATCTCTCCTGTATACACTAAAATTTACTGGAAAAATTTCACTATCAGCAATATCGCTTGTTAACCAACTTTCGGTTCCTATAATTATGTCAGAATTAGTACTCTCTATAAGGTGATGGAATTCAGGTATCTTGCTTCTTAAACTACGACAATTAACTACCACTACTGAAAATTCCTCTATTTAAATATGTCTGCCTATTGCACTTGTGGGGTTTGTGTTTTCTAAACTATTGGGAAAGTTACAGTTTGGAAATTCATGGGTGTTGTTACGATTTATATGTTTTTCCTTCTTCTGTGCTTTCTTCCGTCCCGATAAACCTATACTGTGTTGTCTGATCAACTTGTTATTCTTTCCTATCCTGGTGAGTGGCAAGTTATGTAATGGCCCACTATTTGACCTACTCTCTTCCCTAAATATTTCTAATTTATTGTTATCTATTAAGCTTCTCCTAGGCACTAAGCTTTGTGTACCCTTTATTATCTGAATTTCCGGAAAAGCACTGATTTCGCCCCCACTAACTGACCTACACTCTTGCCTACCATCTATGCTAAACTCGCTGGGTATGCTCAAATATCCTGCACGCTACCTTCTGCGATGCTTCATAAGTATCTGTGATCCCTCATAATATCATGTGAATTCGTCGGCTCGACTCGGACATTAATATTTCATGTCCCTGCCGGTGGTTGTCTTTAGACGTATGTCGGACCAATGTCACCTTTGTAATCGGAACACCAAAATATCAATCATAATTCTAAAGGTACAAATTATATTGTCTCTACCATTATTACGTATTTATTTTATCTTTATTGAATGTAAATTTCATTTCATCGCTTTCGCAGTGCGATCCGTGCGGCAGTGTGATACATGGCTTCCATATCTTTAGATGGAGTTTGTGAGTAAAGGGTTGAATATTGTTTCCAAACCGAAATCATTTTCTCATCCTTTTCTTGTCTCGTTTTCCGCGCCAACTGCCATGTTTGAGAGAGAAAGCCTGATTTTTATTTATTGTCTCCCTGGCAGTTTTTCGGCTGTTCTGAACTCGTGTTTTTAGAATAGAATGTAAATTGTATGGCATTTGGAATAGTAGTGACGTGATTCCACGTGCTATCTCGCACGCGATTACCTATATGTAGTACCTTGAATCAACATGCATTTCCATTTCGTTTGTACATTCTCCTCTGCGCCGTCCATTCTCCCGACCGGAGAGCGAAATCTTTCTAAGAGATTTCCCAGCATTCATTTATTTGCACAAATATTTCCCAGTTTTTCTTACATACTTAAGTCTTCTCTCTCTCACCTGCCAACAGATCATTTCAATCTTCAATGTCAACAAGTCAACCCACTCAAGTTGTCCCCTCACATCGTACTCCCGCAGTTACGTTTGTAATTGCTGTTAGGATATCGATAGATTTAAAATCTTTTTGGCCTTACTTATCCCGGTTTATTTCTCACAATATTATCTGAATAATGCCCTTTGCAAAGAGTGCTCATCTTTCTAGAAATCTGTCCCAATTTTGCCATCATTTATGAGGAAAATGTGATAGGAGTTTTATTACATTATCCTTCTCGAGGCCGAAAAATAATTTGAAGCCTGCTCATCAATATAAGATTGCTGGATAAAGCTCATGCATGCATAAAGTTTTGAAGTGTGTCATAAATTTATCCCAAATATCTCTAATTGCAGAAACGTAATAAAAGAGATGTGCGTTTGACCGGGTTGGAGTTTTCTTAGCGTCAAAGCAAAGTTATGTAATCGCATGAAGGAATCTTTTTTCTCTTATTGTCGCAGTGTATTTATGTACACTATATTTGGGATCGAATAGGGTCGATATGCAGGTCTTAGTTTGCCTGCATGTTAGGTTAAGATTCGCTTTCAGGGAAACTGACCAATGAAAAGAATCTTACTAAGACCACGCTTAATTTTTTACAAGCGATTGCTTACAACTAAGTGGTCCTTCTCCGGCTGAGTCGGATGAGCGAGAGCTTACTGCCGTCGAGGCGAGTCCTGGCTGTTTAGTGACACATGGAGGCACTTATAGAGGGCCTCTAGTGACTCAGCGCTGGCAGTGCCGCATAGTGCCGGTTTATGGCAAGACATGGCGGGAGTATGAACGACCCAACATACCGCCCACCTCGAAAGGCTTCCTTACAACTCGCGCAGTGAAATGGTAAAGAAGGAATTAATACGCTATCATTGTATGTCCGTCTTGGGCAAAATACACAGTTCCGTGATGGCCCTCTTGACCAATCCCTTGACGTTCTTATGGTCACCACTCAGCTAATGGCGTCCCTTCCTGGGTGAAGAGAGAAGACCCTTCCCATCGGCCAGTGCAAGGAGGGGGTGGGGGCGAAAATCTTCTTTCAGCAACACCATCATCCCTTCTCGTATATCATGGCCCCTTGATGTCCACTCTCTGTCGGAGATGTGGCAAGTATTCAGTGGATTTCAGTGGTTCAGTATCTTCTCCAAAAATATTGCGTAAGCTGCTGACAATACTGCCAACGGGATAAACAATTAATCGGGAGTGGAGTCAAATCCGGCTCGGGAAGTGAGATTAAAGGTTGACCAATCTGGAAATGGCCTGGGGTGAGAGGGTTTAAGTCATTGGGATTATTGGATTGTGGAGTCAAAAGATGAGAATTCAAGAAAGTCTCCATTTGAGTGAGTACAGTGTTCAACTCTCCATAACTTAAAATTGCATTACCCAATACTCTTCTTAGATGGTGCTTGACAATATTCACACCTGCTCCCCATAGGCCTCCAAAATGCGGTGATAGGGGAAGGGATCGGGAAGTGCCAAGTGATCCCGTCATCTGCTAGATTACTTGACACCTCACGTTGATGAGCTTCAGACTTGAAGAGTCGTTGTAGATCCTTTAACTCCTTGTTTGCTCCCACTAAATTGGTACCATTGTCGCTGTAGACATTGATGCATTTTCCGCGGCGACTGATGAATCTCCTGAAAGCTGCAAAGGAGGTTTGTGTTGTGAGTTCAGATACCAACGCCAAGTGAATTGCCTCAGTGGCTAGGCAGAAAAATGAAAAACTATAGGATTTTATCACAGGGGAGCGCCTCTGCGTAGTGCGTCTGCATTGAAAAGGACCACAGTAGTCTACTCCTGTATTTATAAATGGTTTGGATGGTGTTTTATTCTACCTGCTGGTAGTTCTTCCATTAGTTGTTTATGGAGAACTGGCTTGACCTGAAAACATTTGACACATTGGTACACAGCCCTATCGGCAAGACATTTTCCTCGACCTGGCCAGTAATTTTGTCTTACATCATTGAAAAACGTCCGCTTGCATGCACTTCCCTCAATAAAAATTTCATTGAAATACATCGATTTTTAGGGGCCGAAAAAAAAAAATTTCTTGGGGCCCGTAAAGCGCAAATTTACCAAAATTATGCTTTACGTAAAAATGTATTTATTTGATATTTCTAGTCTTCAAAATTTCATCTTCAAAAGAATGCTATGGTTATAAGGCAATTGGGTATGTTCAGATAAAATACCATCTCGGAAAATGCATTGTTCAATGCAAAGTGTGCCCTGAACATAGAGTTCTCAGCAAGCAGTATACTGTCATATTGATGATGAAGAAAACCACTAAGTGGACAGTGTGGAATATCAGGATTGTGCAGCCTCTTCTAGTAAGTATTGAATATGTACCGATGACCATTTACTATATTTGGTGAATTAAATATAATGTATGTACTCATTTAAAATATGCATTATTAAGACTTAACTTTCGTGACTTGTACATTATATTATATGATTTATCATTCAACACTGTTATGTATTTGCTGAAGCATATAATGGTTTGCTGCATCGACCAAATTCTAGCATTTTTTCTTAAAAATAGGATACCCAGGGAATAATTTTATTTTCAGTGATCTCCCCTTTTAAATGCACGTAGTAACATATGATAAGAAAACGAGTACACAATTAAAATGCAATGAATATTCTAAGAAACTAAATACGGTACATACAATCTTTCAGATGATTTAATGGTAACATTTACAAAAACCACAACTTAAAAAACACACACACACACGACCCGGGTTTCGACGCTTGAGCGTCGTCTTCAGGTGCTTTTACGGGTTTTCAAAGTCTTATATAGATGCTTGGTAGGAGGGGGGGTGAGTGATTAGGGTGGTGTGGATGCGGGTTGGTCAGGAACAGTGATTGGCGGGAAGTTTAGCGGGGGAGGGGGGAGGGAAATTCGGGAGGCGGCTGTGAGGATGGGAGATGAGGACGGGTACAAATACTCATTTAAAATCTTCGAGTCAGGGTCGTGTAAAGTCTTAAAACAATATCGAGCTGCTCTAGTGAGTCAAGCACACGTCTGTGGTTTGCAAAACATAAAATATCAAGATTAAAATCACTGTGGTGGTCATAGTTTAAAAGGTGTTGGGAAAAATTGCTCTTGAGTTCACAATTATTAAAATAGGCTGATTGGTGCTCTTTGACTCTTACATTAAAGTTGCGGGCAGTTTGCCCCACATAAGGTTTCGGCTGGTATGTTTTTTTTTACGAGGAGCACAGCGAACGTTTTTTTTAACGTCAGCTATATACCATGCGTGCTATGGCAGTAGGTATATCATAATTTGGATTATAAAAATGTATGCGTCGTAACGGGCTGCGACGTAAATAAAATGACATAGTATTTTAGCTGTAGTTGTTTTATTCGAAGAAGTTATCCACTGTAGCAATAAGATGTAGCGGATAGGTTACATTTAACTCATAAATTATCAGAATAATATAGTGTCTAATAATGTCAGGTCAATAATGATATAATCGGAATTCAGGCGTCTCAGTCACGATCATTACGTTTTGGAATGACACTCGTTATAAAATTAGTGGCTACGAAACTTAGATGATACGTACTTGAGAAGGTGTTTTTTTTGGGTGAGAATGTTTGGCTATCAGATCATCGACGGGCTCTGCTGGAAACCTAGCGACAGAGAAACGGGAAGAGAGTAGATTGGAGAGAGAGAGGGGGAAGGGAATTTCAACGACTTGCAGAAAATGAATTTGACAAAGCGACGTGAGAGTTCTTTACGGATCCGGACCAAGAAACATTACTATCCGATTGCACTTCGGTATAAGGATGTTCTCACTTTGCATAACACGTTCGGTCATCGAATAGTGAATAAAGCGATGGATCGATGGATGTCTGTTGAATGATATTGGAAATCTTCCATTCCGGATGGATCGAGAGTCGATTACATATCAATAATGGAGTCACGTCGGGACCTCAGTTCGCATCATCCCTCATCACCGACAAGTTTGTATTTGTTGAATTACGCGTGGCCTCTCGTCCCAACTCATGGATTCATTGAGTAGGGGAGTTAACTTTTGCTAGAAATACTTTCAGCCGCAAGCGACGTAATGAAGCGAAATAAGCGACTCTCAGTCAAACGCTGCTCCACTTGATCTGTTAATCGTAATGATGAGCATCTGGACCTGTTATCTTGAGTTGGTACTCTATTGAGTCAATTGTTTAAAGCCCATTTAATGCCATCTTGTTAGAACAACACTTTATGAAATAGCCTACCAAAGGATGAGGGCATGATATTTCTCTCCACTCTCAACGGCGATATCATTTTGTACAGCCATCATGGACTTCAGTTTCTCTTTCCTTTATGACATTTTACTATCTGATACAAGTACCGAAATTCGTCCTTTTATTACACTTGATATAAGAGTGTGAAACATTAATTATGCCTGAGTTATTCTCTCTGAAAGTGATACTGAGTACGTAATTCAATAATGTATTTGCTTCTTTTTTACTTCTTAAACATAGGCTTCCGTTACAGTGTAAAATGTTAGCTTGCCTATGAACAAAATTTGTTTATTTTATTAGTGAATGACAGGCAGTATTTATAAGATTTCCCTAGTGCAGTAATATGCGGCACGCTGTAGTGGTTTTATAAAAGATGTCACTCAAACATGGAATCCTGTAGTAATCCTAGTGCCGCAAATGGTAGGACCGTGAAATTGGAATTAAAATATACCTCTCGTCAAATTTCAGTGCGGAGTAGTTTTCCGAAAGATTCCTTGGGTGCAGAAATCTCGTGGGCATGAAAATTGCACTCTTTTCTGCAAAACTCTCGGGCCTGTCCTCGGAAACGCCGAGAAGGGCAAAGAGTCACACTCGTTAGAGAACCACCTTATTTGATGTGCGCGCCACCGGGATGAGTCATTGTCGTCAATCAGTTCGCAGAATTAGCGGTCCCATTCTTCCTCGTTCGAACAATCAAAAGATGGATACACAAATACGCACGATGGAATTCATCTACATAAACTTACTACCCAGCGAGCCGCCAAATAGGCGTGTGGCAGGGGATGTTACGACACATGAAATGTAAAGGTGTAAAGAAAGCGGTTTTGGGAGGTGATATGATGAAGTATATTAATGGGTATGTTTAAAGGGGAGCTCCGGATTTGTTGTGGTCTCCTATTGTGCGTGGAAAGAACGAATTTTTGTACCGATCTCTTGGGCAATGTATCTCTCTTATTTTATCGCTTCCGTAGGCCCTTGAGAAGTAGTGTGGCGTTAAATGGTTTTCTTTATGTTGCTCTGAAACACACTTGGGCTGATTTGTTCTAGAAAAATAACCTCCGATTCTCTAGTGGTTCCCTACGTAATCCCTCTTAAAGCTTAGGGACTAACTGTGTTCGCTCAAAGTAGTTTTTTTAAACTTTGTTTGCTTTGTATGCAATTAGTATCGTTAAATTTCTCTGTCCACGGTCCCATATGCTCGGAATATTCGAGGTGTGGCTATAACCAGAGCAAAGAAGCACCTCTCTTTTACTTGACAGGTTTGAGTTAATAGTAATCCAAAGATTTCGAATGGAGTTTGAGTAAGCTAAGGCAAAATTACATCTACATCTATGAAGTACCGAGTTAGTCACGATTGGGGTTTCGAGGCAGAGGATGATTTCATTCAACGAATGCAACACTCGTCCCAAAAGAAAACAGAACCTCGATTTCGTTTTCCCACAGAGTTGGCCCTACCCAATTATTTAATGAAATACGCACCTGTTGTTTAAGTCTCAGGGGTTCAACATATTTAGCTCCCAATTTTATGTTTGATTTCTCCTCGATATCTCTGGACGTATTAATATTCGAGTATTTATGCTCGTTTTGAAGAAAACGCAAAGGTGCATGAAATAATTAGGCCTTTGATAAAAGATATCAGTATATGATGCATAACATTTAGTTTTTTAATATTATAATGCTTTAATTTAGATAAAAATGAAATTCTCCAATAGCCGTAAAAAAAAAAAAAAAAGTTTTTTTTTTTTTTTTTTTTTTTTTTTACGGCTATTGGAGAATTTCATTTTTATCTATCTAGAGAGGCCGTAGAGCTCAATTTCCTTTGATTTAATGCTTTAATTTATTTATATGTCTTAGGAAATATTTAAGCTGTCAATCCTTGAAGTTTTGTCATTGAAAATATTTAGTATCAATAGACCTGTGATTTTACTCACCATGACGTATTCACGTCAGCTTGTTGAGTTAGCTGTAAAGTATATTCTCAGGTGTGGATATGTCCGCAAATTAACACAAGTTTTATCTGAAAGAGGCCTATGCCCACTTCTTTGGAATGGGAGACACTATCATAAATAGCGTAAGAAATGGGCGATTCGGCGCTCTTTCCCCTCACTTCCACTCGCGCACGTTAATACGGTGGCTTTCATCTCATTCGAAATTTATTTATTTCTTGTAGCACAGAATTATCAGTCTTTGGTGACTGTTTTAAATTATTTTTTCTATTTTCGAACCACCACTTTTTTGCTGGCGATAAAATCACACAAAAACCTCAAATACCTTGACCAGTTTGGAGAGTAATTTCCATCATATTGGAAGCCGTTTAAAAGATATTTTCTTCAATAAGAATACCTTTCAGTAACTTAGAATTGCAGCAACACCCAATGCTCATATCGTAGAAAAATCCTATTAATTTTTTCTCCAAGAAATTGCAATTCCAAGTTGCACTGAGCGCAATGTGAGGCTGCCTGGACTATGTTTAACGTATTCCGGATATCAAAAGACAATAATGTTTTGAGACCGGCCAATTTTGCTTAGATGCTTATCGTTCAACTTGGTGAAATCTTTTGTTCATTCGAAAAAATCAAACGTCTTCCACTTGGCAGTTTTTTAACCTCACGAACACACTTTGAAAACCATCTCGCGGTCTTTCTCTCATAAAAAGTGAACTTTTTATTCGAATGTCCCTATTTACATTACCAACTGCTTCATCAGAATTTTTTATACCTTTTTTATTGTTAACTGCTGAATGGTTCTTTTCCATGGGTAAGGTATTCGGTTTTCCAAACGAAATTGGGTGAGATATGGCGTCTTTGTTTTGGAAGTACATCATAATTTCAAAGAGCATAAACATTAAAATCGTTTTCACTACATAAAAAAACAGAATCTTACTTTTCCTTCAACTATTTATAAAATGTTCAATACTCATAAAATCAAAAATATTTACGCACCACTGCGTTTAACGACATGGAAGTTAGCTTTTAGAAGTAACAGCCGTTTGCTTTTGATCTACGCGCAGCAGACACAAGAAAAGTCTTATGTCTACGGCTCAATTCCTATAAAAATCAAGAAGCAGATTGTTAAGTTACTAATGGGCGTACAATCGTTTATTTTAAATGCACAGCTCCGATGAAAAACATGGAAGTTTGCTTCCAGAAGCCATAGCTGCATGTTCTTGATCTACGCTCAAGAACGTGGACATAATATTTGTCGGTGAATGCCGATAAAAATCAAGGAAGTGAACTATTAAAAGTGATAAGCACGTAAAATTGCCAATTTTTCTCTTACAACTCCTACGAAAGCTTTGAAAGATTATATGTTAGTTATAGCAGTTTCTTCTATTCTTAGAACGGCTGGAATACGCGTTAAGTTACGTGGATACGTACGTTTATGCGGCTTGGTTTTTTAGAGCACGTAAAATTGTTAATATCTATCGTATAACAGCGAAAAAATACCTTTTTCATGAGCGTATCCAGTGTAATACAATTACGAGCATCATTTTTAGATTTAATTTTGCACTTTCAAATGTTATAATTTACAGTGAGGCTGGTCAAAAATTGGAAAATTTCAAAGCTTCTGGAAAACCAATGGCGTCGAAACAAATTCAAGGAAGCGTGATATAAGCAAGAACTTACTTAATACACTTTCACACCACTCTCTTACTAAAGTAGTTAACAAACCTACGAGAAGTATTAAAATGTTAGCCCTTTTAGTTGTTAGTCACCCTACAACAATTAAACACGTCGATATCCTTGAAGGCATAAGTGATTATAAAGTAATTTTTACGACTTTGAAAACAACAGTAAAGTCCACTGTAAAACCTAAAGTCTTCTTATTTGAAAAATGTGATTATGTAAAATTTGGAGAGACGTTAGAAGCTTCATTCATGAAATACGTAGCTACAATGAAAGACGAGAGCAACGAAGTATCATGGAGATATTTTTAGGAAATAGTACGTAAAGGAATTGATGAATATTTTCCATAGAAATTCAAACGGAAGAATAAAGAACCTCGTTGGTATAACCACGAAATAAGGCGAGAGCTCAGAAGACAAAGGCAACTACACTACCAATATAAAAATTCTATTAAGGTAGGTAACAAAGCAATGGAACTTGCGGTGAGAGAAATTTACGATGCTCAACGCCCAAAAACGAAGAAAATTATGCGCACTAATCTACAAAACTTCAAGAAAACAATCCTCAGTGAATTACTAGATGAAAACCCCAAGTAATTCTTGTCCTAGGCGAGAGAGCTCGAGGGCGAATCTAAGACGTAGAGTCTTTATTGGATACAAACGGCAAAGTGGTCACCAACAGCGTCGACAAAACCAATTTACTGAACCACTACTTCTAAAGTGTATTCACTAAGAATGAAAAAATACACAGTTTAGACATTCTTCACTTTAACGAGCCAATGGCTGGCATAACAATTCATTGTGATGGAATAACTAAACAACTGCTTTCGATTAAAAGTAACAAGTCCCCAGGTCCAGAAGCAATACATGCACGCGTGCTCAAGGAGTTAGTGCCACAGATTGCACCACTCTTAAAAATTATATTTAACAAATCATTACTCGAAGGCAAGCTGCCCCAATACTGGGAAATAACCAACGTCACACAGATATTTAAAAAAGGAAATAGAAGTTACCGAGGAAATTATCGGCCTATATCGTTAACATCACTTTTATGCAAGATCCTCCAACATTTAGTCGTTAGCAATATTATGGCATTCCTGGATGATCATAACCTATGACTCAGCAGTCAGCAGGGCTTCTGTAAGGGCGGGTGCTGCAAAACACAGCTTGCGCTCTTCCTTCATGATACCCTAAAATCAGGCGAATCGAAAAAGCAATTCGACCGGATATTCCTCGATTTCAAGAAGGCATTCGACAAGGCTCCTCACAAAAGACTCATATATAAATTGCAATCATGCGGAGTTAATAGAAAAATATTGGATTGGATAAGCGGTTTTCTCAGTGATCGAAAATAAAAAGTGGCCATTGATGGTTTTAGCTCTGATATGGTCGAAGTCACATCCGGTGTTTCTCAAGGGAGCGTGATTGGCCCTCATTTATTTATTATTTATATAAATGACCTACATCCTCGAGTTAGCAATAATTAAGATTATTTGCAGACGATGCAGTGATACCGTGAAATAAGCGGAGACGCAGATTTTGGAGTTCTGTCATCGGGATCTTAACAACATTCATTCGTGGTGCCAAGAGTGGGGGTAAGAATCAATTATCAGCCAATGCACCACAGTTCATTTCCTGTGAAAGTCATCACACAAATGCCATACCTATACTGTGGGTGGAGTAAACATAAAATCTTCAGATACAGTAAAATATCTTGGAAAAGCCTTAATTTCAGATGTATCGCGGGGAACGCACATTCAAAACGTAAGCGGCATAGCATTTAAGAAACTGGGTTTCGTTAAGCGTATAATGGGTAGGTCTTCGGATGAAAGAGTGAAAGAGAGATGCTACTTCTGTCTGATTAGGCCACACCTCGAATACGCCGCGAGAATTTGAGACCCAGGTCATAAATATTTGACCAAAAAATTAATAAAATACAAAGGAAATCAGTGCGCTTCGTCATAAACTGCTACGAGCGAACATATGTCTCACAACTTTGAGAGGGACAAGGTTTGGAGTTCCTAGAGACTCGTAGGCTACACGTTAGGCTTATATTGCTTGAAAAATTCAAAACTGGTGGCTTTTAGAGCGACATAGAGAGAGTATTACCTTGACGCCTCACTATATCTCTAGGTCTGACAGAAGTGATATAATATGAAAGTCACACTGCTGAACAGACAGGTACATAAACTCGTTCTTTCCGCGAGTAAAAAGCGTTCACAATAAAAATTGAGCGACCTGAGCTCCACTAAATACACTCCAATAGTGCACGTCACCCATTCACCTCCCAAAACTTTACATCTTCACACGGTCGGTGACTCAACACCCCCTGCCACACATCCATGTGGCGGCTCGCAGGGTAGTAAGTTGATGTAGGTGGTAGTTGGTTCCATTACTCACCCGGGGTGCGGGGTTGACGTTGAGGCTCGGATTCCGAGTTCGGGTCCAGCTAAATTAGGGTCGACCCTTACACGGGCCTACGAGAGCACGTAAAATTTTAAAGAAAGATCTAATATATTTTACCTCCCGTCGTTTCTTTTACTTCTCGAGTGAGATGAGAGTGGTTTGAAGGTGTTGAGTAAGGCCTCTCTCTTATATTTCGCTTTCTTGGACTTGTTTCTAAGATTTTATTTTCTAATTTATAGCCGGGAGGTTGAAATCTCTCCCGATAATTATTTCGCTTTGTTATATCTTGAGGTAACTTATGAGTTTCTCATTTGTACAAAACGTCAATTTGGAATCCATTGGTCCGTCATATGTAATTATATATGTATATTTCTTTTGTTTTGCTGCTTATAAGTACACCAAACGCTCTCTATTTCACTGTCGTCTAATATATAAGCGGTACAATCAAAATATGATTTAACTGATATGAATACTCCGCCTCCAGTCTATTTCGGTCGATCACGTCTATGTATTTCATATCCTGTCTACAGAATCGCCTCCTCGGGGCGAAAACCCGTGCATCTCTCCCCGTCTGGACGTTTGGTTGGGGCGGGAGGGGGCGGGATGGTGGCGGAGTAAATTCCTTTCGTGCCCGATGGGAATCCGACAGCCTGTTTGCTCAGCTATTGCCTGCAAACAAAGACATTCTTGTGGACAGGCGAAGGTGAGAGAGAATGTGGATTAGCTAAACTCCTCACACAACGTCTGTAGCTAGCTTCAAAATGTGCTTTCGTTCCCGTTCAAGCCATTACAATTGCAATGAAACGGCGTGTATTTCATGGAAGGAGTTTTCCGAAATGCATTTGGCTCTATTCCCAAGAGATAACTTTTTCCGAGTCATATTATTTGTGCAGTATTTAAGAACATTTTCTTGTGCATGCATGAAATTTCCATACTTTCCATGGTACATACGACCACATTCCGCTTCCTATACCAGTTTTTCCACTCCAAGGAAACAGGCACTACATATCAGATGCTCCCATTGATAGCTTTATTCTCCAAAAGTAAAAGATTCCTCATCAATTCGAATCTCACCGATAGGGATCATGTTGGTATGCAGGCAAGAAAGGTTTCCATTCCGACAGACCCTCGTTCGATTCCCGTCGGTGGCGGAGGTTCGTCAATGGAATCCCTTGGCGGCGTGCCAATCGGAGCACCCATTCCTGTTTTACGGATGGCTACTGCCCTAAAGGCACACACGCACTTCGTGAAGACCTCCTCAGTACCGACACCGCGTTTCTCTCGGAACCCTCTCCCGCATTTCTTGACCGAGTCTCAGTATCAAGCAAGCCCCCCTTTCACCCTAACTGACACGATTAATGGATTAGCTGCTTCACCGAGCAAAAGACGTCCACGAGCGAAAATCTCGTGAGAGGGGATATCGTAGGTGACATCTTTCTTTTCTCGAGAGAGAGGAAAGGCAAATATTTTGAAAATCGACGCGCCCTGTTGACGCTAGTCCTGTCGCTTGGCAACGCTGACCTTGTTTACAGCGGGAGTGCCCTGGGGAATTGTGGGACGTGTTTGCTTTCCCTCTTCAGTCCTCGGAAACAACAGCAAGCAAAAGTCCGCAGGCGTCCACCCTTCCTCCCGTCTCAAACGTCCTGTCACCCCGCCCTCGACAATGATATCTACGCGACACGAGCGACACAGAGCTTGGACGGGCGATTCGCTGACAGTTGGACAGGTAGTTCGATCGGACTCCGCTCTCCCGTTGATCGGGTGTTCGCGAGCGACGAGCGCTGAGAAAACGTTACCCGCGATCGTTCTTGCATCAGCGGCGGTAATGACGCTAAAGCGAAATTTCGGAGGAAACGTGTCGCCAGAACGACATCTTCTTGCTTCTGTGTCGAGCAGGAGAAAGATCGCTCATGACTTCACTGCAAGCGGCACCAAGACCTTTTTCTGCCAACCAAGCTGCGATCAAACGATTCAGCTCCGCCAGGCGTGGACACGAATTCGTTTAGATTTTTTTATGCAAAAAATTGAATAATATGAATATCTGTATCTTTTTCTTGGAATGTATGTCTGTATTGCTTTCCCCTTGATGCTATTAGTAAAAGCTATTCAAATTGATACGGTACACATTCGCCAGGAATATATCCGACGGGTGTAATATCATCAATGCATTGCATGTTAAAAATCTGAAGCGTTTACGATTTACGAAGAGAAGCTAACGTTCTTCTTTATATGATATGGGCAAATTATCGATTTTCTTCATTTTTTCGTGATATTTTTTGATAATAGCTGTGAAAACCAATAAAAAATTGACTCCGGAAATAATATTTCAGAGTAGAAACACTACGTTTCCTGAGGTGGAAGGGAATTTGAATGCCTCTCTGGAAGTTCGCCATGCCCTACGGGCTGCAATGGTTGGTCGATTGCAAACAGCGGCTGGACGATCGAGAGTTTACCTGGACGTCCTTCTACTAATGAAGAGGCAGTGCCACTCAGTAAACCGGAAGTCTGCTGGGTCGTATCTTGGAGGAGTAGAGGTCACCATGAAACTTGGCTCGGAAAATACTTCGGCATCTCCGATTTCCGTTTTGAACAGATACCAGTTGCTTTCGGATGGAAACTCCGAGGTATCTGACGTGCCTAATCCCACTCCGAGACCGGAACTCATCAGAAAGAGCCATCTGAGTGGGAAGAGGAGAGTTGTAAGTGATGGGTAGCAGTAGTAACGTCCGCCGTGTGATGGTCCCTCTGCGGGAAAGGGCAGGCTGCGAGGGTGTAAGCCACTATGTAACGTCATGAGGCATTCCGAGAGGCGGTGTTCCGCAGGTGACGCAGGCGTTTGGTGCGGCGTTCAGGGGCAAGAAGTGCTCTAGATTGCAGGTTGGAGTCCACGTTGACGTCAACGACGCCATGGACCGTGGATCCGAGGAAATCCTGCGTTCCTTTAGGGAACTAGGCTCCGAGGTGAAGCGGGTAAGTGTCGACCACCAACAGGTCACCCAATTCAGGTTTAAACAAGATTTTGCTGTTAGAACGACAGGTGAAGGATTTAATTTATCAGAATTACGAATGTAATATTATTATTAGAAATGATTTCAATGTTCCCTCGATAGACTGGAAGGCGTATAGTTTCAAAAATGGCGGATAAGATAAGGAGTTGTGCGACACTCTTCTCTTTATTCTTACAAGAAACTCTTTGCCTCAATTAGTAACAACATCCATGAGAGAAAGGAACGTTTTAGATCTTTCGGCGACAAACATACCTGAAAACGTTCTTGATGTTACAAAAGTGAACGTAATTAGTGATCATAAAGCAGTGAGTTTAAAAGTTCACGTGCCAAAATACTGCCAAAAAGTTGCCACAAAAAAGTACTTCCACAAGGCGGATTTCAAAGGTTTGAAACTGGAATTATTGCAATATTATAAAAAGGTTAATGGTATAGACAAAAAACAATAATAATGACGACACTTGGAATACCTTTCGTAGCATTACACGAAGACTAATAAATTATGCAAAATTTAGTAGACTGAAAAAATTAATTCGGAACCTAAGTATTGTAATGCGGACGTCCTGGAAATATGTCAAGCGACAACGAAACTTGCACGTGAAATTGAAGAACGCCCATCAGGATTTACCCGACGAGGAACTTTAGAAAATTTATGATTAATATAAAAGAGGTAAAATAACAGCAAAAGCTGTCTTAAGAAATGCACAAACGGAATTCAAGAGCAAAATATTAAGTTAATGTTTGTAAGATAACCCCAAAGCATTTTGTTCAAGGTAATAAATCTACAGTAACGTCACTAAAATAAAGTTAAGGAGAGAGAGAGTTAGTGATATATTAGAAAAGGCAAATATCCTTAATACATATTTTCACAGAGTCTAAATGCCCTCAGAATAACGCCACAACATTGCCTTGCTTGTATAAAAATTCATTGCAATCTATAAATATTTCTTGTCGCAGCATCGAAGGTCACCTGAAATGCAAGAACAAGTCCAAGAAACTCCAAGAAATCACCTGTTCCCATTGGAATTCCCGCCTTAGTTTATAAAGAAATAGCGTTAGAAATAGCAACGTACTAGAGAACAATATTTATTTATTTATTTATTTATTTACTTAATTTGTCCACATACAGCATACTTGCCAATTTACAGTGGCCCAATATAACAAACACAGAAGATAGACACATACAATTCAAACAAAACTAAGATCAATAACAATTTATTAACATTTTTTTTTAAGGGGCCCAAGGGAGAGAAGCAATTAAGTATTGCTAGCGAAATGAGAAAGAGCGCGTTGTGTAAAAGTGTTGGATGAAAGCAAAAACGGATCAATGTTGGTAGGAAGAGAATTTATCAGGGAGGAGAGGCGGAAGTGAAGGGAGCGTTTGGTCAAGGATAACCTGGGAATGGGCAGGTGGAGTAGAGAGTGCGTGCGGGTGGGTCTAGATGGGATTCGAAAACTGATGCTAGAGATCAGTTCAGGGCAGTCTATAGTTGAGTTGAGAATGTTATGAATGAGCTTAAGGTCAGTTTTGAGCATTAGTTTCGGGAGATCAGGTAAGGAGACTGTAGACAAAAAGGTATCAGTTGCCATATTGTGAAAATGGGGCACTCTGTATTTTACTATCTTGCAGAAAAAATTAGTAACACTCTTGAGAGTTAAAATATTAGATGGAGCCGAGATGGACCATATGGGGGAGCAATAATTGATGAGTGGAAGGACAATAGTTGAAAAGTATGAGCGTAACGCAAATGGATCTGTAATTTCTGTGTAGCGGTAGAGGAGGCCAAGGAGAGACATAGCTTTATTTTTAACTGCCAGAATATGGTCGCAGTAGTTGAGTTTTTGGTCCATCAAAACACCTAGGTCTTTCACGGATGAGACACGATTGATAATCTGGGAGTTTACGCTGTAATTGAAGTTCTGGGGGAATTTTTTCAGGGAAATTGACATGGTATTGCATTTACTTGAGTTTAATTTGAGTTTCCAGACTTTGCACCATTCAGCAATCATCTGTAAGGCATCCTGGAGGTCACAACAGTCCGAAACATTGTTGATTTGCTTAAATATCTTACAATCATCTGCGTAAAGAAGGGCTTTAGCTTGTGAGGAAGGAATAAGGGAGGCTAAATCATCGATGAAAAGATTAAAAAGATATGGTCCGAGGACACTTCCCTGAGGAACCCCAGAAGTTACAGGTGACCAATGGGATGAGGAGCCAGATAGTATGACCCGTTGGGCTCTATCACTGAGGAAGGAGTTTATTAGGTTTAGAAAATTACCGTGCAGGTTAAATCGAAGAGAGAGTTTGTGGAGAAGGAGAGTATGATCGAGGGAGTCGAAGGCTTTTGAGAAATCTAGGAAGATAGCATCAAGTTGACTTTTGTCGGTAATGGAATTGATTGCATGGTGCTGAAAAACAGCTAAGTTGGTGAGGCAGGAGCGGCCCGGAAGGAAACCATGTTGATTCTGAGACAGAAAAGGAGATGTAAAGTAGTAGAGCCTATTGAGAATAATCCTTTCACAAACAGATGATAGTATCGGTAGTAAAGAGATCGGGCGGTAGTTAGAAACTTCGTGTTTTGGACCGTTTTTATGTATAGGAATGATGTTAGCCACTTTCCATTGAGTAGGAAAAGTGCCGAGGGAAAAGCAACGGTTTAAAAGGAGGCTCAGGGGGATAGAGAGGGAGGAGGCACAGTTTCTTATGAGGATGGGACTGAGGCCGTCAGGGCCAGGGGCACGATGAAGAGGGATTTTACAAAGGAACTCAAATACCTCTCGGGGATCAGTCTGCAAATTAGATAGACAATGATCACGGACTGGAGTGAGAGAGTGATCGCGGTTAAAGGGGAGATTAGATAAGGGGACCAGGCAATCAGTGAAGAATTTGTTAAATAAGTTTGGCCTATCTTGACCCACAGCTTTGAATTTTTCATACGATACTTCATCAGGGATGCGTGGGCGGTTTCGGCGACTGTTTACGAAGGACCAGAATTTTTTTGCGTTGGAAGAAATGGACGAGCATAGACCCTTTACATATTCCTTATGATCACGGCGGATAAGCTTTTTTGAATAACGACGAAGTTCGGCGAAAGCATGACGGGTGTTCTCATTTGGGAAAGCTTTGTACTGATACCAAGCACGATTTTTGTTTCCGAGAGTGTGAACAGTATCCGATTTGAACCAGGAGGGGAACCTTTTTGTTTTGGGCTTGACCATGGGTACGAAATCTTTAACTGCACCCTCGAGGATGGTGTACAGAAAATCCACACCTTCTTCGGGAGACAAAGAGGAAAGCACGCTCCAGGGGATGAGGTCAAGGGAGCGGTTTAAGTCGTCCCAGCATACCTTCGACCAAGCAGGGAAAGGCTTGGGGGGGAGGGTAGGCGCCCCGCGGTGTTTTTTGGTGCCTCGGACGCGGAAAACTGCATCGAGGGACTCGTGGTCGGAGGCGAAAATATTTCGCCCGGGGGTGATTGTCTCAGGGGCAACGGTCGAAAGAAGAAAGTCCAGTGTTGCCGCGTTTCGGGTTCCATGGAGACAGTATTGAGAAAGGTGAAGGGCACATATAAAATTTTGAATAAAAAAGTCATCGTGGACGTCTTGGGGACAGCCACTTGTTGGTGAGTCCCAGCGAATTGACAAATTAAAATCACCCACAAGAATAACAGGACCAAGACTAATAGCCCTAAATACAGAGTCAAGACAATTTTCCAGCACTGAAATATCACTGTTGGGAGGACGATAGAAGCATCCTACAAAAATTTTACATGGCTTCGAAAGTTCACCTGAGGATAATGACACTTCAGTCCATACAATTTCACAGGCCGTTTCAAGGTCCAGGCGGCGCTTTGATGCGTAGCGTGTGTTGATAGCCAGAAGCACTCCACCACCTCTGGATGGTCGATCACGTCGATAAACATTGTGGGAATTTAGGAATGATAATTCACCATCGGAGACAGAGGGGTTTAGCCAGGTTTCGGAAAGGGCAATAATATCAAGTTGGGAGAGCTCATGGGCATGGGTGTCACAGGTAACTAGTTTGTTCCTTATGCTTCTCACATTCTGATAGTATATATGCACTTGGGGGACACAAGAGGGGCCGGGGTTGAGACTGATGTCACCAGAAAGTAAAACAAGGAGCAGGATAATCGTTCCACACTGGGGGTAGCGCGTGAGATTCGCCCGAGAGGGCCCAGGTAGTCGCCGGGACCCGGACGATGAGTCGCCGAGAAAACGAAGACCACGTCGGGAAAAGCCACAGGATGAAAAGACGGAAAATTTATATCTTCTATAGCTAAAAGTGTCTTGTTGAAATTGATTCACAACACAGTGGGAGTAATCACCGCACAAAAGGGCACAAACACGCAAGGACAAATCCAGCAGGAGAAACGAAGCAACCACAGAAACACTGAAAGACACAGGAGCGCGAGATAAACGTGTCGTCCTACCGGCGGCCATATTGGATTGCATGAATTGATTGATTGATGAAACATCTCTACATCGTGTCCCATACGATCAGAAAATCGCGAACGTTACTCCTATCTTTAAGAGTGGCGATAAAGAAGATCCTAGTAACTATATACCTATCTCCCACACGTCCATCTCATGCAAAGTATTAGAAAAAATAAAATCGTATGTACAATTATTAGGTATTTGGAGAGTCAGAACTTGTTAATTCAAAACCAGCATTGATTCCAAAAAGGCAGGTCCTGTGAAACCCAGCTAGCTCTTTTCTTTCACGATGTTCTTTTCTCTGGAGAAAGATTCATCCAGGTAGACGAAATATTTTTAGATTTCAAAAAAGATTTAGATAAAATTCCGCATTCAAAATTACTTTTTTAGCTAAAAGCCTCTGGAATACATCACGATATATGTACTATGCTGGATTGATTATTTCTTAAGTAACCGCGAACAGAGGGTAGTTCTAGATGGTGTTATTTCAGATACAGTTAAAGTCACATCGGTGTACCCCAGGGAAGTGTCATTGGTCTCTTATTGTTCCTTTTGTATATTAATGCTATCATCACCGTCGTTACGAGTAAAATTTACCTTTTCGCGGACGACGCAGTATTGTACAAAGGTAATAACACAGAGGCTGAGAGAATTGCGTCGAAGAAAGACCTAGAAATTATAAGCGAATGGTGCGACACTTGGCAGTTAGAATTAAATTTTAAAAAGTTCATAGTTTGAATTTTTGGAGGAAGAGTGGCTAAACCAACGATACGTACACAATGAATCAATCCGATCTAATAAATGTAGAGTCAGTTAAGTACTTATTAAGGGGGTGAGAAGAGAGATATCATGGGAAGAGAGGCCTTCGTCGGGACCTTTTTCCTTAAGGAAAGAAGTAATGTTTTCCAAAAATGTAGGGTTGGGATCATTTGGGACGGGCTGGTAGGACGAGACGTCGGACAACTGCCGGAGAGCTTCATTCAGATAGTCAGAAGAGTTGGGTACGACTACCGTGGAACCTTTGTCGGAGGGACTTTTCGAACATCACCTTTCTGGATGTGGACATCTCCCTAAGCAACCTTTAATTCACACTTCCGTCCATCTCAAGCCTACTAACAAGCAATAATATCTCCATTTTAACAGCTGCCACCCTTCCCATACTTAACGATCCCTCCCCTACTCTCTCTCTCTCTCTCTCTCTCTCTCTCTCTCTCTCTCTCTCTCTCTCTCTCTCTCTCTCTCTCTCTCCCTCTCCCCCCCTCTCTCTCTCTCTCTCTCTCTCTCTCTCACTCTCTCTCTCTCTCTCTCTCTCCCTCTCTCCCTCTCTCCCTCTCTCTATCCGTAGTCACCGGTTTATGTTATTAGTTAAGCAGATTATATTTTATGAGGTAACTTGGAAAGCACAGCAGCGAAGCCCAAAGAATGGTCCCACCCCTGTTCCCGAGTCTTTATCTAGTAAACCACCGATGACCGAGATAAGAAACCTTGGGAAACCTTTGGTTTCTTCTCTTCCTCATCTAAAGTTATGCGTCAAGAAGGAGAAATTTGATGTATAGAAAAATGTAACCGGAGAGGCCAGTTTGGGTCGCGGGAGCATTAAATGGGTCCTCATGTTAAAGTCTCGTCATCATCCTCGACTGTTTATGGAATCCGTGTTCCTAAAATGGCGAAAAATCCTCGAGGACATCATATGAGGCCCAGAATGTAACTTTTGAGATTAATCAAAAAACAACGAGTATTTACGAGATGAAAAATTCTCTCAATATTTCATAAGAAAAAATAAAAAGTGAATTTGATCGAATTCGCAGTCAACTGTACTCCCGCACATCGTCCAATGTTTGTGAATTGTTATTCGTGAAAACTTTTTCCGTGAAAATTTATGCAATACATTCCAAGCATGCGAAAGAAGAGAAATGTATTTAAATGTGAGTCATTTTTTTATCCCAAACTCTATCTACTCTCTGAATGTTGACTTTCCCGACTACTTTTTAGGGATTAGTTTTCTCTTTATTTTATGACCAAAAATTTGAAGGATATTATCGGAGTTGTAACACCGGACTCTATTAATTTTTTTTATTCGCAACAAATTTATTCCGGGAAAATTTCCCCTCTACATCTTTCGGAAAGAAGAAATCACCGGGAAAAGACATAAATTCAAAGGTTTACGGTTTGGGAGGAACACAACTCGCCATGCTTGTGAGATCTGTTTGCCAGGAAAATTAAGGAGAAGTACTTTAAACGACAGAAGTGACGTTCATCGACCACCATTGAAATGATCCATGTCGAAATTTGTGGCCCTCTTTGCGACAAATCTAACGGTGGTTGGTGCATGATATTTCATCCCGTTTCCAGATGATCATAGTAGGCGGACTGAAGTTCGATTACAGGAGACGAATAGTGAAGCCTGTGTCGTGTTCAAAGAATCTAAAGCTTTGATGGAGAAACAATTGAGTGCTTAAATACAGAGAATTCAATCGGAAAACGATGAGTTGTTTGTTAGCGACGAATTTTATGCCAATTTGAAACGTGAAGGAATTAGAACTCGCTTCATAGAACCCTACAGCAATTATTTTTCATATCAAACGCCATCGATTGTTAAAATACTAATTTTTTGGGGAAAATTTATCTTTTAGTTGCAAGCTACAGACAAGGAATTTAGATAAATCGGAGTTTTTTATATCCTGAACTTCTAAACTCGTTGCATATTGACATTCCCGACAGATAGTTTGGGAAAATTTCTTTCGAAGCTTCATAGGCAAGCTATTTAAGTAAGGAATCAATTTCATAAACTAGGAATTTATATCAATCGGAGGATTTGTTAGTACAAAACGCCATCAATGGCTTGAAAAATTATTTTTCCCGAATTTTTATAAAGTCGTTAATTTAAAGGGTGGAAGAAGTGCGAAATTAAAAAATTACTTACACTGAAAAACTGTCTTCTCTCTGGTGTATTTAGGATACATTGGGAAAATTTTACTCGGATAAATTTGTCCGGAATAAAATTTTGCGAATAGTGGACTGTGTGGGTGGTTGTGATTTAGGATTAAGTTATATTGTGATAATTCTTCTTTGTATTTTTCTTATAAATTTTGTGAAATTATTTCCCAAGAAAAGTAGTCAGATATTTCAATTTTTATAGAGTGGATGGAGTGCAGTATATATAATAACTTTGATGGAAATAAATTTCTTCTTCCTTGCGTGCCAAAGATGCATTAGTAAACTTTTCCCGGAGCAAAGTTGTCGTGAAATAAATATTTACAAATAGCGGATGGCGTGCGGAATTACAATTAACTTTTATTTATGTAATATCTTCCATGTTATTGTAAAGGGTAACGTTGGTCTAGAATGAAGTTCACATAAGTCAGTGATCAGTGTGTATTGCGTTTCAAGTAGATTGAGGCGCGCAAATGAGTGACTGCGCGAGAAAGATCATCTGTACTGTCGTGTCGTTTCGTGCCACGCATTACCCAGACGCCGCACAGTGGTCTACAAACCCCGGTTTTCCGGTCAAAGGTCGATTTTCCGACCTTGTTCAAATTACTCAAAAATCCAACTTAATTGAAGATAAAAGATCATTTCACAAATTACGGGACTTTTTCCCACTGTGCCACAATCATTTTCCAACATACGACACGCACCTGAATTCGAGGGAAATTAATGGTGATTCGATTTTTGAAGTTTTTGTTGCGTGTTTATTATATGAGTTTGCGCATTACTTTGAAGCATGGCTTCAGCAACGCCATTTTGCAGACAACCGGCTAGTTTGCTCACACATTTCTTCACCAAACTATCCATTGCGAAGGACTGTATCAATCGCTCAATCACCAAATTTTGACTGAGTGCAATACCTTAATATTTTACGTGTACAATTCAAATGTCACTAGTTTTGCCGGAATTGAATGACAAAAAAAATCTGAGTCAATATCGAATGTATTTAGTTATAACACGATAGAAAACCCAAATATGGCAAAGGGGAGCTGGAGAACTTCGAAATTATTTTCACATAATAATTACAAGTAGAATTATGCGGACATCATGCGATAACGAATGACCTGAGCATTATGATGGAAAAGTTTGCAATGCTTTGACCGACGCGTACGCAGAATTATTACGTGTGAGGAACTTAACTGCGTGAAATGAACGTCATTGACAGAGTCGTTCAAAGAGACATGAATTCTAAAACAAATATCAAATCGGAATTTTCCCTTGGCATTCAAGAATGAGGGCTTTTTGAATAGTTTCTCTATATCGCAAATGTGATTGATGATAAAAAATGGAAAGCTTAAGAGGGAAACGAGATAAACGCGTGAGTGAGAGAAAAGCAAAACCTCAAACAGCGTTCAGAGAAACAATTGGTCGATCGTCCGACACAGAGTTTCGGAACATCCAATTTCGGCAACAGGCCACGGCGATTCTTTGATAGTCGTGCTCTTCAATGGACTTTATTGGAATCAAACTAGTCCAATGAATTTCTATTATACTGAGATGTATTCCATGGGAAATAAATTATTTGTATTTAATAAAAATTTTTTAGGAAAAAAACTTCTCTATTATACGTATGCAAGCTAAAGCCAAGGAATTTATTTCAATCATGGTTAAATCCAAAAATTCACCTTTTTTTAATGTTGATATGCCAGACAAGTTATTTTGGTCTATTTTCCTCCACAATTAATGAGATCACCTTGGAAAAGGAATATACCTTTTGGAATATTTTCATTTCTGACTTTTTGGGAAAATTCCTTTCGATGTATAATAATCAACTTCATATAAGGAATTTAATATAATCAGAGTGTTTTATTTTGAATGCCATCTACTGTGTATTGATATTGATAATTCCGAATTGTTCTGTGAAATTTCTCTCAATACTAAATACGCAAGTTACTATTAAAGACATCATTCCATATTACCTTATCTGGGAAATTTTTTCTCAATGCTTCATAGAAAAGCTACCGAAAAGAAATTTATTTCAATCGGCGTTATTTTTTTATTCCTTGCCATCCTACTTTTGTAACATTTGACTCCACACAGTTTGTTTTCGCGAAAAATTCACAGAGTGCTTCATAAGCAAGCCACAGGATGGAAGGAATTTGAACCCGCATTTTTTTTTATCCCGTACTCCAATCACTGATTGATATGCTTTTCCCGACAATGTTGGTTATAAAATGGTTCATTCAATGCTTTGCAAGCAAGCAACAGACCAATTTTATCAATCAAAGATAGCTTTTACGCATGTCTTCCCTTTGTCGCATGATTATATTTCCGACTAATTTTTTTAAAAAGGTGTCATTTGATGTGGTGCTTTGTTTCGGTTGAAGTGAACTTTAGAAGGAATTTCAAATTTTTACTGTTGGGTGTGTCTTCAGCAAGTTTTCCAGTGTTTCGGAGTGTGCGATGCTTTTAAAAACTCTCATTTCGACTCGTAAAAACCTTTGCGTTATTATTAACCACCTCTGGGCTTTTTGGAAGTGAGCGAAATTACGACTAGAAATGCAGGAGCAAGAAACTGCAAAC
Organism: Ceriagrion tenellum; assembly: GCA_963169105.1. Classification (NCBI taxonomy): domain Eukaryota; kingdom Metazoa; phylum Arthropoda; class Insecta; order Odonata; family Coenagrionidae; genus Ceriagrion; species Ceriagrion tenellum. Next base: position 166,466,115 of record OY720636.1, read on the forward strand.
ACTTTTCAAAGGTATACTCATCAACATTCACAACACTATTGGAATACAGTGGACCAGTGCTAAGAGAACTCTGAATATTAATTCATATCGCTACTACTTGAGTGAGATGCAAGAGTCAAAGAAGGGCTCATGCGAATCGCCATACAGTAGCAACTCGTTGGCGGGACTGAAAAATCAGCACTTCATATTTTCGAACCTTTTCAATAAATCACGAAAAATAATTCCCCTTCCCCCCCTCCTGACATCTCTGGTCTTTGGAAACGTGTTAAAACGATTTTTAGTCGTTATTCATGAAAGTATACGAAATAATGCCTTTATAAGTTAAATGTCACAAACTTTCATGACATAACTATCACATCTTAGTTCCCTAAGCAAAAGATTTTTAGTTGGCGATCATTTTCTTTGCAACATTTTCGCCCAGTTTAGAAGACGTATCAAGTTCTGCTTTTATATGAGACTCTAGCTTTTTTAATCTGCGGCTAATCAGGACGTGCAACTGGTATGGGCGTTTAAAAGAGGCATTTGTTTCTAACATCTACGTAAATGAGACGGTAGCTGGCCCGAACGCGCTTTCAATCACCCTTTCTTTAATTGCTCAATCATTGCTAAAATGAGCAAAGGACTCAGTCTATCTAAAAACTCCTTTTCAGGGCATTATTTGTGGTTTCTTACACATCGCCTGCTGGAAATACGAACTTTAGGAGAAATATTATTTCGTTCCAATTACTAATCGCTTGGCGACAAATTGGGCGTGATCCGGACATTTTCCATATCATAATCAGCTCGGAGTATACTAAGTTTCCGGTTCTAAATGGCGAGATTTTTTGGACAGATGGTATATTAATGTGGAGGTTGTTGAGAATGATACCGATGAAAATAGAACCTCAGATCACTAACGAACGCTTCAAGCGCCGCAGCCCAGGAAATGCCTTCGCTTGCAATCACGGCGCTTCACCAATCCGTTTCTTATCGATGTTTCTAATATCTGCGTGGTTGAGAAGGTAGCTGGTCCGACCGCGCTTCCAATCGCCCAATCTATATCGCTCAACAATAGGTAAAAAGAGCAAAGGACTCAGTCCATTTAAAAAATCCTTCTCAGGTCATTATTTGTGGTTTCTTCCATTTCGCCTGCAGGATATACGAACTTGGAAGAAATATTATTTCGTTCCAACCCATACGGTTTCACCGCTCTATGAAGTTCAAGTAAGAAACTTTAACTCATGACCATTTCCCTTTTCTATTTTTTGATGATTCGTGCTTATAGTTCTATTCTGTAAAACATTCAACCAGTAAATAAATTAAGCGATTAATCTTTATCCTTCTATGCATAATCTCTTCGCGTCGTGGGTGTTATTCTGGACACCATTTTACCCAATGGTGTCCTTTATGCCAACTTGGGTAAGCTAAAACATAGAAGCTAATGAAATACATCATATTTAAAAAGTGATATCCGAATCACTCTACGATTTTTGAAACTTTTTCCTCACAACAGTGTGAAAGAGAAACCTCATCCTAGATGGGGCATCGCGGAGATATTCCAGATCCAGCGTTCTCCATACCATTATTTTGTCATTTTCTTTCCCCTTTGCGACTTACGCCTTCTGTACATGACTGCGCTGTGGAGAATAAAACACGAAAACGAAATTAGATTAACCGTTTGAGGTGTAACTTTGTAAAATTAACTCAAGGGACACTTAGAAAGATGTGGAGGTCACGGAAAAGTCTGCCACAGCTGAGGCTGATACCTAGCTCCTCTCTGTGGTAAAATCCTGACAACGACAAAAAGTTTCTCGCAGAGTAGGATTTCCATACTTAGATCCTTCTCAACGTCGGGCGATTTTGAAATAGGGTGCATCAGGATAGAATTCATGCCCATGTAGTGTCATATCCGCGTATTAATATGCCTAGGGCATCGTGGGTGTTGTGCTGAACGCCATTTCAACCAATGGCGTCCTTTAATGCCAATTTTGGTAAGCTGAAACATAAAAGCTAATGAAAAACCTCATATTTAAAAAATAATATTCGAGTCACTCCACGATTATTGGAACTTTTTCCTCACAACAGTGTGAAAGAGAAACCTCATCCTAGATGGGGCATCGCGGAGATATTCCAGATCCAGCGTTCTCCATTCCATTATTTTGTCATTTTCTTTCCCCTCTGAAACATACGCCTTCTACACTTGGCTCAACTGTGGAGAAATACGAAAACGAAACAAGATTAACTTTTGAAGCGTAAGATTGTAAAAGTAATTCAAGAGGAACTTAGATAGAGGTTGGGGTCACGGAAAAAATCTGCCGCAGCTGAGGCTGAAACCTAACTCCTCTCTGTGGTAAAATCCTGACAACGACAAAAAGTTTCTCACAGAGTAGTATTTCCATACTTAGATCCTTACAAACGTCGGGTGATTTTGAAATAGAGCGCATCAGGATCCAATTCGTGCCCATGTAGTGTCATATCCGTGTATTAAAATGCCTAGGACTAAAAGTTACTCATGCCATCGCAATGAAATCTGATTTAATTGGTCATTTATCACGAGGAAATCAGGGATAGCAATGATGATAGATCAAATGTAATGTATTACGACCTGGTTATTCAACGAGTTCACTGTAGTAATTCATGGATGAAAATTGGTTCCAGATAAATCTCATGGAGTTACCCCAAAACAGCTTGGAATTAAGTTAATGAGCCTTGGTGATTCTTTTTGAAAGGTTTCAGTTTTCTGGTTTACTCATGCGATCAACTATATTTCATAGGGCGATATTTCGCGGACGACGGCTGCTTCAGGTTGAAGTGTCTTAGTGGTTTATTACAGTTCTTATCATCTATATATATAAAAATGAATGTTTGTTTGTTCGTTTTCTTCAATGCGATTGCGATGAAACTTTGGTGAGTTGGTTGTGCGCGCGTCCGCTAAGGTTTCTGAATAATTAAATTCATTATACAATAGGTGAAGCGAGAGTTGATTCAAAAAATAAGTGTTGGCACGCGAGCTTCTCAAACAACCGAGGAACGACAAGAAGGCACCGAAGCAGATCGTTTACGAGTTGCTCAATCACGTGCATCAGAATCACATCAGTGAGAAATGTCATGAAATATGGACAATGGCGGGAGTAAACGCGGGTTTATTCGTGGTGAAGCCACGGATTTTTTGGGATAGTGACTGCAAATAGGATCCCATAGTCCGATTTCTTCCCATCATTTGATCGCGTAATTTTTCCGTTCGAGTCCTCGATATATTAAAATTGCCGCTAATAGCGTATGTAAATGAGACGGTACTTGGCGCTACACATGAATTCTATCAAAAAGAGAATTGTTTACATCAAGGTAATGAAGTTAACAGTTAAAATAAAAATAATCAAGGGAAATTTGCCTCAAACTACGATTTTCCCGTCACTCGAAATCTGAATTATCCACGACTTAAATTTGATAAATTATCGTGTGACTCGGGCATTTGTGAGGGATGAATGCACTAAAATTCACACATTTTATACAACTGATAGATTATATTTTGCAACGCTGAATTTTTCGTCGACGAACGACGAGCTTTCCTGATGCGATCTCCCCCGAGGTTCGTAAAAACGAACTCAGTTTCTCTGTGGGGACCTGTTCCAAGGTTCGTAATTTCGAAAATTTCGTATTTTTAGAAACTTCGTTACATCGCCATGTATTTAGCATAGGCGTTTCGTCGGGACCGACAGTTTTGCTTAGTAAAATCGAAACTTCATATTTTCGTGCTTCGTATTATCGATTTTCTACTGTATTAATAACTACGTGGAAGGTAAAAAAACTAGCAAATCAACTAGTCAGCCACACTACCTGTCGATTACTTTTAAGTTCCATTGCCCGCCATTGTTTTCTCTCATCCATCGTGGAGAAAACGACGTCTGATCTGCAGTCAATATCATTAATTTTACTCTCGTGATATTATTTACTGTTGAATGTCGGTGTTCGTAAGGTGTTAATAGAGTTTCCTAGAAAATATATTTAAAAGTTTCATTGCCCGCCATTGTTTTCTCTCATCCATCGTGGAGAAAACGACGTCTGATCTGCAGTCAATATCATTAATTTTACTCTCGTGATATTATTTACTGTTGAATGTCGGCGTTCGTAAGGTGTTAATAGAGTTTCCTAGAAAATATATTTGTTTTGAATTTACATAAGTTATCAAATCGGATTCTTAATCTTAGGTCTGACAGCAATTTTTCATTCCAGTTGTCGCCGGAAGTGAGTAACGCTAACGAGATTATTAAAACGGCCTTTTTACACATATCTCAGCTGATATTCTTTCCCCACGACTCATATGTGAGGATCGGGGAAAAAGGCGCAGAATTGGAGAAGAGGACAATTTGCTCCATTTTGAGTGCATGAGTAAAGGAACAGGAGTGATGGACTGGGAGTGATTTGTTGGAGATGGTGGTATTTTTATGGGCATGCGAGAATAAAAATGGGCACTGCAGGTCCATAAATACTGTTCACAAATCCAATTTGATCTTGTCCAAGTGAAGTTAGAACTTGATGAACACAATGCTCGTTCACCTTAGGCTTGTTGACCGCTGACTTTGGGAGAAAAAGTTCAGTTTGAGGTAATTTTTCATCATTTTTGCATGGTAAAGGACGTCGTACATTCGCGCATCATCATTTTAAAATTGAATGTATTATAAGCCATAGTTAAATATCATATAAGTTTAAATATTTGCTTAGAGTGAAGAAAATCTTAATAACATCAGAGAGTAAAGAACATATATTCTTTTCTTTATGATATGAGGTTATTTAGCTTGAAATGTGGTCATACGTATAATATATGCATTTATTAATGATTTTTCAAAGGAATTAGCGATTAATTTTCCATCGCATTTTATTCCCGGGTTAAAGTGGGCGATGAAGTGATGCAGAGTAAATAGGCCCTGATGGCGTCAGGGCCTGACGCCTTCGCAGTTTAGTTGTGAGAAACGGTGCAAAGCAGTGATATGGTGGGGAGAGTAGGGCAAAACCGACCTGGGGGTCAAATCGACCCCCTTAGATTTTTGGTGATACGTGCTGCCATCATGCGGAATGAACGCTAACTAGTTGAGCGACAGCCATTACATGCATGCCGTTCGACGCCCACTTAGTGGTAATTTTTTTTTGGAAAATTTGAAGAGAATTTTTACCGACTTAGACGTCGATAAGACTGCATTGTGCGTTCTACGGGTTTGAAACTTTACCAGCGGTATTTTCATATCTGAATTCAGTGGTTTCAGAAGTTTACTTTAATGTAACATTGAATGCCATATCTCTTGATGGTAACCTAATATCGCCAATTTAGTTTGGAAATGTACCCTCTCCCCGTTATCGCTCAGCGCTTTGGATCGCTTACTTCGTGGATCCATCGCGTGAGAAAAGGCTGGAGTCAGTGGCGACGAGGGAAACAAACGAGGAACGCATATCGCTCGCGTCCACGACGACGCCATAAATATCTCGCACCCTTTTCGAAGATAACCCCTATTTCACAGTCCCTTCCAAAATGGCGACCGCATGGGGTATGAAATTTGTAAATCCGTTGAGTTCGATGTCATTACCTATGATGCGGTGCCATGCGGTTGATCACGAGGGTCGAAGTGAAGTGGGGCGGGCGGCGTGGAGTGATGGATTCGTTGGGGCGGACAAGAAACATGGCCATCGGGCGCATTAAGGACGGGCGGCCGGGCGGATTTGGGTGTTTATAAAGAGAGGGTGAGTGGATTGCGATCGTTAAAAAAGGGGTCTCCGTGCTCAACAACCGTTCTCCTTTTCCTTTCCGGAAATCTGTGCGTCTCGAGGGTTTCGCTTGTTTGCGGAGAGTCCGACGGTCGTCGGATGGTCGGAGGCCACCGACTGGAAACGACGATGCGGTCGCCGTGGAAACAGGAAAATGATGAATGCGTGGTGAAGGGCGCGTCGCGAGAGCTTTTCCACTCGCTGCTTCATTATTCGTCCCGGATTCACAATTCGACGAATCCATTTGAACCGCCCTCGAGCTCGAAGAGGTCCCCGATTCCAGTCAAGTGGCCTCCAATGGGAAACAAAAGGCCCCACGGGGACTCTTTTCATCCGAGCGAGCCATTTTAGCGGTAATCGCCGGGGCCGTCGTCCCACGACCGCCCGCATGATGCGGCCCTCGTCGCCATTATTATTCGTCCAGCCGAGAGAGTGCGGTTTGGAGAACGCATATGTATACATAATACATGAATGTATACATACATACGCGGGGGCACACACACACACGTGTTTTGTATGCATGTATGTGTGTGAGCCCACGGGCGCTCACAAGTGGGAAGGCCTTCCTCGCACTCATACAAATACAAGGCTTGGACGAATTAAATTCCCTTTTCGTGGGCGGCGGACCGAGATAAGAATCTTTCCCTCAACTATCGTAAATCCGCGGGAGCATGTGCGGAGGGCCAGTTGAGGACCAGCGGGAGGGAAACGAGGGGACAGAGGGAGGGACATTATGTCCCGACACACCAGCCGGCCTTTAATGTCCGAAGCGGAAGAAACACTCTCCGCTCTTCACAATGACTCGAACACTCTTTTGAGCTGCTTCGCGTCCATTGCCGTGCCCTGCGCGCGGTTTAACACATTTGCGTTGAACTCTGATCAATCGCCACCCGAGGGAAGGAGAGAGAGAGGGAGAGAGAGACAGTGGTTTTCTTGAAAGATGGACGTTCAAAACTGCATCTGGTGCACACATTATCGAATAGCGAATTGGGAAATTTAACATCTTGCATTATTTCATCTTTCAGCTCCTCTGATTTCAACTCCTCCTCCGAATTGGCGTGAGCTGTGTGGTCAGTGCATAATTTGTTTGCATTAGAGAATTCAAAACCACGAGCGTCGCGTCGCTTGTTCCCCGAGGAAGTGCCCAGACTGGACCTTCTACCTCTCAGAAACATTGATGAAGTCAACGCCATTGTTAGCGGTAAAACGATTTGCGTATGACGAGGTTGGGAGCAAAAATATTTCCAGATCGAGAGATAAGGACTCATTTGCAAAGGATCCAGAGTCCGTGCAAAAAACCCTAGCACTCAAGCATTAGGTGTTACATCTCGAAAACTCCTATACTGTGAGAAATTATGTCACCACTCACAGTAATCGTCTTTAAGAAGTGGCGTTTGGTCTCAATTGGCCTCTTACTTGCTCTTGACCAGCTTCAACGCAGGCGTTACGTTGTTATTTCCCTGGCATTTTATTGAGTCGGTCGCAATGCCTCCGTTGCTTATTATCTTCATCAATCCTATCCCAAAATTGATTATTGATTGATGAAAGTAAAAACGCTCGAACTCAAGTGTGAACAGTAACTTCATAATGTATCGCAACGCGCTACGATAGCGGTTCGTCGGTTCGCTTTTTGTTCGTTCGGTAGTCGAAGGTCGAATAGGTTTGCTATCCTGGACCATCTTCGGCTACTATGAGAATTTGAGGGTACACTTTTCAATATCCATGGTTTTGTAAATCGTCGCCGTACTCAGGCTGTACCCTCGTCCAGGTGCGGGGACAGACTTGCGCTGAGAAGCGGCCTAAACTATTGCATCGGGTGGAAAGTAGCAAATAAGGAGCAAATTAAAGTGGGAAATTTGATTTTGAAGAAGCAATATTGATTGGGAAAGGCGAGTAAGTGACCGCACTGTGGGTGAGTGCACTGGAACACAAAGCGAAGAATAACCGAGTTATACACGAGAGAGGGCGAGACCTCCTGTGTCCATGGAGATGCATGTAGAGTGCCATCGACTGCAATCGGTGAGCTGTTGAACCACGCACATAATGCAGGGTGATATTTTTAGCGTAATTTACTCTGGAATATTATGAGATACTAAAGCAATTGAACCGAATTGTCTTTCATGAGGGGAACCTATTCACGCTCCGGATGTAAGGACTGACGACCTTGCCTTCATAAAATGACGTCACATTGCACCATCATTCTCACTGGTGTATTAATCAATGTCCGAGGCCCCGAAGACGACATCGCGCCCAAAAAACCAGTCGATACACTCCCAAAGCTGTGTATTTCTAATTACAACGAATGGAAATGTGAAAGCTTGTTAGAAAAATAATCACGAGCTCGGAGGTTTAAAAGGACTTATAAAAGTGCTGTATTTATTCATATAATTAGCAGCAGCCCGCATGTGGAACGCACATCTCATTCATGTGCAACGCGACATACTTCCATCTTATTTCCAAAATTCCAGACTTAAAATATTTTGACTTTGCAAAGGTAATGTTTTACCGTAACGCCTTCAATATTAACGCAATAGTAAAAAAGGGAACGTGACAGTGTACGTCATCTTCATGTACTAGCGATAAAAGGGTTTACACGAACAAAAATTTAAATGACTGAGTTATCCGTAGGGCGGAGACTAATTTCCCCGCCCCCAATGCTTTGAAAAACTTGTTTGTTGCAGAATTCGCATTTGTTCGAGGCGAAATCCAAACGGATGGTCCTCTTTCTCCTCAGTCGATTTGGACTTCCGCTGTGAACTTAAGTATCATAAGCTTGCTCCGCGCAATGACGAACTTTATTGTAATACCTTCGTAGTTGGATGCATCGAAAAACCATTTGAAGACCTTCGGATTTCGCGTCCAATGCTCAGACCACCAAGCTACCCAGTCTACTAAGCATCCACTGGAATCGGCGGGGGGTTTATAGGAACAAACACTCCCCAAGGCATGACCCACGAGAGCGGCCAATAGATGGCATTAGGGCTGCTTTTCACCCACCGGCAGAGAGAGAATGACACACACAGAAGGCGAATTGAAAGAATAACTCAAGCACACAGACAGTGGTGAAAGATATAGAACAGGCGTTTCGGGGTAAGCTAACACAAGAAGGAAAATGAGCCGTTCGGGCCATACAATCGTTCGTTCATTCACTCAGACCGCTCAGCGGAAAATACATACAAATAAAGGTTCAAACAGAAAGGTAGAAAGAAAGTGGATAGGGAAAAATAAAATAAACAAATACAATGGTGGTGTGAAGATGGAAAGATGGCCGATTCCAAGCAGAAAAAATTCGACTGGACCGGAAATCGAACCACGGACCTTTGGATATATATATATGTATGGCGGTTGAGCGGTTGAGGAACGGTTATGTATATAAGATTATATATGAGGTTATATATATATATATATATATATATATATATATATATATATATATATATATATATATATATATATATATATATATATATATATAACTGCACTTAGGATCACTTAAGTGACAAATATATAAAAGTTTGCCAGAGGAAGGCAGACGACAAACCCAGAAAACAAAAAAATGATGAACACACAAAGTTTCTTGATATTTCGGTGCCACTAGCACCTTGGTCGCAAGAGCGAAGACTCGCTCTCTGAGTCTTCGCTCTTGCGACCAAGGTGCTAGTGGCACCGAAATATCAAGAAACTTTGTAAGTGTGTTCATCATTTTTTTGTTTTCTGTGTTTGTCGTCTGCCTTCCTCTGGCAAACTTATATATATATATATATATATATATATATATATATATATATAATATAAAATCGTTCGTTCATTCATTCAGACTGCTCAGCGGCAAATACACACATATAAATGTTTATACAGAAAGGTAGAAAGAAAGTGGATAGGAGGTGTTCCTATCCACTTTCTTACAACCTTTCTGTATAAACATTTATATGTGTGTATATATGTATATATATATATTTATTTATTTATAATAGAGATCCCGAAAATAAATGCTCATAGCCACCAGAGATGACCCAGGATAACCAACGTACTCCGAGCTTCGACAGCCGACCTACGCGAACCGACTTGCGTAGTGTGTCGCTATCTTTATGAAGTGGCTGTACATTCGAAATACCTAGATCACCTTGCGTTTATCCTTTGCCTCCCCTGTAACTGATTATAATCATGAAGCAGCCCAGCGAAAAGCGATAGCACTCGCGTTAAAAGTATGCTACTTAATTACGGAGGGTTTTCTCTAGAAAGAATGTCGTTTCCATCGGAGGAAACATTGTTCGATAATATGCGTTTTCCTGTCGCTCTTTCACGACCTAAGTCTTTTTCAAACGTAGTGTTCATATTTGAAAAACACGCATCGCTCCGACTTGAATTCTGCCCCTCCCGCCCGACGCCTCCCCCCATCTCTCCTCCTCCCCCCCCCCCCCCCCCCCACACTCTCACAAGCCCCTTTAATCCCACAATGCCCTTCTCCCGCTTCACGGGTCCAGGGGCGACGGATTTGTTGTGCCCGCCGCCCGCGGGGCGCATCCGTAAACACACGCACTGTGGGGGGGGGTGGAAAGGGGTGGGGGGAAATGGGGATGAGGAGGGAGGGGGGAGGTTTTGGAGTATGGAGTGAAGATTGAGTCGCCATTCGAACGACGCTCTAAGAGCGGATTGAGTCCCACGGTCGAATATTTTCCGAACGCATGGAAGCGCACGTCTCAATCGATTCCGTGAGAACATTTTCATTGCATGAAAATTCGCGTCCTGCTTCTGGCAAAGCAGGACGAACTGCGCATGAATGGTTTCGTACGTCGACCTTTTGCGAACGGCTGTAAGATTCGCGCTCACTGTAGACGGCCAAATTATGCTGCACGATATGAAATTCTGTCAAGTATGCATGTATTTGCCTCTCCTTAAATAATTATAAGTTATTTGGGAAGCTATTATTTGACAACACTGCTGTATGAGGACACCTTCAAAAAAATAAAACAGAACAGAAAAAAAGGAAATTGAAATACCATTGCATGAAGTGTTCTGGATGTGGTGATGTGGAATCCAAGGTCAGGCATCAAAGAGCAGCAGGCTTAAGGATTGCTAAATCTCGAATGGAACATTATAGAAGGTTACATGTGTAGGGGTTGAAGTAAGACCTAGTTTATAAAACTCTTATTACATTAGTGCTGGGACACAAGGAGAATACGTGGCCAGTCGAAGCCAGCACTACTGGGGACTATGTAAATGAGATGAAAGTGCCACTTGCTGCCACGGGACAGAGAAAGTAGTGACAACATAAGAGAGATTGGCCGACTAGATAACATTAACGAGAGGATTTAAAAAGGTGACGTAATGGAAATGAACATTCAAATCAAATGGACGAAGAAAGAATAGCGACGGACACTCGATGTAAGGTACCCGTTGAATAAATAAATAGAAGTACAAGGAGACCAAATAGAAAATACGGAGCGATAACATTCATCCGCGTCTTCAACTTCAGAGCATGCATACGCACCCTGCGAGCCACCTACAAGGTCGTATGGCATGGGCTGGGCAATCTTAAACATGCACTTAATAACTGTAACCCACTAAAGTTAATGAAACAACCGCAACATATATGAAAATTCGCGATAACAATGATTTAAATACTTCCCAGTTTTTGCATTTTGCTATTTTTTTATACTTTGCATTTTTTTATACATGCATAATTTAGACATTCCTGACTTTAACGAGCCGATCTGACATAACAATTCAACGTGATGGAATAACTAAACAACTGCGTTCGATTAAAAGTAACAAGTCCCCAGGTCCAGAAGCAATACATTCACGCGTGCTCAAGGAGTTAGTGCCACAGATTGCACCATTCTTAAAAATTATATTTAACAAATCATTACTCGAAGGCAAGCTGCCCCAATACTGGGAAATAACCAACGTCACACAGATATTTAAAAAAGGAAATAGAAGTTACCGAGGAAATTACCGGCCTATATCGCTAACATAACTTTTATGCAATATCCTCGAACATATTTCCGTTAGTAATATTACGAAATTTCTGGATAATCGCAACTTCTTACACAGCAGTCAGCACGGCTTCCGTAAGGACAGGTCCTGTTAAACACAGTCTTCCTTCATGATATCCTAAAATCAGGTGATTCGATTGAGCAAGTCGACGCGATATTCCTTGATTTCAAGAAGGGATTCGACAAGGTTCCTCACAATAAAACTCATACATAAATTGCAATCATGCGAAGTGAATAGAAAAATGGTGAATTGGATAAGTGACTTTTTCAGTGATCGGAAACAAAAAGTAGTTATTGATGGTTTTTGCTCTGATATGTTCGAAGTCACATCCGGTGTTCCTCAGGGAAGTGTCATCGGCCCTCTTTTATTCATTATTTATATTAATGACCTAATTCCTAGAGTCAACAGTAAATTAAGATAATTTGCAGACGATACAGTTATCTACAGTGAAATGAACGAAGACGCGGACTTTGAAGCTCTGTCATCGGGCCTTAACAACGTTCATCCGTGGTGCCAGGAGTGGGGGTTAAAATATCTGATGTGGATATCAGCGAATGCACCAGAGCGAATTCCTGCGAAAGTCATCACAAAAATTTCATACATATACTGTGTGTGTGGAGTAAACATAAAATCTTCAGATACAGTGAAATATCTTGGAATTACATTAACATCTGATATATCGTGGGGATTACACATACAGAACATATGTGGAGCAGCATTAAAGAAACTAGGTTTTGTTAAACTTATAATAGGAAGATCTTCGGATGAAAATGTCAAAGAGAGATGCTACTTGGGTCTGGTTAGGCCACACCTCGAATACGCCGCGAGCATTTGGGACCCTGGTCAAATAGATTTAACCAAAACAATTAACAAAATACAAAGAAAAGCAGCTTGCTTCGTTAAAAACTGCTACGATCGAACATATAGTGTCCCACAACTTTTAGAGGGATTAAGGTGGGAGCCTCTAGAGACTCGGAGGCTACACGCTAGGCTTAGGTTTCTTGAAAAATTCAGAACTGATGTAAACGATGGTTTCAGACCTCACTTGGTGGAATTCCTTGATATCAGTGACAGAAGGATTAACTTTGCTATTCCACATTGCAAAAGATTTATTTACGACCGCTTTCGCCGCAGTGCAGCATCATCAGGTGCTGCCTGCGGCCTATCCTAAGTTAATCCTTTTATCCCTGATTCAGAACTGATATTTTTCAGAGCGACAGAGAGAATATTATGATGACTCCTCACAACATTTCTAGGTCTGACAGATGCGATAAAATAAGAGAGATACTCAACCGAACAGACAGGTACAAAAACTCGTTCTTTCCGCGAACAATAAGCGATCACAATAAAAATTAAGCTCACGAAATACACTCTTATAATTCTTGCCACGATTTCATCTCCAAAAAAAAACCTTTACACGGCTGGTGACCTAACTCCCCCTGCCACACGCCCAAGCGGCGGCTCACGGGGTATTATGTAGATGTAGATGTTTTGCTGCCCTCGATTAATATCACGCAGCGTGATGCCAAAGGAGAAGATGTACGAGGATAGGGGTTTGTGTGGTGACCAAAGTGATGGCTTCCCATCCCGAGGCCTTGAATTCAAATCTCGGCTGCGGCGGAGACTTTTCAGTGGAATCCTGATTCCCAATTGGGTGATTTGTGGAGATCATTCGAGTGAGTGTGCCTTCAAGAGGAGGTTCATGGCCGGGTTTCCCTCCACCCCTCTTCCTCTCCCCTAAATAGACCAACCCCTAAGAAACCCCCCGGTCTTTCAATGTCTTTCACTAATCAGTCCCCCTCCTTCCCTTTCCCTTCCCCCCCCCCTCCTCCCACCTCTCCCTCCCATCAATCCTTTACCCATCATTTTCACCTAATATTCTGAAGAAGGCGGTTGTGTTGAACCGCCGAAATATCAAAAATCTCGCGAGTTATCTTTCTTGGTGTTCACTGTGATTATACTAGTCAAGCCTGTGATATATTTTTATATTATTGTGCGTTGCACGTGTTTTCCATCGTTTGGACATATTGTTGCCCTGCAATCATCCTGTACCTTCCCTTCCACGAGTTGCATCGTTGGATCCTTTGCCGTGAGTCACAACCGCCTTTCCAGTGTTCTAACCTCTTCCTTTCACCACTGTTCATCTCCTTTTTTCTTTCTTCCTACCAATCACTTATTGGCTAACTTTTTAAAGAACACTCACAATTTCAAGTGTTTGGTTGGTGGGTCGCCCGCACCTTCGTCAGTGATCGAATGAGGAGGAAGAATTGTACAGGAGGGGAGGTGTGAGGGGAAGGAGCAGGTAGGAGGGGTGGGGAAGGGCGGGGAGGGAAGGAGCCAAAGACCTATTCGGGAGAAAGGAGACAATTTAGCGAAAAGTGGGGGAAGAAATTAATGGGAACGGTTGAGGCCAGGTGGACAGAGGGCGTTAAAAATCGGATGCAACTTTGTTTTAATGTCTTCAAACTAATTATTGTGGCTGAGGGCGGGAGGGATGCCAGAATGGGTACATTGTAGCAGTCATCAAATTTTACATCGTGGGAGGCAGCATATGTGGGGACAGAGAAAGAGAAGTTGCTTGAAGAAGGATTGCAAGAAGTGATTGTTAATTCTAATATTGAGGGGAGTACTACAGAGCCCAATGTAAAAGGCTGTACAAAATTTACAAAGAAGGATATATACTATATTAGATGTGGTACAAGAAGGGGAGGAAACAGAAGGAAGATAACGATTAACGAATTTTTTGGGTACTCGGTCTGTAATCGGAATGAAACAAGTTTTGCACCTTGGCCGGTTGCAACGGGTGGCTGGAGCTTTGGAAATATTCAAAGATTTGTGAAGGGGGTTAGTTATATGTATCTGAATTTTTTAATTAACGAAGACGCCGACTCAGAAATTCTATCCTCGGACGTAAACAGCATTCATTCATTCGTTGCGCCAGGAATAGGGGCTAGAACTGAATCTCAGTATATGGACAGTAGTACACTTCTTGATAAAGTCATCACACCAACACCATGCCTACACTGTAGATGGACTTAAAATTAAGTTCTTGAAAAAATCAATTACCGTGAAGTTACCTAAACTTCAGGTGTATCATGGAGATAAAATCATACAAAGCATATGCGGCACAGCGTTAAAGAAACTAGGATTTAACAAGCGTTTAATAGGAAGGTCTTCCGATATAAAGTAAAAGAGAGGTGCTTCTTTGCTCTGGTTATGCCACACTTCAAATATTCCGAGCATATGGGACCGGGGACAGAGAGATTTAACGAAATTAATTGCATACAAAGCAAACAAAGTTTAAAAAAAAACTACTTTGAGCGAACACAGTGTCTCTCAGCTTTAATAAAGATTAAGTTGGGAGCCACTAGAGACTCGGAGGTTATATTTCTTGAACAAATCAGCACAAGTGTGTTTCAGAGCGACATAAAGAATACTATTTTACGCCACACTTCTTCTCAAGGTCAATACTTTCAAATTTAATTCATTATATGATGTTTTATGTTACGATATAGTGATATGGTGGTTATTTTTTCTTAATTACTTGTTATTTAAAATTTCCTTACTATTTTCATTGATTGTTGAATGCTTATTTTTTGTGAGGGAGTTAAGGGGTTGTTGATTGGGAGTCAGTGGGGGGGAAGGGGGGGGGGAGAGGGGGGAGGGGGAAGATTGTTGCGGATTTGATAGAGGTGTAAAGGCGATTGCTTCAGAAGACGTTGTGATAAAAAGATCGTATTGTTGGAAAATAAAGAATTTACTGTGGAAACGAAGGTAAGACGTTACAACCTGTAGAACTTTTCCAGCGCAATTCCTTTTTGGTTAATTCATGAAGAAGTTCAATGATGTCTAACCTTAAAACAATGAATCATAATGGACATCGTTGTAATCATTGAAAGTGCTAGACGAAATTGTAAATGGATACGGTATCTAGTGGTTCATTTTTCCCCATTTGAACTCAAAATGCTGTAATTTTTTATCATATTCCCCCACAGAAATGTTTAAACAGAATCAGTATTTATATAATTGCAAAACGGAAACACAACTCTAATATCGGGCATCCGTCCTGTGGATTTCGAGTAGTTTGCTTTACATCTCGAGAAATAACCAATGTTCAAGGCCGAAAGTACTAGAAACTGCAAATTGCAAAATGTTCGTAGTCTAACAAGCGTCTCCCTTGGAATCCTCATGACGTGGTTGACTGCTTGCGCCTCTTTTATTAATAAATAGATTATTGACTATAAAGCGAGGAGCATACCTCACGTAACAATTACTTTAGTAGTCGCTCCTCAATTCCTCGCTTCCTACACATTCCTGAATATTCCATTCTGACTATCGAAGAGATCGTCTTTTATTTGTGTCGACGCGTTCGTGGTGAGTGCAATGCATCGTCAAACTCGTGCGTAAAATTTATACTCGGCTCCGTTATTTTTTTTTGCAATCCCAGTATGTGTGTCAAAAGGGAAGTCACTAACCAGTTGCTACACCGGCGACGAGGAAAGAAACTAATATCCGCGTTCGTTCTCCGCTCCCCCCTCTGGGAACACACTACACTCCCCCTCGTTATCCCCCATAAGGGCGGTCGGCTCCCATCACACACACACACACGCACATAATTCACATGAGTCGAACTAGGGGCCGATGATGATGCCCTGACTCGCACCGCATGGCAGGGCAGGGAGGGTGGGGGCCGCTGACCCCTCCCCTCTTCGCCCATTCAATTGTCTGTGCCCATCGGAGTGTGGAGGAACAGCAGCGGGGAGTGCGTCGAGCAGTTCTCCTGGACCAAATGCCCCTCACCCCCTCCCTCTCTCGCGTAATCCCCACCCCTTCGCCCCTTCGCCCCTTCGCCCTTTATGCCCGCCGCCATTATACCAGTGGCCGTGCAGAGCAACCCCCATTCATACGGGCCTCCACTCTCCCTGCACCGCGCAATTCGAATGCTACAGTCAGGAAGGAAATGAAAGACCCGAAATGATACCTCCCTATACTTCGTGGAACTTCCCCTCCATTCTCTTCCCCTCCCCTCCCACACCACACACCCCCTCTCTATCTCTGATCCGCTTCCCGACGAGACCACTCATCGCGTACCAATGGGGGACCGATATATTATAACTTAACGTTCGAGCATTTAAGAATCATTCCCGGATTGGATTGTGGGAAATATTTTGAAAACAATGGCCGATACCTCTTTTATAAGTCACGTTCGAATGTATTTTGCCTCTTTGCTCGAATCCTCGGATTGGACGACAAAATAGTTTACAAAATCGCAACCGACGAATGATTTGCTTTGCTTTTGATGGAAGGATATTTGAAGAACTATTTGCGAGTGGAATATTTTATGGACTTAATACCGTTTACAACACATTAGTCTTGACTTCGAATACTATTGGTGGCCTTCGAATGCAGCTCAGTATTTTAATGGAAGAGTATCATAATCGCACGTATTGTTTTGATTTATAGTCTTATTAATTTCAAGCAAACTCTCCGATTAAAGCCTTTCATTTTTACTTTTAATTACAGATGGCAGTTCGAAATTACAGTACAAGGATTCATACCTAATGGGAGAGAGCCTATAAAATTTGCGCAGAGTCATAAAAAACGGAGATATTTAATTTATTTTGGGTACAATCTATTCAAATTTTTGTTGTTTTTTGGCATGTTTTGTTCTTTCCCCATAAAATATAGTCTTATAAAGACATACCTGCTAAATTATTTCAAGTTATTTAATTCGAAAGAGAGGCAGTGTAAAATAGTCCTAATTTTTTCGGTTAATGAGCGTAAGAAATTTGACGATGAAGTTTAAAGCATTTTTGAATCTTAGTCAATAAAAATCTACTCTCTATGATTTATCAGTTTTGCCTTTTGGGAAAAAATCTAATTCTGACAAAGTCCAGGAAAGGAATGAGTACGTTTATAATTCAACGCACGTGCATGGATATTACAGAGCATCACAAGAACGTCACACGTACAGCCAGCCGTAGTCGTGCAGCCGGCCAGCGGACATTCCTGAATGTCTTTTCGTTCGCAAAAATAGCGAGACCCCAAAATGCCTGCGGCCAACTTGAAAATCGTTCGACGAACTTTTTTAGTTCTTTTTTAGTTTTAGCTTTTCTAGTTTATACTGCTCAGATATCAATGTCTTATCGGCTGGCTGATGGCATTTCAGCCCTGCCTCGCGAAGGCACCGACGAACGGTTGCTGCACTGAACTGCAGTTCAGATTTAAACTTTGACGAGCGCCTTCAACCCCTTTGCTCGTAAAGGGTTCCCCCTGACGTACTGAGTAATTTCGGCTTCAACTGCTGTTGTTGTGCAGCGTGGCCTCTCCGGTAGAGGCCTGTTCCTCAAAGTGTTGTCGCTGCCCGCGAAACTCCGAGCCCATCCCTGTACAGTTTAATCCGGAGTCAATAAATAGTCAATAAAAGTAAACACCCATCCTTCTTGCCACCTCAGAGATGGGTGTTCCTGCGGCTATCATTCCAGCGATGACACCACTGTCGGTGACTGAGAGCTCAGAAGTTGGAGCACGTTCCATAACGACGGTCTGATAAGCCGCGTGTACGCTATGTAGCAAAACCTGCTATATAACTTTTGCTATATGTAGCAGTGTTACATGTAACTAAAGTTGTATAGCAAATGCTATATTTTGCTGTTTTTTCCCAATTGACCTATGTTAAATTTAGCAAAAATAATGCAGCAAAATAGTTTTATAAAAGATGTCGGTGAGGAAGGATCTAGTGCTAGGGGTAGCCATTACAGTAATTTTGGCGGCTCACAGAAGAAAACGAAGGTTTTGGGTGCGGCCATCGCTACAAGCCAGGCAAAAGTACAGTGCGAGTGACTTGTTAAAAGACTTGAATGCTGATAATTATGCCGTAGAACCGTCATTGTGTTATGAAATGAGATGTAATGGTAGTTTGAAAAACTTTTTACGGAGAGACAAGTGAAGATTTTGAGTAAGTATCTTTTATGTATGATTCACCAAATAATTGAGAAAAACAACATTCAGAGATGCAATACCAGCTCACGAAAAGTGTGTGTGTACTTTAAGATTTTTGGCTAGTGGAGATTCGTATCAGAGTCTAAGTTATTTGTCAACAATTTCAAAATCTGCCATTTCAAAGTTTATTCCAGAGGGGTGTGAGGCTTTGGTTGATTAACTCCAAAACTATATCAGAGTAAGTAACCTTAAGCTAAGTAGGCACTAAAAGGGTAAAATTAGGTAAAATGACGTAATTGGTAAAATCAGCATTACCTTATGTGTACTGCCCTGTAACAGAGCATTTAAAAAGCATTAGGTTAAAATCAGCACAACACATGACTATTATTCATAATGAAATTATTTATTAATAATTATTGCGTTGTGAAAAATTACAGACGCAAATTTAATACACAGGTGCTGTTAGGATAAATTATAATTGTACTCCACTTGTAGTAGAACATTGGATTTGTAACACTAAACTTCGGTAATCCTAAAATGTGAAAACATCTGTGTGTTTATATTACAAGTAACTGGGAGAACTTGGAACTGAAGGAAATAACAACAAAAATTGTAATAGTGTTTTTTTTGTGTATGTGAAGAAAAGGTAGGTTGAATTATTGTAGTTATTAGAAATGCAATGCTTTATATAGAATTCTTTAAGAAACATTCAATAAATGTATCGTTTGTGTGTGCATTTGCCTCTTCATTAATGTTTGTAGTTTCCTCTGGATTAGCCTGTAAGTATATCGGTTCGAGAACAGTTACTTTCACCATGTAAGACGGAGTTAAGTGAAGTGACAATCGAGGCTGTTGTCGATGCAGTATCATATTTACTGGTTTGATTGGCCAAGATCTACAATTCCAAATCGATGATTAATACGATGTTTTGCTGTGGCTTGATAGAATTCACTGTTTAAATTCCGTGATTGGCATGCGACGTGTTTACCATACACATCGAATTCGTCGTCTTTTTGAACTCCTACAGCTGAATTAAGTTTTTTCTTGAACTGGTATGCCTCTTCAGCCATTAGAGTCTTCGTTTTTTTCTTTGTTGGTCTTGCCGGTGGCGGAAGAGTACGTTTGGACGTTTGTTCTTGGTTTGGTCCAGAACTGACATGGGGAGATGTATATACCTTGGCTTGCCGGTAGTTTAAGTGCGCGTTTTGGAGTTTCTTCTCGGCTTGGTCCGGAACTGACTTGGGCCGGTGAATCTTGTTCATCTAAGTCCCCGCCTAGGATATCATGGCTGTCTGGCATTCAATTGATTCCACCCTAAAAAGAGTGTTTCCTATTTGTGCTTTTAAATGTTCAATTTGATATTCCGATTTTTGTTTCCTATTTGTGGATTTAAATTGTATAGGAATTAAATTCAAATTTCTTAATTTTTCTATTATTAAAAAAACGTGAAATTTACAAAAAATAATATATTTTAAGCCTTTGAAAAAAACTTGACTACTCAGTGGAAAAATCTTTTGTCGAAATTGGTTGATAAATAACATATCAACAACAAATTTTTAAAAAAGTATGGTAACTTGCTATTATTGCCTCAAAATGTGCATGATTTCATTTAAAAATTTACTGTTGTAATGTTATTCGTTGAGGGATACGTAGTCGTAAGGGGTTTTTTAGTATTGTCCTTTTTGCTATTGTTGACGCAGACTATCTACATCTACGTCTACGTCATACCCTGCAAGCCACCCAAAGGGTGTGTGGCAGAGGGTGCTTTCGCACCAGGCATGCATGAATGATATGGTAGAACACCGACATTACATTAAAACCCGCGTACCACACATGCAAAGCGCCAATTAAAAATCTTATACCCAAGAAACATTCTATCTTCAATCGTTTCAACATGCAAGGGATACAAAGACTACTACTACAGATTCAAAATATCATGCATAAATAAGAACACCAATATTTACATCATGCCTAAATAAGAGAGCAGAATATATAATGAGAAAGATTTACTGCCTGCCTATGTCAATACTCGAACTATTCATGACGACAATCACAGCTGTTATGGTCCCGAATGGTACGCGGAAAAAATGACATTTTATACCTATCGGTTCTACAATCTAGCTCTCTAATTTTATTGGCGCGATCTAATCTGCCGTAGTACGAAGGGGTTAATAGTATATTTTTTACGTCGTCAGTAAAATGATTTTCCTGAAATTTATTTAGGAGTTTAAACCTATAATTCAACCTACGCTGTGATAGCGATTCCCATCCTAATTCTTCTACCAGTCCAGACACACTAGCAAACGTATCGTAGCATCGTTTCACAAACCTAGCTCCTCTTCGCTGCACGCGATCTAACTCTGATATCAACCCCGCTTCGTATGGATCCCATACACTAACAGCATATTCCAGATGAGGCCTAACGATTGAAAAATAACAACGTTCTTTCACTTTCTCATCACATTTTCCGAGTACTCTCTTGATAAAGCCTAGCTTCCTATATGCTTGACCGCATATTTCCCTAATATGTTTTCCCCAAGATAGGTCGTGAGTAATTGTGACCCCTAAGTACTTAACAGACTCAGCGTGAATAATTTCCGTACTATGAATTCTGTAAGCCCTACCTGGCCTATTTTTCTTTTTCCAAAAGCAGACTGCTACGCACTTTTTTATATTTAGTTCCATCTGCCACTTTTCGCACCAAGCATGAATAGCAAGTAGGTCGATTGTTAACGAGTCGCTATCTTCGGAATTGTTAATATCCCTATACACAACCGCGTCGTCTGCGAAGAGTCTAAGCTTACTTTTAACGACGTTGCTAATATCATTGATGTACAAGAGAAATAAAAGTGGACCAATTACACTTCCCTGAGGAACACCCGATGTAACGCTGTGTTTGACATGATACCGTCGATGACAACCCTTTGTTCCCGCCCTTGTAAGAACTGATTAATCCAACTAATAATGTTTTTATCTATTCCATATGCTTCTAGTTTTGAGAGCAACTTAACGTGAGGTACCTTATCGAAAGCTTTCTTCAAATCGAGGAATATCGCGTCAACTTGAACATTATTTTCACCCGAGAGCAAGATGTCATGAACGAAGAGGGCCAATTGGGTTTCGCAAGATTTACCCTTTCGAAATCCGTGTTGGTTATTTATTAATAATTCCTCCCTATATAAATGACTCATAATGGAGCTTACGATTATGTGTTCAAATACCTCACAGGAAATGGATGTGAGAGAAATAGGCCTATAGTTACTAGGGTCTTCCCTGTCGCCGCTTTACAATATAGGTGTGACATTTGCTACTCTCCAGTCCTTAGGCACTATGTGATCTACTAAAGATTTGGTAAACATTAATTCTAAGTAAGGTGCTATGTCTGATGCCATTGTTTTATATACGCGAGCAGGTATTTGATCTGGACCGGGGGATTTGTTGGGGTTGATATTTTTTAGCTGCTGTTCTATGCCGCGACAATTTATAATAATTTCAGGCATGCATGTTTGGTAACGAACTGGCTGCGGATCGAAAAGATGTGGTGTATAAGTACTGAAAATGCTTTTGAAGAATGAGTTTAACGAATTGGATTTTTGTAGACTGTTGGTTAGCTTTTCCACATTGATATTCTTAAGCGTGTGTACTGTTGATTTATTCCCTTGAGTGTCCCTAACATACGACCAAAATGCCTTGGGATTATCGTTCAATTGTTCTCCCAGTAATTTACTTTTGAAATCAGCTAACGCCATTCGGCACGCTTTTTTTGCTAAGCGTTTTGATCTTATGTCATTTTCAGTGACTGTGTATAGTTCTTCGGAGGATTCATTTATTTTTTCCCGTTTTAACCTAGCATGACATGTTCTCTGGTGCTTTAATGTTTTCCTAACCTCCGCATTATACCACCTAGGCTCTGCATTGGTTCTTTTCCATTTACTTGGTATGTATTTGCTGATTATTGATCGTGTAACTTTGAGGAAAGTATTCCACAAAACCTCAGTATTACTGTTGATACTTATTTTTTGAAAATTAGTAAATGACTTTTGCAACTCTCGTTTCATACCTTCGTAGTCAGCCTTATTAAACAAGTAGATTTTTCTTTGTGGATTATGTTTCTTGATCATGCTCACGGAAAGCTCACACTATTGCTCCATTTATGTGACTGCAGGATGCCAAGGATGTTTATCTGACGGTGGTGTTTCTGAACAGACAAACTTCAAAAAATTAATTGCACACTGAATACGCCAAAGACAAGATTATTGCTAGGGAGTAACTATCCATTTCCGTTCGACATCTTGGCCGATGACGCTTTTCCCCTGAAGACTATTATTACGAATCCTTTTCCTGGAACACATGACCAGGTGAAAGGATATTCAACTATATTGCCTTTCTCGTGGCAGAAGGGTGGTTGAAAACGCATTCGGAATATTGTCCGTTGTGTTCCGAGTTTTTAGAAAACCAATGCTGCTTGAGCCGGAAAAAGCCGAACCTGTACTTCCTACTTGCACCTACCTTCATAACTTTCTCAGGAGGAGTACATGCTACCTCTAGTAAAACTTACACGCCTCCACGCACATTCGATCATGGCATCCAAGTACTTCAAGCATCCAAGGCGAGTTTTGACGTCGTGTCGCTCTTCACAAGAGTCCCTTCGAAGCAACAATTGAATTCCTTAAGGCACTGTTCGACCAGAAGACGGTGAAACTATTTCAACACGTCTTAAAATCCACCTACTTTCTCTACTATAATCAATATTTTGAACAACAGAAAGGGATTCCTTCGGGATCTCCACTATCGCCGGCTATAGCTAATATTTTCATGGAAGATTTTGAAAAACGAACCTTGGAAACAGCACCCCTCCGACCAAAATATTTCTTCAGATATGTGGACGACACATTCATAGTGTGGCCTCATGGGTGGGAATCGCTGACGGAGTTTCTTGCTCACATGAACGGAATTTTTATCGAGATCCAGTTTACCATGGAAATCGAGAAGAACAACCGCCTGCCCTTCCTATACATCCTCATCGAGAGAAATAAGAACGGAAGCTTGGGCCACAGCGTGTATAGAAAGCCAACGCACACCGACCTTTATCTGAATGGAAAAAGTAACCATCATCTGCACAGAAAATAGGTGTGGCGACCACGCTTTTTCACCGGGCGAAGGCAGTTTCAGATGAAGAGAATCAAAAGGCTAAAGTTGAACACCTGATGACGACATTTCGTGTCAATGGATACAGGGAGAGGGAGATCCAATTGGCCTTAAAAAAGAACCATGAATCCGAGGAAGAGAGAGACAGAGACAAAACCAAGAGGCAGAGCGTGCCTCCCTTTCACACCAAAAATATCCAACCAGATATCAGGGATACTAACTAGACACGAGATCGAGACGGCCCACAGACCAACGACAAAACTAAAAAACATCTTGAGAAATGTCAAATACAACCTGCATCTTAAGACGCCAGGAGTATACAGCATCCCTTGTGAATGCGGCAAGGTATACATCGGCGAGACTAGACGCACGGTGGAAACACGCCTGACAGAACATGCTAGTTGCATCAGGCTCTTCCATCCAGAAAAATCTGCGGTGGCAGAACACAGCCTGGAAAAATGGCCATAGAATTGACTTTGCCAGCACCAGAGTCCTGTGTAAAACAAAGGATTACTGGGATCGCATTGTGAAGGAAGCCGTGGAGATCAGGCTGGAGAAAAATAATTTCAACCGAGACAAAGGTTTCCAAATCAGCAACGCTTGGAAACCTGCTCTGAGAATGCTGGAAAAACGACGGTAAAAATCCGACCAATCGGAGCCAACCTGACAAAAATGGCGGGAAAATGACCAAATATCACTATATAAATATCGGATAATAGTGGCACCACAATCTGCAAGCACACACATCACCATCACTATTACACGGCGGTCTGCGTGGGGTTTTGCCGGTTTCCCTCACGCCTCGGGTGAATGCCAGACCATTAAGCCATCCCGGAAGAAAAGAGTTCCTGCTAACTACAACCCAAAACCACCCTTATGAATCTGCTACATGCTCACACAAAGTAATTAAAATGTATAAAGTTCATATGACTAACCCTGAAGAGGAATTATTTCCTATAGCGGGGGCTATTGTAATGTATATATTAAATTACTAATGTATTTATGAATGTATGTATATAATATGTTTGCAATGGCAATAAACACTTGGAATTGGAATTGGAATTGGCACCACAATAAGTCAAGAAACTAAAGCTTGATCTAGGTGTCCTTCTAAGGACCAATCAGAAGCTAACGCTTGGTCTTTGTGTCCTTCTAAGGACCAATCGGTGCATAACTTCTGAAAAAGCGGGAAGGCTGAAGAAGATGGAATCCACCCGGAGGAGCAAGCCCAGCAGCCGGCAAAGGCAGGCCCACAGGAGGAAAGCGGCGGCGGTCACGACCGCGCAATCATCACCCCACCCCTCCCCGGCGAATGACTTACTAGAGATTTCGGGAGAAGTCCTCAACTCTTTTCGTCCCATCCTCACCCTCCCCCCTTCCCCAACCCCCGCCCTCCTCACTCCAGTTCCACTCCCCCCTCAACAGTCCCCCTTCCCCTCCCCCCACTCCTCCCCCCAGATCCCGGACAACCTGAGTTCTCTCAGGAATGACACTTACGTCTTCCTCTCCCACATCCCTCCCACCTTCTCCCAGAAATCTTTCCATCTCGCCCTCATTTCCCTGTTCCCGCAACTCTGCGGCTGCGAGTGCTCCGTCTTCTCCGCGGAGGGAACCGCGAGACTCATAATTCCCGGAGTCTTCGCGGATCTCTTTCGGGAGGAGGCGAGCAAGCGCAAGCTTGACGTCCGCCTCGGTCGGCCATGCACAGCAACCGTCAGGCGAGCGGGAACCCCCCCAAATGTTAATCCAGTTTCTCTCTCCTTTTCAGTCGTGGTGAGAGGGGTGGACCTGTTGACGAATGAAGAGGACATCAAAGACGCCCTCCGATTTGCCAATATCGACCACAATGGAGTGAGGAGAATTGTGGCACGACTTACAAAGCGACCGACCACCTTGATGCGGATTATCCTTAAGGACGCCTCCTCCACCCACCGCCTGCTACACGACGGACTTATCTACTGCGGCAAACGATACCGCACCGAACCCTCCCACCCACCACGACCCCAGCCTGCTCGATGTCAGCGGTGCCAGGAATTCTCCCACCTGGCAGCAGCGTGCACTAAGGCTCTAAGATGCCCTCGCTGTGGTGGTAACCACTCCTCCGCAGCTTGTCGCTCTGACAGCCTTCGGTGCGCCAACTGCGACGGAGAGCACCACGCCGGCGACTGGTAGTGCCCTCAGCGCCCAAAGGAACCGGCGGGGCTGGGTTTGACAGTCCCACTCACAGCCATCCCTCTCCCCCTCATTCCAGGGACTCCCGCTGATGACGACCCAGTCACCATTTCCGGCCTATTGAGACTCCTGAGCCTGGTATTGGCGAACCTCCACCCGACCGACCGGCCTACTGTCGCTGGAATCGTGGACGCAGCGGCCAACGAGATACTGGGATACTCTGTGAAAACAGCGTACTCCTGGCACTCTCAATTTGCAACGGTCGCCAAGATGAGACGCAGCAACTACTAGAACGGCTAAGTTTTCTCATAACTCTATTTCCTTCTGAAAGCATGATATGACTCTGTAAATAGTATTAACGACTATCATGCTTCACTCTATATTTCGTTAAGTGCTTCCTTCTGGAGAATAGTTGATACAAATTTATTTGCATTCATGTGTATTAAACTAAGGAGTGGCTTCATCTTAATCTATGTAGACCAAGTGCTATGCACGGCTCACCATCCACCTAAATCATTTGTATATACAGCCGCCACTGAATAACCTAATTTTAGCCAATAGGTAATGCTTGTATATAACTTGTGCGTAAAATATCTCCGAGAAGCCAATCGAAAATACTTGTCATACTATATTAGATAACTACTATATTGATAATCATGACCATGTGCAATGCACCAATCAATTAATGTAAATACTGAGATCTATGCCCATTTATAAATAATCGCCTGCATGTAAATAAGTATCAGATTGTATATAAAATATGCTTTAAATTATTCCAGCACTCAACACCCCGTAATCAGCTGCAGAAACCAGAAACCGGTATCAGATCATTAAGATTAAGAACCATCGCTCAACCCGTCCACCACCACCGAGAAACCCGCACCGCAAGGACCACAGAAGACACCAAGATCGACAAGAAGATTACCACACCAAGAGGACACACACCAAGAGGACACCTGAAAAGACCAAGAGGACACCTACCTACAAGACGCATACATAACATAATACGGCGGCCTGCGTGAGGTTTTGCCGGTTTTCCTCACGCCTTTGGGCGAATGCCAGGCCACACGCCATTCCGGTTCCAAAATCAATGTCAAATCATTTTTTGTGCATGTTTTATTTTTTGTTTTTTTTTGTAAATATGCAACAGCACCTGCAAAAACTTGAAAAATTTTATATATGTATCCACCCTGAAGAGGAGAAATCCTATTACAGGGCCCCGTAAATGTAATGTTTTTGGGAAATAAACCTTTAACCAACCAACCAACGACGACATAATGAGCTAATGGCCATACCACGTTGAAAACACCGGTTCTCGTCCGATCACCGAAGTTAAGCAACGTCGGGCCCGGATAGTACTTGGATGCGTGACGATATAATGCAGACTACACGGCAAAACATACAGATGCGAAGCATCTAAACCCCCCTCCCCCACTACCCAAACTAAGCAGTGCTCTCGAGAGTGCAACGAGCGGGCACGTTGCGGACGCTCTTCCGGTTCACGCCGGGAGAGGGAAGGCACGGCGGAAGGTAAGGCGCGCTGCTCGGACTGCGGCGGCGGGAACAGGGCGGGCGTATCCCCGACGGCCCCAAGCGCCACCCTAACTCGCCGCGGCCGCCCCATTTCACTCAGACCCGTCTGTATTGCAGGCCATCCCCGCCCCCCCGGTGGACGCGAAGCCCGTGACTAAGAGGGAGCTGCTACACCTGCTGTCCATGATATTGGCCAACCTCCACCCGGATCAGCGCCAGGCAGTCGGATGCGTCATAGACGATGCGGCAAAGGCCGTACTAGGGATGTCAGTCACCCCGCTGTACTCCCGAAATACGACTTTCCACGAGACGACGATCCTCGAGAGTGAGTCTTGGGGGTCCTAACATACCTGTTCCATAATAAATTGCTCATTGCAAGAAAAACCTCAATGAAGATTTGAACTCCGCCTCTTTCTCCCATAACACAGCAACCATGGATTTAACCAACGCAGCTATTTCGCCAGGCCACCAGGTCTCAAAAGTGGTAGTTTATTAGTTTTTAAGATGGAAATTCAGCGGACTGAATAGTCAAGACGAAGCCCGATAGAATACTCTGCGATCAGCTCCGATGCGTGGACGTGAGTTTCTCGAAGGCATTCCTTCCGCTGTGGAGTTCTCTCCCGAGTACATTTGACTCCATTAGTTTCGCTCCAGCCCTGTTGTTCCTCGCCCTTCTTCGTCGTCTCTCGGCGACGCAAAGCTTTCTCAGCAGAGGCCGCAGCAAGCCGTGTTTGGCAAATACAACCTGTTTCCAACCCGACCCCATTCAATCAGGCTCGTAAAATGTAGTTGGCCGGTGTACACATATTTTTGAAAGTACTAGCACATTGTGGCATAACACTGATTACATATGTACTTATGCACCCAGATGGATTGCGTGTGTGTTTGTGGGGATTATTACCATCTTAAGGTTCATGAGGTTTGCTTCATCTCTTGGACCTACGCGCTGTGACTGGTTACAGACACGTAGCAAGTGTTGGAGATGACTTATAGCAGCAGTTATCACGTGGTTCCAACTTATTTATGATTTGTAATCTATGTCAATTGAAATAAAGTTGGTGCCTATGGATTGCTATTTATTATTAAGTGCGGTTGTTTACGTTCTTATTATAGTACTTTTATAGATTGTAGTGTTTCGCATGCTTAATTCTCTTAGTTCTCATAATGCTGTTTTTTAATTTTCCATATCGAGAGTCATATTAATATTGCGTTGCTATTTCATGTACAGAATGGGTTTTTACTGAAGTAATTTTCGAGTCTACGATTCAGGCGATCGGTAGTCAATACATTAGGAGTAGGCATTTGTATTTGTCCATGGCAAGGATTATTCTTTTATCAGAGGGTAAATTTTGCGGTTCTTTACGAAAGGGTGATGATTTTTTTGTCCACTCATGTGTGTTTTTTCATTTTGGTTTGGAATTTTTAGTTTTTTTTAAATAATCATATCCTTAAGTTTTTGAAACGAGCGTCGAATAGTTTCCAAGTGACTTCCAGTGATAAAAATCATTATACACGTGCTATGATAGATTTTATACGTGTCTGTGGTAATATTTCTGGCGCAAGGGTGTGGCAATGCGTAATTTAGATTTAAGATATGTGAGGTTATTCAGTGTGTTTGAAGCGTTGTTTGAAATTTACAAATAAAACTTTGTTGAAAACTGCGATAGCTGACCTCATTTAATCATTTAAAAGGGGTTTAGCGATGAAATAGGAAATTAATAGCAAAATGTTAACTTCAGTAATTGAAGGCGACACTATGAATTATGTGAGGTGATGATGATGCGCTTGAATGCTGTTCACGTGGGTGGACGAAAATGTCATTGCTAGGCATTTAGCTGGAGGATATGGAGGTGCTGGGTATCGATGCATATTGTAAGCAATCGATGTCTGAAATTACATGTCAAATGATAATTTTAGTGATCACGAGTGAGGGGAAGATTTGGACATTGATATTTTTCAGCGACCCATTTTGATAATAATAAGTATCAGGAATGGCGAAGTGCACTTAGCTAGTCATTCAGGAGAGCATGATTTGCTCTTTTCAGTCATTCAAGATCCGCCAGTTTTCCAATAGACATTTGCAATTTCTGTGTTCATTTTTAAGACGAAAGTTATAAATCTTTACGCACGCAGAAATATTCATGTAGGGAAAATGCTGTTTTTGGAATCCTTACAATATGATATGCACGAAAGAAGAATATAATTCCCATGTTCATCTATTAATGTTGTTGATGAGAAATTCATAAATTATGTTAGCCGTCATGAAATATTTAGTGAGTTTCATTTTCCATAAAAGAAATTTTAGGTACAAAAACACACTGATGTTGCATATTTTGTCTGCTTTCAACTTCAGCTGTGGCATTATATTTAAAATCAGTGGTAATAAAACATTATTGCAGGCAATTAAAGCAGGTTTATCAGTTTTATCCGCAAAAGTCTAAGAATGACTCAATATTATAACTCAAAGTATCAAACGAAGGCAATGAGGGCAGTTTATGATGATCGTGAAGAAGTATAATTCAATTTCCCAGGCATTGTAAATATTTTAATTCATAATTGGTATTAAAAAGATTCAACTGAGGTGCAGTCATTCAAAAGTATGCTCATTGCACATTCCCCCAGGAGAAACAAGTGAGTGATACGCTTTACATCTGACAACAGCATAACGTTTGACGGTCTGCTGTGCGATCGCCCACATACAATCGCTCGAAAGGCAACACTCGAATGAAGTGAAGTCGATCGAAGGTGAACGGATCCCTAACGTTTGGACGCAAACCAAACTATAAATTCAGCTCCATAAATGTCGTCATCCGTGGTTAGAGGTAAAATGGGAAGAGGGAGGGGAAAGGAAGATGCGAAGGACGTTCCAACATTAAACCACGTGATTTTTCCAAAGGATGTGCGGTACGTTTGAACGCGACACGAAACTCAAACCGAGTGATAAACGGACACGCGAATGGTTGTTACTCATGCACGCACTAAACAATCATCGTACGTATTATTTCTCAAAGGGGTTTTTTTGTTGACGAAAAATAGGCAAATGGTTTAAAATTAAAGTTTTTGATAAAAAATTTAAAATTGAAGTTTTTGTGAAAAAATGATGCAGTGCCATCTGTTGACAATATAATCAACTAATATGTAATCAATATAATCAAATAATATGAGGTGCCATCCATTAACATATCGTTTAGTTAGACTATTTACATTCTACATGCAATCAGTGTGAACCACGTGTGAACGTTTACCGTTTAAGTTATGTATCTTTAACACAAACATAAATAAAATATAGTTGTCCATGGGAAGAAACAGGTAGAAGAACAGGAAGAAAGAAGGAAGAGACCGGAAGAAGCTGCATACTGTGCGAAATATTCGACAGGTAGAATAATAGGAAGAAACAGGAAGAAGCTGCATAATGTGCGAAGTAATCACACGGGTCAGCTAGTATGATTTTATTTTTAATCATGTTTGCTGCAGCTAAGTTCCTTCAATCAGCTCTTTCAGTAGCGTTGTCGTTCCCATTTACCTCCACCTTAATATGCATGCCTTTTACATAACCCTGTGCTCCAGTGTCACCGGAGTGAAGTTTTTTATTTTCTGCCATCCTACGTGAGCAGCACATACAGAGTGCCGTAGGATGACCGGCCAGATTCGAGTGAGAAAAATAATCGACAATTTGTTCTTCTCCATGACTGATGATTACTGTGAGATTAACACGGAATTACTTAAGGGATGTTAGTAAGTTAACGTGTCTATTAGCGACATTGGCATCTTGAAGGTGTCAGATGAAACTACCATTTCCATTGTTCTCGCCCCCATCTCAGCCCTCACCTGCAGTCTTGTGTTTGGAAAACATCCTTCCACAATCGCGACATCAAAGACTGTAGGATTTCGCGTGGATGCTTAGACGAATCCACAATTAATCTCGCTGTAAGGCAGTCGCGGTTGATTTCTCTATCAACAAAGAGCATTCATATGTCCCTGCTTTCCACTCGCTCTGCTCGTGCCCGCAACAGAGCCGTGACGTCATGATTACGTCAACCAATCAGCGAACGTATTCGTTTCTTCAATGAATTCAAATTTTTGGGCGAACTTCGAAATAAAATATCTCTCAGGCTGTGCCATCTACGTTACCGATACTTGGTGAATCAAGTGTTTTGATGGCTACCATGATATTCAATAGTTAAAATGGAAGACAGGGCTTGAAGAAATACCTAACATCTTATGGTGAAATTTTTCATTTTGGATAGCCTTTACATGGGACTAGTGCTTCTTTATTTTAAATTCAAAAAAACTCTTTCAGTTGAAGATGCTATAACAGTTGCTAATAACAATATATTAAAATATTCTTTGTTTTTTCCAAACATCGTCATTTATTTTCGACTTATTTCGATGGGGAAATGGGCCGAGAGTCAGGGGCATAATGGCAAGGAGGTCTGAGCCTTGAGAAAGAATCACCGAGTAAAAGAGAATGGGAGGAAGAGGGGATGTGGAAAAAGGACATTTGTTGATGAGAGGCTTCACGTACGCCGTTCTGAAGAGAGAGAGAGAGACATTGAATGAGAAAGCCTTCGCCTAAGGAAACCTTTGGAATTTTTACATTTCTAAATGAAGCCAAATTAACCATTAGATTACCCTTATCATCACTACGTATTTATGCTGATTTGTTTTAAAGTGTGGAAATAAATATTTATTTGATTACATTGAGATGATGAAATGTCCACAAACTCATCTCTTATTTAACCAAAGAGCACATTTTAAACTAAATAAAAACAAGTACAAACCTCTGGCGATGCATAGCGGAACTTGATTTCAATCAAACTCCATTTGAAGTAGAACAGAGTGGCTTTTCAACTAAACTCTAAAATAGTGCTCAGATTTGAATTTTAAACATACCTATATAGTAAATGTACTTTCAAGAAAAGGTCGTCAATGTACAGTAGGGTGGATCGAAAAACAGTATTTTTTTTCGAAATCGTACTGAAAATAGTGCTTAAAGTTTGTGGTCGGTGGTCCTTTATAACCCACAAATAATTCCTACTTGATCGGATTATATCTTCAGGCTGCGCTTTTTAGTCAAAATTTTATGAAGAAATATTAAAAAATTTCAAATTTTCTTGATGGTTTCTATATGTTTCCGGAGTGGTTTTATGGCAAATAATTACATTTATTGCTTGTTTGTTGCTTAATATTAGCGATTGAGTGTGTTTGAATCAGGAAAAGTGGTTTCATAGTTCGTCAAAAATCGTCAACAGACGCCAAATATGCAGAAATCTTATGGATTATGGGTAGGCAATAACCCGCTATAATAACTCGACTCCACCGACTTAAATTTACCGAGAACGATAAGGTAATATGGAAAGGAAGTAAAATGCAGCTCTAAGTTCATCGACTACCCAGCACGAGGAGGTGGCTGAAGTCGAGTGCCTCCCGCTCACCCACCCGGGTAGACAAGTCCATTTATTTATTTGACAAAAAGATCAAATACAGCATAAAATCATATTACAGTGAACGTATAACAAACAAAAAAGGACACAAACATAAAAACATAACAAGAAGAAGGTAACAAATAATATTGCAACATGGGGAGATAGCACAGATTACTTTTTTTTGGAAATGGCAAATGGCTAGGTGAGCGAAGACGGCGGAAGATAGGGTGAAAGGACCAATGTTCACAGGAAGGTAATAAACAAGAGAAGGGAGGCGAAAAATGAGGGAGCGTTTGTTAAGTGATAATGTGGGAACAGCAATGAGTGTGTTTTGGTGTGTCGGGACGGTATTCTGAGGTCAATGGTTGAGTTCAGTTTGTTATAGACAAGTTTAAGATACGTCTTAAGGAAAATATTAATAAGTTTATCAACAGAGAGCGAGGACAAGACATCATCAGAGGGCAGGTTGTGGAGATTTGACACTATTTTTAACATCATCCTCATCATCTGGTGTTCTGCCTGCTGGCAGGTCCCGTACACCACTGCTGTCTCCATCCGCTTCTGTCCCGAGCTTCCTTCTTTGCTTCATCATAGCTGATGTTCTTCACCTGGTCCACCAATTTAATTCTTCTCCTTCCTCTCTTTTTCTTTCCTTCAATTGAACCATCAAGTGCCACAGTTATTATACTTGTCCCTCTCATCACATGGCCCAACCAGTTTCCTTTACTTTTCCTTATTTCCTTTAGGAGCGATCTTCCTTCTTTAACTTTGCTCAACACCTCTTCATTTCTCATCTTATCTACCCATCTTACTTTTCCCATCCTTCTCCACACCCACATTTCATGAGCTTCTATTCTATTCCTTTCCCTCTTACCTAATGTCCACACTTCACATCCATACATGAAAACGCTCCATGAATAACATTTAGCTAGTCTCTTTCTCAGCTCCAGATCCAGGCTTTTATTGCATAGCAAGTTTTTCTATTGGCTGAAGGCCTCTTTTTCC
The DNA here is from genome assembly GCA_963169105.1 of Ceriagrion tenellum. Taxonomy (NCBI): domain Eukaryota; kingdom Metazoa; phylum Arthropoda; class Insecta; order Odonata; family Coenagrionidae; genus Ceriagrion; species Ceriagrion tenellum. The sequence continues at coordinate 166,500,074 of OY720636.1, forward strand.
ATTGCTATCCTTGCTTTTATTTCTGCAATACTTCTCCAGTCGTCTGTCACCATCGTTCCTAGGTACCGGTAGATTTTAACTTTTCCTATTACACCTTCATTTATTTTCACACTCGTATAATTTTCACAGTTTTCTGGCATCACCTTTGTCTTTCCTAGGTTTATCTTCATCCCATATTCCCTCATCCCTTCCTCCAAAACCTTTATCAACCTTTGAAGTGATTGCATATAATCTGCTAATATTGCCATGTCATCTGCGAATCTTATACTTATTATCTTCCTACCTCCAATGCTGACTCATTCCTCTCTCCCATCAAAAGATTTATGGATCATGTCCTCAACATATATATTGAGCAAGGTGGGCGACAGACAGCATCCCTGCCTTACTCCTCTACCAAGATCCACCCATTCTGTCATATCCTCCTTCATTTTTAATGCAGCTTTTTGCCTCATATATAATTCTCTAATGAGTTTTCTCTCCTTCCATACCAACTCCTTCTCTTTTAGAATTTCGAACATTTTATTCCAATCAACCCGATCAAAACCCTTTTCCAGATCAATAAAACAAAGTGCCATTCCTTTTCCACTCTCTATATACCTTTCTCCAGTTATTCTTAACAGGCCAATGGCCTCCCTTGTTCCTTTCCCTTTCCGGAAACCAAATTGTTCCTCCCCTACATTTTCTTCCATTATTCTTATTAAGTAAAAAAGATATGGTCCAAGGACACTGCCCTGAGGTACTCCAGACGCTACCTGGGACCAAGAAGAAGTGAAACCGGATAGTATTACTCGCTGTGTTCTGTCTGAAACGAAGCTGGATAGGAAATTGAGAATGTTACCGTGGTCGCCGATATGGTGTTTGAGTTTGTGAAGAAGTAGCGAATGATTGAGGGAGTCGAAAGCTTTGAAAAAGTCAAGGAAAACAGTATCGAGCTGAGTCAAATTTTCAATAGTATTGACGACGTGATTCTGAAGGACGGCGAGATTAGTCAGGCAAGATCTGCCAGAGAGGAAACCATGCTGATGGGGGGACAGTCGAGAAGTAATATATGAGAATAATTATCTCACAGACGGACGAAAGGACAGGAAGTATAGAGATGGGACGATAGTTGGAGACAACAGTTTTTGGACCAGTTAAATGGATTGGAATGATGTTTGCGGCTTTCCATTGAGAGGGAAAGGTTCCGTGTGAAAAGCAGCGATTTTACAAGAGGGTCAGAGGTATTGAGAGGGAGGAGGCACATTCACGAATGAATTTAGGACTGAGGCCATCGGAACCGAGAGAGCGATGGAGAGGGATTCTTTTAAGAAATTCATAAACCTCGGGTGTATCGGTCTGCACGGAGGATAGACAGAGGTTAGTGTTAGCTGGGGGGGTGTGCGTTGGGTGGAATAAGAGAATTAGTTGATGGCTGTAGGCAGTCTGAGAAGTACTTTTGAAAGAGGTCAGCCCTGTCTGGTCCATGAGCATCACTATTGCCATATGAAATTATATCAGGGATATTGGCACGATTTCGCCGCTGGTTCAAAAAGGACCAGAATTTTTTACTATGCTCTGAGTGGGAAAATGAAGCAATGGACGGGTGGTAACAAGGGAAGAGTTATTGCAGCGTTAATAGACGAGATAGGGAATAGGTGATAGCAGAGTGAAAAGATATCCAGGAGAGGTAGGATGAATCCGTTGAAGAGCTCTGTGGAAATGAAATAAGGCCCAACAGGCTGGGTATAGAAAGGGAAGTCGACATTGACAGAGATTATATCAGATCAAATGTCCTTGATAGTGAAATCGGAAGAGCACTACTTGAGACTTGAAACGGGAGAGAGCTGTGGGAGTAGATAAAATACCAGCAGTTTCTGAAGAATACAGGCCAGAAGAGGGAATTTTTTTTCTCTAATTCGTAGGATTTGTGAGGTGGGTGTGTGGCCGGAAGACTTCACACAGATCTTACTTATTCCGATCCCGAAAAATAGCAAGTTAATAACAGACGTGGACAACGTAAGCTTGAATTCCCATGCGCTCAAAATTAGGGCCCTCGACCTGGGATATGGGCAACAAGTATTTTCATGCATTGTAGACTTCAAGAAGGTGTTGGGCAGAGTTGACTAGCCAAAATTAAAGGAAGTTCTGAAGAAATTAGGAATCGATTCGAGGGACAGACGTATCATCCGGAATCTTTATATGAACTACAGGGCACAGGTTTAAGTAGTCGAGGGATATTCTGGATGGTCAATGATAGGATATGGAGTGTGGCAGGGGTGTGTTTAACTGTGTATTCAGAAGAAATGGTAAGGCAGTCACAAGGAGAGATGGAGCTAGGAGTAAAGGTAGGAGGGGAACTAATTGAGTGTCAGTGAGATTTGCAGATGATCAAACATTGGTGTGTCAGTCAGCCAAGGGGTTACAGTCAATGATGAATATGTCAGAGGTGCAGTGCGAGAGGTATTCGATGAATATTACTCATAGGATGACCGAAGTAATGAGATATTTGTAGAAGGAAGAAGGTGGGGATTAACGTAAGGGTGGGAGGGCACATAATAGAGGAAGTCGAGTATATTACGTATCTATTAAGTAGTACTCTGGAAGAGAGGCAATGGGTATAATTGGTGGGGTGGACAAAAGAGTGTAGCATTACCGTGGCTTAAGAAGCATTTTCAAAGTGACGAGGGGATTGACGAGGCGAGGTCTCAGTAGAGACGTAAAGAAAAATGGCTGGTGTGAAAACTCGGAATTTGGAGCGTAGCGCTTTAAGAGTCGGAGGCTTGGTAGACCTGAGGCGTTATGGATAGAGAAGAATAAAGAGGGTGAGCTGGTTGGCGAGAAGGACAAACGAGGAGGTGCTGGATGTGGATGATGTAGGAGAGGAGAGAGGAAGCTAGTGGCGGAGGTTTGGAGAAGGCAGAATGAGAAGCAGAAGGATATGCCAGAAATTAAGACGTGAGAATGAATTATGACCAGTAGCCAATCAGCTGATAGAATACTGAAATGAACTAAGATGACTCATATGCGTCGGAAGCTCTTCTATTCCTTTCGGCGTGCACCGAGTCGACCAATGATGCTCTCCTTTGGCAAGCGTGAGTTTTGACAAATTCGCCGATCCGATGAGGGTGGCGGCACACCCAGCCGACATGTCTCCTCCTTCGAGTGATTTCGAGCTGGACAGGAGCGGAGAGATTTGGGAGCTCAGTCGGTGGCGGCCCCAGGGGCGTGTCCCTCGCGAGGGGCGTCAGACAGGTCCGGCACCGGAAGGATTCGCCCCCACGACGTTCATCGTCCCCCCCCCCCCCGGCGAACACGGCCCCTTCCCTGAAAGAGCCGTGGACTAGTTTTCACGCGCTTTTGTCGTTCCATTAGCGTGAGCGACGCGTCATGCAACACGCTGGAGTGAAATTAATCGGGAGAGAGAGACACACGCGTGCGTCTCCTTAATGCAGTCGGCAGTGTACGCAAACGATGGGCCTGATTAATAAACACCACCACGGAACAGTGAGTGTGTGGGGGAGGGGCGCGAGATGTGAACGATTCCCATCCAAGTGAGAATCGCATCCATCGTGTGTATCCGGGTTGGCTTCCGGAACACATTTCCCATTTCCAAGGCAATGGAATATACATGTCCATTGCCTTAGAAATGGGAAATGGTCGGGGCTAAAAACACCCAAAAAGATCCACGAATTTTGGCTAGTAGTTTTATTTTTTGGGTTTTTAAAAGGAATAAAAAAACAATCTACTTGTCGCTTGCTGTCCGTCCTCAAACATTTAATGTCGTCGAAATATCTAAAACAGCATAAAACATTATGAAGTAACACGCTTCCGCAGTTAAGAAGCTATCTTTCTAAGTCGCTCATAAATACATCAGCAAAGAGGGGAAAGAGGTAAAATCCAATGTACCACTAAAAATATATTAAACGCTTTATTATAAAAGTTGTAATAAAAACAGTAAATAAAATAAAATAACGTCATGCACTAAAAAAGAATAATATAAGTGAAGAAGATGAGAATACTAGTTGTTACAGGTGATTCGGGTCTCCCCGCGAGGTCCACATGGCCTGCAAGCCTTCGCTCATACCCTAGTGGGAAGTATTGGGAAAAGGAAATGGGAAGGGAAGGTTAGCGAACCACAACCCCTGCGAGGCCGACAACATGAGGCGGATTGACGTCCAAAGGACGACAATGGGTCTCCGCCTCCCCGCAGTTCTCGTATCTGTTGGGTTCCCCCAACAACGTCAGACGAGTCCCCGTCAGTCTCGCTATTGCGAAAACTTACCGCACATCTAATGAGAACCGGAGGTGCCCGTTGCCCAAAAAATTGGGATTAGGTATCCCCCGACTCCCTTTTACGGGTAGATGCCGTGCGGTCTGCCGGGTTTTTAGACTCTGCGGGGAGACCCGAATCACCTAGTCGTTGCAATGAGAAGCAAGTGTTTTGCTCTTTAGACTCGTCAGCGGGTCAAATAATAGGTCTGATTAAGTGTTTAGCCCAAGGACGACATTCGCCGAGCGTAGATAATATGGCTGAGCGGCTAGAACCGTATATTAGCATCGCCGCTCTTCCCTGATGACTTGTTAAGTGTGGAACGTGTGTCTGAACCGCATAAGGAAGCCTTGAATGAAAAATCCAAGCTTGAGCCGAAGTTTTTTCTAAAAAGTTAATGTAAAAAATTTTCCTTCCACGTATATGTACATGAGGACTGAGTTGGAATGACAAACATTTGGGCGCGAATTGGACAGGTCATTTTTGTAAAAAAACATCGTTATTTTTTGGCACAACCATTTCACGGAGTGCACCTGAAAGTTTTTCAATGGCAGTTGAAAATATCACATGAATTGGGTTTCATATCACATTGCCATTCACACCTATATATTACCATACAAGCTACCTCAAGGGTTTTTGGCAGGGGATGAGTTATGAGAATTATGTTCAAATAACTTTCACTAACATGCATCAGCATCTAGATATGCTACCAATGCTACTTAAGCTCTTTGTAGTAATTGAGATTGCAACTTCCTTTACTAGATACCAGAGACATGCATAACGTGACGTCATTACTACTTACGTGCAGATTAAGAAATAATAAGCTTTATGGAGCATACATCAATTAATCAGCTGCACTACCTATCGATTTACCTTCTTCATAAAGTCTCATTGTCAACCGTGACGATGGCCTTTTACGATCGTAAGGAGAAAATCGACATTTTAAACCTTTCTGTTCCACAATATATATCCTTTATTTTATTCTCATGATCTGAGCTACCGTTGGAGTTCGTATGATAGCAATAGCTTCGTCGGAGAATGAATTGGTTTTGCATTAAAATAAATACATGATTTTGTCAAATTTTAATCGACCGCCTGACAGCGATTCCCATCCAAGATGTTGCAAGAAGTCAGTAACACTAACCAGACTGTCATAAAGGCCTTTCACGTATCTTGCTAATCTTCTCTGCAAGCGTACTAACTCTGTTTTTAAGCCTACATCATGAGGGTCCCAAAAACTGGCAGCTTATTCCAAATGGAGTCTAACAAGAGAGAAGTAGCTGATTTCCCTGGCTTCATTGTCGCACTTTTCATAAACTCTTTTAACAAATCCCAATTGACGATTAGCCTGGCCAGTTATTTACCGAATATGTTTGCTCCACGAGATGTCATTAGTTAGGTTAAGTTCGAGGTATTTCATAAATTCTACCCTGTTTCTCATTAGGTACGGTGTATGTATCAGCCGCATTAAAGGGAGTTTTTTTTTCTTTTTTTTCGCGCGGTTTTATATTAAGTATTCTTATTTCTTGATTCGTTCGTCGCCGGACTGAATAGGACTTCCGTTTTAAATGGCGTTCAATGAATTTTGGTGAGGTTTTTATCAACGCAGCCAGCACTAAATGGCTCAGGTAAAATAAAATGAACCTTTCATGATAGGTTATTTTTAGTTAAAAAATCCATTCCTACTTTGATTGAATTCTAACGAAAAAGATAGGAAGACAATCACCCACATTGCACCACCTTTGCAGAAAATTGAGAATTGATCAAATCGAAAGGCTCGACACTGTCGAGGCGACCGGTAATCACGTTGAGGAACGACCTTAAGAAGAATAAGGTGATTGTCAGTATTTAGAGTTGAGATTTCGTCTACCATTATTAACACGGTATCAAAACGTTTTACAGTTAGAATTACATGAGTAGTTTTTTTCTTGGTGAATAAAACTCCTAGTTACTTGTGCCAAAAGTTTAACTATATTATAAACGTATCCGATAATATATTCAAATCTGGCAAAGAAAGTAATGAATGAAAACTTAATGATGTCGTCACAACCGAAGGGTGTGCTATTTGCTTCATTCGTCACGTGATTCACCTCCCTAGCCAGCATAGAAGGTGCCATATAATTGGCTGCATTTCAAACTGCTCTATTGTGATGGAGAGAGTAGTACATACTATTGTATCAACAATGTTCCATTCTTTTTGTATCATTGAATATAACAAGTTTAGTGGCTATTCGATTGCGAGTCCTGATGACAGGTGTTGGTGCCCCTGAAATCAGCTCCCTCTTGCTCTGCGCACGTCCACATTCTCAAGCAAATGTCGTTTCAAGAGTGATTTACCGAGAGGTCCAAAATTTTGAAAGGTATATCGTCAAAGGGACAACCTTTGCCTATGTTAACGCTATCGTGAAAAAATTGCAAGACTTTCGATTTCCTCGAAAGAGCGACCTTGATCGATGGATCTTTCGCGTAAGGGGGCGTCGTCCTCCTCTCAATAAAGTTAGCCTCCTTCCCCCCCTCCTCCCCAATCTTGAGCCTCGATCAAGAGTTGAGTCCCCCAATCGACTCCCGCTTTCGCCGTTCGACCCGCCCGCACCGCCCGCACCGCAAACACGCGAAACCGCCCCCCAGCGCCGTGTCGCCCCCGACGTCTCCTCTCTCCCCCTCCCCTCACCCCCTCCCTCTCCCACTCCCCCAATGGACCAAAGTGGTGTCGCATTGCGAAGTCTCTGGAGGACTGCCTGGGAGGACATTAACTGCTCCGACGACAGAGGACTCGGGCGAAGCGAGGCAGGAAGGCGCGGCGGCGGGTCGCCTTGTGGTGCGTGGGGGCAGCGGGGGAGGAGCGGGTGCGGAAGAGGCGCAGGGAGGAGGTGGTGTGTTAACGAGCGGCGGAGAAATCGGAGACGACGAAGAAAGAGTACTCCGGCGGCACTAGTAGACGCGGCGGCAGCAGCAGACTCCGCCGTGCCGCGCGATACATAAAGATCGATCGACGAAGGCGACACCGTCTCGAGGGGATCGATATAATCGAATGGCGGTCGATCGCATTCGGCGGCCGGATGACGAGGGAAGAGGTTGAGGGAGGAATCAGGGATGCCAACTTTCCCCCTCCATCGGCTCACGAGGACTTCCCGAGAACATCCCACAGTCACGCAAGGAACAGCGTTCTGATTTATCTGAAGTGTTTTGCTGCAGTATTTTCGAAAATTTTCTCGTAAAAAAGGGTTATAAGACTCAGAATATGCTGCATCTTGTGGATTTTTTGGGTCAAATATTTTGGAAATTCCGCAACATGAAAAAATAACATTAAAAAATGATACCTGCTCCTTTCAGCACTCTTAGAAAAATTCAGCCTCTGTCAAGTTTTTTTTAGCTTTTCTGCCGGAGTTTGAGTGATGCACATGACGGAGTGCCACTTTTTAAAGCCTCCATCAATTAACTTCATGGAGTCGTAGAAGGACAGTTATCAATAGGCTGTATCGTTTACCGGTAACGATCGTAGAGCGTCATTGATGTATATTGCGAAGACTTGGTGAACACGCTTTGGAAGAAGGAGTTTAATAAGTTTGCCTTATCCGAGCTGTTTTTTAGTACTTCACCGTTATTGTTTCCCATTGAATTGACAGTAGATTTTCTGCCTTGAACTTCTTTACGTATGACCAAAATGCCTTTGGGTTATCCCGTACTGTTCTACAAGTGGTTTCCTCTTGAAATCCATGGATTCATTCCTAAAAGCTTCCTTATTACCTTCTTAAGATAACTTATATTTTTCTATGATTAACCCGCGATCTTCAGTGGATGCATCTGCACCGATTCTTTTCCATGGACTCTGTCGCCTCAGCAATTTTCTCACTTCGGCATCGTACCATCTCGGTTTGCTGCTCTCTTTTTTTTTACTTTATTCGGGATATAATGTTTAATTTCTGAATGTACGATCGAAAGCTTTCCAAGCACCCTCCGCATCTAACTTAATTATTGACTCTTGGAAGACGGGATAGGAATTTTTAAAATGAAATTTATAACCTTCGAAATCAGCTCTTTTAAAAATGTAAATTTTTAAAATTTATTTTAAGTTTTTACTGACATCTTAGGATAACTCAGCCCTAATTACCATATGATTACTAATTCCTTCGAGAGTGTCAAACTCTGTCATGTCAATAGTGAATGTTTGGTGATCTTCACCCCCTGCCACACACCCTCGTGGTGGCTCGCAGGGTATTACGTAGATGTAGATGTATCGTGTTGGTCCTAGCCCAAACCTTTTCAAGACGTGCGGAACAAGAGTGCCACCACGAATAGAGGGCCGTAAGTGGGGTCAATAGCAGAAAATCATAAAACACTTTTTCCTCGATCTCTTTTTTAATCGACACAAAAAGTAATTGGACGCTAATTCCTCTGTACAAGCGAGAAGAAGTACACCTGTCCTCTGTAGAAGTACACACACGTATTTTACCGTGATGACCGAAACGTTCTCACCATAACAGCAGATGATTATTCTGAGATTGAAAATCTTCACTTAAGAGTGATGCTCTCACAAAACACACTATGATTGACAGAATATTTCGGTGCAAAAGAAATCACACACTCACGGTCAACGCATCCAAGATTAGCACTAAAAATGTTCAAGCAAAAGTTGGCCTCTCCAAAATTGTCGATTTTTCGTGAAATACTATCCCATAGCACTTTTATGAAGGAAGTCTAAGCGTAAACCGATTAATGCCGGACAAAAAACATCTCATACGTTAAAAAATATAATGTTTACATAGGAAATGCGTTCTGCAAGAATGCGTATTAAGAGATGACGTAGGCATGCGCTCTGGCACGGACATGGACATTGAATGGAGATTGGATCCTTTGGAAAGCACTCCGTTGGCGTAATGGCGCCAATCTCTGAGATGTGTCCACTTAGGAATAAGCTGATACATCGAATGAGAGAATGTGATGTGAAGTTTCGGTGAAGAAAGAAGTCATTGAGACGGGAATCGAACCATTGCTCTTTATTTTTCGTGTAAGCACACATTCACGCCGCAGTTCTTTATTCAATTTTGAACGGATTAAAAATTGAATTTTATTTTTGGGGTTTAAAACTGATCAAGGGATTTTAGTGTCCCGCGTCCTGATCCCGAAATCCGGTTTTATTCACAGCCCAGCCAAACATTTTCTCAAAATTCAAAAACAATTCCAAAGGTGTTTATTGGTGTGATTTTCTGGGAAGGAAAAAGACTTTCACACGATATTATTGTAGAAAATAATTAGAGTTTCACGCAAATAACATGGTTTACGAATGGAGTGCATCCGACCTACATAACTATTGAATAATGAACACGTAATCGATGTCAAAATGCAGACGTACTGGCAATGGGCAATAATCACACAGTGAGTATAAAAATGCTGGGATATTGGCGGCACTGCAGCGTGTGAGGGGGGAGTGCTGTTTCACCCCTCCTCCCTCCGCCCCCCCCCACACCTTTGAAGCGCCTTGCAAGAAAGCAAGAGGGTTAAGGGGGGGGGGGCAGAAAAGCCTCATCTTTCAGAGACCCCTTAACGAGGCCCCCAGGGGAGCGGCCGCCGGGTGTGATTGGGGGCCGATGATTTGGAGGCGGATCGCCGTGATCATAATAATATAATGCACACAAATCCATGCTTCCGCAACCCGACTCTTTCCTCGAAGGGTCCCGTTGCGGGCCGCGGGAAGGGCAGTTGGGGGCGAAGGGAAGGGGGCGAGGGGGGCGATCGGGGATTATTAGGTGGGGGGGTACGAGCGATCGAGGTCCGTTTCAGTCCCTCGGTTCGGACTGGAGCCCACAACCGACGAAACCTCATCTTGCGTGTAACGGCCGATAAATGCCTATTGGCTCCTTTCATCCCGCGATCACTGTCGCTAAGATATCGGACGGGAAATTATTGGTAAAGGAGAAACCCTCACGTGTGGAAACAATGAGAGAGATGATCCCGGAGAACATTGATACGCAAGAGTGTATCCGTGAGGAATGTTGATAGAGGCGTGCGAGTGCGAGGCTATCGTTCGTGTCATTCAATCTTAAATAGTTGTCTTCGTCTCCGTGGGTGGTCCTCTTGTGTTGACGAAAAGCGAGTCTTTTTTCAATATTTGATATGTTAACTGGCTTTCACAAAAATACATGATACATTTTGAATACATGGATTTAGGTGTATAAACATTAGGTCACTTAAAAGAACACTCTGTTTTGAACATATTGGAATAGTTGAAGTCACAGTTCCGCGAGTAGCTTTGTCTCAAACGGTGTTCACTCGCTTAATCGTCTTCAGCGGGATGACGCCAACATCCCGCTGAAATGCCGACATGTCCGCATTGCTTCGGAGCAGTAACTAAAGTACTCATGTTTTCAAATTTAATAACTCCATTCGCCCTCGGTGACTCACAACCACCCCCCTCCACTCACCCCTAATGACGCCACCTGCATTACACCCTTGTGCGCCGCTCGTCCTCCTCCTAACCAAGGGAAGGCAGCGTCCCGGAAAAAAGGGTGCATATTGAAAGAAAACAACCCCTCTACGTTCCCTGCCACCAATTCCTAGAGCCGACACCAACCCCCGAAGCTGTTTCTATTCCATCGCTCTAATCCCTCTAGCAGGCCATCGCTCGCATGCTTCTCCGGCGATCCTCAAATCCTATCTACGAAATACCGTGCACTAGGGTGTGTGGCACGGGGTAATTCCACACCAGGCGTGCAGCACTCATCCTAGATTCACTCAGAACGGTGCACGTTCCTCCGGATGCCAGGTGCAGGCTAAAAGCAGTCAGGGCAACGGTCCGCAATCAGACCAGACAGCAGGAGAGTGATACGTAGAAGAACATGCTTCCATGCAGTACACTACTCAAGGTACGACTACTGGTTAGTATTATTTATGCGACAAATAAATAGCCCTAAAAGGTACTAAAGCATGCAAGAGCTACATCATGCCGGAGAGATTGCATGCGAGGTTAGTAAATAACAATGAAGTTAGGATATTTAGCACAAGTGCAAAAACGGATTTTACCTATTCAGGGTCAAATTATCCTAGAAATAATGTCGCAACTCTTTTGGTTCATTATTTTAATTGGAAAAATTTTAATTTTAAATTTATCAGTTCGGAAGTTAATTCCTTAATCTTAGGCCTGTGATCGTTCATGCCATAACAGTTTGGCTCTAGCAAAATATGTTGAACTTCAGGCAAAAATAAGTCTACATCAGACTTTCGTAAAAGATTTTACCTATATTTTCCCTTCGATCGGATACAGATTCCTACCGTAATTCTCTCGACGATTTAGTAACACCACCATGTTTATCGCAGCAATTTTTAACATATCTAGCTGCCCTCCACTGTATTCGTCTATACATGAAACTAATCCTACTTCATGAGGGACCCGTATATTAGTGGCGTACTCCAAGTGAGGTCTAACGAGAGACAAATAACATCGTTTCTTTACCTTCTCGTCACGTATTCCTAGTATTCTTTTAATAAAATTAATCCTAATTTACGACTTGTCTGTCCACAAATTTCTCGTGTATGCTTCCCACGCGACGAGTTCTGAGTATGGGTCACTCCAGAGACACACTTAACTGACTCTACTTTCGTTAGTACGCTTTGATTTATTGTGTACGTTTCGCCCATGAATTCCTTTTAGTAAACCATAAATGTACTGATTTTTGTTTCACTATTTTGCACGGCATGAGGAAGATAGGGCTAAAGCTACAAGGATCTTCCTTATCACCAAACTTATTGGTATAACGTTCGGGATAATCCTATCGTAAGGGACATGATGTTCTGCAAAATATTTTTCGTATGCTTTTTTCAAGTAGGTACTTTTCTTTTCTTTTTCTTTTTCTTTTTCTTTTTCTTTTTCTTTTTTTTCTTTTCTTTTTTCTTTCTTTTCTTTCAAGTGCTATTTCTTACGCTAATTCTTTATAAACTCGGACAGGAATTTCATTGGGACCAGATGATTTCTTGGAGGTAAATGGATTTCAGGTGACTTTCTATGCCGCGACAAGAAATATTTATAGACTGCAGTAGATTTTAATGTAATCAAGACAATGTAGCTGTGTTATTCTGAGGGCATGATATATAAATACTTTTAAAAAAAGGTGTTAAGAATATTTGATTTATTTAAATCTATCACTAACACTGTCTCCATGACCAGTTTTAAGTGACGGTAACGTAGATTTATTCCCTTGAATATCCCTCACGTAAGACCAAAATCCCTTGGGTTTATTTCCTAAAATTCACCTTATATTATACTTTTTTATTCCATTAAAGCTTTACTTAAATTCTCTTTTTATGTTTTTTTAGCTCTCTACTATTTATTATAAATATTCTTAAGTTCCACATCGGGTGGGAGTTCTGATGGGAGTTCTTCATTTTTGCGAGCAGGTTTTGTTCTTGCTTGACAGATTAATACGTTCGCGTTAGGTTCCCTATTGATTTTTTTCAGCCTACCAGGAATTACGTTATTTGTAGCTATGCATGTGATGGTACAATCGGTTTGTCATGGGTCGTCAGTAGTATAGTCTTGTCTAATATCATTGATCTTTTTATAAGGCGTCAATAATTCCTGGTTCCAACTTTCGAAATCCACCTAGTGGTATTAGTACTTTTTTGTGCCTGCCTTTTTGTCAGTATTTATATGAAATTTTGAACTTGCTGCTTTGTGATCACAAATTCCGCTCACTTTAACAACATTAAGGACGCTTTCAGGTATGTTTGTCGCGAAAAGGTCTAGAACGTCCTTTCCTCTCGTGTGTGTTGTTAGTAATTGACGCAAAGAGATTGATATAATGATATAGAATAGAATATACATTTATTATGCTCTGGGAATCACCCTTGGAGAAAAATTATAACAAAAAGTGAAATGCTTGGCTCAACCAAAAGTACAACAATTGATTTTTATGGACAAAAAGGTATGAATACAATACATAAAAAACAAAGCTATGGATACAATGATTAGATACAAAAACAACAAACAGGATAGATAGGAAAAAATAATACAATTTGCAGGCTGTAATGTATTTAGTACATTAAGTTACATTTTGCTTTAAGTTAAGTTTGCATTGAGTAGAGTCACGGATAACATATTTTTTAATGTATAAATGGAACTCTTATGTTTTAACTTATCGGGCAGAGAATTCCAAAATTTGGCGGCTGTGATTAAGAACGACTTTTGATAAATAGTTTTTCTAGGAATTGGATATCGTAAGGAAAATTCGTTTGTACGAGATGTCTTCTGGGTGGTTTCTGACCTGGCCATAAACATTTCTGTGAGGAAATTAGAGATTTTCTCCTTAAAAATATTAAAAAGAAGGGTCACTAATAAATATTTACTACGATTACAAAGATTTACGCAGCCTGGGCTGGTTTTGTCCTGTGATACATGAGCGTCCCTTCTTAGATTCAATACGAATCTTACACAAGAATTTCGTTGCCTTTGTAGTTTTTTATCCAACTCTTTGGGCATGTCATTAAAATGAAGGCAACAATGATAATCAAAGGAAGGGAATATCAGTTTGGAGATTAGAATTTTACGCGTGGAAATAGAGTTGTGCTTATGAAGTTTTCACTGATGAAGAGGTATATTGACTTTATTACAGATGTCATTTACATGTTAGTTCCAAGAGGGATTCCTCGTGAGGGTGGGTCCAAGAGCGCGAACTGAGTCACTATATGGTATTATCTAATCACCAACTGCGACTCGAGGAAGGAGATTGTTATCGATTTTGTAGAGAATCCTTGAGTTGATGACTTTTGTCTTTGGGCATTTTCGTCCACCCATTTATTCATTTCCCTGGCATCATGGTTCAATAAACTGATTCTATCGGCTATTTTATCAATCGGGGACTGAATGTAAATTTAAAGGTCATCTGCATATAACATTTACTTGCTATTTTTGAGCGCGCTCGATATGTCACTAGTAAATGTAGAAAACAGTAGAGGGCCCAAAACAGATCCCTGGGGAACTCCACGAGAAACAGGAGCCCAAGTGGATGAGTTATTATCAGATCCCAATGCTGCTTGTGATCTATTGCCCCGGTAGGAGCAAAATCAGTTAAGGACTGAACATGAGAAGCCAAGTTTCGTCATTTTACGGATGAGAAGTTTATGATCCATTCGATCGAATGCTTTACTGAAGTCGAAAAGGACTAGAACTGTAACCATACTTTTGTCCATTGCAAGTCGAATGTCATCAGTAACTTTTAGTAATGCGGTCTGCATACTGAACCCATGTCGAAAACCTGATTATGGAGAGTCAAATTTGTCATTGGATATTAAATACTCAGTGACTTGTTTGAAAACAATCCTCTCCAGGACTTTTGACAAGGCGCAATGGATAGAAATCGGCCGGAAGTCAGAAGGTAGTTGTGGATTTTTTATCTTCATTATTGGACGGAGAAGAGCTTTTTTCCTTGCAGCGAGGAATTCTGAGTGATCTAACGAGCAGTTGAATAGTTCGAGGACACACGGTAATAAAGCATATTTGAGAGTTGAATGCTCTTTATAGGAATGTCATCAAGACCAGTGGCATTGGACTTAGAAAACGATAAGCATTCAATCAGTGTCTCAGGAGTTACATGCTTGAAGTAAAACTTGTTTTCTCTGAAGGAAATAACTCGATCTAGTCCATGGTTTGCTGGGGCAAGATTATGACTGATCGAAGTTGACACAAAGTAGGAGTTCAGCTGAACAAGAGTAATATTAAGGGGGAGGAAGGAGTCACGTCTGCGAACCAACCCAAGGTTTCGAAGTTCACGCCAAACCAATTTCGGGTCTCTCAATGTAGTGAGCTTCGAAGAATAAAACAGGCGTTTCCTATCATTGACGCCTGATTTAACGCGATTTCTAAGTTCCATGTATTTTTGGAACCGAGTAGGACAGCGAGTGCGTCGAAAGGGATCTCGTTCATCCAGGGTAATAAATGACGTTTAGGCCGGCAGACGCGTTTGGGAAAAAATGTGTCGGCGCAATGAGACATGTTAGACATAAGGCAATCAAGTTTAGAGTCGATCGAACGCGAGTTAAAAACACCGTTCCTATTTATGTCAGAAAATGCTTCTTGATGACTATTCGAATCAATATTTTAGAAGTCAAGGAAGCTGAAAGAGACGGGTATGAAGGAAAATAGAAATAATACGTAATTTCAATTAAGTCATGAGCCGAGAGGAACGAGATGGGGGTCTGAGAATATCTTGAAACTTTTTCTAGGTCATCGACGATACACAGATCAGACAGAGTAAGACTTGTTTCTGTATGGTGCGCTGCTTCATATGGCACAAGGTGAAGATTATTACAGCACACAAATTTATGCATGTATTTACCGTCATAATTATTACGTAAAAAGATCAGCATTGAAATCACCAAATATTGCAATGTTTTTGAAAGTAGGTGCATATTGCAAAAAAACATTTTAAAAGTCCGTCGGAAGAGCCGTTTTAGGAGGCCGATAGACAACACCTAACAGTAATTTAGAGGAAATTGCGTTACAGATTTCAAAGATGATGAATCCAGGAGTATGAGAATTGGTGTCGGGGGATGTTGCCAGAAAATTTACTTTTTAAGTATCAGTCATGTGCTCTTTTAGCCAGTGTAACGGTCATTCTCTGAAGCTGCTTAGGCTTGCCTTGGCCAGCCGGCTGGGTGGCTTTCCAAGGTCACATAAGGGGCCTTCCCTTCATCAGGCAGGACTCCTCATTGTCTGGACAGGACTTTTACTTGCTCGGAACTCACCCCCTCCCCCTTTCTTGATTCTAATTGAAATTACCGGTGCAGCGATGTGGCCATTCACGGGGAAGTTGGGTCTCTCTTTTCTTTGTGTTCACAGGGCACGTTTGGCGGGGCCTGCTTATTACCTCGAAATTGGCGGGTCTGATGCTGCGCGAAGTTCTCGTGCAGGCAAAACTCACAAAGGTTCGCGAGGGGCCGATTTTAATAAGTGTTGCTGAGCAACGGGAGTTACATTATTCCATTGTACCATTGCGGTGAATATGAAAGCTGATTTGACTGGCTCTGAACCTCTGCGAAGGCCCGCAATTCCACGGAGTGGGATTTGGCACATGCTGTCCTCGACATCCTCGGACTGTCGGAGCTGTTTTATGAGCTGGGTTTGGGGGCAGCGAGTGTGAAGAAATGTGTCCATCTTACTTAATAAGTGATTATTTATCAGGTGTTGGTCGGTATTGTTTCATTGGAAATATCTTTCAGTATTATGGTATCGAAACTTTATTCATTCTTTGTGATTGGTATTGAGACCTTATTTTCAATTATTGTATTTTGTCAATGTCTTGTTGTTGCAAAGTTATATATTCAAATAAATTTGCATTGTTAATTTTAAATCTGTGTTCAGGGCTAAGTAATTACGCCCATGACCGGCACCTAGGAAGAGTCGTCAGAGTGGGAAGGGGGGGATTGTAGTGATAGGTAGTAGTAACGTCCGTCGTGTGATGGTCCCTTCGCGGGAAAGGGCAGGCCATGAGGGTATAAGCCACCGTGTAACGTCATGGTGCATTCCAAATGGCGGTGTTCCGCGGGGGACGCAGGCGGTTGGTGTGGCGGTCCGGGGCACGAAGTGCTCAAGTCTGCAGATTGTGGCCCATGTCGGCGTCAACGACGCCATGGACCGTGGATCCGAGGAGATCCTGCGTTCCTTCAGGGAACTGGACTCCGAAGTGAAGCGGGTAAGTCGCGACGAGGGGGTTGACATGACGCTTGCAATTTGTACTCTTGTCCCGAGGATCGATCGTGGACCCCTGGTTTGGAGCCGAGTGGAGGGCATAAACCAGAGGTTGCGTCGCTTCTGCACGGACATTGGAGCCTCCTTCGTCGACCTTCGGCCGGCAATCCGATCGTGTCGGACCCCTCTGAACCGTTCTGGTATCCATTACACGGCTGAGGCAGCTAGCTGTGTAGCGAGTAGCATACTCGATCACTGTAGACCTTTTTTAGGATAGAAGGTAGGGCAGAGAGTAGGTCAGCTAGTGGGTCGAATCAGGTACCATCGCGTCATATTATAATCGGTGGGGATTTCAACCTTCCGTCCATAGACTGGGACACTTACAGCTTTATCACTGGGGGGAAAGACAAATACCTTTGTGAGTCACTCCTGTATTCATTCAAATCTCACTCACTACATCAATTAGTCACTGCTCCAACTAGAGGGAAAAATACACTTGATCTTTTAGCGACAAATATTCCACAAATGGTTGCAAACTAAGGTACGGATAAGGGAATAAGCGACCACAAGATAGTTAAAGCTAATTTTTCCGTGAGCATGATCAAGAAACATAATCCACAAAGAAAAATCTACTTGTTTAATAAGGCTGACTACTAAGGCATGAAACGAGAGTTACAAAAGTCATTTACTAATTTTCAAAAAATAAGTATCAACAGTAATACTGAGGTTTTGTGGAATACTTTCCTCAACGTTACACGATCAATAATCAGCAAATACATACCAAGTAAATGGAAAAGAGCCAATGCAGAGCCTAGGTGGTATAACGCGGAGGTTAGAAAAACATTAAAGCACCAGAGAACATGTCATGCTAGGTTAAAAAGGGCAGAAATTAACAAATCCTCCGAAGAACTACACACAATCGCCGAAAATTACAAAATATCTAAACTCTTAGCAAAAAAAGCGTGCCGAAGGGCGTTAGCTGATTTCAAATGTAAACTACTGGGAGAACAATTGAACGATAATCCCAAGGCATTTTGGTCGTATGTTAGGGACACTCAAGGAAATAAATCAACAGTACACACGCTTAAGAATATCAATGTGGAAAAGCTAACCAACAGTCTACAAAAAGCCAATTCGTTAAACTCATTCTTCAAAAGCATTTTCAGTACTTATACACCACATCTTTTCGATCCGCAGCCAGTTCGTTACCAAAAATTTACGCCTGAAAGTATTATAAATTGTCGCGGCATAGAACAGCAGCTAAAAAATATCAACCCCAACAAATCCCCCGGTCCAGATCAAATACCTGCTCGCGTATATAAAACAATGGCATCAGACATAGCGCCTTACTTAGAATTAATGTTTACCACATCTTTAGTAGATCACGTAGTGCCTAAGGACTGGAGAGTAGCAAATGTCAAACCTATATTCAAAAGCGGCGACAGGGAAGACCCTAGTAACTATAGGCCTATTTCTCTCACATCCATTTCCTGTAAGGTATTTGAACACATAATCGTAAGCTCCATTATGAGTCATTTATATAGGGAGGAATTATTAATAAATAACCAACACGGATTTCGAAAGGGTAGATCTTGCGAAACCCAATTGGCCCTCTTCGTTCATGACATCTTGCTCTCGGGTGAAAATAATGTTCAAGTTGACGCGATATTCCTCGATTTGAAGAAAGCTTTTGATAAGGTACCTCACGTTAAGTTGCTCTCAAAACTAGAAGCATATGGAATAGATAAAAACATTATTAGTTGGATTAATCAGTTCTTACAAGGGCGGGAACAAAGGGTTGTCATAGACGGTATCATATCAAACACAGCGTTACATCGGGTGTTCCTCAGGGAAGTGTAATTGGTCCACTTTTATTTCTCTTGTACATCAATGATATTAGCAACGTCGTTAAAAGTAAGCTTAGACTCTTCGCAGACGACGCGGTTGTGTATAGGGATATTAATAATTCCGAAGATAGCGACTCGTTAACAATCGACCTCCTTGCTATTCTTGCTTGGTGCGAAAAGTGGTAGATGGAACTAAACATAAAAAAGTGCGTAGCAGTCAGCTTTTGGAAAAAGAAAAATAGACCATGTAGGGCTTACAGAATTAATAATACGGAAATTATTCACGCCAAGTCTGGTAAGTACTTAGGGGTCACAATTACTCACGACCTATCTTGGGGAAAACATATTAGGTAAATATGCGGTCAAGCATATAGGAAGCTAGGCTTTATCAAGAGAGTACTCGGAAAATGTGATGAGAAAGTGAAAGAACGTTGTTATTTTTCAATCGTTAGGCCTCATCTGGAATATGCTGTTAGTGTATGGGATCCATACGAAACGGGGTTGATATCAGAGTTAGATCGCGTACAGCGAAGAGGAGCTAGGTTTGTGAAACGATGCTACGATAAGTTGGCTAGTGTGTCTGGACTGTTAGAAGAATTAAGATGGGAATCGCCATCACAGCGTAGATTAAATTATAGGCTTAACCTCCTAAATAAATTTCAGGAAAATCATTTTATTGACGACGTAAAAAACATACTATTAACCCCTTCGTACTACGGCAGATTAGATCGCGCCAATAAAATTAGAGAGCTAGATTGTAGAACCGATAGGTATAAAATGTCATTTTTTCCGCGTACCATTCGGGACCATAACAGCTGTGATCGTCGTCAAAAATAGTTCGAGTATTGACAATAGGCAGGCAGTTAATCTTTCTCATTATATTCTCTACTCTCTTATTTATGCATGATGTAAATATTGATGTTCTTTATTATGCATGGTATTTTGAATCTGTAGTAGTAGTCTTTGTATCCCTTGCAAGTTGGAACGATTGAAGATAGAATGTTTCTTGGGTATTAGATTTTTAATTGGCGCTTTGCATGTGTCGTACGTGGGTTTTAATGTAATGTCGGTGTTCTACCATATCATTCATGTATGCCTGGTGCAAAAGCACCCCCTGCCACACACCCTTTAGGTGGCTTGCAGGGTATGACGTAAATGTAGATGATGTAGATGTCAATTGGTCCTGATAATCGCGTCATCTTTTCGGTCTCTCGTCAAAGTAAGTGTTGCTTGTAGGAAGACAACCTTGGTTGTCTGGCGCCCATTTAATTTAAATTAAAAATTCCTATGAGGTGTGCGCCCACACCAGACTGGAGATGGAAGCCTGCTGAGAGCTGCCGGGGGCATTTCGAACTGGTAGGCAATTTTCTGGGATCATAGGCTCGAGGAGGTTACGTCACACCAGGTTTCGGACACATAAATAATATCATAAGTTAAGTCCTGGAAGAAGAAGCAAAATTCATCAAAATGACTGAAGAGGGATTGACAATTCACCTGGCACATAGTAATGTTTCTTGTACTCTTCTGAGTGCATTGAGACAGTGAACGAAAATCCCTTCCCTATTCCAACTTTTAAATATCCTCTTCTGACTAAATATGGGAGCGATCATCACCATCACGCCTCCGAACAAAAATGTTACCTTTCCTCACCCAAAGGCACTAAATTTTTCCACCCCTATTTAATTCCCTGGATATATAATAGAATTTTCTATTATATGGTGTCAGGGACTCATTGACTGAAATATACGAATTTATAGAGCCAGTTAACCTTATTTCCTTAAGACATCGGCTCATTTTAACTTTTCGCGAGTTGGCAAAATTTTGTGCCAATGTGGAGCGCAAAAATCGCACAATGATCGGGAAGAATTTAACGTCACCGTCTGATGGTGCACGGCTCTTCAGCCTATGCACATAGTCAATGTCACTAATTTCAAACTTAACCCCTAATGCAAGGCCAACTTGGATGATTAGGGCCTCAAGTGATTCGCCGGAAGTGCAAGGAATTCCACCTCATTACATAACTGCTCTTGTTTAATTATGTTCAGGTGGGATTCTAGGGATGTCCCACGTTCTTTTATGGTAGCATTATCACTACATGCACTATATAATTTCTCACTTGGGTTAGCAATTGAGGAATTTAGTTTGTCAAACGTGGTCGTATGCTCAGCGATTACTACCTATAGCGATGCCAGTGCACTCCTCAGCTCCTGTTGGCTCTCCTGAATACATTTCAATCGTTCGAGTAGTTCTGCCAGCAGGCTGGAATCTGTCACAGGCTCACTGGAATGGCTCACGGATGAAATCCTTATGGGGGTGGGGTCATAGCGTCCAGACCGGATCCCGGAAGAGTAAGAGTCGCAGATCCAAGACTTGTAGAGCTCCTCGAGCGCTGTTGCATCAGCTTCCGTCATAGACATGCAGCATGGATGGTACGTAGCAGAGCATTGCCCACAGCTGACGCTACATCTACATCTACATCTAGATCTTCATCTACGTAATACCCTGCGAGCCACCACGAGGGTGTGTGGCAGGGGGTGAAGATCACCAAACATGCACTATTGACATGCAAGTAGGATATTTAAGATTTAAGGGAGACATACTAGATAATAGGGTCACATGCAGCAAGATGGTTAGTATCTACATAATAAGGAAGGGTTTATTGGTTGTTATTACAACCATCATGCACTACAGACTACGCTAACTATATTTCACCTACCTATCCCTTTGCTACGCTGCCTATTGTTCTCTCTTATAGTACGCGGGAAAAATTACATTTTAAATCTATCAGTACGACAATCTATCTCTCTAATCTTGTTAATCTGATCATACCTAGCATAATACGCAGGGGTTCTTTATATATATCTAACCTCATTTGTGAACAAATCGGTTTCCAATTTACTTAAAAGGTTTAACCTAAATTTTAACCTGCATTCTGATGGTAATTCCATCCTAGTTCTTCTATTAAACTCGTAACACTTATACAATTATCATAACGGCCTTTAACAAATCTAGCGGATCTCCTTTGCACACGCTCTAATTCTTTAATCATACCTTCCTCGTACGGATCCCATATACTAGCGGCATATTCTAAATGAGGCCTGACCAGTGTAAAATAGCTTCTTTCTCGTACTCTCTCATCGCATTTGCCCAAAACCCTTTTTACGTATCCTAATCTACGGTTTGCTACACTGGTTATTTCCCTGATGTGTTTCCTCCATGATATGTCTTCAGTGATGTTGACGCCTAAGTATTTAATAGATTCTACGTTGGATATTTTCTTTTCTTTGATGCAATAATAATAATGCACAACGTAGCAACGCTACGTTTGTTCCGTTTAACTGTGAGCTCACTCTTAGGACACGACGGCTTCGCTGACTCAACACCACACCACAGATAACAGAGGCACAGAGAATGCACAACCTGTCGACGCGAAAGCTGAGACAAGGCACTGAGCATAGAGAAGAGTGTCGCACAACTCCTATCTATGCCGCCATTTTTGAAACTATTCGTTTTCCAATCTATCGAGGGTATGTTGAAATCACAACCGATAATAATAAAAATACGTTCGTTATTTTGATGCATGCTTCACCTGTCTTTCTAACTGAAAAACTGTTTACTCTTAAATGGGTTGACTTACAAAATGCGCATATAAAAATATTTTTGACGAGTACTTAAGAGGACACCACGCGCATTCTATGTCATTGTCTAGAAATATTTCCTCTCCACGTACGATCTTTTTTACAGCAATAAACACACCACCTCCTGTTCTGTCAATTCGGTCCCTTCAATGTATTGTAGATGATTATGAAAGTATCTCGGTATCCGCAATTTCACTCGACTATCAGCTTTCTATTCCTATCATTACATCAGCGCCCGTTCTTGAGATGGTGAAAATCAGCGACTTTGATTTTTATGCTAGGGCAATTGAGAACCACTATGGAAATTAATTTCCTTGGATAAAACTTACAGTTCCCTTGTTTAGAGTAGATTAGGGCATTAATGGAAGTAGTTATTGATGTAAATGAGCCGCTTCTTTTTCCTTCGGATACTAAGCAATTCTGATTTATAAAAGAGCGCTCATTGCTAATATTAATTACGGCAACCCCTTTATTTAATAGCTCACTATAAAACTACGAGGAAGTGATCTTTGATCTACTCACTGACCTACTTTCTACCATAAGAAAGGTCTGCAGAGCTCAAATATGCTACTCGCTACGCAGCTAGGTGCATCAGTCGCGTAATAGACACCTGAACGTATCAGAGGGTCCCGACCCGATCGAATTGCCGGCCGAAGGTCAATGAAGGAGACTCTAATGTCCGTGCAGACGGGACGCAGCCTCTGCTTTATGCCACCCACTCAGCTACCAGCCAGGGGTCCACGATCGATCCTCGGGACAAGAGTACAGATTGCGAGTGTCATGTCATCCCCCCCCCCCTCGTCGACACTTACCCGCTTCACCTCGGAGCCTAGTTCCCTAAAGGAACGCAGGATTTCCTCGGATCCACGGTCCATGGCGTCGTTGACGCCAACGTGGACTCCAACCTGCAATCTAGAGCACTTCTTGCCCCTGAACGCCGCACCAAACGCCTGCGTCACCTGCGGAACACCGCCTCTCGGAATGCCTCATGACGTTACATAGTGGCTTACACCCTCGCAGCCTGCCCTTTCCCGCAGAGGGACCATCACACGGCGGACGTTACTACTGCTACCCATCACTTACAACTCTCCTCTTCCCACTCAGATGACTCTTTCTGATGAGTTCCGGTCTCGGAGTGGGATTAGGCACGTCAGATACCTCGGAGTTTCCATCCGAAAGCAACTGGTATCTGTTCAAAACGGAAATCGGAGATGCTGAAGTATTTTCCGAGCCAAGTTTCATGGTGACCTCTACTCCTCCAAGATACGACCCAGCAGACTTCCGGTTTACTGAGTGGCACTGCCTCTTCATTAGTAGAAGGACGTCCAGGTAAACTCTCGATCGTCCAGCCGCTGTTTGCAATCGAGAGAACTCGTGCAGCCCGTGGGGAACTTTCTAGGAGCACCGCAAATTTCCATCCATCTTAGGGACGCAGACCTTTCTTTCGACCTTAGACTGGAGTTCACGAAGGATTCCCTTCAACTCGGTGATGCGGGCTTGGAGAGCCACACACTCGCCGGCGTTTTTGATCATCCCAATGGGTGACCCATTCGAAGACATCCTAATACTACTCGCAATGAACTCCCCAAGAAGAAAGCTAAACTACAAAAAGATGGCTATACTCAAAAGAACTGAGCGCTCTTTTACTCGGTAACAATAAACTAAGTAGTCCTTAACGTAGGAGATTAAACTCACGGAGAAAAGAGGTAGCTAAGTTTAAGAGTATGATAATTTTAACACACTCTGGCTTTTTCGAGCTAGACTACCACTTATTACTGTGATCTAGTTGCTAAAACGAAAATTCGAATAAGGCAAGAAGTAAAAGCTTATACGAAATAACTAAAACACAGACCTCATACGTGGCAAAGTACTTGCTGAACTACTCCATAAATAAGAACACAAACTATCTAGTGCAACAAAAAATGTAATCAAAACAAATTAGTCCACTTATCACTCCATTGAACTAAGGCTACGGTAAAGCAAATACACAGAGCAGGTAGAGAAAGGGGTCTGTCTCGCTGAGGGGATTAACCGGTTACAGGGAGAGGTCTGGTAGGCACGTCCGCTCGCTCTGGGGGTCAGGAGAAGAATAAGTTATCCCATCGTTTCAATTACGTCCCGAGTCGACCTTCCCTTCCGGAACCCAAACTGGTCGTCGCGCAAGTGGTAATAGCCGCTTATCTTCAACCCTTTATTGATTATTCTAAGTAAAACTTTGGTGCGTGTGAAATCAAGCTGATTGTTCTACATCCCTCGTATTCTGACGGTTTCTTCTTTTTCAGAGTAGGATTCAGGACTGTTTTCACGAAGTCTCCTAGCCATAATCCTTCCTCGTAGATCCTTAGAATTATTTCGAAAAAAGTTTGCCTAGCTTCATTTCATAAATTACTGAGCAACTCCGAAGGTATGTTATGATCTACTCCGAGAGCTATTCTTGCCTTCGTCTCTTTCAATGCTATCTCTAAACCACTGTCGAGTATCATTTGCCCGAGGTTTCTTCATATAGTGTTCCCTCATCCTCTATATGTAAATTACATGGTCTATTATCGCTGTCACATAGCTCTTCCACATAATCTCTATACCGATCTTGAATATCTTCTTGCGCGATCAATATCCTACATCGTCTGTCCTTAATCATTGGTATCGGAGAACAAATTGAACACACACATTAAGGTTTGTGAAATTTTTAACAATTTCTCAGCTATGTGAATGGGTGAACAATAGTTAAATCTGGAATCGTGAGAAGAGAGACAAGCAGTTTCGGATTCGCACGAGGAAGAAATTTTCTTTGATATGTCAACCAAAACAATGATTTTATTGGCGCTAGTCGAAATTCGATAGCACGGGTATTCCAAGAGTTGTTCCATGTTTAATGCAAGCCGAAGTTTCAAACTAAATTTTTGCACGGGATAACTTGCTTATTGATAATTTTAGGGAGCATATAAAAATCAATATTATTTTGATTCTGTTCACTGCCAAAGTAATGGATTTCGTAACAGTGGAATTTTTGTAAGGGATAGTTTTTATTAAATGACAGTCTAAGATACGAATGCTAAGAGTAGTGATTAGTCATTAACTTATTTTCACGAAAGCCTGTATTGCATTACCTGATAAGGAAAATGATACCTAGACGGTGGATATTATTCATTGCATAATAGCATCTAACATAATGAATCCTTTGAGCATTTCGTGTTTTATAATACAGATATTTTGGAGCAAAATGGAGGAAAAACAGCAGAAGAGAGACATCATGTATTGTAAAAATGAGGTTATGTCCTGAATTATCTACACCATGTGTTCATACTTACCCGACTTCACTCAAGTACTGTAATACCATCGTATGTCACTGGCATGCAGTGATCACTGAATATGGCTGGATGCTGCAGCGATAAATTGAATCGAAACCATAAAAAATAGAGCTGTATATCATGATGCCCATTCTACTGGCCATTTAGTTTAGCGAACGAGTTTCTCCGGTTGACTTCATCTAGGCTGAAATGTAGTCGCTGATGCCCTAGGCGTGGAGACGAGCGAGGCGCCAGCGGGATTTAACGAAATGGCACATTCAAGGAACACGATTAATTCTGCTTCCGGAGAAGATGAACGAATGAGACCTCGTTTTCGCTCTTACTCACACACACACACACCAACTTACAAATTCAATAAATTCCGCACCAACTATAATAGAGGAGTGAGCCGTTACCTTTTAATACCCCGGGGAGGCTGTTTGAAACTAAGTGACCGATACACGCGTTATATTCCGGAGACAGCTTACACAATCACAGGATTTTGGGAGCAGATGTGATTTTGTATTGTTACAAATTTTCCATTCTCCTAATCAATGCATTCAACTTGTTAGCACAATTAAGTTTTCTCCCAAATCCTATCCTTTTTGTCGTTCACCGGACCTCTTTGGGAAAACCTGAAATAACGAATAATATAAGGGAGCTAGTAACTGGGACCGTGGTTAATAATTTGAAAATAGTAGACTGGTGAAGAGTTAAGTATCAAATGTAGCATAGTATGGTGCGCAGGCGTGCATCTTATGAAGAGGACGAGAATACAAATCAGGCGTTGGATTCGCGTATATGAAGGATAATATAGAATCGGGATGGAATTTACCATAAAAATAACTTGTGACTCGACCGAGATCCGAACCCGGATTTCCAAACGACGCTCGCGTGTGTTAGCCAGTAACATCAACAAGCATCGTTGATCTACCTAGTAAAAATATCTCGTTTAAGACAAAGGGCGAACCAATATGCACTGATTCATTCGTTTCTCAGTTTAACTGGCACGCACATTACAAATTTCGGGCTGTGGCCTTAGGGATCCGTTCTGAGGCTTCGTCGCATGGTTCTCTCCCTACGAGTAGCAAGTTCTTCAGTTGACTTGTGTTTCTTCGCCCATCCTGCCAGCGTCTTCGAGTTAGAAGGATCAATGCCAATTTCGGTCCGTGAATACACAGGGGCCTTCGAGCCATATTTGGCATCCAAACGGTGAGATTGCGTTCTTTGAGATGACGAGGAGAACAGAGAACCAACTTCAAGTTATTTGCTATGCGCTCCATTGAGAGTCGTATAATGTTTCATATAATGTAAAATATTATTTTTCTCGGGGGGGGGGGGGGGTGTGACGTGTTTATTGACTCGATGGGCAAATCGACCTCCTCATATTCCCTTCATATTATTATGCTTAAAACGCCAAAGTGGGGGAGTGGGGGTGAAGGGGAAGGCTGGTGGGGGTTGGGGCGACGAGTGGAGGATTGGGGGGGGGGGGGGGGGAGAGGCACCCCTTGCGTTTCCATCGCCACCCTCTCAATGTGTCGGAATGCACTCTCACTGACTCTCAACCTCAATATTTACGTCTCGCATTCACAAATCACTGAAAGGTTTCCTACTGTCTGCCGTCACCCACGCCGCTTTCCCACGCCCTTCACTTGTTTTCAACGTGTCGGAGTACTTTTTGTTTCTAGAGAGTCCCACGGTTTTCCCAGCGCGTCAAGTCACTCCTTCCCAGCGAAATCACTCCACTGTGCGACGATAGAAGTGGAAGTCTATGAAGTTTAGGCATCAGGACGTTTCGGCGCGAGACCGGATGATAATGTATTGAAGATGACGCTATGATTAAATGTTTTTCGGCTCGTATGCTCTAATGATTGATTGTCTTCGAATACTGTTTTTCGTGTCGTTTTTTATATGACATCTGATATATGACTAGTGGGAATTAACAGAGCTCGTTTTTTGTTCAGATTTAAACAATTCCTACTATCAAGTTTTGTTGTTCTTGCTAAAATCCAGCTTCCATCTATCCTTCGCTGATGAGCGATAAAAACCTGGATAAAAAATTCTAAGCATAGCCCTGTTATCAGCAAGAATTGTAAGCAAAAAAATTAACCTTGGCACTGACATAACTGACGTGCAAGTGAACAACGACAGCTCTTTGAGGCACCCGCGATGTGACGTTTTAATCATGTACTACAAACATATAGTGCATCTGATTGTTCTCAACCATTAAGATTTCATTGACTCAGTATCCAATATTGTGTCCATTCAATGGTGTTTTAACGTCCGGAGCGATTAACTGCAAGGTGAAATATATATAAAGTCTCTTAAAAATCAATATGTAGGTATCGATTTAACTCGAAAATTATATTCACCTCCGACTGAAATCATAAGAAGAAACAGGACCTGTTCAATATCACAGCATCCACCGTATCGAAATCTATGGTCAATATAACCTTGAAAACTAATGAATCTGTGATTCTACATATCAGATAGAGATATGATGAATCGCAAAGTCATTCCTTGTTGTTATTATGTTCACAGAGTCCATATGCCTGATTCCTGAAGCCACCAATGATATCAAGCGTGCGAATAATGCAGCGAAGGCCAGGAGAGACTCCCCATCAATTATATAGTGGCTTGCAGCTTTGAGCATCTCCTTCATCAACAAGTGAATCTCAGTGACCGGCATCATCCCTAAGTGTACTTACGACCCTCTCAGTGGAGGTGTGGGGGTCGGTGGGGTCAGCTGGTTCAATCGCCGACAACAGGGCCAAGAAAGCAAAGTGCGTGTGTATGGAAGTAGACGATTGGGGGAGGAAGAACCATTGCTGAACGTAATTAACAAGTCCTTAAAGAGAAAGCGATATCAGATTCGGAGGAGAATTTGAATGAATTATATGTCACGGTCACCAATCAATTCAGCCGCAAAATAACCTGCCCTCTTATATGTCAGCCCCGTGAAATATCCTTACCAGAAGGACTGAAAGGCATTCCAAACATCCCAGTTTCTGTGAACGACAGTAAAAACCTTGCTGTAGACCGCGAAATATATCTCCAAAAAGAGAATACTCATGTTAAACATATCATTACTCAGGAATTAAAAAGTCATCTGCAGCGAGATCTCAAGGAAATGAGACACTTTCCAGGAATCAGATCCGCTTAATTATTAAGCGAGCCATTGATTCCTTAATTTCTTACAATTAGAAAGTTAGATAAAAGCAAGGCGGTGGTCATAA
Organism: Ceriagrion tenellum; assembly: GCA_963169105.1. NCBI lineage: Eukaryota > Metazoa > Arthropoda > Insecta > Odonata > Coenagrionidae > Ceriagrion > Ceriagrion tenellum. The sequence goes on from OY720636.1 coordinate 166,529,010, forward strand.
AAATGTGTTACTACATTGAGAAGCGCGAAAATTATATGAAGAGAATGAGAATCCAGAATTACAATCAGACCCGACCGCTAAGTTTCATTTGGAGTGTAAGAAATCACAACTTCAGTGTTATTTGAGTGATGGGAAGTGAAGAGTTTAATCCAAGGAACGCCTCGGCCTCTTGGTTTTTGGACCATCCAATATTCACCAATCGGGGAAAATTAATGAGATCGCGGTGTGTGTGTGCGTCCGGGCGCCCCGTTAATTGAAGTGCGCCAGATGGAGCAAGCCATAATCTGGTTGCTAAAATCGTACGCCGCGCCCGGATTAAATAAAATACATTAATGGAACGCTTCCCGTTCTTCTCCATTTACCCGCTTCTCTCCCCCTCCCCCCCCACCCTCACTTCGACCCCTTCCGCTCTCTCCGGCCAAGACACGAGCTGGTAAAAATTTCCCCTTTTCAAGAACCGTTCGTCAACCGCTGGAAAAACCCCTTCCCCTACCCCCTCCCCTAACCTACCGCCCCTCCTACCCCTATCCTCACCAGCGCACACGACATTTGTTCCGTGATACGCCTTGAAGACGGACTAGTTCCGAAAGCTAGCGATGTAAGTGTGATCGTCTCTTTTTTGTGTCTATCTCCTCCATCCTATCCACATCGTGTATATATATATATATATATATATATATATATATATATATATATATATATATATATATATATATATACATATATATATATATATATATATATATATATATATATATATATATATATATATATATTTATATATATATGTATGTATATATATATATATATATATATATATATATATATATATATATCAACTGAAGTTTCAAACTTCATTATCATTTACCCGGGTACTCCTGGCCCAGTATACTTCAATGCGAGAATTCCACATTCAGAATTGGCTCTCTCTGATAAAAATTATCTTCTGCTCTTTTCCGGAATATATTACGCACATTAACAATATAATTTTTGTAACGCTGAAAAAACAGGAGTTTCGCCGTAATAAATTATTAAAGAAACTATCCGCCCTATACGTTTCACATTTAGCGAGAGGTATCTCTCTTCCCGCCCAAATACTGCCCCCCACTCCCCCTCCCCGGCCTCTCCTCTCGGAACGGCCAGATCTCGCCACCTTATTCAACCTCCTGGCGCCGCCCAAGGGGCCGCCAACCCCTCCTAAATACAAACCCCCACCACCCCACGGCCACTCCATACCTGACGGAAGGCAAGAGTCAGATGTTCTCAACCTTTCCTCTACTGCACTCACTAAGAATGATGTCTCTGTTTTAAGTAAAGGACTCACTTTCTCACCGACTCCCAAAGTCAATCATATACAATTACTCTCGGATGTCATCAGTTTCTGCAGAAACCTCAAATGGCGGCACTTTTGGAAACAAAACGACGGCCACACTTCAAATTTAAACCCCGCCATCAACAAATTTCGTCCTAAATCCGTCCTATATATATATATATATATATATATAACTTTTGCGCATTGTAACTCGGAAATCACGAGAAACTCCTCTCTTACCAGGACGGAGAGACTGCGGTTCCTTGTCTCCCCGGAGGTCCGGTTGTTATGAAAATGGGGAAACGAGGAGTGGGCAGGGAACGGGGGGCGGAGGTTATCCACGGTGAGGATAAGCGAAAGTTCTGCAAGGGATGGGAGGGGAGGGGCGGGGTGGGGGGGGGGGAAGTCAGCGATTTCCCGTTGGATAACGGTTCGCTCGGAATCTCTAGAATGACCAAAGCAGCGTGGGACACATGCTGTCATTCTGTTGGCCTAAAACATTTAACGGTGAAAGCTGTATAAGCACAAGGATCACTCTAGTTCCATCGATGTTCAAATTACTCCAAATATGCTGGAAATATTTGTTCGGAATCATCTACTCTAATTAACAGTCTCGGAACTGAATGAATAGATAACCAATACTTGAGTTTTCTTGTGTAAACAATGAATTACACCCTGTAAACATCGTCTTTGGTTCCTCTAGCGAAAAACAATTTTATGAGAGAAACTCCCAAAACTGAAACATACGAAAAATACGAACTAAGCATATGAAAATGATTAAGATACCATTCTAATTGTCTGATATGCTAGATTTTTAGAAAATTTTACAAATTCTTCCGTCACTCGTGTGGTGTTTGAGACAATTGCTTTAGAAAATGACCGATTTAGCGGGTTTTTTTCTAAAATTTTTGATGCCATTTTTCGAGGTCTTTCGATGCTCCGATGGAGAGAGAGGTATTCCCCTCATTCAGTTCTCATTCCTTTTAAGACACGAAGCCCTCACCCCCTCCCCCCCTTATCCTCCTCTCCCTCCCAGCCCACAATGTTGGACTCCAGTGAAGTGAAACAGTGCTGGGGTGGATCGGCACCTCAAACCTCAAAATGGTCATTTTCAATGCCCTGTAAACGGCACCTCTGAGAATATAGTCCTGTCAGGACATTCTAGAGGACTGAGAGTGAGGAAACGAACACTTCATCTACATCTACGTCTTACCCTGCAAGCCACCCAAAGGGTGTGTGGCAGGGGATGCTCCCACACTAGGCATACATGAATGATACGGTAGAACACCGAATTGACATTGAAACCCGCGTACCACACATGCAAAGCGCCAATTAAAAATCTAATAACCAAGAAACATTCTATCGTCAATTGTTCCAACATGCAAGGGATACAAAGACTACTACTACAGATTTAAAATATCATGCATAAATAAGAACATCAATATTTACATCATGCATAAATAAGAGAGTAGAGAATATAATGAGAAAGATTTACTGCCTGCCTATTGTCACAATTCGAACTATTCATGACGACGATCACAGCTGTTATGGTCCCGAATGGTACGCACCAGTAAAATTAGAGCGCTAGATTGTAGAACCGATAGGTATAAAATGTCATTTTTTCTGCGTACCATTCGGGACCATAACAGCTGTGATCGTCGTCATGAATAGTTCGAGTATTGACAATAGGCAGGCAGTAAATGTTTCTCATTATATTCTCTACTCTCTTATTATGCATGATGTAAATATTGATGCCCTTATTTATGCATGGTATTTTGAATCTATAGTAGTAGTCTTTGTATCCCTTGCATGTTGGAACGATTGAAGATAGAATGTTTCTTGGGTATTAGATTTTTAATTGGCGCTTTGCATGTGTGGTACGCGGGTTTTAACGTAATGTCGGTGTTCTACCATATCATTCATGCATGCCTGGTGCGAAAGCACCCCCTGCCACACACCCTTTGGGTGGCTCGCAGGGTATGAAGTCGATGTAGATGTAGTGCATGATGCATGTAGTAACCACCAATAATCCCTTTCTTATTATGTAGATGCTAATCATCTTGCTGCATGTGACCCTATTATCTAGCATATCTCCCTTTATTCTTAAATATCCTACTTGCATGGCAATAGTGCATGTTTGGTGATCTTCACCCTCTGACACACACCCTCGTGGTGGCTCGCAGGGTATTACGTAGATGTAGATGAATATTTGGGACAACTGAATTTGCATTGCAGCTAGACGAGTCAACTTTGCTTGCTTTGAGCCCTTGCTTCTAGCTTACGTGCGCTCTATTAAAGATGAAAATTTAGCTCATATGTTGTTGTTTGCAAGAAAATTGGGAAAAGATGCAAAATGGGAGTCAATATTCCGTGTTGTTGAGCTGTTCTTCAGGGACAAGAAAATTCCACTTAGCAACATACTTGCTGTTGCGACGGATAGAGCTCCGTCAATAACTGGTCGTTACCATGTGTGCATTGCATACTCGAAGAAATATGTACCAAATGTCTTCACTATTCATTGTGCCATTCACCGACAACACCTGGTTGCCATGAAACTCAGTGATCTCCTCTACATGTCATTACACACTGTGATTACTGCAGTTAACAAAATCATAGCCCATACTCTAAACGATCTACTATTTTGGGATTTGTGTTTGGAGAATGATGAACATTTTCTACGTCTGTCACTATACAATGAAGTTCGTTGGCTATCAAAGGATATTGTTTAAGGCGCTTTCATAATTTTTTGATGCTGACGTCAGTTTTTTGGTACTGTAGTCAGAGTTTTTTGAAGAGAAAAATGCTATGCTCAGTGACAAACTTCAGAATATCAGAGATGATAGTGCGTATGTATCAGAACTATTCGCAAAGTTCAATGCACTGAATTTATAACTGCAGGGAAATGATATTAACCTAATGAAGGCAAAGTTTCTCTTATCCACTTTAATTTCAAAACTAATAATATTCAAACGCAATACAAGCCGCCGTGTGATACACCAATTGACCTCCTCCCTTCGTGAGCGAGAAGAGAAAGCTGGTGTAGGTGATGATGATCTGAAAGAAGACCATTTAGACACAATGCGTCAAGCTATGCCTGAACGACTTAAGGATCTTCTTTTGATGGATATTCCAGATTGGGTAAATAATCCATTCTTGGACAGTGAGGAACCTGGGGTCCATGAGGAAGAATTGACTGAATTACAACATGATATTGAACTGTAACAGAAATTTAGGAAAAGCTTCGGTTACAGTTCAAGAATTATTGTTAAAGAAGGAAGTTTCCAATCGCTATCCCTGACTATGGACGGTGGTTAAAAACTCATAACAGCTTTACCAACTTCCTATTTGGTGGAACGCGGTTTTAGTACACACATTCAACTTATTTTTGAAGCAAAGAAATCGACTTCAGGTTTGTGAACGAAGCGATTTAAGACTCTGGCTAAGCAACTTCAAACTCGACGTTGAGAAATTGGTATCATCTCATCAAGCACATCCATTGCATTTAAACTATATTTGACTAGAATTTATCGTTAAATTCCATTCCAAAACTTTTCATAAAAGGCTTTAAGGACTTGAAAACTATTATGAATAGTCGCTTAAGTCGTTTAACTAATTTAAATAAAACATTTATTGGTGACTCTGTTTCCACAAATTTCAAATATTCATACGACCATGATAAGATAAAGTTTAATTATAGAGAGGAATTGTATTGTCAACCTTTTGAATTTATGTATTAAATTATATTCTTTAGATAGTTTATTTTTACTCGATGTATATAATCGCAGTTCTTTTATTTCTATATAAATCCCACCTTGTCTACCTGTGTACAAACAAGTCCTGAAATAAATATCAGATTAATTATTATTTTATTTTATTAACTGCCTAATTTGTTCATGTAATCTTTAATTTTTATGGCAGATTTTAGGATTACGGATGGGGGGCGTTTGGTATAGTTTTGTGGAACCAAGGTAGCTCGAATAAGTTTGGGAAACACTGGTCTAGTCAATCACCTATGACCGAGAACCTTTGGTACCGTCTCTCATTTGTCCAAAGTTAAGCGACAAGAAGTCCAGCTACAGATAATCCTTCAATCCATTCGCCAGCGGCAGGGGAAGTTACACACATTCAATCATCGACTTTCACGCGTTATTTTGAACGAACTGTTGTTGATAACGCTTTTGTTATCGAGAGGAAATTCGTTGGTATTCTTTCCAAGTGGGGTTAATGATCCACTTCATCGTTTTTATTACTATCGGTGATTACCATCCCTTCATTTCTCGTAGCAAACACAGCTGCTCCATCCCATTCACACAATCAGGGGGCATTGGGGGATTTTAGCCAGAAAGTTGCGGATACCTGCAAGCCAATGGTGGAAGTGTGTGCGACGACTCTATTTGGTAAAGTAGCCGGCGCAATGTAGAGTACTCTGTATTTGGCGGGGGATGGAGAAGAACATGGGTTCGAAGGGAGTTCTGCAGAGGGCAGTGCGCCTCGGAAAGAGAGGTAATGAGGAGATGCCACAGAAAAGAAATGGATGTTTCAAAGATGGAGCGAATGCGAGGGTCGTCGCGGAAAAGACAGCCAAATGTGTCGCCGTGGAGGAAGACGGGGGCGCCCATAGGAAGCAGAGGAGAAAGGGGGGAGTTGGTTTGCGGAGCGCGAAGCCACAAATCGCCTAGATGGAGGAGGGCAGGCACCAATTGGATTTGTGGCGGAATCTTCCAAGACGCGCAGGGTGAATGCAGTCACAATAGCCTCTCGTTAAGGGCAAGAGGAGGCATAATCGGGTGGACGAAAGGATGAGGAATTCGGAGTAAAGCCAAGAGAGAGAGAGGCAGGAAACAGGTAATGAGTGATGAAATGCGTTCATGTGGAGAGGCACAAACACAATGGGATGACTCAAAGAGCCCTCCCCCCTCGGCGGTGGACACAGCTGCAGCCATGGCAATTTTCGGATTGCTGCTCACTTAGGCGACAACAGAAAAGGGGGAGGGAGGGGGGGCGGAGAAGAGGGGCAAACGGGGCCGTAAGTAAGGACACGAGCGTCGCCCTCGCAGGTTTATAAAGACGGGCCTCGATTTGACTGTCACCAAGGCCCTCGCGAGTCGTCGTGGGGCCCCTTTGCGTCCAGTTGACGAGAGACGGATTTCAAAGTTCGCCCATGAAAATGCGCCCGAGAGCGGCGCCCTGCATCCAAGGCGACGCCGATTACTCTTCCACGCCCCTTCACGCACCCACCCCTTTCCCGATTCCTGCCAACCGTCATTCGAATCGCTCGGTCTCCTCCTCCTCAAATAATCAACCAACCAATGATAAGGATTTCTACAAGTATAATGCGCTCCCTTAAATATCCTACTTGCAGGTCAATAGTGCATGTTTGGTGATCTTCACCCCCTGCCACACACCCTCGTGGTGGCTCGCAGGGTATCACGTAGATGTAGACGTAGATGAAGGATAAGAGTGAGTGAGGGGTCGCATCGATATTGGTTTAAATCTCCCGCTCCGTCATGTTCTCGGCGCATTATGCTTGTAGAAATCAGTCATTCGCTACGTGAGAGCACCGTTGGCATTTCATCCATCCACGAGGGTCTTTCGTCATCTAATGATATCGTCTCCATTGTCTTCGTGCGTTCTCTCTTTGGCGATTCGAGGGCAGCATCTTGCGGTCAAGGCCTTTCGTCGCTCGAGAGCACCTCTAAATGAATCCGTAATGTTACATTTGGGGCCTTTTTTCGATCGTGGGCCGCTAGAGAGAGGGAGGCAAGGAGGAGGTCTTTTATTTACCTCTCTTTAGTGGATTTCAGTGCTCAGCATCTTCGCTCGTATTTATCGATTCCTGAGGCGAGTGGTCGAACCATGCTTTCGTTATCAAAGTTCTCTTTTTTATCACCGGCCACTTCTTTCAATGCTTCTTGAGCGACGTTTTTAAGCCTTGTCATTGGTTCCCGATATCGTCTGTTTCTTCCAATTATTTTGAATGGATGGTATGTATCTTGAGATCCAATGGGAATTTTTCCTTGGTTGCTCTATCGGGTAGTTATTGCAACTCAACTCCTGGCCTTACTGCAAGTTTCTCTCTTCCTTTATTTTATCTGTCCTTCTACTTTGAATTTAACTGAGCCGCACACCGCTCCTCTTTCTCTCATTACATCCGTATTCGATTCGAAAATCCCTTCGGCGGTTGAACCAAGAGTAATTATTCAGAAATTCGTTTTCGCGCTGGAGAGGCTAAGTAACTCCTCTTGTATGGAGTCATATGATCGCATCCGACACCTTGGGTCCACTAATATTATTATTGAAACTAATATTATTGTCTTTCCCAAAATTCCTTGGTTTGGAACGTATTTTTCCTCTATATCAGTCGACTGCGTTCCATTTTCTGTATACCTTTAGCTTTGGCCTTGAAGGGATGAGCTTCATCAGGGATTGGATACTTCAGTTTTCAATTAAGATTTCGTCAAAATGAATGAGAATTGATGCATTTTAATGAATGTTTGCGGCTGCAAAAGGCGTGCTAATAAAAAAAGTTTCCCATTTGCCGTAGAGTTCTTTTCGCAATGAGTGGACTATATTTTTTGGACAGTTTTTGCATTGCATTATTACATTAATCATCTGTAATCCACAGGTCCAAACAGTCATTTGTAATGAAATATGATCCACTGTGATGCCTAACTAGTTGTCATCCGTGTCCCCAGCCTCTTTTCGTCAGACCATGCTCACTATTAGTATTGTAGAAGACGAAATTGCATGCAATTGTGATATCCATTATTACGCACATTTGTCATTTATTAAGGACTTTTGAAGAAAAAAACAAACATTTGCACCCAGCAAATTCTATGACGACGATTGAAACTATTTGGAATGCGAAATGGACATATGATCAGTGGGTATTCGATTTTATTCCACATCGTAGCAGACGATATTTAAGGCATTCCTGACATACGTCATTGCGTCGATTTGTGACAAACGAAGACAAATATAAGCTTTGGAACTGTCATTTATACTCAGGAGTTTCCCCAACGACACTTGAATGTAGTATTCTTGTGAAGTGGGAGGTTATCTGTAAGTATTAGGTTTCCAAGGGCATCGAAGCAGACGATGCTATAGGCATACGTTATTTTCCCTATTGCTACGAACTGTCGTGAATTGAAGAATCGAAGGAAGCATTATTTTAAGGTACAAAGATCAATATTAATATGTAAATACATTTCACGTGTTATATTAGCTTCTGGGTCCCGTATTCTATTAAAATTGTACCGCTAAAATACGTGGAGTTAAAGGGAGGAAGGCAATGTTTTCATAGTCAGAACATGGCTAAATGGGCAAGGCTGGCGGCTTCATCTTTCTCGCGTAAGGTTACCCCGGTTACCCCTGTGGAGCCCATAGGTATGTGTGCTGCTCCCTTTTAGAAAGAAGCGGAACCATCCTCTAGACCGCGAGAAATACTCGCGACCTCCCCGTCGCCGCGTTTTCCAAAAACAGAAGAGGAGCGAGAGGCCCGACCGAGACCGAGTGACGACGAGCGCAGCGAGCGAGACGAAGGAGGCCGAGAGAGAGAGAGAGATAGAGAGAGAAGGGAAAGGAATAAGGAGAGGAAAGGACTCCTCGTTTATACTACGCCATCCTCCTCCGACCTCCGTCCTTAATTATTACAATGATTCCCGAAAACGTCCGAAAGGGAGAGCGCGCGTCTGACTATTATGGCGAACATAGTGTGTGTGTGTGTGTGTGTGTTATTTTTATTATTATTATTATACGCTATAGTTGGGTAACTTTCTTCGTCTCCTTGTTTATTTATTCATTCATTATTCCCATTTATTCTTCTCATCAATTGTCATTCATTTATCATTTTCGTTATGCTGGGTAGGGCAAACTGGTGCCGGCCTTCGTGAAAACGGCCCTCGCAGGGGAGTCCCGCCGCAGGGGCTGCAACACCAACCTTGGGACCCATCCCTCCGTTCTGGCCGCCCACTCTGACCGATCCCTGTGCCCGTGGTTCAGTAGCGTATTCTTCGTTATTTTATAAGATATGCACTTGAATTGTTATCATATTAAAAGAGGGCAGTCTATATTGATGTCTCCGGTGGTTGAAGAGACTAGGTAATCCTTGTATGACCAGAGGAATTTAAAATCTTCTTTGTTCCCACAAGTTGTGTGATAAGTCCTCTCTTGTTGGAGTCTCTTTAACAAATTCTTTTTAAAGGAGAGATCATAATCGACATCTTGCTTCTTTTCTTGGAAATATAGGGTTACTTCTCTGTAAATAACGGCTTTTGCGAGAGTGATTGCATAGTTTGCAAGCATACGTCCTATTTTGCAATTTTGACCAGAAGTTTCGTTGTCCTTTCTTGACGGGAAACCTGCGTATCTACATCTACATCTACGTCATACCCTGCAAGCCACCCAAAGGGTGTGTGGCAGGGGGTGCTTTCGCACCAGGCATGCATGAATGATATGGTAGAACACCGACATTACATTAAAAACCCGCGTACCACACATGCAAAGCGCCAATTACAAATCTAATACCCAAGAAACATTGTATCTCCAATCGTTCTAACATGCAAGGGATACAAAGACTACTACTACAGATTCAAAATATCATGCATAAATAAGAACATCATTATTTACATCATGCATAAATAAGAAAGAGGAGAATATAATGAGAAAGATTAACTGCCTGCCTATTGTCAATACTCGAACTATTCATGACGACGATCACAGCTGTTATGGTCCCGAATGGTACGCGGAAAAAATGACATTTTATACCTATCGGTTCTACAATCTAGATCTCTAATTTTATTGGCGCGATCTAATCTGCCGTAGTACGAAAGGGTTAATAGTATGTTTTTTACGTCGTCAGTAAAATGATTTTCCTGAAATTTATTTAGGAGGTTAAGCCTATAATTTAATCTACGCTGTGATAGCGATTCCCATCCTAATTCTTCTAACAGTCCAGACACACTAGCCAACTTATCGTAGCATCGTTTCACAAACCTAGCTCCTCTTCGCTGTACGCGATCTAACTCTGATATCAAGCCCGTTTCGTATGGATCCCATACACTAACAGCATAAATATATACGGAGTATAAATATATACGGAGTATGGTGCTAAAACCGGTGAGTGGACGCGCAGCATTAGTGTGTGTGTGTTATTATTATTATTATTATTATTATTATTATTATTTGAGGCTAGGATTTGGTAATTCTCTCGGCTTCACCTCATTTATTCATGGTTCATAGTTTTCTCTAATTTTCAAGCAGTGGTGCAGCAGCATTTTGAGCGGCACGCACAGGGGAACCCCGCCGAAGGGGCTGGTTACCGCAACCTTGGGGCCCTTCCCTCCGCGTATCGCCACTCAACCGCTGCTGCATTTCCAAAGCTTTCAAATTTTTTCATCTTTTTGTTTCAAAATTCCACATTGGAAGTTAAATTCTCCTTTTTCATTTTTCAAAAAGAAGTTCTTATATCCCCACTTCCTAGCGAAGTCCTCCATGGAGTTATTTGTGGCATGGTACATTCTCTCCCTCTCTAACCTTCTTGTCATCTTCTCTTGGAATGCGTCGGCGTAGTTGACAGTCCTTCTGGCTCCTTTAAAATACAGAGTGAACTCGGAGTAAATGGCACTTTTCGCACATGAAATTATGTGATTCGACAGCGAAGTAGCAGTCTTGGCTATTCGAGCTGGCAAGCAGCTGAAAGGAGTTGGGGTTACTGGGGTCAATCCGGTGTAGAGTTCAAATCTTAGAATTGAGTTTCTACCAGTAATCTTTTTCACTGCATTCACTACCAGTTTCCATGTCGGTACTGTTTGGGGGCAGTCAAAAATAAGATGCCACATGTCCCCTATCACTCCGGGGCACCATGGACAATGGGCATTGTCCCTTACTTTTGTTTTCTCAAGGAAGACAGCATCTGCTAAGGCTCCGTGGGCTAGACGCCAGGCGACATCTGCATCCTTACCAAAAGTCATCTTCTCTCTGAAGGAAGGCCACTGAATTTTTTCCTCGCTGTACTTTCCAGCTAGAGGCCAGCTGGTTCCCTTACGCCTTAAAAGACATTCGGGGTAGATTAAACGTTTACTGATCGGTAGTACAATCGACCTCCGGATTGATTTTAAGTCTGCGTGGAAACCTACGTTTGTCGTTTGCGATCCATCTCCTACGTCATAATTTGGAAGTGGCCGAGGGTCAAACAGATGCCATGCCTGAATCACCGAAGTGTAGAATGCGTCTAAGCTCATAGTGTTACCTCCCCTTCGCGTGAATAAAACTTGATGTGTTTGTCGGCTTATGCTTTCACCGAGGCGTGCTTTGGCTAAGTCTTTCCACGGATGGCTATCAGAGCTCATAAACCTTTGAGCTACGCGGAATCTAAAGGAGAGAATTTTACTCTCTAGGTCAACTAAACCCAACCCTCCTGATTCAATTGGCGCGGACAAAACCTTAGAGCTCACCCAGTGTTTTCCTCCATTCCACACGAGATTCACAAGCTGCGCTTGCATTCTCCTCAAGATATGTCTGGGTGGAGTGTAAACCTGTAAAATGTGCCACATCTTAGGCGCAATAAATTGATTGATAGTTAGCACTCGCCCTCGGTATGACATGCTTCCTATCCTCGGTTTCCATTTCACAATGGTGTCGTCTAGCTTCTTTACAAGTTCTTCGTTGTTCAACGTATTTTCTTCGTCATCCCTATTATGAAGCAATACGCCAAGCACTTTCAAACTTTTATCGGTCCAACTAAAGCCCAAGGGCTTATCTTTTCTCCCTCGCCACTGGCCCACCCAGAGACCAACACTTTTCTGTGGATTTAATTTCGCTCCAGAGAGTTCGGCGTAGGTGTTGAAGGCAGCTAGTATTCTAGGGAAATCTTCCTCTCTATCAATGAAAATATTTATGTCGTCTGCATAAGCGGACGCTGTGAGCGGCATCGCGGGCATATCAGACACTAGGACCCCTGAAATTTTATTCCTTACGAGGGCAAGTAAGGGTTCCGATGCTAAAGCAAACAATTGCCCTGAGAGAGGACATCCTTGTCTGATTCCTCGCTTGAAGAAGATTGGCGTGGTGAGCACATTACATACCCTTATTAGGCCCCTAGCGCCGTTATATAAGGTAATTAAGTAGTTGATAAATGTATCGCTGATACCCATTTCTTTAAGAACGATAAGAAGGTACTCTCTATGTATGAAATCAAAGGCTTTCGATTGATCTAGGGACATAATAGCCATTGATGCACTATGTAAATTCTTCTCCTTGATGAGGTCCCGAATGAGCATAATATTATCAAAAATCGTGCGGCCGGGAATGCAGTAGCTCTGCTCTTGCGAAACCAGTGTCGAAATAACCGTAGATAATCTACTAGAAAGCGATTTTGCGATAATCTTGTAGTCTACGTTGGAGAGAGATATGGGTCTCCAGTTTTCGATTGTGTCAGGGTTCTGAGTTTTCGGTAGAAGGGCAATAACAGATGTTGACGTCGTACGTGGTAGACGTCCTCTGCTGAAACTCTCCTGAGCCATTTTTGTGAAGGGTCTCTTAAGCTCGTTCCAGAATTCTAGATAGAATTCAGCAGTGAGGCCGTCAATTCCAGGAGCCTTGCCACGATTTTGGTTCTTGAGAGCTTCAGTGAACTCTTTTTTACTGAGCGGAGAGTCAAGATTGAGAGCTTCATTCTCGTCCAGTTTCCTTAGCTGGGGCAATAGATCACGGTCGATTGGGGGATGGTCGATGGTTTCCTCATAAATGCTCCTGAAATGCCGGAAGATAATATCAGATAATTCTGAAATGTCTTGTACTGTCTTTCCTCCAACTTTAAGCTGGGTAAGAGGCTTCGGCGTGCACCTGCGAGCCCATTGTGCAAGTTGCTGTGTTGCTTGGGCGTCATCAACTAAAAGCTTTTCCCATCCCATCCTCGTTACGATCGCCTCGGCCTCTTTGGCGCAAATATCCAATGAAGACTGTTGTCTATTCGCAAAGTTTTTAATCTTTTTATAACGAGCGCAATGACGTTGAAGCTCATCTTTCATCATTTCCCATGTAGTGATTGGGTCCTGTTGCACAGAGCTCTCGGTACATTCGAAGGCTGTGAGCAGTTCTCTGGTGTACAAGATGAAATCTCTATCGTGGAGTAAAGAGTTGTCAAATCTCCAGTACGGTTGTCTGGTCAACTGATCAGTAATATTCAGGTCAAGGAAAACGGCTTTATGGTCAGAAAAACTGGGGTGGATGCTGACGCTGCGTACTTTCGTTGTAAATTTACCAGAGATATAAAATCTATCTAGACGGGAACCTGTTTGATGAGCTTCATTCGTGATGAACGTATAACCTAAACCTGACGGATTTTGGAATTCCCATGTGTCTACTAGATCAAAACCCTCACTGATATTTCGAAGTGCATTTGCAAAGCGGGGGAACCTTTCTATCTGATTCCATCTATCTTTCGATGGATTTAAGGTAACATTAAAATCACCACCAACGACGACACAAGTTTGCGCCCCTTTTGAGGAGTCCATGATCAGCTCAAGGTAATCTTCCAAAGATTTGGTGGCTGTTACGGCTGTTGCTTGGTCTAAGGGCCCATAGAAAGCGATGAGAGCCAGGTAATGAAGGTCATCTTGATGAGAGGAGGAAGAGGAAAGTTGAATGGTAAGGCATTGAATGAAACCGGGATAGATGACATTGGTAGAACTAAGAGTGGCGTTTAAAGATTTCCTTATTCCTATTGCTGTTCCGTTGAATCTGTCCTGTGGGCCATTGAAAAAGAAGTCATATGACCGAAGTGTGGGAAGAACTTCCTCGGTTGTATTGGCTTCCTGAATGAAAAAGATATCAGGGTCATGATTTTTGACATAGGCGGTTAGGCTAGCCCATTTGTGAGGGCTTCGAACAGATCTAACATTTAGAGTCATCAGCCTCAGCCTGCCCATTCTTATGGTATCAATACTTCACGTGGAGAGGCTTTTGATAAGCCTCTGAAGGCGTATTTTAAGGGCTGCTTCTCTTACCACTCTTCTTTCTAATAAAATTGTTAACGTGGAGATTATATCTGTAGTGCCTTCAAAAAAGGTTGCTGCAATTCCTTTTGGGTCATTATGCCCCTTTACTTCAGTTAAAAATTTCTTCAAGGTAGCGAAAGGGATAGAAGAAAAGGCGGGATTATCGATATAATAATTGGCAACTGATCGCCATCCTTCCTCTCCGACAATCTTTTCCTTGGAGCCTTTCTTCCTCTGAGGTGATGTAGTTATATTACAATGGGTTTCATCCCGCTCTGTTGCACTTTCCATTTTCTTCCTTTTTCCGGTGGCCTGTGATTGCTGTGAATTCTCTCGCTGATTGCCTTGCAAGACAGTATCGGAGGAGAGTTGTAGCATCTTGACAGCCCTTTCTGCTAAAGAAGCTAGGGTTGGAGATGATGCTTTTGGACTGTTGGAGCAAAGGTCATTATGTACAGGGGACGTCGTATTGCCTCCAGGGGTGCTTGCAGGCTGGTCAAGATTGGGTGTGACAAGAACACTCGAGAGCGAGGAAGGTGTGGAAGAAGGAATAGAGGTGACGGACTGAGAGGGGATGGAGAGGTTTGGAGAGGTGGATACGTAGGTTGCAGTTTGATTCTGGGTCTGTTGTGTCTGCGAGGTTGGTTGATCTTTTGAAGTTAATGGTGCACTTTGAGCAAAGGCACAGGCGCCTTGTAGATGGTTGCGTTCAGGCTGGTTGGTCTGATGATCCTCTGTTCTGTCTACGGCTTCGGACTGTGCACAATCACGGGCAGAATGTCCTTCTCTTCCACACTGGTAGCACTTTCCTTCATCCACTTCTAAGAAGATACGATGAGGCGAGTCTCCAATGTCTATTATAAATGATTCAGGGAGTGTTACTCCCTCACGTAGAACAATATGTACTGCTCGGCGCCAAGAATTTACGTGAGTGTAACCTTCTTTTCTAATTCCAAGCGTTATTGGATACATTGGAGATACTATTCTTCCCGCTTGACTTAGAATTTCCACAAGTTCGTCTTTGGGAACTTCTGGGGGAACATTATGGAGTATTAATCTCTCTGCTTTCGTTACCATGCGCCTGGCTGGAATCCACGTTCCTCTCATGCTTATTCCACCGAATTTATCCATGAAAAGAGTTACTAGATCTTCATTTTTCAAATAGATGCAGACTCTTTGATGTGCAAGTCTAGTAGCGTGCGTTATGCTATCTCCTCCCCCTAGGTTATCGCCTACTTTAATTACATAGTCATGGATTGAGGTGTCCGGCAGTGATTGTAGAATTATTGCCGTTTTCTTACTTGGGCAGTTAGAGGGCACATTGATTCTTCTTCTTGGAAAATTAAAAACATTAGCTTTCCTATTGTCCACGAAATCTTGCGTAGAATTTCTTTGAAGACTTTGAGCGTATGTGCGCTGTTTTTGTGGTCGAAAACGGTTGTTCATTTGAGAAGCGGACGTTGAATCATTTCTCTCTGAGGAATTTGGTGGAGGGGGGGCCTGAAGGATGGGTTGTCCGGTAGAGGAAGGTTGGGATGGAGCGGGAGGGTGGCGTTGAGTGTGTGTTGTGTTAGGCTGGTTATGCTGTATAGGAGGAGGAGGAGGGAAGTGAGGGTCAAAAGCATGAGCATGAGCAAGGGAATTAGGAGTGGGGCAAGGATCTGCAAATGTACTCGACTGTAGCGGAGGGAACGAAGCTGCGGAGTTCAATTGAGACAATCCAGCAGTAAGGTTGGTAGAAGGAGAAATATGCGTTTCCGTTGATTGAGATCTGGAGGGAGGAGAGCTTATCTGAAAGCGCGCCCCGTTAACCTCCGAAAGCGGCTGTTCAAGGTTAGGTTTTTCACGAGGAGTAGAGATAAAATCCCTAAATGAATGATTTGGCAGTAAACTCCTTGCGTCACTTATGCTGGTAATGGGAGGCTCGAGAGGAAGAATAAATGGCGAATCGGAACTGATGGGAGGAAAATCGCTTTCCTGTAGAGAAGATCTGGTTTCTTTAAAGATTGTAGTTGCTTGTAGAACTCCATTTTCTCGTCTAACAATCGAAGTTGGGGTGACATTCTCACTATATGAAACTAGATTCAGATTACTTGATGCGGCGTACGGAGAGGTGGTGTCTGATGGGGATATGACATTGGTTGAAACTTGTTGCGATGAAACCATCGGCAAATCACTAGCAGAACTATTACTATTAAACAAATCTTGGGAAAATGAAGACTGAGGCATAGAAAAATCTCCTGAAGCATTGACTAGATCCGAGTAATTCAAAGTTTCCGCCGAATCCGACCGGGTAGAAACCCGGCCGGCGGACTCAACACCCTGTGAGTCCAACGCCTATTCGACGAAGCCTAAAGTAGAATAAATAAATCACCACTGAAAGTTTATAAAGAAAATATTAGCACTCTAATCACCGGTAACAGTTCGATGAGATGCAGGATTAGTCCAGATGAATCTGCTCGAACCACCAGAAACGGCGCACCAAAACACAGAAAACTCACAAAAACTCGGAGCAACCCGAAGCACGTCCGAACGCAACGGAGTCTTGTGTGTGTGTGTGTGTGTGTGTGTGTGGAAGGGAGGGATTGGTGGAAAGGGGGGGGGCAAATGCCAACGAGGGGTCAGGGGGGGGGAGGGAAGGGTTTATAAGGGGGAACACAGTGGAATTAAAGTACAGTGCTCGTGACGTAGCCAAAAGCGGCGAAAAGACATCTCTCTCTCTCTCTCTCTCTCTCTCTCTCTCTCTCTCTCTCTCCCCCCCCTCTCTCTCTCTCTCCCCCTATTCCGGAAAAATAAAGTAAGTAATGCGATGAACTATTCAAATGCGTACTTCGCTTGCTTGGAGGAAAAAGTATCTCTTCCATTGTATTATTTCCTTCGTGATGAGCAAAATTTTATTTTGTTTGGTGATTATTCTGAGAGCGGAAACTCTGAGGAACGAAATACCCAAAAGTCTTCAACAATGAAACTTCACTAGACAAGCACTACCAGAGGACGATTTTATTTCTGGTCTATTTGCTCATCTGATACTCACACAATGACTGCAAATGCATTTTTTGAAGTACGAAATCGATCCAATTTACGAATTCAACTCTGTATTATTCGCCAGCAGCTTAGTTGATAATCTTATGCGATGAGGGCAAAATGGGTGAATTCGTATTTCATTATCACCACCTGCGTTACATAAATTTTTTGAAGTGTGAAGAGATCATCCCACTGAGCGAATATTATGCTTATTATTTTAATAATGAGTATCTTTCCATTTTGATGAGTTTCTACCATTTGTCAAAATTTCGGGAGCAAAATGTTTCCTCGCGCTGATTAAAATTAACATGAGCACATACTATTCTTGACGGCAAACAGTACAAGCAACCACTTTTACAGCCTAATGGAAAATTAACTTCGTTTTTTCAGAAGTAGGCTGGCTTCAATACACCGGGACTTTCCCCCGAAAATGCACTCTAACTCTTTAAATTTATTAGGTATTACTTGCCTGGCGTGCCTGAAACGATTCGTGGGCATGCCACGTTTGGCACGCGGACCAAGGGTTGCCTACTCCTGTCCTTTTGTCGGCACGAGCATTATGTGACCCTGAGTTAAGACCGGGAATAAAGAGGAATGCCTATGGTGAACTTTGACTCGTAGTCTGTTTTATTTGCCGGTAAATGGTTGTATTTTCGATTTTTACAGATTAGCAGAAATACTGTCTCTCGCGTGCCAGAGTAAGGAGGAGCCGATTTTTGGAGCCTCTGAAAGCGAATTCGTCAACTAGACAGGTTTTTCAATGTTTTAAACAATTTACACCATTCTATAAAGTTCACGGTAGAAACAGGAGGAAATAAGATTAATTTCCTTGACCTAGCAATAGACATAACGAATGGCTACCATGAATTCTCCATCTTCCGCAAACCCACATATACTGACGCAGTTATTTCTAATGATTCTTGCCATCACCATTCCCACAAGCATTCGAGCTTTTGTTCCATGATTCACCGCCCTGTTTCTATACCTCTATCCGAACCCAACTTCCAATCCGAGTTGAACATATTCAAATCGATCGCTTTCAATAATGGATATAAGACAGAATTAATTGACAAATTATTAAAACGTGTAACTAAGAAAGAAACTATTAAATTAATCACTTCACTCAGTTTTTACAAACATGACGAGCCACTCAACCGATGGTGTAAACTTCCCTTTCTGGGGAACATATCTTATAAATTAATTGACGCATTCCCAAAGAACAATTTTAATGTTTCATTTTACACCCCAAAAACTTTGGGCAAATTGTTGTTCAACTCAAAGGACGAAGTTGACACCTGTGAACTAAAGTGGTGCATATAGGCTTAAATGAACTACTCCCGATTGTGCTTCGATATACATTGGACAAAGTGGTCGAGCCATCTTAGTAAGGGCTCGAGAACATAGAGCGTGTTGGGTAAGATGAGATATCTCATCAGCGTCTGCCAAACATTTAATCGAAGAGGACCATTTAAGTGACTTTTTGCCGGAAGTGCTACATGTTGAGAAGAAAGTAGCCAAATTGGACTACTTAGAACATTTCGAAATGTTGAGTGCTGCCAAAAACATAAGTGAGAATCTCCTTCAATGAATGTGTTTCCCCCTCCCAAGTATCCCTTATTATCCATACACCTTCCCCCCTCCCCCACCACCTCCCACTGACCGTGACGCACGTCTCCGACGTCAACCAACCACTTCTTCCCCAACCCCTCCCTCTCCCCAGGTCTCTATGTATTAACTCGCATACCATGTATAATATACCTTTGAAAATGATTGCAAGGCAATCGAATCGGGTCAGGAATTAAAGTTTTAAGTGTGGAAAATACTAAGAGTTCTCTCTTTTTAGTCATGTCAGGGACAAATTGTCAGAGAAGATTATAAAATCAGGGAAACAATGAGGGAGTACTTGGAGGCTCTGCTAAACGGACAGGAAGATAGCAATTGCGCGCAATCTGAAGAAGATACAAGAGAGACAGAAGAGGTCGTACAGGAAGAAGGGCCAATAATAAGGCTAGAGGTAGAGAATGCCAGAAAAACTATGAAATAGGGAAAATCTGCTGGTGCAGATGAACTGAGTGTGGATATGATCAAAAGGGCTGGGGTGTATGGCATTCACTGGACAACAAGAGGGTTGAACGCAATTTGGTCAGAAAACAGTATACCAAACGACTGGAAAAATGGCATAATAGTACCACTGTTCAAGAAAGGCATAAAAAAATGCGAAACCTATAGGGGCATCACGCTTCTATCGCTTGGACTAATAGTAGACAAGATAGAGGGAAATCAGTTTGAAGAAGAACAATATGGTTTTCGAGAAAACAGGAAAATCATGGACCTAATTTTTACCCTTAGAAGAATGATTGAAAAAAAACTGGGAGAAAAATAAGCCATTAATATTAGTGTTCTTAGATCTAGAGAAGGCTTATGATAGTGTCCCAAAGGGGAAAGATATGGGAGTGTTTGAAAAAACGTAAAGTACCGACAAGTTTAATAAATAAAATAAAAATGCGATACAAAGGGTGCAGAAGCAGTGTACAAATAGAGGGGAAGAATTTGTAGTGCTTTGAAACTAAGAGAGGAGTACAGCAAGGAAGTGCACTCTCTCCACTTATTTTTTTGGTCGTAATGGATGACGTAAAGAAGCAAATAAAAAGTGAGAAGAGTACAGATTTCAATGCTCTGGCATTTGCAGATGATGCAGTACTTTGGGGATGCAATGAAACTGAAGTCCAGGAACATTTGAACCGATGGCACAAACATTTCAAAAACTTACACCTGAAGGTCAGTAAAAGTCAGACAGTGATACTGACTATTGGCAAAGTACAGAATAATATAACTTTAAAACTCGAGAATGAAATATTGCAAAGAGTGAAACAGTTCCCTTACCTTCTTTTCTCTTCTAAAGGTTATCTACATCTACGTAATAGCCTAAGAGCCAGCTCGAGGGCGTGCGGCAGGGGGGGAAGATCATGAAACATGCTTTATTGCCATGAAAGTAGGATATTTAAGATTTAAGGGAGATATGCTAGATAATAAGGTCACATACAGCAAGATGGTTAGTATCTACATAATAAAAAAGAGATTATTGGTTGTTATTATATGCATCATACACTACAGACTACTCTAACTATATTTCACCGACCTATCCCTTTGCTACACTGCCTACATCTACGTCAACATCTACGTAATACCCTCCGAGCCACCACGAGGGTGTGTGGCAGGGGGAGAAGATCACCAAACATGCACTATTGACATGCAACTAGAATATTTCAGGGAGACATGCTAGAACATAGGGTCACATGGAGCTAGATGGTTAGTATCTACATAATAAGGAAGGGATTATAGGCTGTTATTACATGCATCATGCACTACAGACTACTCGTACTAACGCGTTCAAAGGGTGGCATTAGATGATGTAGGCTCGGGCGAAGTATTAGTTACATCAGGTGTTCCGCAGGGAAGCGTGATAGGCCCAATTTTATTTCTTCTGTACGTAAACGACTTGAATACAGTTGTAAAACATAGCAAGCTCCGTCTTTTTGCTGATGATGCAGTAGTGTATAAGGAAATAAGAAATAAAGACGACAGACTTTTTTAGCCATGGATTTAGATACGATTGATGATTGGTGTGATAGATGGCAACTAGAATTAAATTTGAAGAAATGCGCGATTATGAATTTTTGGAAAAGAATGGCTTTCCCCGGAATAATTATTGCATCAAAGAAAAGAAAATATCTAACGTAGAATCTATTAAATACTTAGGCGTCACCATCAGTGAAGACATGTCATGGGGGAAACACATCAGGGAAATAACTAGTGTAGCAAACCGTAGATTAGGATTCGTAAAAAGGGTTCTAGGCAAATGCGATGAGAGAGTACGAGAAAGAAGCTATTTTACACTTATCAGGCCTCATTTGGTGGGATCCATACGAAACGGGGTTGATATCTGAGTTAGATCGCGTGCAGCGAAGAGGAGGAAGGTTTGTGATACGATGCTACGATAAGTTGGCTAGTGTGTCTTGACGTTTAGAAGAATTAGGATGGGAATCGCTATCACAGCGTAGATTAAATCTGTAGTAGTAGTCTTTGTATACCTTGCATGTTGAACGATTGAAGAGAGAATGTTTCTTAGGTATTAGATTTTTAATTGGCGCTTTGCATGTGTGGTACGCGGGTTTTAATGTAATGTCGGTGTTCTACCATATCATTCATGTATGCCTTTTGCGAAAGCACCCCCTGCCACACACCCTTTGGGTGCCTTGCAGGGTATGACGTAGATGTAGATGTAGATGTAGATTTAGAATATACCGCTAGTACATCTACATTTACATCTACGTCATACCCTGCAAGCCACCCAAAGGGTGTGTGGCAGGGGGTGCTTTCGCACCAGGCATGCATGAATGATATGGTAGAACACCGACATTACATTAAAAACCCGCGTACCACACATGCAAAGCGCCAATTAAAAATCTAATACCCAAGAAACATTCTATCTTCAATCGATCCAACATTCAAGGGATACAAAGACTAGTACTACAGATTCAAAATATAATGCATAATTAAGAACATCAATAATTACATCATGCATAGACAAGAGAGTAGAGAATATAATGAGAAAGATTTACTGTCTGCCTACTGTCAATACACGAACTATTCATGACGACGATCACAGCTGTTATGGTCCCGAATGGTACGCGGAAAAAATGACATTTTATACCTATCGGTTCTACAATCTAGATCTCTAATTTTACTGGCGCGATCTAATCTGCCGTAGTACGAAGGGGTTAATAGTATATTTTTTACGTCGTCAGTAAAATGATTTTCATGAAATTTATTTAGGAGGTTAAGCCTATAATTTATCTACGCTGTGATAGCGATTCCCATCCTAATTCTTCTAACAGTCCAGATACACTAGCCAACTTATCGTAGCATCGTTTCACAAACCTAGCTCCTCTTCGCTGGACGCGATCTAACTCTGATATCAACCCCGTTTCGTATGGGTCCCATACACTAACAGCATATTCCAGATGAGGCCAAGATAGGTCATGAGTAATTGTGACCCCTAAGTACTTAACAGACTCGGCGTGAATAATTTCCGTATTTTTAATTCTTTAAGCCCTACCTGGCCTATTTTTCTTTAATTCATGCCTGGTGTGGAAGCACCCCCTACCACACACCCTTTGGGTGGCTTGCAGGGTATGACGTAGATGTAGATCTGCCACTTTTCGCACCAAGCATTAATAGCAAGTAGGTCGATTGTTAACGAGTCGCTATCTTCGGAATTGTTAATATCCCTATACACAACCGCGTCGTCTGCGAAGAGTCTAAGCTTACTTTTAACGACGTTGCTAATATCATTTATGTACAAGAGAAATAAAAGTGGACCAATTACACTTCCCTGAGGAACACCCGATGTAACGGCCACTGTGTTTGATATGATACCGTCTATGACAACCCTTTGTTCCCGCCCATGTAAGAATTGATTAATCCAACTAATAATAATTTTTTTATCTATTCCATATGCTTCTAGTTTTGAGAGCAACTTAACGTGAGGTACCTTATCGAAAGCTTTCTTAAAATCGAGGAATATCGCGTCAACTTGAACATTATCCGAGAGCAAGATGTCATGAACGAAGAGGGCCAATTGGGTTTCGCAAGATCAACCCTTTCGAAATTGAGATCCCCTGCGTAATATGCTAGGTTTGATCATATTAACAAAATTAGATAGATAGATTGTCGTACTGATAGATTTAAAATGTCATTTTTCCCGCGTAGTATAAGAGAGAATGTATTATGACTGATGAATGTATTACTTATTATGTAGATACTAACCATCTAGCTCCATGTGACCCCATTATCTAGCATATCTACCTTAGATATCCTACTTGCATGTCAATAGTGCATGTTTGGTGATCTTCACCCCCTGCCACACACCCTCGTGGTGGCTCGCATGGCACCACGAAGATGTAGATGTAGTAAGAGAATCTTGTTAGAATAGGACTTCATTATAATCTAACTCTTACTGAGAGACTAAGTACATATATTTTATTACTGAGTCTATAATATTCTTTATATCATCGTTATTGAAAACTCTTTGTTTATTTTAGTTGTGAAGTTGTTTATTACTTTAGTAGTTTAGAACTTTTGTTGTGAACTTTAGTTTTACGTCTAGTCTACTGATACTGAATAATTAACTACATTTCTTTTCTTGTTGATAGATAGTTTTTTTTCTAGTCGTTAAATAGTTTACTCTCCGTCTCCCTTTTTTATATAGTATACATAACGTTATTAAAAAAACTTTTACCTAAGACCGTTACGCTATCACAGCGTAGATTAAATTATAGGCTTAACCTCCTAAATAAATTTCAGGAAAATCATTTTACTGACGACGTAAAAAACATACTATTAACCCCTTCGTACTACGGCAGATTAGATCGCGCCAATAAAATTAGAGAGCTAGATTGTAGAACCGATAGGTATAAAATGTCATTTTTTCCGCGTACCATTCGGGACCATAACAGCTGTGATCGTCGTCATGAATAGTTCGAGTATTGACAATAGGCAGGCAGTTAATCTTTCTCATTATATTCTCCTCTTTCTTATTTATGCATGATGTAAATAATGATGTTCTTATTTATGCATGATATTTTGAATCTGTAGTAGTAGTCTTTGTATCCCTTGCATGTTAGAACGATTGGAGATAGAATGTTTCTTGGGTATTAGATTTGTAATTGGTGCTTTGCATGTGTGGTACGCGGGTTTTAATGTAATGTCGGTGTTCTACCATATCATTCATGCATGCCTGGTGCGAAAGCACCCCCTGCCACACACCCTTTGGGTGGCTTGCAGGGTATGACGTAGATGTAGATGTAGATGTACATAATTTTCAAACATGAGATAGACATTGTAGCGTACATGATACAATTGCCTCAAAATATTTTTTGGACCATAGTATGTTAAATAAGTGTTTCTTGGGCTGTCTGGACATCTGCAAATCACCCAATTTTGATGCCATTAAATTATGATATTGGCCGATAGAATATCATAAAAATTTATGAACTATTGGACGATAAAAACGATATCGAAAAGAAAATATCTAACGTAGAATCTATTAAAAACCTATCCCTTTTGCTACGTTGCCTATTGTTCTCTCTTATGGTACGCGGGAAAAATGACAATTTAAATCTATCGGTACGACAATCTATCTCTCTAATCTTGTGAATATGGTCAAACCTAGCATAATACGCAGGGGCTCTTATATTTATCCAACGTCATCTGTGAACAACTCTGTTTCGAATTTAATTAAAACGTTTAACCTAAATGTTAACCTGCATTCTGATAGTAATTCCCATCCTAGTTCTCATATTAACCTCGTAACACTAATACAATTACCATAACGGCCTTTAACAAACCTAGCATACCATATTTAATTGGCGCTTTGCATGTGTGGTGCGCGGGTTTTAATGTAATGTCGGTGTTCTGCCGTATCATTCATGCATGCCTGGTGCGAAAGCACCCCCTGCCACACACCCTTTGGGTGGCTTGCAGGGTATGACGTAGATGTAGATGTAGATGTAGATGTATAAAACCATCGACTGATATTCTAATGTATACATATAGCCAGTTAAAGCCTCTTTAATTACTACTTTTGCACTTATTTAATTTAATATCATTTAGTTAGGTTGAATCCAAAAACGCAGATCTTTCTCGCTTCATCAGTGCTTCAACCCCTCATAGCTCACTTGCGTTACATCACCTGTCCTTCCTCCCCTATCTTTAGCGTCCTAGAAGTGAAAGTCAGTTACAGAAATAATAATACGGAAATTATTCACGCCGAGTCTGTTAAGTACTTAGGGGTCACAATTACTCACGATCTATCTTGGGGAAAACATATTAGGGAAATATGCGGTCAAGCATATCTACATCTACATCTACGTCATACCCTGCAAGCCACCCAAAGGGTGTGTGGCAGGGGGTGCTTTCGCACCAGGCATGCATGAATGATATGGTAGAACACCGACATTACATTAAAAACCCGCGTACCACACATGCAAAGCGCCAATTACAAATCTAATACCCAAGAAACATTGTATCTCCAATCGTTCTAACATGCAAGGGATACAAAGACATATAGGAAGCTAGGCTTTATCAAGAGAGTACTCGGAAAATGTGAGGAGAAAGTGAAAGAACGTTGTTATTTTTCAATCGTTAGGCCTCATCTGGAATATGCTGTTAGTGTGTGGGATCCACGCGAAGCGGGGTTGATATGAGAGTTAGATCGCGTGCAGCGAAGAGGAGCTAGGTTTGTGAAACGATGCTACGATAAGTTGGCTAGTGTGTCTGGACTGTTAGAAGAATTAGGATGGGAATCGCTATCACAGCGTAGGTTGAATTATAGGTTTAAACTCCTAAATAAATTTCAGGAAAATCATTTTACTGACGACGTAAAAAATATACTATTAACCCCTTCGTACTACGGCAGATTAGATCGCGCCAATAAAATTAGAGAGCTAGATTGTAGAACCGATAGGTATAAAATGTCATTTTTTCCGCGTACCATTCGGAACCATAACAGCTGTGATTGTCGTCATGAATAGTTCGAGTATTGACATAGGCAGGCAGTAAATCTTTCTCATTATATATTCTGCTCTCTTATTTAGGCATGATGTAAATATTGGTGTTCTTATTTATGCATGATATTTTGAATCTGTAGTAGTAGTCTTTGTATCCCTTGCATGTTGAAACGATTGAAGATAGAATGTTTCTTGGGTATAAGATTTTTAATTGGCGCTTTACATGTGTGGTGCGCGGTTTTTAGTGTAATGTCGGTGTTCTACCATATCATTCATGCATGCCTGGTTCGAAAGAACCCCCTGCCACACACCCTTTGGGTGGCTTGCAGGGTATGACGTAGATGTAGATGTCAGTTGCCTCCCGCTGTAAGCTCCCTAGCCATTCCCTGCAGGAAATTATCTGCTAGGCCTTCAGAAAGGTTTTGAGATTAGGATGGCTCTCTTTAGGTCTGCTTTTAACCTCCTCAGGAGCTCACCCGATTGCGAGTCCTTAGGGGCTCGGATCGCTGGGCTTGAGAGGACGGTGGACGAGCTCCGTGCCATGGGGGAGCGGTTGGTGGCAAGTCCTGGAAGGTCGCGGGGGAATGGGGGGGGCCCAACACCCTCCAAACGTGTCAAGGTCCGGGGAAGCTCGGGCACTGTCACGGGATGGAGGGTGGAGGAACTTCCCCAGACTTCCGTGCCTCCGGAGAAGTCTCCCTCCGTTGCTTCGGACGCATGGATTGTGGCCTTAAGGCGTAGCCATGGGGTCACCCTCCGAAAACAGGGAACGGCAAGTGCGGAGGCTGAGCCGATCCCCGTCAGCAAAAGATTCGATGTTCTGGCGGAGGCTACGCCATCGGAACTAGCGCTGGGAGTTGGGTTGCCGAGAGGGAGTGACGAGGGAAGGGAGGGAATCTTCATCTACATTACATCTACGTAATACCCTGCGAGCCACCACGAGGGTGTGTGGCAGGGGGTGAAGATCACCAAACATGCACTATTGCCATGTAAGTAGGATATATAATGTAGACATGCTAGAAAATAGGGTCATAGTTTATTAGTTACTACAGTAGATTATTAGTTATTGCAAGTAATTGCAGTAGTTATTACAATAGAATATTAGTTACTACGGTATAGTACAGGTTAAAATCTACATAATAAGGAAGGGATTATTGGTAGTTATTACATGCATCATGCACTACAGACTATTCTAACTATGTTTCACCTACCTATCCCTTTTGCGACGTTGATTATTGTTCTCTCTTATGGTACGCGGGAAAAATGACATTTTAAATCTATCGGTACGACAATCTATCTCTCTAATTTTGTTAATATGGTCAAACCTAGCATAATACGCAGGGGTTCTTAATATATATCTAACGTCAACTGTGAACAAATCGGTTTCGAATTTACTTAAAAGGTTTAACCTAAATTTTAACCTGCGTTCTGATAATAATTCCCATCCTAGTTCTTCTATTAAACTCGTAACACTAATACAATTATCATAACGACATTTAACAAACCTAGCAGATCTCCTTTGCACGCGCTCTAATTCTTTTATCATACCTTCCTCGTACGGATCCCATATACTAGCGGCATATTCTAAATGAGGCCTGACAAGTGTAAAATAGCTTCTTTCTCGGACTCTCTCATCGCATTTGCCTAGAACCCTTTTTATGAATCCTAATCTACGGTTTGCTACACTAGTTATTTCCCTGATGTGTTTCCCCCATGACATGTCTTCACTGATGGTGACGCCTAAGTATTTAATTGATTCTACGTTACATATTTTGTTTTCTTTGATGCTATAATTATTCCGGGAAAGGCCATTCTTTTTCCAAAAATTCATAATCGCGCATTTCTTCAAATTTAATTCTAGCTGCCATCTATCACAACAATCATCAATCGCATCTAAATCCTTAGCTAAACACTGTCTGTCCTCTTCATTTCTAATTTCTTTATACACTACTGCATCATCGGCAAAAAGACGGAGCTTGTTATTTTTTACTACTGCATTCAAGTCATTTACGTACAGAAGAAATAAAATTGGGCCTATCACACTTCCCTGGGTACCACCCGATGAAACTTTTACTTCGCCTGAGCTGACACCATCTAATACCACCCTTTGAACGCATTCATGTAAGAAGTCTCCTATCCAGCCTACTATATTACTGTCTATCCCGTAGGATGCTAACTTCGCGAGTAACTTACAGTGGGGAACCTTGTCAAAAGCTTTTCTAAAGTCAAGAAACGCTGCGTCTACCTGTACCTGTAAAATTTCGTGAAGAAAAAGAACTAATTGAGTTTCGCAAGACCGTCCTTTTCTGAACACATGCTGGTTTGTTATCAATAAATCCTGGCTGTCGAGGTGTCCCATTGTTGATGTAACTATTATATGCTCTATAATTTGACATGATAGCGACGTTAATTATATTGGTCTATAATTACATGGCTGTTCCCTATGTCCGCTTTTATAAATTGGGGTCACGTTTGCTATCTTCCAGTCTTTGGGAACCGCGTGTTCTTCGAGGGATTTGTTAAATATTACTTTAAGATACGGAGCCATTTCGAGAGCTAATTCTTTATAAATACGAGCTGGAATTTCATCAGGACCTGAGGACTTGTTCGGGCTAATGTTACTTAGTAAGGATACGATTCCGCTACAAGATATATCGATTGGGGGCATTGGTTGTTGAAATCGGTCTGGTATGGTTTCGCGGAAACTATGCATAGGTTGATTAAAAACACTCTGAAAAAAGTAATTCAAACAATTTGCCTTATCTAAACTGGAAGTTACCATTTCGCCTCTATCGTTTTTCAAGGAATTAACCGTTGATTTTTTAGTTCCCTGTACTTCCCTAACATGTGACCAAAATGCTTTCGGATTTCCCTCTAGTTGTTCTCCGAGTACTTTTCTCTTGAATTCACTAAACGCTTTTCTAAGGGCTGTTTTTGCGGCTGCTTTACACATTTTATAATGCTCGATAGTATTTTTTAGGTCGCTATTAGCTACATTTCTCTTAGTTTCGCGTGGCTAACTCGTTGGCGTTTTAAACATTTTTTAACCTCCGCGTTGTACCAACAAGATTCCCTATTCTCGCTCTTATACTTATGAGGTATATATCTGTTGACAAGTGACCGTGTAATTTGGAGGAACTCTTTCCATGTATTGTCTGTATCGCTATTTTTGCTAATGTTCTCGAATTTTCCAAAAGATGTCTTTAAGTCAAGCCTAAATCCGTTAAAATCTGCTATACTAAAAAGGTAAATCTTTCTTTGTAATTTAAATTTTTTTTCAGTATTTAGGGAAAATTTTACGTATACTACCTTGTGGTCGCTTATTCCATCGACATTTTCAACTTTAATTACTTTTTCAGGGATGTTTGTGGCAAGTAAATCGAGAACATTTTCCCCTCTATTAGGCAAATTTACTATTTGATGCAGTGCGTATGATGCGAACAGGTTAAGCAATGACTCGCAGATTTCTTTGTCCCTACCTCCAGACTTATGACTGCATGTTTTCCAATCTATCGATGGTGTATTGAAATCTCCACCTACAATTATCTGTCGTTCGTTACTATGGGAATTAATGGACCTGATCTGTTCCTCGAGTTCTAATACTGAGTGTACATCGGAATGGGGTGGTCTATAGTAGGCACAAACATATATTACTTTCGAATTAGCACATTGAATGGAACACCATACACTTTCTATTATATTATGGGGAATCACTTCTATTTTGCTGACTATTGTGTTCTTAACTGCGATAAATACTCCCCCTCCCAGTCGACTCTCTCTATCTCTCCTGTATACCCTAAAATTTACTGGAAAAACTTCACTATCAGCAATATCGCTTGTTAAACAACTTTCGGTTCCTATAATTATGTCAGAATTAGTACTCTCTATAAGGTGATGGAATTCAGGTATCTTGCTTCTTAAACTACGACAATTAACTACCACTACTGAAAATTCCTCTATTTTAATATGTCTGCCTATTGTATTTGTGGGGTTCGTGTTTTCTAAATTATTGGGAAAGTTACAGTTTGGAAATTCATGGGTGTTGTTTTGTTTTGTACGTTTTTCCTTTTTCTGTGCTTTCTTCCGTCCCGATAAACCTACACTGTGTTGTCTGGTCAACTTGTTATTCTTTGCTATCCTGGTGAGTGGCATGTTATTTAATGGCCCACTATTTGACCTACTCTCTTCCCTAAATATTTCTAATTTATTGTTATCTATTAAGATTTTCCTAGGCACTAAGCTTTGTGTACTCTTTATTATCTGACTGAATCTTAGTGATCGGTAGTTCGAATGTCCGGCGTATAGCGGCTCCACTGCGTGTAAAGGCCCGCAAGGAGAGAGGAGATGCACAGGTCACCTCCTGGTGTATACCGGGAGGAATGGTGCCACAGGCGAAGAAGGCGATGAAGGCGGCGGTCGGGGACACGAGCTGCTCTAAGTTGGATGTGGTAGCCCATGTTGGGACCAATGACGCCGTGGATGTGGGATCAGAGGAGATTTTAGACTCTGTGAGAGATCTATGCTCCGAGTTCCGCCGTATTCGCGGAGGGTCGATTCGCAATATGAGGCTTACCATATGCACCTTGGTACCTAGGACGGATCGGGGTTCGATGGTTTGAAGCCGAGTGGAAGGTATAACCCAGAGACTCCGTGAAGTCTATAAGAGCGAGGGAGCGGAGTTCTTAGATCTCAGGCCGGTGCTGAATTCGTGTCGGGTGCCACTAAATCGTTCAGGTGTCCATTATACGATTATGAATTTTTGGAAAAAGAATGGCCTTCCCCGGAATAATTATAGCATCAAAGAAAACAAAATATGTAACGTAGAATCAATTAAATACTTAGGCGTCACCATCAGTGAAGACATGTCATGGGGGAAACACATCAGGGAAATAACTAGCGTAGCAAACCGTAGATTAGGATTCGTAAAAAGGGTTCTAGGCAAATGCGATGAGAGAGTCCGAGAAAGAAGCTATTTTACACTTGTCAGGCCTCATTTAGAATAGGCCGCTAGTATATGGGATACGTACGAGGAAGGTATGATTAAAGAATTAGAGCGCCTGCAAAGGAGATCAGCTAGGTTTGTTAAATGTCGTTATGATAATTGTATTAGTGTTACGAGTTTAATAGAAGAACTAGGATGGGAATTACTATCAGAAGGCAGGTTAAAATTTAGTTTAAACCTTTTAAGTAAATTCGAAACAGAGTTGTTCACAGATGACGTTAGATATATATTAAGAACCCCTGCGTATTATGCTAGGTTTGACCATATTAACAAAATTAGAGAGATAAATTGTCGTACCGATAGATTTAAAATGTCATTTTTCCCGCGTACCATAAGAGAGAACAATAGGCAACGTAGCAAAAGGGATAGGTAGGTGAAACATAGTTAGAATAGTCTGTAGTGCATGATGCATGTAATAACTACCAATAATCCCTTCCTTATTATGTAGATTTTAACCTGTACTATACCGTAGTAACTAATATTCTATTGTAATAACTACTGCAATTACTTGCAATAACTAATAATCTACTGTAGTAACTAATAAACTATGACCCTATTTTCTAGCATGTCTACATTATATATCCTACTTACATGGCAATAGTGCATGTTTGGTGATCTTCACCCCCTGCCACACACCCTCGTGGTGGCTCGCAGGGTTTTACGTAGATTTAGATGTATACGTATGAGGCATCGCAGAAGGTAGCGTGCAGGATATTTGAGCATACCCAGCGAGTTAAGCGTAGATGGTAGGCAAGAGAGTAGGTTAGTTAGTGGGAGCGAAATCAGTGCATTTCCGAAAAGTCAGATAATAAAAAGTACACAACGTTTAGTGCCTACGAAAAGCTTAATAGATGACAATTAATTAGAAATATTTAGGGAAGAGAGTAGGTCAAATAGTGGGCCATTGCATAACTTGCCACTCAACAGGATAGCAAAGAATTACAAGTTGATCAGACAACATTGAATTGCAGAGTCATTGCTTAACCTGTTCGCATCACACGCACTACATCAAATAGTAAATTTGCCTGATAGAGGGGAAAATGATCTCGATTTACTTCCCACAAACATCCCTGAAAAAGTTATTAAAGTTGAAAATGTCGATGGAATAAGCGACCACAAGGTAGTGCACGTAAAATTTTCCCTTAACACTGAAAAAATATTTAAATTAAAAAGAAAGATTTACCTTTTTAGTAAAGCAGATTTTAACGGATTTAGGCGGGACTTAAAGACATCTTTTGAAAAATTCGAGAACATTAGCAAAAATAGCGATACAGACAATACAGGGAAAGAGTTCCTCCAAATTACACGGTCACTTGTCAACAGATATATACCTCATAAGTATAAGAGCGAGAATAGGGAACCAAGGTGGTACAACGCGGAGGTTAGAAAATGTTTAAAACACCAACGAGTTAGCCATGCGAAACTAAGAAAAATTAAGAAAAATGTAGCTAATAGCGACCTAAAAAATACCATCGAGCATTATAAAATTTTTAAATCAGCCGCAAAAACAGCCCTTAGAAAAGCGTTTAGTGAATTCAAGAGAAAAGTACTTGGAGAACAACTAGAGGGAAATCCGAAAGCATTTCGGTCATATATTAGGGAAGTACAGGGAACTAAAAATTCAACGGTTAATTCCTTGAAAAAACGATAGAGGCGAAATAGTGACTTCCAGTTTAGACGAGGCAAATTTTTTGAATTACTTTTTTCAGTGTTTTTAATCAATTTTTTGTCTCGGGCGTGACTTCATGGAATCGACTTAACATAATGAAAAGTAAAGAAAACTTTGTAATTCCACATAAATATTTATTGTACGACCTAGGTTTCGACGTGGCACGTCATCATCTGGTGGACCAGATGATGACGTGCCACGTCGCCAATTACAAAGTTTTCTTTACTTTTCATTATGTTTTTAATCAATCTATGCATAGTTTCCGCGAAATCATACCAGACCGATTTCAACAACCAATGCCCCCAATCGATATATCTTGTTACGGAATCGTATCCTTACTAAGTAACATTAGCCCGAACAAATCCTCAGGTCCTGATGAAATTCCAGCTAGTGTGTATAAAGAATTAGCTCTCGAAATGGCTCCGTATCTAAAAGTAATATTTAATAAATCCCTCGAAGAACACGCGGTTCCCAAAGACTGGAAGATAGCAAACGTGACCCCAATTTATGAAAGCGGAGATAGGGAACAGCCATGTAATTATAGACCAATATAATTAACGTCACTATCATGTAAAATTATTGAGCATATAATAGTTACATCAATAATGGGACACCTCGACAGCCAGGATTTATTAATAACAAACCAGCATGGGTTCAGAAAAGGACGGTCTTGCGATATTCAATTAGGTCACTCTTCTGCTGACTCTCGGAGCGAGCGGACGTGCCTACCTGACCTCTTCCTGGAACCGGTTATTCCCCTCAGCGAGGCATACCCCTACCTGCGCTGTGCACCTGCTTTCCCGTTGCCGTAGTTCGTTGTACTGTGTAGTGATGAGTAGACATTTGTTTTGGTTTAATTTTTTTTTCGTGTGCTAGAGAGTTTGTGTTCTTATTTATCTCGTAGTTTAGTTAGCTCTTTGGCAGGTGTGAGGTCTGTGTTAAAGTTATTTCGTAGAAGTATTATTGTTACTTTGTCCATTGTGACCGAATTTAGGATCGCTCAGTTCTTTTGAGTATTGCCATCTTTTTAAAGTTAACCTTTTTTCCTTGGGAGTTCATTGCGAGCAGTGCTAGGATGTCTTCGAATAGGTCACCTGTTGGGATGATCAAAAACGCCGGCGAGTGTGCGGCCCTCCGAGCCCGCATCGCCGAGTTGGAGAGAATCCTGCGGGAACTCCAGTCTAAGGTTGAAAGAGTGGTATGCGTCCCGAAGGTGGATGGAAATTTTGGTCGCTCTTCAAAAGTTCGCCGTGCCCTAAGGGCCGCACGAGTTCGCTCGATTGCTAACAGTGGCTGGACGATCGAGAGTTTGCCTGAAGGTCCTTCTTCCGATAAGGGGCAGTACAACTCCGTAAACCGGAGGTCTGGAGGGTCGTGTCTCGGAGGAGTGGAGGTAAGGTCACTCTGAAGCGTGGTTCAGGAGATACTTTGGCACCTCCCATTCCCGTTTCGAACAGGTACCAGTTGCTTTCGGATGGAAATTCCGAGGTGCCTGACGTGCCTACTCCCCCTCCGAGACCGGCACCTAGGAAGAGTCGTCAGAGTGGGAAGGGGGGGATTGTAGTGATAGGTAGTAGTAACGTCCGTCGTGTGATGGTCCCTTCGCGGGAAAGGGCAGGCCATGAGGGTATAAACCACCGTGTAACGTCATGTTGCATTCCAAATGGCGGTGTTCCGCGGGGGACGCAGGCGGATGGTGTGGCGGTCCGGGGCACGAAGTGCTCAAGTCTGCAGATTGTGGCCCATGTCGGCGTCAACGACGCCATGGACCGTGGATCCGAGGAGATCCTGCGTTCCTTCAGGGAACTGGACTCCGAAGTGAAGCGAGTAAGTCGCGACGAAGGGGTTGACATGACGCTTGCAATTTGTACTCTTGTCCCGAGGATCGATCGTGGACCCCTGGTTTGGAGCCGAGTGGAGGGCATAAACCAGAGGTTGCGTCGCTTCTGCACGGACATTGGAGCCTCCTTCGTCGACCTTCGGCCGGCAATCCGATCGTGTCGGACCCCTCTGAACCGTTCTGGTGTCCATTACACGGCCGAGGCAGCTAGCTGTGTAGCGAGTAGCATACTCGATCACTGTAGACATTTTTTAGGATAGAGGGTAGGTCAGCTAGTGGGTCGAATCGGGTACCATCGCGAACAATATTGAATAGAAAAAAATATCCAAGAAAGTGTTAAGTCTAACGAGAACAGTAAGAGGCCAGTTTCAAAAAATAGCGGTAATGTAACTTGGAATATACCTAAGAAAGCGAGTTGTAATGAGTATACACTTTCCGGGAATACGCTCACTGATAAATCCTTTTCTGTCGTGGTAGTAAATTGCCGTAGCTTAAGGAATAAAGTAGCTGACTTCTACCATCTAATTGAAACTACTGACGCAGACTTAATTATAGGTACGGAAAGTTGGTTGTGTATCGAAATCGCAGTTAATGAAGTATTCCCGAAAAATTTCACAGTTTATAGAAAAGATAGAGTGGAAAGGACCGGGGGAGGAGTTTTCATTGCAGTGAAGGATTGTTATTTTCGTAGGAGGGAGTCATTTTCTGACGACCAGGTAGAAAGCGTATGGTGCTCCATTCAAAATCCTAAAGCAAAAACAATCTGTGTGCGCATATTACAGACCACCAGATACCCATGTAAGCTCAATGTTAGGACTCGAAAGTCAACTCAGTAAGTTAACCACTCAAAAAAACGACTGTCATATTATAATCGGTGGGGATTTCAATCTTCCGTCCATAGACTAGGGCACGTACAGTTTTATCACTGGGGGGAAAGACAAAGACCTTTGTGAGTCACTCCTGCATTCATTCACATCTCACTCACTACATCAATTAGTCACTGCTCCAACTAGAGGGAAAAATACACTTGATCTTTTAGCGACAAATATTCCACACATGGCTGTAAACATAGGTACGGATAAGGGAATAAGCGACCACAAGATAGTTAAAGCTAATTTTTCCGTGAGCATGATCAAGAAACGTAATCCACAAAGAAAAATCTACTTGTTTAATAAGGCTGATACGAAGGTACGATAAGTTGGCTAGTGTGTCTGGACTGTTAGAAGAATTAGGATGGGAATCGCTATCACAGCATAGATTAAATTATAGGCTTAACCTCCTAAATAAATTTCATGAAACTCATTTTACTGACGACGTAAAAAACATAATATTAACCCCTTCGTACTACGGCAGATTAGATCGCGCCAGTAAAATTAGAGATCTAGATTGTAGAACCGATAGGTATAAAATGTCCTTTTTTCCGCGTACCATTCGGGACCATAACAGCTGTGATCGTCGTCATGAATAGTTCGAATTGTGACAATAGGCAGGCAGTAAATTTTTCTCATTATATTCTCTACTCTCTTATTATGCATGATGTAAATATTGATGTCCTTATTTATGCATGGTATTTTGAATCTGTAGTAGTAGTCTTTGTATCCCTTGCATGTTGGAACGATTGAAGATAGAATGTTTCTTGGGTATTAGATTTTTAATTGGCGCTTTGCATGTGTCGTACGCGGGTTTTAACGTAATGTCGGTGTTCTACCATATCATTCATGCATGCCTGGTGCGAAAGCACCCCCTGCCACACACCCTTTGGGTGGCTCGCAGGGTATGACGTAGATGTTGATGTAGATGTTAATATCCTAGTTGCATGTCAACAGTGCATGTTTGGTGATCTTCACCCCCTGCCACACACCCTCGTGGTGGCTCGCAGGGAATCACGTAGATGTAGATGTAGTGCATGATGCATGTAATAACAACCAATAATCCCTTCCTTATTATGTAGATACTAACCATCTAGCTCCATGTGACCCCATTATCTAGCATATCTCCCTTTAATATCCTACTTGCATGTCAATAGTGCATGTTTGGTGATCCTCACCCCCTGCCACACACCCTCGTGGTGGCTCGCAGGGTATCACGTAGATGTAGATGTAGATGATGCTAACTTTGCGAGTAACTTAAAGTTGGGAACCTTGTCAAAAGCTTGTCTAAATTCAAGAAACGCTGCGTCTACCTGTACGTTACCTTCTCCGTAAACTAAAATATCGTGAACAAAAAGACCTACCTAATTGAGTTTCGCAAGACCGTCCTTTTCTGAACCCATGCTGGTTTGTTATCAATATCAATAATGCTCCTCACATAGGCGATCTCGAAGAGGGGGTGAGGGTTGAGGCACTTCCTTCAGTTTCCAAAACTGTGGAATAGAAGCATGGAGATCATCGCCAATTTTAGATATTAGCGCTACTGACTGCTGGTCGGTGTGAGAAGTTGCGACGACTGGAGTTGAGCCCTTGAGAACAAATCCGAAAATCGTACCCAAAGTCACCGGAAGGTTGTCTCCAAGGGAGCAGCGTAGTCCAGTTAATACATGCTGAAAAAGGTCGGCTCCGATGAGGACATCAACAGGAGAGGGCACATTAAACGTAGGGTCAGCCAGGATAAATGATTTCATTTTTTCTCTTACTTCGGGTGAGACAGTTGCGAGAGGTAAATTAGAAGTAATCGTTTGCAGAGTCACCAGTGGATTGCGATTGGGCGAGCACAGTGCCGGATGTCAAACTAAGTCTCGTAACACCTTAATGAGATTTAACTTGAGATTGTGAAATTCCACTTATACCATTGGTGACTCGTCGGCGCGGAACGTTTAAAAGTTGAGCACAGCGCTCGGAAATGAAGCTGCATTGAGCGGCTGAGTCCATTATTCCTCGTACAACATGAGAAAAACAAGCGGGTGTGGTTAAACGAACTAAAGTGGTTGCCAACAAAATTGATGTATTTTGTGCTGCTGGTGATAGTCCCACGAAGGACGAAATAGCTGTCGATTCTTCTCGTGAAGCAGCAGCGGAAGTTATCAAAGAGGTTAATTTCTTATCATTTACTGGATCAGCAAATGTCCGAGACGAATTACATGACTTGATAGAGTGAGAGGTTCCAAGGCAATTATAACACCATTGTTTCCTTTTCACTATAGATTGCCTTTCTTGGGGTGTTTTTTCCTTAAAAGCAGAGCACATATAAATCATATGGCTTGGATCTCGACAGAATGCACATGGATGAACCGCTGTTGCGACCAGAGCAGTTTTTGGCAATTTAAATTGATGGGATTTAATTTCTGCCTTTGATCGACCGCCAATTGTAGCATCCTCAACGTGACTACACTCCGCTTCCAAAAACTTTATTAAATCAGACACCTTAGGAAGTTCATGGTTAATGCCTTGCGTATCCTGAAAACGCTTTCGGGTTTCAAAGTCTAATTTTCGGATGAGGATCGTTGCCAGTAGAACGTTTTCCTTCGTTATATCATAATCTCATGTATCATATCATCATGTACGTAGGTTTTGTGGAATACTTTCCTCGATGTTACATGGTCAATAGTCAGCAAATACATACCATGGGAACAAAGGGTTGTCATAGAAGGTATCATGTCAAAAGCAGTTGGAACGATTGAAGATAGAACGTTTCTTGGGTATTAGATTTTTAATTGGCGCTTTGCATGTGTGGTACGCGGGTTTTTTAATGTAATGTCGGTGTTCTACCATATCATTCATGCATGCCTGGTGCGAAAGCACCCCCTGCCACACACCCTTTGGGTGGCTTGCAGGGTATGACGTAGATGTAGATGTAGATGTAATCTAGGGCTGTTAATGCTTGAGTGTTCTCAAAATAAGTCGAGAGGAAAGATCGAGTACTAGTAAATGAGACGCTAAGCATAGTCGGCATGTCTATAATTTTGTTCACGTGAAGCGAAATTAACTTATCTAGCATGTCCCCATTAAATATCCTAGTTGCATGTCAATAGTGCATGTTTGGTGATCTTCACCCCCTGCCACACACCCTCGTGGTGGCTCGCAGGGTATCATGTAGATGTATATGTAACTTCCTTATATTTTGATAGCGTTTATGCAGTAAATCCCAAGCAATAGTATAGTTGTCACTAGAGAGAGGCAAGCCGAAAACCACTTGAAGGGCTTCACCTTGAAGAGAACAAATACTGAAATTTCTCGATCGGAGACAAGGATTCATTCTTGTTAGTTATCGTGTCAAATGCGTTGGCGAAAGACATCCATTCGTTGGATTCACCGGCGAAATGAGGCAGTTCCAAGTTTAGGCAATCGCACTGAAGAGCGCGGTTGCGCATTTGCATCACTATTTGCTTCGAGAAAATCGCATTTAACACCCTTTTGCGGGAGTAATTCATCAATGACACACGTTGCATCGATGTGTCAGTCGAGCATTTCGTCCTGTAATTTCACCGAAGATTAATCATCATATTGTTCGGATTCCGATTCTTGATCTGTAAACCGATTAACTAATTCATTAAATTCACTTAGGGCAGTATCAAGTTCGGTTTCCCAACACGTCAAACGTCTAGTTTGAATGCCTGTTAGAGGCGAAATTTTTGAGGCTGCTTCCGTTGCGAGCACGGAACCTTTTAGTTTCTCAAGTCTCCTTTTAAGGAGATTTACCTTAAGGGTGAATGTTGCAGATCTCATTTTCACTGGCGATCACTCGCAATTGGGATGGTAAGAAAAAAAAGTTCATACCGGATCAGTCGAGGCCAGCCGCAAATGGTAGAGAATGGAAGAGAATGAGGAAGGAGAGAATACCGTTCATTCGTCCGAGGCGTCCTTGTCAAACCCTGCGATGAGTCACGAGCACGTGGCCGTCTGCAGTCCTTTTGACGTTGTAACATTTGCAAGTACACACAAAACCTCAAAATCAAAGAACAAAGAGAATAAAATATATAACAATCGTAACTATTGACTATATAACCAAGCACTTTCAGTTCCACATATCCGGCCCGAAGAACCAAAACAAATGTGGCGTAAATAACAAAAAATTCACAATTTAACAATAATTAATTTTAAGACCTACAAGACAGGAACAAAAGTACAAAGTTGTAAGAGCGCCCGAAGGAGCAGCGAGCCGCTTCTCGTAAGGGGGGGGGGGTTGTGCAGTGGGAGAGTGGGTGGGGTGTGGAGGCGACGGCTCTTAACCATACTTCGCAGTGCACCCGGAGCGGCGAAGAGTGAGAGAGAGAGAGACATCGAGTCATCCGGGGAACTAGGGTAACTGCCAAATCCCGGTACTCTTCCCTGAAGAGGGTAAGGAGGGGAAGGGCGATCGCAGCTCCTCCACGTATATATTGTAAAAAACAAAGGAAGTACATAAGTACTTGAGCGGCTGCATAAAAACCGCACTCACCGTTTTATGCTTCTTAAATTTAATATCACAGTTTGCTATCACTAGTAAGTGATCGCAATCCACCTTTGCTCCTGGGTAGCTGTGACTAGATTTAACCTGGTTTCTAAATCTTTGCTTTACTATTATGTAATCTATTATGCATCCTTTTTTATCTCCAGGTGATTTACATGTGAATTGTCTCCTTTTGTGTACCTGATACATCTACATCTACGTGATACCCTGCGAGCCACCACGAGGGTGTGTGGCAGGGGGTGAACATCACCAAACATGCACTATTGACATGCAAGTAGGATAATTAAGGGAGATATGCTAGAAAATAGGGTCACATGGGGCTAGATGGTTAGTATCTACATAATAAGGAAGGGATTATTGGTTGCTATTACAAGCATCATGCACTACAGACTACTCTAACTATATTTCACCTACCTATCCCTTTGCTACGCTGCCTATTGTTCTCTCTTATAGTACGAGGGAAAAATGACATTTTTAATCTATCGGTACAACAATCTATCTCTCTAATCTTGTTAATATGATCAAACCTAGCATACAGCAATACGCAGGGGATCTCAATATATGTCTAACGTCATCTGTGAACAACTCTGTTTCGAATTTACTTAAAAGGTTTAACCTAAATTTTAACCTGCCTTCTGATAGTAATTCCCATCCTAGTTCTTCTATTAAACACGTAACACTAATACAATTATCATAACGACATTTAACAAACCTAGCTGATCTCCTTTGCACGCGCTCTAATTCTTTAATCATACCTTCCTCGTACGTATCCCATATACTAGCGGCCTATTCTAAATGAGGCCTGACAAGTGTAAAATAGCTTCTTTCTCGGACTCTCTCATCGCATTTGCCTAGAACCCTTTTTACGAATCCTAATCTACGGTTTGCTACACTAGTTATTTCCCTGATGTGTTTCCCCCATGACATGTCTTCACTGATGGTGACGCCTAGGTATTTAATCGAATCTACTTTACATATTTTGTTTTCTTTGATGCAATAATTATTCCGGGGAAAAGAATGTGTTAGTTATTACCAACTCATGTTGTAAACAGAATTCCAACAGTTTACTACCTCTCGGATTTACATCTCCTAATCCAAATCTTCCAACATATTTCTGGTTTTCTTGTATTCCTACTGACGCATTAAAGTCCCCCATATGAATAACATTCTCTTTGTCTTCTACCATCTCGAGGATAT
Organism: Ceriagrion tenellum; assembly: GCA_963169105.1. Lineage (NCBI taxonomy): Eukaryota > Metazoa > Arthropoda > Insecta > Odonata > Coenagrionidae > Ceriagrion > Ceriagrion tenellum. Next base: position 166,570,007 of record OY720636.1, read on the forward strand.
TTTCTATACATTCATATATTTCTTCTATTTCATCATCTTTACTCTTTGTAGTTGGAAAGTATTATTACAATATTAGTTGGAACTGCTTTCAATTTGATCATGAGTATTCTATCACTTACATGATATGTGTTCAAAACATTGTATGACCATTTACCTCTAAGTAAAATGGCTACACCATTTTTTCCTGATCTATCACTTCCACTATGGATAACCCTGTAGTTTTCTCATCTGAAATCACTATTGCTAGACCATCTTGTTTCACATAATGCCAAAATATCTAGTTTATAATTGGCCATACAGCTTTTTACCTCTTCTAGCTTTCCAGGTTTTAGTAATGCATTAATATTCCATGTTCCAATTTTAAATCTATTTCCTTCTTTGTGAGGATTTCGCTGGGTAACGACCGGAGAAGCCTCACGACTCTAACTCTTGCCGGATCTTGGCTTCCGACTTCCATGATCAGTTATCTTTCCTTCCTTTATATACGTAGTCATCATGGCTGCTAATCCTAAGATACCCATAAGGGTCTTTAATGGAGTAGTTTCTTAGGCTGGCTTTCTCCATCCTCATACCGTTGGCCAATACTGGCTCATCCGCTTTTTTTCTTACATGGACAGGAACAAAGGGTTGTCATAGACGATATCATGTCAAACACAGTTAGCGTTACATCGGGTGTTCCTCAGGGAAGTGTAATTGGTCCACTTTTATTTCTCTTGTACATAAATGATATTAGCAACGTGGTTAAAAGTAAGCTTAGACTCTTCGCAGACGACGCGGTTGTGTATAGGGATATTAACAATTTCGAAGATAGCGACTCGTTAACAATCGACCTACTTGCTATTCATGCTTGGTGCAAAAAGTGGCAGATGGAACTAAACATAAAAAAGTGCGTAGCAGTCAGCTTTTGGAAAAAGAAAAATAGGCCAGGTAGGGCTTACAGAATTAATAATACGGAAATTATTCACGCCAAGTCTGGTAAGTACTTAGGGGTCACAATTACTCACGATCTATCTTGGGGAAAACATATTAGGTAAATATGCGGTCAAGCATATAGGAAGCTAGGCTTTATCAAGAGAGTACTCGGAAAATGTGATGAGAAAGTGAAAGAACGTTGTTATTTTTCAATCGTTAGGCCTCATCTGGAATATGCTGTTAGTGTATGGGATCCATACGAAACGGGGTTGATATCAGAGTTAGATCGCGTACAGCGAAGAGGAGCTAGGATTGTGAAACGATGCTACGATAAGTTGGCTAGTGTGTCTGGACTGTTAGAAGAATTAGGATGGGAATCGCTATCACAGCGTAGATTGAATTATAGGTTTAACCTCCTAAATAAATTTCAGGAAAATCATTTTATTGACGACGTAAAAAACATACTATTAACCCCTTCGTACTACGGCAGATTAGATCGCGCCAATAAAATTAGAGAGCTAGATTGTAGAACCGATAGGTATAAAATGTCATTTTTTCCGCGTACCATTCGGGACCATAACAGCTGTGATCGTCGTCATGAATAGTTCGAGTATTGACAATAGGCAGGCAGTTAATCTTTCTCATTATATTCTCCTCTTTCTTATTTATGCATGATGTAAATAATGATGTTCTTATTTATGCATGGTATTTTGAATCTGTAGTAGTAGTCTTTGTATCCCTTGCAAGTTGGAACGATTGAAGATAGAATGTTTCTTGGGTATTAGATTTTTAATTGGCGCTTTGCATGTGTCGTACGCGGGTTTTAATGTAATGTCGGTGTTCTACCATATCATTCATGCATGCCTGGTGCGAAAGCACCCCCTGCCACACACCCTTTGGGTGGCTCGCAGGGTATGACGTAGATGTAGATGTAGGAGGGGCTTTCCCCTCCAAGGTTAATAGGGTGCCCTGTACCGCTCATCCGCCCTCCTAGGAGTCCGTTGGCACTTGGTAGAGGGCTACCACTTATACCGGTGATTATTCGGTCTCCAGTGCCGCGTTAGCCGCATGAAGCGTTGCCCATCCCCCACCACGAAGGGGTGCGGTTGGATATTTCCCTTCATTGAGAACTGAGACCAATTGGCATTCCCCAGTCTCTCCAGTACTTAAGGGGACTTCCCTTACCTATTTGTAGTGCAATTTCACATGGATGGTTTAGATTCCTGGGAAATTACTAACAGATTGAATAAAGCGAATAAAGTTTTTCCCACCAAGTAAGGAGTCTTCTTTGGGACAAAAAAATACCAAGATCTGCAAAAATGGCCATGTTTAAGTCTTACTTCGTACCTATCATATCATATAGCCTTGAAACTTGTACACTATCAAGGAGAGACATCAGCAGAATACAAGCCAACGAAATGAAATTCCTAAGGACGATGGTACAAAAGACAAGACTTGGCAGGCAAAAAACTGAAGACATTAGAAAACAGGTTGGATGCAAAATATCACTAATTGAATACGTCAAGAGATCCAGACTTGGATGGTATGGTCATGTGATGAGGATGGAACAGAGCAGAGTAGCTAAGGTATGGCTGGAAAAGGAAATACCAGGGAAGAGAAGAGTGGGCAGACCAAGAAGGAAGGTTGGATCGACCAACTGAAACAAGACATCCAACTGAGAGGGAGCTCTTGGGAGGAAGTTCAACATCAACAAACATACCAAGATAAGAGAAGTTGGAAGAAGAGGCTGATAGACAACACTCGGGAAACTGGAGTTGCTACTTGATGATGATGAATAATATTATTAGTACCTGTTTAGGTATGTTATTTATTCCTTAGGCAGCCAAATGCAGAGCACGATGCCATTTTTTTACGCCCAGCCCATGGCTGCTCGTAGTAATCGATTTATTTCCCAATTTACGATATAAAACGCGAGACTACGGCATCTGTGTTGATTTTGGAGGCAGCTACAAGCACGTTTTATTAGCTAAAATCCTCGATGGAATCAATAAATCCACAACTGAGCCACAACAAATCCACGAAAGTTGTCAGATTTCAATGCTTTTGCATAGGATCAGCCAATGTGTTCATAGTCACAACATGACTAAATGCGCAGAAGCGATCGTCAATTTGGCTTCAATTCTTTCCGCTGTAGAGAGCTCCAAGGTTACCCCTGTGATGGACTCGGGTGAGATGACAAGAAGCTGGTTGACTGCGAGACACTCGGGTGACTTATTACGGTCGATAGAGGTACAGTCACTTCAAAAAGTATCGCGACACGCTAGACTAGCGGATCGTATAGGTCTGCTGTCGAAGCTCGAATTACGTTGGCTATCCTGGGCCGTCTCTGGTAGCTATAAGAATTTGCAGGTACACTTTTCATTGTCCATGAGACAAAGCGCCATGTTAAGTGGGACTGCATTATGGGAGTGCTCTTGTTCAGAGGAGAGGACAGACTTGCTCCTAGAGTTGCCTTGAGGATGTATTCGGTTAAAGAAGTAAGAAGGGGAATGTGGTGAAAATGCAATATTGAATGGAGTTGAGTGATTATGCGAGTGAAATCGGGGGAAGGTAAAACGAAGAAGAGCCAAATGCACGTAAATACGAGCTCCAACGTATGCATGAAGGAGAATGGGCACTGCTATCGACTAGGTTTAGCGAACTGGTGAGTCTTTCGCGCATTACAGGCTGATATTTTAAGTTGCCCGCCTAATGGAAAATTATGATATTTATTGACTCTTGACTCGGCACCCGCCTCTCACCAAGCCCACCATCAGAACGCGCTGGGTTGGGCTGGTTTCGCGAAGAGGAGCTCTTTCCATTTTCGTCTTCGTAAGAGATCTGCCGAGTATGATTACGATGCCTCTGGGTTGCGAATACCCTTCCTTCCCGCAGTTTATTCATTTCAAAGTCAGCTTTCCAACGCGGATGAAGTCAATAGCATTGTCGGAGTTTAGTGCCACTTGACTTAGAATATATATCGTAGTGTACCCGACTATTCTCATAGTCACCGAAGACGACCCAGGATGGACAACGTACTTGGAGCTTCGACAGCCGACCTATACGAACTGCTAGCGTAGTGCGTCGCGATACTTTATGAAGTGACTGTACGATCCTGGCTCATGAAGTGAAGTTGGTACGTGACGCTCATTATGAGAAGAAAAACACTACAATAGCTGTCAAACGTGCAGGATGACGTCGTAAATGATTTGGTGCGTTAAATTCAGTATCATGACAACAATTGTGAACGAACATATTTATAAATCTTATATTTTCTGTGTCATCAATATTTAAGCATCAAATTTAAGCTGCTAATCAGCGATACATAATTTTAAAAATTCAAAGGTGTGCATGAAACGTGAAATTTTACGGGTACCGAGACAAGCGACGATTTTTTCCTGCACAGAATCCGCCTCGAAATGCACACGTTCGCACGATACTCTACAGAGGACAAACCATTCCCATCGATACCCCTCGAAATCGCGCCAAGTGCTTTCGTCAGTTTCGCAATGAACATTCATATACATTAGTATGAAGGCTTCCGCAGCGTTTCAGCATTTGTAGATTAGCTTTCGGATTTTCTTCCACGTGTTGTCTTTTGGCGACGACAGTTTCTCCAACACGCGGAAGAAAACCCGAAAGCTAATCTCCAAATTAGTATACATATATGGGGCTATATAATAAATACTATGTGGGGTTACCTAATCCCAGGAGAAGGATTTATGTCGGGCTTTAAAGGAGCAGGACGCCCAAGAGTGGTGGTCCATGAAGCTCTTCTTCGCTCGAAGGCAATCAACCCACCGTTCAGGATTCAGCGGTGGCGAGTAGGATACAAGTGACAAAAGAGTGTAGTTTCTGGCGGCTTTCTTCGATGAAGCCGGGCAAATGTTTTCCAACACGAGGACGGGCCGAGAGCGGAATGCGCCTCATTCCACGGAGAAACGATGGACCCTTAGAGCCCCGAGGTCCTTTGGCGGCGGTCCCTCGAAGTGCTTCCCTCTCCTTCCTTCACTCCCGAGACACTGAAAATGCAACGGCGTTGCGGGTTAAAGGACGAATGATTTGTGGTGGCTCGTTAAGAGGCGATTTATTCCGTTCGACGCGGAGAGAAAGGAAGTCCTATTCATACCATTCTTCTTCTTCAACCCTCCCTCCCGTCGTAAGGGCCTTTTCGCCCCTCTCTATCGCCCCCACTCCGCCCCTCCAGGGGGTGAGTCCTCGCACCGAATTCAAGGGTCACGATTCGCCGGGATGTCTTAATCTTCGCGGGGAGGCCGAAATGGGACGTAGCGAGGCCGACTCTCGGAAGGAAAGGCAACAAATTGCCCGCATCTTCTCTCCCGCAGTAAGAGGACATGCGGGTGGACAATCGAGAAACAAAATCTCGGCGAAAATATTTCCCGTCTCAAAAGGAACTGTGAAGATGGGAGGGAAATGTATCGAAAGCGCGGGTTTAACGTTAACGCACGTCAAGTGGCGCTGGAGTGGACGAACGAGAGGCGTCGACGAACTTGGTGGCGAGACGGAGACACTTGAGGAGGCGTTGTCGGTCGCCCTTTCGGCTAAGTCGGCCGAGGACTCGTGTCATTACTGAACGTCGTCGTCGTCGTATTCCTAAACTACAGGCACGGGGTGTGACTCAAGCGGGGGCTCGGTTTCGTAACGACGCTTAAAGAGTGCAATTTGTGGTCGTCGCCATGGAAACGGCATGCATAATAACGGGAAATATAGAAAAAATTCAGCAGTCAGCCAACTCAATGTGCCATCTATGTTTACGCATAAGAAACAAAGGGTTGTATATTTGCTGATAACCAATGGAAGATCTGCGAAGCATTCACTCATATACACGCACACACACTGCCGAAATAAAAATATCGAACTCGAACATGGTCTCTATAATGACCGGGGAAACACGTCGCTCCAACGCCCCAAGGGATGAGCAAGGGCACTCTTCGCCCCCCCCTCCCCCTCGTCATCCATTCCCTTCCCTTCCGTCCCTCCGAATAGGAACACCACGAAAAAGGATGGAAGAACGTCTGTCTCTCTCTCTCTTGAGAGCGGTGGCCTCTATGCGGGGAGGGTAGTAGTTGACAGGGCGCCGACTCCGACTCTTCCTTAAGGCGACCGGGTGGGGGGGGGGGCGAGGGAAGGGGGCCAAGGAAGGGAGGGGGGGAGAAAGCGACCCCCTACCTTCCCCCTCCATTCCTTCTCTCTCTCTCGACTCGAAGACCGTCGCAGGTCGCTTCTTTCTTGAAGTGCTAATCGGCCGTGTAGGCGTCGAAGGGGCATTTCGCCATTAACATTCATCCGACCGCCGCCTCCAGGGGGGGCGAGTCCCGACCCACCCCCGAGACCGACGGCTTTCGACCTCTCTGCCCCCATCCCCCCCCCTCTTGGCCGACATTGAGATGTTCCCCACAGGGGTCTTCCCCACTCGGATGGATGGGTCACTTCGAATCCTCTCCTCCTTCAGCTTCCCCTTCGTCTTTTTTTGTTCGCCGCTCACTTCCCAGAAAACCTCAAAAAGACAAAAAGAGCCTCACGAACGGACACCAAGGCAAACCATTTATCCTCTCGACAGACATACAGACAGTGGCGCGAGAGAGAGCGATGCCCATCGCTTATTTCTTTCGTCGTGGCACACGTGGAAGATTACGCGCGCCCATAAAAGCATTAGCGCGGTCTTCTTCATCCGCTGACGAGTGTGACGACCGCACCGCAGCCGGCCGCGCCTATTCCGGGAGCCGATCGAATTCGGTAACTGCCCGTCGCCTTTCCGAGGCGCTCAAACCCTCCCCCGTTGTAAAAAAAATCCACCCTGCTCATCATTTCGGTGGTTTCCCAGAAGCTGACCAAAGGAGGGACAGGGTGTGGATAAGTTCCGCTCCTTCCGCTCGACCATCAATTCTCCGCGCCTCCTTCTTCTTGCCCACGCCGCTTTGTCTCCCAGTCGTGAGGACGTCAGGAAGTCGATTCCTGGGAAAAGAAAAATTTTCATCTGGGCCGGAATCATGGAACTTGCACGCTATGCCTCCAAAGCCATCGGAAGTGAAATGAATATGCCGAGTGAGGAACGAATTAGTTGTGCTCCTAATTGGGTCATTTCCTCAAACCCCGATTTCAATTTTATTTATTGTATATCATTGAAGGTGTCAATAAACCTTATTCGCCAAGTATCGGCATCGTAGACAGAACAGGCAGAGAGATGTTTTACGTAATAGAACGCCCAAAAATTTGAATTCCTTCAAGAAATGAAAACGTTCGCTGATTGGTTGACGTGATCGTGATGTCACGGCTCTGTTGCGGGAGCGATCTGAAAAATTAAGTAGCTGAGACGTATGGATCACCATTAACCAAGTATGTACCGTTTCGCTTTTCGCTTTTTACAACATCTTCAGGTGAAGATGCTGTAAAAAGCGAAACAGGCCGAAATAAATTTTATCATAGTGGAAGTTACATATTGTTTCATACTTAGTTATGTTCCGATTCCAGTCCATCAAACCTGAAAGCAGAGAGTATAAAATAGATCATCTTTCTTCGTAGTAAAGTCAATCGTGAGTGTCGGAATGCCGAACGGCGAGGTAGATGGTGGATTTGTTAAGCATACACGAAAAATCCTCCCATCGTTTGATGCCGAGATGGTGGAAGAGTTATTTTCCAAAAACGAAGACAGCAACAGCGCTGAGAGGTATAAGACGAGAGAAATGGAAATGCAAGTTTCATCTGATGCCTTCGGGACTCGTGTCGCAAGTAGAAACATGAATTTAATTATTTCTGTTTAGTAATTCTGTGTGTACCACAAAGAATCATCAGAGACGGAAAAGAACCTAACGCCGACTGTATTTCCCACTCGAACCTGGCCGGTCATCCTACGGCGACGTCGATGTGTGCAGAGCACAAGAGATGGAATGAAATATAGACACTTGACTGCGCAGCACAAGGTAGGGTAGGAGTTAAACAATGTTATAGTTGATGTAAATGAGGACGACTTCACAGCGGTGAAGGTTGGCAAATTTTGCCATATTTGCCATCAACTACTTTCTCTTGGCGGGGCAACAGTAAATAGCTGATGCTCTTACCCATTCATCATTTTATTTATTTATTTATTTATTTATTTAATAAAATTGTTCACATACAGCATGAGCGCCAATTTATAGTGAAACATATAACAAAAAACAAGAAAGAGGACAAAAACACAATAACAGCATAACAATAAGCAACGAGAGCCCAACATGGAAAGGGGAAAATATTTAATTTGTTGACAGGTGGGATATCGCTTGGGTGGTGAAATAGTTACATGGTAAATAAAAAGGATCGATAGTGTGGGGGAGTGAATTTAGAAGGGATGGGAGGCGAAATAAAGGTGAGCGCTTGGTGAGAGATATCCTTGGAATAGGCAGATGGAGTAGAGTATGAGTGCGGGTGGATCGAGTTGGTATCCTGAAGTTGAAGAGAGAAAGCAGTTCAGGGCAATCAATGGTCGAGTTAAGGGTATTGTGGAGGAGTTTAAAATCCATTTTAAGTCTGTGGTTTTCGAGGTTAGAAATGGAAAGAGAGGACAGCACAGCGTTTGAGGACATATTACGGAAATGTGGGACTCTGTGCTTGACTATTTTGGCAAAGAAGTGAGAGATGCAATCGAGGGATTTTAGATTTGTTGGGGCTGACATAGACCAAATTGGGGAACAATATGATACTATGGGAAGGACAATTGTTGAGTAGTAGGAATGGAGTGCTATTGGATCTTTAATTTCTGTGAAGCGGTAAAGAAGGCCTAATAGGGACATCGCTTTATTTTTTACAGTCTGAATGTGGGCGGAGTAATTTAGCTTTTGATCGGTTAAAACGCCTAGGTCTTTCATGGTTGTCACTCTGTTTAAGGGAGTTGAGTTAATTGTGTAGTTGAAAGTCAGGGGTTTTGTTTTCAGAGCAAGAGTCATGATGCTGCATTTTCCAGGGTTTAGGTTAAGTTTCCAGGTATCACACCACAGGGAAGTTTGATTTAAGGCAAGTTGAAGTTGAATACAGTCAGAAGTATTATTAATTTGCTTGTAAATCTTGCAATCATCAGCATAGAGAAGGCAATGAACTTGGGAGGAAAGGAGCTGAGAAGGAAGATCATTAATGAATAAATTGAATAGATATGGCCCAAGGACACTGCCCTGGGGAACTCCAGACGTTACAGGAGACCAAGAGGAAGAAGCACCGGCGAGTATTACACGCTGGGTTCTGTTGGTGAGAAAGCTAGAAAGGAGGCTGAGGAACATACCATGTATGCCAAACTGTTGGCTGAGTTTATGAAGGAGGAGTGGATGATGGATGGCGTCGAAAGCCTTGGAGAAGTCAAGGTAGATGGCATCAAGTTGAGTTGATTTGTCTATTGCCATGACGGCGTGGTGCTGAAAGACGGCAAGATTTGTTAGGCATGATCTTCCTGGGAGGAAATCATGTTGCTGGGAAGATAAAAAGGGAGAGGTGAAATAGTAAATCCTGCTGAGAATAATAAGCTCACAAACGGAAGACAGGATCGGAAGCAATGAGATTGGGCGATAGTTTGAGACATCATTCTTGGGACCAGTTTTATGTATCGGAATGACGTTGGCGCATTTCCATTGAGGAGGGAAGGTTCCTGAGGAAAAACAGCGATTGAACAAGAGGGCTAACGGCTGTGAGAGGGATGAAGCGCAATTGCGTATAAATTTAGGGTTGAGACCATCTACATCTACATCTACATCTACGTCATACCCTGCAAGCCACCCAAAGGGTGTGTGGCAGGGGGTGCTTTCGCACCAGGCATCAGGGCCAGGTGAGCGGTGGAGGGGTATTTTGGAGAGATATTGAAAAATCTCCCGGGAATCCGTTTGTATGTTGGATAGGGAATGATTTGAATCAGGAAGAAGGGAATGGATAGGGGTGATACTGTGATTGGAAGCATGCTGCAGGCAATCGGAAAAGAATTTTAGGAAGAGGTTAGGTCTCTCTGATCCGGCGGCATTTTTGGTACCATAGGAGAGTGCTTCAGGAATTTGAGGACGATTACGGCGTTGGTTGATAAAGGACCAGAATTTTTTGGGGCTGGAGGAAATATTTGAGGAGACAGTCTGCGCGTAGTTTTCGTAGTCACGGCGGATGAGGAATTTGGAATATCGGCGAAGATCAACGAAGGATCGGCGCGTTTCCTCATTTGGGACGGCCTTGTGGAGGTACCAAGCGCGATTTTTGTTTCCAAGAATGTGTATTGTATCCTGTTTAAACCATGAGGGGAATTTTTTTTGCCTTGGGCTTAGCTAAAGGAACAAAGTCTTTTATGATGGCCTCAAGGACAGCGTGAAAGAAGTCCACTCCTTCTTCAGGGGATAATGAGGATAGGACACTCCAGGGAATAAGGTCGAGGGAGCGGTTGACGTCTTCCCAGCGAACCTTCGACCAAGCATGAAAGGGTTTAAGTGGAGTGGGGGAAGCCTCGCGGGATTTCCACGAGCCACGGAAGAAGAAATGGGCATCAATGGACTGGTGGTCGGAGTTGAAGATATTTCGGCCGGGGGTGATCGCCTCGGGCGCAGCGGTGGAGAGGAGGTAGTCCAGGGTTGCCGTATCGCGGGTGCTCTCGAGACAGTGTTGGGGGAGTTGAAGTGCATTTACAAAATGGTCAATGAAATATTTGTCATGGGCATTGAGTGGATGGCCGTTGGTGGGGGATTCCCAGCGAATGGATAAATTAAAATCACCCACAAGAATTACAGGTCCCAGGTTTATGGCCCGTAGCACTGAGTCGAGACAACTTTCCAGCACACTCAAGTCACTTGCGGGAGGACGGTAAAAACAGCCAACGAATAGTTTGGTGGCCTTAGAGGCTTTTACATGAGTTAGCGATATTTCACTCCACACAATTTCACTATTGGTCTCCAGGTCTTTTCTTCGTTTCGAAGGAAACGCAGATTTTATAGCGAGTAACACTCCGCCTCCTCTAGAATGACGATCTCGTCTATAAATCGAGTGAGAGCGCGAGAGGAACAGTTCACTGTCACTGAAAGATGGAGTCAGCCATGTCTCGGAGAGAGCTATTATATCAAATTTTGAGAGCTCATGGTCGTGGGAGTTGCACGTTGATATTTTGTTTTTTAAGCTCCGGACATTTTGGTAATACATGCTCAAAGAAGGGCCAGGGTTAACACTCACATCACCTGAAAGGATCACAAGGAGTAGCAGGATGAGACCGTTCCCAGGGTTCGGCGTCGAGGCTGTCGGCGAGAGGCCGGCGGATCGCTGGGGCCTTGACGGCGAGGTGACGGGGTACTGCAGGCTGGCAGGCGACAGACCACACGACGCGAAGCCGGAAAATTTAAATTTTCTGTAGCTGAAACAGCTAATGGGAATCGGATCCACTTTTAAGTGGGGATATTCACCATGTATGTTCACACCCACACGGACAGAGATAAGCACAAGGAGGGCTGAACTTAACCCGAAAATATAGAAACACACAAGAGAGAGAGAGATGCGTGTCTTCTCTCTGGCGGCCATGTTGGATATCTCAACATTTAGTAACATTTCCTGGTGTTCATCGATAAGTATGTCACTAATACCACGTATTAAAATGATAGGTCGACCCTTATAAATTATCCAACAGTTTTATAGTGCAAAAAAATAGGTCCTGTAAAATGATGCAAAATTCCCCTGGTTTTTAAATTAGAAAAAAAATTTACCCGAGCATTAATTTTTCGATGCATGGCTGAAGAATAAGAGAGAATAATGCTCTCTTGGATGCGATGAATAAAAGATTTAGGTTTTTAAGTCAAATTAGTATGAAAATGAAAGAGCACTTTTATGAATGCGGAGGCTGAGACATCGGAAATGGCGCATAGGGAGGTGAGATGCCGAGAGGGAGTGGAGAGGGAAGGGAGGGAGAATTATTGTACCAATCAGTTATTTCGAATATCCGGCCTCACGGCGTGGACCAATGACGATGTCGATCGGGGATCAGAGGAGATTTTAGACTCTGTGAGAGATTTTTGTTCCGAGCTCCGCCGTATTCGCAGCGACTCTGGAACGAATATGAGGCTCACGATATGCAGCTTGATACCAAAGACAGGTCGGGGTTCGACGGTTTGGAGCCGAGTGGAAGGCATAAACCAGAGGCTCAGTGATGTCTGCGGGAGCGAGGGAGCTGGGTTCTTGGATCTAAGGCCGATGCTGGTTTCGTGTCGGGTGTCCATTATACTTATGCGGCATCGCAGAAGGTAGCACGCAGGATATTTGAGCATACGGTTCGCGTTTAGCATAGACGGTAGGCGAGAGAGTAGGTCTTTTAGTGGGCAGACAGAATGCGTCTTTAAAAAATCAGTTGTTTCGAGTAGGTCAAATCGTGGGGTCAAAAGTTCTGCGTTAATAAATAATATTTAGCAAATTTTAAGCTATCCGGGACTAGCCACGGAGTTCCACTTTTACGGAGTCACCCGCAATGCACACATGTGCAAATTTCCACAGAGAAAAAAAAAAGTTTTTTTTTCTCTGTGGAAATTTGCAATAATATTTAGAGTACAGGGCCCAATGATAGCCCAAATCGATGACAGCAAATTGTAAATATTCCCGAAATGCAATAATGTGCAATAGTAATGAAGCAGTAGTCGTTCTATTATATAACAGGCGTAATTTGTAAAAAATAAGATTCGATATTACCAATATTTAAGTCACATTGGAGAATGTAGCGCGTCATTATTAGCTCGGAAAGTTGTCAGACGGTATTTCAGATAGCAAAGTCTTTCCAAAATTGTTCACCATTCATATGAAGGACAGATCCAACCGAACTAGAGGCGTAGATGATTCTTCCGTTTCCCAGGGTTTCCGCCGCGTTGGTTCCTCTTGGAGACGATATTTCGCCGGCTATCCTGCAGGCTTCTCAGGAAAAATATGCTCGATATTGACTTTACAAATTTTGTATGAACTCTGCTGACATAATACTATTTTTTTTCAATGGTTTTATGAGCTGAATCTGATAATTTATCCAGTGACATGACCCTTAAAACATCATCCTGTGATGCGCAATTTAGCACCAAGGCCTAGCGCCGAGGCCAGCCGATGGCTATTCCTGCTCACATAGACAGAAAGTCGTCTATTCTGTTCTTCTCCCCTCCTGTGCACTCAATTGCAGGGTCACTCGATCGTTTACTTCATTCGACATTGCTTTTTCGCCAAATTCCTCATCGCACTCCGCTCTTTATTAATCTTCCCGCATAATAAAACGCCCCGCTTCACTGCCGCTTCTTCTGGTAAGTGCTTGTCTGTCCTCACCACAGAGTGCAAGCACGATGATTCGTACTGAAAAGTGTATCCGCAAACACTCACAGAGATGGCCCGGGATGGCCAACGCACCTCCAGCTTCGACAGCCGACCTTTGCGAACCGCTAACATTTTGTGTCACAGCAATTAATGAAGTGACTCTGCTTCCTCAATCCGCAAAGATCACCTTTTCGACACTCACTGCGTCAGCAAGAGTCGATCTTTCCATCATATCTCTCCTCGCTCTCTCAATCTCCACTGTCTTCTCCAAATGCTTTTCCTTGGCTTGGGCTGCGTGAGTGACCAGATCTGTATGGTGCTCGAATTAGATGCCCTTAATCATAAACAATACTTGTGGGACCGCACTACAGGACAATATAACCCTGACGACACTTCAATTTTAGAACTCGAAACATAAAAAATAACATCTCATCAGGGAACCCCAAAAAAATCTCAAAATAGTTGGAGGTTTCAGATAACGGCACCGACGGCAACAAATGCGGAGGGAGGGGGGGGGGAAGGAGTGGGAGAGACCAAGATTACAACAGATCACTCATCTATCTGCCACCATGAAATGACCTACATCGGATAGCTAGGACACCTAACAGAGGGGTGATTAGAGATTCTTCATTTTTGCGCAAAAAATAAAGCACAAGTGACTAATACGTACTGCATTGTTGGTGGTCAACTTGACCAATGCAGTTATCGCTTAATTTTCTTTAAACATCAATAAAAATTTTAAGCAAAAAAATCATAAATTGTGTGACTTGATTTCAATGCATTCAAAAGTCGTCTAAGAAATTCTTTTCACGACTTCCAAGTAACGTGACACGGAAAAATTTCCTTTGGAGTACCTACTGCGAAAAATTTTCTTTTGATTATGAACTCGGGGATCAGAAAATGTGTCTTGTAAAGTAAAATGAGAGCACCAGAGAAAAATGGTGAACACTGCGGCGGAAGTGAGAAAGCCGCGTTGAGACTACAAAGAGAATGCCTTCCCAAAACGAAAAAACAAATTCGTGCACATGGCCGCCGATGATCATAATTAAATTGTCGACAAATACAAATCACCTAAAGCTAATATGAAGGAAGAATTTTGGAATGCATACTCAGATTTTAAAAGAAAGTCACTTGAAGTAGACAGGTAACAGGAAGAGTCACAGGAAGAAGGCTTTTTGTCAAACGCGAGATAAGCTCAATGCAATGGACCAACAGTTAATCCACGAAGAATTGAAGAGGTTGAAGAATTATCATAAATTGTGGACAAAGCTAGTTTATTAAACTTTTTATTAAGAGGTAAAATAAGTATCCACAGAATACACCCGTCATGGCAAGTGGTCATTTCCATCTAAGACGCCGTCGATAGATATTTGTACACACGGAATACAATATTTGCTAAAATCGCTAATTTCGAATACATCACCGGGTCCTGAAGAAATCCTTGTCAGTTGTCTAGAGAACAAGCATCGGAGATAGCTTCCTCCTGGCGTCTTATATTGAGTAAATCCATTACCGGATACGTTATCTCCAAGGACTGGAAATCTACATATTTCACGCCCATCTTAAAAAGCGATGATGAGGCCCAGTCATTGAATGGCCAACCGATATCAATCACATCTATCTAATGCGAAGTCCGCGAAGACCTAATCGTAGGTTCAGCTATGAGACACCTCCACATTAAGGGATCTCAGATAAAAACGCTCTACGGATTCAAGAAGGGAAAGTCTTGAGAAACCCAATTAGCACTTATTGACCATGATATTTTTATCCCGAGTGGAGATAAGATAAGGCAACGTTCCAGTCAGCACTATTTTTCTCGAATAAAAAAAGGTATTTTAAAAAGTGTCCCACGAAAATTTACTCATAAAATTAATATCTTACGGTCAAGGTACGGACTTAAGCTCCTGGATTAGAAAATAATTCTTTAGTGATCGCGTGCAATACGTTCTTTTGGTCGGCGTAAACTCAAATAAAGCTATATTCACCTTGGGAATCTCTCAGGGGAGTGTAATAGGCCCGCGTGCGATCCTTTTGTATATCAAAGATATCGGTCCAGTTGTTGACAAAAAGTTTGAAATGCATGTTCACGACGCCGTTGCGAATGGTTAACCCGCATCCCTAGTGGGAAGCTCAAAGGAAGGACCTGGAAGGATTCTGAAAGCGGCGGAATGCGTGGCAGCTAGAATTAATTATTGAAAATGTACTTATGGAATAAGAAAAACTAACAAATATTCAGATATTTACAGAATTCAGATATTTAAAAAACCAAAGACTAATTGTTTCTTAGACCCGGTCCAAGTTTCAACGAATGACCGCCTTCAGTTGATCAGATGACGATGATTATTAATTGACACCCGGTTTGTATCTTTCTCAGAGAAAGTTTCACTTCTCAAGAGAGAGAAAAAAATCTACTCTTCACAGATATTGCACACAGCAATGCTAATCGTATACTACGGCATACTTTGAATACCTCGTAGTTAAACTGACTGATGATCTCGGGTGGGGTATAAATATTCGGGAGGTGACCTATCAAGAAAATCGTAAATTCGGATATGCTGAAAGAGTGATTCATCAAACATGATGATAATGTTAGACAGAGCGACCACATTTCCCTTGTTAGACGACACTTGGAATACGCCGTCTTAAATACGGAGCTAGAACGAGAGCAGAAAAAATATCTCGCGTTTGACAAAAAGCCTTTTGGCTATTCCTGTAACTGGTCTACTTCAAGTTACTTCATTTTGAAATCTAAGTATGTATTCCAAAACTTTTCCTTCATATTAGCTTTAGGTGGTTTATATTTTTCAACAATTTAATTATGATCATCGGTGGCCATGTGCACGAATTTGCTTTATGGATTTAGGAAGATATTCTCTTTGTAGTCTTAACGTTTAGCATTGCTTTTAGTTTTAGAGTTTAAGAAATAAAAGAGTTTAGCAGAGATGATAGGCAAGAGAGTAGGTCAGTTAGTGGGGGCGAAATCAGTGCTTTTCCGGAAAGTCAGATAATAAAGAGTACACAAAGCTTAGTGCCTAGGAAAATCTTAATAGATGACAATAAATTAGAAATATTTAGGGAAGAGAGTAGGTCAAATAGTGGGCCATTAAATAACATGCCACTCACCAGGATAGCAAAGAATAACAAGTTGACCTGACAACACATTATAGGTTTATCGGGACGAAAGAAAGCACATAAAAAGGAAAAACATATAAATCGTAACAACACCCATGAATTTCCAAACTGTAACTTTCCCATTAGTTTAGAAAACACAAACCCCACAAGAACAATAGGCAGACATATTAAAATAGAGGAATTTTCAGTAGTGGTAGTTAATTGTCGTAGTTTAAGAAGCAAGATACCTGAATTCCATCACCTTATAGAGAGTACTAATTCTGACATAATTATAGGAACCGAAAGTTGTTTAACAAGCGATATTGCTGATAGTGAAATTTTTCCAGTAAATTTTAGTGTATACAGGAGAGATCGAGAGAGTCGACCGGGAGTGGGAGTATTTATCGCAGTTAAGAACACAATAGTCAGCAATATAGAAGTGATTCCCGACAATGTAATAGAAAGTGTATGGTGCTCCATTGAATGTGCTAATTCGAAAGTAATATATGTTTGTGCCTACTATAGACCACCCCATTCCGATGTACACCCAGTATTAGAACTCGAGAAACAGATCAGGTCCATTAATTCCCATAGTAAAGAACGACAGATAATTGTAGATGGAGATTTCAATACACCATCGATAGATTGGAAAACATGCAGTCATAAGTCTGGAGGTAGGGACAAAGAAATCTGCGAGTCATTGCTTAACCTGTTCGCATCATACGCACTGCATCAAATAGTAAATTTGCCTAATAGAGGGGAAAATGTTCTCGATTTACTTGCCACAAACATCCCTGAAAAAGTAATTAAAGTTGAAAATGTCGATGGAATAAGCGACCACAAGGTAGTATACGTAAAATTTTCCCTAAATACTGAAAAAAAATTTAAATTACAAAGAAAGATTTACCTTTTTAGTATAGCAGATTTTAACGGATTTAGGCTTGACTTAAAGACATCTTTTGGAAAATTCGAGAACATTAGCAAAAATAGCGATACAGACAATACATGGAAAGAGTTCCTCCAAATTACACGGTCACTTGTCAACAGATATATACCTCATAAGTATAAGAGCGAGAATAGGGAATCTTGTTGGTACAACGCGGAGGTTAAAAAATGTTTAAAACGCCAACGAGTTAGCCACGCGAAACTAAGAGAAATGTAGCTAATAGCGACCTAAAAAATACTATCGAGCATTATAAAATGTGTAAAGCAGCCGCAAAAACAGCCCTTAGAAAAGCGTTTAGTGAATTCAAGAGAAAAGTACTCGGAGAACAACTAGAGGGAAATCCGAAAGCATTTTGGTCACATGTTAGGGAAGTACAGGGAACTAAAAAATCAACGGTTAATTCCTTGAAAAACGATAGAGGCGAAATGGTAACTTCCAGTTTAGATAAGGCAAATTGTTTGAATTACTTTTTTCAGAGTGTTTTTAATCAACCTATGCATAGTTTCCGCGAAACCATACCAGACCGATTTCAACAACCAATGCCCCCAATCGATATATCTTGTAGCGGAATCGTATCCTTACTAAGTAACATTAGCCCGAACAAGTCCTCAGGTCCTGATGAAATTCCAGCTCGTATTTATAAAGAATTAGCTCTCGAAATGGCTCCGTATCTTAAAGTAATATTTAACAAATCCCTCGAAGAACACGCGGTTCCCAAAGACTGGAAGATAGCAAACGTGACCCCAATTTATAAAAGCGGACATAGGGAACAGCCATGTAATTATAGACCAATATAATTAACGTCGCTATCATGTCAAATTATAGAGCATATAATAGTTACATCAACAATGGGACACCTCGACAGCCAGGATTTATTGATAACAAACCAGCATGTGTTCAGAAAAGGACGGTCTTGCGAAACTCAATTAGTTCTTTTTCTTCACGAAATTTTACAGGTACAGGTAGACGCAGCGTTTCTTGACTTTAGAAAAGCTTTTGACAAGGTTCCCCACTGTAAGTTACTCGCGAAGTTAGCATCCTACGGGATAGACAGTAATATAGTAGGCAGGATAGGAGACTTCTTACATGAACGCGTTCAAAGGGTGGTATTAGATGGTGTCAGCTCCGGCGAAGTAAAAGTTACATCGGGTGTTCCCCAGGGAAGCGTGATAGGTCCAATTTTATTTCTTCTGTACGTAAACGACTTGAATAGTGTAGTAAAAAATAGCAAGCTCCGTCTTTTTGCCAATGATGCAGTAGTGTATAAGAAAATTAGAAATGACGAGGACAGACAGTGTTTAGCTAAGGATTTAGATGCGATTGATAATTGGTGTGATAGATAGCAGCTAGAATTAAATTTGAAGAAATGCGCGATTATGAATTTTTGGAAAAAGAATGGCCTTCCCCGGAATAATTATAGCATCAAAGAAAACAAAATATGTAACGTAGAATCAATTAAATACTTAGGCGTCACCATCAGTGAAGACATGTCATGGGGGAAACACTTCAGGGAAATAACTAGTGTAGCAAACCGTAGATTAGGATTCGTAAAAAGGGTTCTAGGCAAATGCGATGAGAGAGTCCGAGAAAGAAGCTATTTTACACTTGTCAGGCCTCATTTAGAATATGCCGCTAGTATATGGGATCCGTACGAGGAAGGTATGATAAAAGAATTAGAGCGCGTGCAAAGGAGATCTGCTAGGTTTCACATCTACATCTACATCTACGTAATACCCTGCGAGCCACCACGAGGGTGTGTGGCAGGGGGTGAAGATCACCAAACATGCACTATTGCCATGTAAGTAGGATATATAATGTAGACATGCTAGAAAATAGGGTCATAGTTTATTAGTTACTACAGTAGATTATTAGTTATTGAAAGTAATTGCAGTAGTTATTACAATAGAATATTAGTTACTACGGTATAGTACAGGTTAAAATCTACATAATAAGGAAGGGATTATTGGTAGTTATTACATGCATCATGCACTACAGACTATTCTAACTATGTTTCACCTACCTATCCCTTTTGCTACGTTGCCTATTGTTCTCTCTTATGGTACGCGGGAAAAATGACATTTTAAATCTATCGGTACGGCAATCTATCTCTCTAATTTTGTTAATATGGTCAAACCTAGCATAATACGCAGGGGTTCTTAATATATATCTAACGTCATCTGTGAACAAATCGGTTTCGAATTTACTTAAAAGGTTTAACCTAAATTTTAACCTGCGTTCTGATAATAATTCCCATCCTAGTTCTTCTATTAAACTCGTAACACTAATACAATTATCATAACGGCATTTAACAAACCTAGCAGATCTCCTTTGCACGCGCTCTAACTCTTTTATCATACCTTCCTCGTACGGATCCCATATACTAGCGGCATACTCTAAATGAGGCCTGACAAGTGTAAAATAGCTTCTTTCTCGGACTCTCTCATCGCATTTGCCTAGAACTCTTTTTACGAATCCTAATCTACGGTTTGCTACACTAGTTATTTCCCTGATGTGTTTCCCCCATGACATGTCTTCACTGATGGTGACGCCTAAGTATTTAATTGATTCTACGTTACATATTTTGTTTTCTTTGATGCTATAATTATTCCGGGGAAGGCCATTCTTTTTCCAAAAATTCATAATCGAGCATTTCTTCAAATTTAATTCTAGCTGCCATCTATCACACCAATCATCAATCGCATCTAAATCCTTAGCTAAACACTGTCTGTCCTCTTCATTTCTAATTTCTTTATACACTACTGCATCATCGGCAAAAAGACGGAGCTTGCTATTTTTTACTACACTATTCAAGTCGTTTACGTACAGAAGAAATAAAATTGGGCCTATCACGCTTCCCTGGGGAACACCCGATGTAACTTTTACTTCGCCTGAGCTGACACCATCTAATACCACCCTTTGAACGCGTTCATGTAAGAAATCTCCTACCCAGCCTACTATATTACTGTCTATTCCGTATGATGCTAACTTCGCGAGTAACTTACAGTGGGGAACCTTGTCAAAAGCTTTTCTAAAGTCAAGAAACGCTGCATCTACCTGTACGTTACCTTCTCCGGAAACTAAAATATCGTGAACAAAAAGACCTAATTGAGTTTCGCAAGACCGTCCTTTTCTGAACCCATGCTGGTTTGTTATTAATAAATCCTGGCTGTCGAGGTGTCCCATTATTGATGTAACTATTATATGCTCTATAATTTTACATGATAGTGACGTTAATGGTATTGGTCTATAATTACATGGCTGTTCCCTATCTCCGCTTTTATAAATTGGGGTCACGTTTGCTATCTTCCAGTCTTTGGGAACCGCGTGTTCTTCGAGGGATTTGTTAAATATTACTTTAAGATACGGAGCCATTTCGAGAGCTAATTCTTTATAAACACGAGCTGGAATTTCATCAGGACCTGAGGACTTGTTCGGGCTAATGTTACTTAGTAAGGATACGATTCCGCTACAAGATATATCGATTGGGGGCATTGGTTGTTGAAATCGGTCTGGTATGGTTTCGCGGAAACTATGCATAGGTTGATTAAAAACACTCTGAAAAAAGTAATTCAAACAATTTGCCTTATCTAAACTGGAAGTTACTATTTCGCCTCTATCGTTTTTCAAGGAATTAACCGTTGACTTTTTAGTTCCCTGTACTTCCCTAACATATGACCAAAATGCTTTCGGATTTCCCTCTAGTTGTTCTCCAAGTACTTTTCTCTTGAATTCGCTAAACGCTTTTCTAAGGGCTGTTTTTGCGGCTGATTTACAAATTTTATAATGCTCGATGGTATTTTTTAGGTCGCTATTAGCTACATTTTTCTTCATTTTTCTTAGTTTCGCATGGCTAACTCGTTGGCGTTTTAAACATTTTCTAACCTCCGCGTTGTACCACCTTGGTTCCCTATTCTCGCTCTTATACTTATGAGGTATATATCTGTTGACAAGTGACCGTGTAATTTGGAGGAACTCTTTCCATGTATTGTCTGTATTGCTGTTTTTGCTAATGTTCTCGAATTTTTCAAAAGATGTCTTTAAGTCAAGCCTAAATCCGTTAAAATCTGCTTTACTAAAAAGGTAAATCTTTCTTTTTAATTTAAAATTTTTTTCAGTGTTGAGGGAAAATTTTACGTATACTACTTTGTGGTCACTTATTCCATCGACATTTTCAACTTTAATTACTTTTTCAGGGATGTTTGTGGCAAGTAAATCGAGAACATTTTCCCCTCTATTAGGCAAATTTACTATTTGATGTAGTGCGTGTGATGCGAACAGGTTAAGCAATGACTCGCAGATTTCTTTGTCCCTACCTCCAGACTTATGACTGCAAAAGGTTTGTTAAATGTCGTTATGATAATTGTATAAGTGTTACGAGTTTAATAGAAGAACTAGGATGGGAGTTACTATCAGAACGCAGGTTAAAATTTAGGTTAAACCTTTTAAGTAAATTCGAAACCGATTTGTTCACAGATGACGTTAGATATATATTAAGAACCCCTGCGTATTATGCTAGGTTTGACCATATTAACAAAAGTAGAGAGATAGATTGTCGTACCGATAGATTTAAAATGTCATTTTTCCCGCGCACCATAAGAGAGAACAATAGGCAACGTAGCAAAAGGGATAGGTAGGTGAAACATAGTTAGAATAGTCTGTAGTGCATGATGCATGTAATAACTACCAATAATCCCTTCCTTATTATGTAGATTTTAACCTGTACTATACCGTAGTAACTAATATTCTATTGTAATAACTACTGCAATTACTTGCAATAACTAATAATCTACTGTAGTAACTAATAAACTATGACCCTATTTTCTAGCATGTCTACATTATATATCCTACTTACATGGCAATAGTGCATGTTTGGTGTTCTTCACCCCCTGCCACACACCCTCGTGGTGGCTCGCAGGGTATTACGTAGATGTAGATGTAGATGAATATTTAAAACCTACATTATGAAAGAAAATAAAACATAAACAAATGTTCACCTGAAAATAGATATTTCTGTTGATATGTCTTTTGAAAATAGAGATGTAGTTCATTTGGTTATAGAAGTTCTTTTGCTTTAATTAAAAGTAATTACTTACTTAAAAATAGCAACAATTACAATTTACCCAAGAATGAGAGAAGGAAGCGAGACATAGGATAAAGGTATAGACTGGCAAGTGATATGAGGAATTCTTTCTTCGATAGCATAACGGTTAGGGAATAATTTTTGGAATTATTGATGAGTCACCTATTTCTGGCTACATCCAGGGAATGACTGTTTTACAACAATTAATTTTTATATTCATCATTGGTTCATCAAAATATTATGAAGCTTAAAAACAAGCCGCAACGTAGCGCAACGATGGATTGGTAGTTTTGAACTGAGCAATGAGCTGTCAGATTTTGCCTGGAAACAAAACCAAGTAGCTATTTTGCTGCTTGATTTTGTTTCCAGGCAACACTGGACTAATGCCAGGGATGAAGAAGGGGAAGGTCCGCTTCTATAAGGCGCTATAGTTTACATTTCCTTTGAATCACTCCTCAACCACCAAGTTGTTGGCCTGTGGCGATTTGAATTTCTATTCCAGTCTTTACTAATCGTTGAAGGTCATGGAACAGAAGGGAAGAACACAATTCCTGAGAGGAAATGACTGGGGGTGCTTCAAAGAAAAAGCAGAGGTGGAACGGATTATAAGAGGTAGGAGAGACGGAGGAGTCGGAGGAAGCGAAGGAGGAGAGAAGGGGAAGAGAGGACGGATGGAAGGACGACAAGGAGGGAGTTGAAGCAGCGATTCTGATGAGATTGCCATTGATCGGCTATTACGCTGGCGAGAACCAAGTTCCATCGCAATCTATGTGAACCGTGGCCGAGATCTGTGAAATATCTGTCATACGAACGAACGGAGTCCTTTTTCCTCGCTGAAAAGAAACGAAACTGCTCAACGGTGCTCAGGCAATGCGGATGAAAAACTCATAATTAAGTCAGCGGCGAACGGCAACGAGCCGTGGGCTTGCGGACAAGTTTTTGCCCAAGTCTAAGTGGATCGTCTCTCAATTCTCACTTTACCAGCAATACAACAAGTGCCTCAAGCAAAGATTATTATGCCATTATGGCAATAACACTGGAAGGAGAGGAGGGCGAGAAATGCGAGAAATTTCTCATCTAAAACGATGGATTTCGGTGAATGTGTAATTTTTCATCCACCAGTGTGCGTATGGTTGTAAGCAGCACGAGCAAAACAATTTCCGTTGCTTTTGCTAATGGCCATGAATGTATTCATTTCGCATTTCATGTGAATACTACATATTTCAGAGTTTATTGTGTTTGTACTCAAGACTATGGTGTTTTAGGATAAAATGGGCGTCTTTTTCTTATTTTTCATGGATTTTCTCGATTTCATTCCGTACACGTGGTAATTAGATGAGCGGCTTATTCATAATCGTATTTAAGTCTGAAACGTGGGTATTTTTCCTGATAACAGCAAAAAATTATTGATGTACTAAGCTTTCTTAGTTAGAATTATATTCTTAGCTGTTCACAATACTTTTTTTGAATTAGAATGTTTATTTGAGTGCCATCCATCGATTTAAGATGAGAATTAATCCTGGTAACAGTAGTATAACAAATATCCTATTGCCTTGATAAAACAACACTATGTCTGAAAATGACAGAAAGTGTCAACATTTAACTTTTATTTCCATTACATTGACAGCCAAAGCCAACACACCTGTATTCCCCCGTACATTTCCAAAGCTCTCTTCAAATCCTTTTAATCTCCCTCGAACTGAATAAATTACACCGTTGAGCTCTCATCACTCCGTTGTGTTACCATGGTATCACAGAATTACTATCCAACTCTCAGTGAGAACAAGTGACTTTCTCCTTTTTCATTCGAAAACTCGTTGGCATCAACGAGACATTCAATAACATTGAAGAGACGAAATAATCCCAAAGGATATTTCTAATAGTCACTTGTCGCATATTACAACCAACACCACGTATTACATTTCTCCAATATGCCAACCACAGAAAATATTTATAAAAGCACGCGAGCGCTCTTGAACTGTTTCGGGATCGCTTTCCGTCTCAGGCCCTCTGAATAGCGAAGAGTAAAACGACGGAAATTGTCATTCCTTTGATAGAGAGACTCTTAGTGTTGAAGTTCCAGCGACAAACAGTCAACGACGTACTAAAGTAAAAGTGGAAATTCCGCATGGTTTTTAGGGACGTGGCCAGTGATCATTCGTCAGTTTTTGTGTGTTCCTTCAGATGTCAGAGGCTCGCTGGGAGAGAATCCAATTCATTTAATATTACTTCCGCATTTCCTTTTCCCGAATACTCTCCTCCGCCATGCCTACTCAATCCAACGTCGCATTATCTCAGTAATATATGCCACCGTAGAAGCAGCATCGCATGTCAACGAGCCCGATTTGCCATTGCTTCGTTGCCAAAATAACCCTTCGCCGCCGGCCACCAAACTATTACTATAGTAGCCGTTGAAACTCTATCCTTAATTATGCCGTTACCCGTTAGTAAATAATCACTTCTCGTCAACGACGCGAGTGTCACGTGGCCTTCCGCATTCACTTTCGCCTTCCCCGCTCCACCTTCTGCCATACGCCCTGCCCCACCCCCTTCTCCCCGGAACTTTGTTTACCCTTTGTCTCGTCGTGAATATGATTTTAAATGGCCGTTGCATTAACGGGGCGGGGGTGTGGCAGGGGAAGCAATTAGGGCGCGTACAAACGGGAACCCCTCAACCCTCTCTCATCACTTTCACGTCGCCAGGTGACCGTGAGTGGATTTTTGAACTTTTTTCAGGGAAGCCATTTGGGGTGGGTGGGATGGGGAGGTGAAGAGGGGGGGAATGGATGGACGGACGCCGACGAGTGAGGAGCAAGAGAGTCGGATTTACTAGTGATCTGAAGGAGGACGCGCGTCCCCATGAGAGAGCCAATGTTTGGGCGAGACAAACATAAGATGGGCCGCTTTCACTCCCAGGCCCAGTGAGCGTCAATTTGCATCGAAAGTTGACATGAATGGGCAGAAGCCTAATGCTGCCCATATTGCCGTATGCTTCATCCTATTGTGTGCCTTACTGCTCGGTGGCAGGAAGGGATCTGTCGCTGAACTGGTATTATTTTGAATTTCCTCTCCCTAATACCCCTGAACGTTTATACTTCTGTGCGCGGACCTTTACATCACTAAGCAATCTGACTGGTGATGAAGGAATAAGACGCCACGATCGGTGATACTTTTAATTGGAGAACCCTAGACACAAGATCTTCTTCTTTCTCTTCTCCTTGAATGTGATAATGATATAATACAAATCCAAAAATAAAAAACTTACGCGTTATAGCATCGTAAATACATCTTGTCATTCGTCCCTCCATTGTAAAGGTTTCCTAAACAGTAAAAAAATTGTTAATTTGCTATAAGAATCGTTCTGGCGCGCTGGAGAGCAATAACTAGATCTGTTCCGGTTCTTCGTCGGCCGTTGAAGCCTTCTCCCTCTGGTGTACCTACAATGAATGGTCCATGAAGACAGTCCCTTGTGGGCCCCAAGGAGCTTTTTCCCCTCCCCCAATACCAAAGGTTTGGCTACAATGGGAGCAGGCTGCGGATTGGGATTTCTGTGCAGCGAGGGCGGACTAAGTCACCGAATAGTCGATGCACTTTCGGAGGTAGTGAGAAGGCAATAACGGTGTGTGCCACATACTTCTCCGTTTTCTCCATCACGTAATTGATTGTCAGGACAGGTTCCTGTGCCAAAGTCCGTTGGTGAAATGAGTGCGAGGGATGTCTTCCGGAAGTCACCCGAGAAAGGTTGGTATTGTTCATGGGTTTGAAAAAATTAAGCCCTTTATTAATGATGCATCTACCCATACCGAGAGGTAATGCTTGCAATGCTTAACAATTGCGACAGTACGGTTTAAGTTTAACTGGATTTGTATAGGAAATTATGTTCAGTCAACAGAAATGTCTATTTTGTGGTATGTGTTATCGGTGTAATCTCAGTGGCCTTTTGGTCCGATTCCGAATATTGCCCATGAGGGGAAGAACATGTTCGCATTGAAGTAGTCGGCATTTTTCTGTAATTGTAACGTGTATATTATTGTGAACCTTGAACTTGATCCGATGCTTTGAGTCACGTGTGAAGAAGTTGCTAACTTTTTAGACTACATTTTTCCTGTGTGTTGTTTACTTGACAAAGCAAAATGGCTTGTGGTATTGGCCGATGAGTGGTGTCTGTGATATAAGTGCCAGTGCTGTATGCCAACAGTCATGTTTGAGGACAATTCCGCAGGGGTTTAGTGTTTGACTCCGTTGAAATTATTTTAAGTCGTGCGGAAGTAAGGATTCTTGGTAAATGTTCTTGAAACAGGTCTATCATTTAACAATTTTCCACCCCTAAATATTGCTGTTTTTCAACTAAAATTGGTTATCAATTTTGATCAAGACGCATCATGTGCTGTTAGTGACTACTGACCGCTACACGATTTTTCGTGCAATGGGCGTAATAATAGAATATCTCTTCTGCCTTTAATGCTGCTTTTGTTCGTTGTGTATAATTTTGTTCAGGTGCCTTATCCCTTTACTTGGCACTAAAACGTTGGTGTGGTGGAAGGGCTTGCGTAATCACTGAAATCATACTTCTCAGGTCAATTATGCATTTCTTACGAGAAATTTATATAGTTAGTGAGCGAATCCTACGAATAGTTGTCCACAATATTTATCGTGTCATAACTTTATGTAGAGCAAGTCCATGGTTTTGACCAGTGGTTCTCTATAACCTTTAATATTTGTAATTCGGAACATTCGCCCACGCCAAGACGGATATTTAATGTCCTGATGATGTAACATAATGATTATCTTTATTCTCCTGTTTGTCAAATTCTGTTCTATATTAGTTACTCCTAAATAAGATTGAAATATTTATTTGACTAGTTTAATCTGTTAATAATTTATTGTTGGTTCATTATCATACTATTTGGCAAACCATCTTTTATAATCCGTTGTCTCGGTCGTGACTTCGAGGAATCGTGAAATGCTTAGCATTTGAAATGATAAGTAACTTAGTTTTTTCGACATAGACCTCTGTTTCTGTTTTTTTTATTCCTATTTTATGTAATTTCTGTTCCAGTCTTTACCAGTCACTGAAGGTTATGGAACAGAGGGGAAGAACACAATTCCCTAGAGGAAATGATCCTCTGTCTTTCCCTCTTATAATCCGTTCCACATCTGCCCATTCTTCCCAATCTCCGTCGGAAGTTCTCGCACACCGCCGCGCGCCCTCGTATCCTCTGACGTCATACTACGCTCATTCGTTCATTCGTTCATTCGATCATTCGATCATTCGATCATTCGTTCATTCGTTCATTCATCGCACTTTCTCGCTCTCTCCCTCCCTGATTACGTCATACACACACTATCCTCTCGTGTCTTCTCTCCCTCCCTCGGAGTCCACACAATGCGACGCCACACTACAACTTGAAGTGCCGACCAACCTTATCTTCATCTACATCTGCGTAATACCCTTGGAGCCACCACGAGGGTGTGTGGCAGGGGGTGAAGATCACCAAACATGCACTATTGCCATGCACTTCTTTTCTCACTTTTTTACATCTTTTCTTTCTCTCACTTTCTTCACATCATCCATCCCATCACAAGCTTCTTCAAACTATTGCTGAACGCTTCCTGTGCCGACGCGAATCTCCTTCCATTGCTTTACTAAAGAACCATTTGACTCAGGCGTGTACTAAGAAATTCTTTAAGCTGCTCAAGTGCTCCTGCTTGTGCTCTCATGCTCAGTAAGCTATACCCCTTTCTTTGTCCCAGAGAATCCCTTTACTGTTATTTCTTCTTCTTAAGTCTCCATTCCGTATTTGTCATACTTCTGTATGAGGATGATGCTGTTTTGATATCAGACAGTCAACAGGGATTACAGAAGCCCCTAGATAAGTTTTGTGAATCAACGGAGAGAATGGATTTGACGGAAAATGCGTGCAAGACTAAAGTAGTAGTTTTTGACAAGGAGAATTGGGAGAAAAACTGTATGATGAGGGCGAATGGTGAAGTAATTGAACAGGTGGATGATTTTGTATACTTAGGTAAGATGTATTCAAAAGATGGAAGAATAGATGAGGAGATAAAGAGACGTGCGAATGCTGGAAGGAAAGTGGTAGGTAGCATGTGGAGCATATCAAGGAATGAGTGCTTGTCTAAGGAAGCGAAAATCGCCGTGCACAAAAGTGTACTTCTTCCCACTTTGCTATATGGTAGTGAAACATGGGTATGTCAGGATGGACATAAGAGTAGATTAAACGCCGTGGGTATGAGTTATCTGAGGAGTATTTGCGGAAAAAGTAGGATGGATAGGGTCAGGAATGAGTGGGTCATGAATGAATGTGGGTTAAATGCTCCAGTAATGGACGTGTATGAAAGGAGTGTGCTTCGTTGGTTTGGCCATGTTGAGAGAATGGATGAGAGTAGAAGGAGTAGAATAACGAAACAGATATATGAGAGTAGAATGAATGGTGTGAGAGGTAGAGGTAGGCCGAGAAAGTTGTGGTTGAATTTGGTTGAGGAAATTCTTAGGAGGAGGAATATTAGGAGTTTTAAAAACAGGAGGGCATGTATGAAAGAGTGAATGGGGGTAAATGAGGCAAAAGAGATTTGCAAGGATAGGTCAGAATGGAGGAAATTATCGAAGCAGAGTTAGGTGTACAATTATGTATTAATGAGTGAAACATTTTGACTGTGCCTACCCCGAAAGGGAACGGCAGGATGGGTATATATGTATGATTTTCCAACGCATCCGTCAAAGCTTGTAATCCCTTGAGTGATCGACCAAACGACTACTCGTTGTCCGTCATTCTAACCGTCTGTATCGGCAGTTCTCCTACTTTTGTCCCCACACCTTGCTCCTCAAAAACATCTCTCAGCATTTCCACTGCACTCATTTCAACATGCAGATGCGACAATGGTTAGCCATGCCTAACCACAAGCGATATTTAACATTCCATCCTGATTCTTTGCCATAAGCCCTTACCTCTAATTATATACATATAAATAATTAGAGGTGAGATGTGTGTGTGTGTGAAGTATGATTCACGTCCAAGTACGCCTCCCGAGCGGCCTCGTAGAGGAGTCAACTCCCTCGTGTGATCGCTGCTTTGGCCTACGATCTATTTAATCAGTCACTCACTCGATCCACTACTCGTGCGTTAAATCCGAATCGTTAAACGCTCAAAGCGCAACTCGCGTAAGAGGCCGAAATACGTGTAATGTGAAGCAATTAGGCAATCATAGAACCATCACTTTATCCATCACAATTCCACAGGTGATGGAGAGAGAGAGAGAGAGAGAGAGAGAGAGAGAGAGAGAGAGAAAGGAAAGCGAAGATTTAAACAATAAACAAATAACGTTTAATTGCGGCATCAGCGTAGGCCGTCGTCAAAGTGCATTTGATACATTAGAGAATATGTTTAAAAAAGGCGTAGAAATGTTTTGCGACAATATATTCAAAGCTATGGAGAGGAAAAGTCTCATGGGAGGAGGGTTAACATTTATCCTCCTCCAATTAGTATGACAGCCACAGCAGACTATAGAAATATAAGGATTCTACTTGTGGGTGTTTTTCTCACTAGTGTTACTGTGTTTTTTGTCCGCCTTCCTTTGGCATATTTTTACTATTTCGTCACTCAAGTCTACATCTACATCTATGGAATACCGTGCGAGGTACCACTGGAGTGTGTGGCAATGGGTGATTCCACACCAGGCATACTGCACTTATCCCACTTGCAATCAGAACCGCGTACGTTCCCCCGAATGTTAGGCGAAGGCCAAAAGCAGTCTCGGGACAAGGATACGCAGTAGGACCTGAAACCAGGAGAGTGATACGTAGATTGAAGAAATGCGCGACAATGAACTTTTGGAAAAAGAATGGCTTTCCCCGGAATAATTATTGCATCAAAGAAAAGAAAATATCTAACGTAGAATCTATTAAATACTCAGGCGTCACCATCACTGAAGACATGTCATGGGGGAAACACATCGGGGAAATAACTAGTGCAGCAAATCGTACATTAGGATTCGTAATGAGGGTTCTAGGTAATTGCGATGAGAGAGTACGAGAAAGAAGCTATTTTTCACTTGTCAGGCCTCATTTAGAATATACCGCTAGTATATGGGATCCGTACGAGGAAGGTATGATTAAAGAATTAGAGCGTGTGCAAAGGAGATCCGCTAGGTTTGTTAAAGGCCGTTACGATAATTGTTTAATGTGTTACGAGTTTAATAGAAGAACTAGGATGGGAATTACTATCAGGACGCAGGTTAAAATTTAGGTTAAACCTTTTAAGTAAATGCGAAACAGAGTTTCTCACAGATGACGTTAGATATATATTGAGATCCCCTGCTTATTATGCTAGGTTTGATCTTATTAACAAGATTAGAGAGATAGATTTAAAATGTCATTTTTCCCGCGTACCATAAGAGTACGGAAATGTACTGAACATGGAACGATAAGCCTAATTACACATGCAGCCAAAAGAATGTTGAGAGTTTTGAACAGGAGATTAATAAGAATAATGGAAGAAAATGTAAGGGAGGAACAATTTGGTTTCCGGAAAGGGAAAGGAACAAGGGACGCCATTGGCCTGTTAAGAATAACTGGAGAATGGTATATAGAGAGAGGAAAAGGAATGGCACTTTGTTTTATTGATCTGGAAAAGGCTTTTGATCGGGTTGAATGGAATAAAATGTTCGAAATTCTAAAAGAGAAGGAGTTGGTATGGAAGGAGAGAAAACTCATTAGAGAATTATATATGAGGCAAAAAGCTGCATTAAAAATGAAGGAGGATATGACAGAATGGGTGGATCTTGGTAGAGGAGTAAGGCAGGGATGCTGTCTGTCGCCCACCTTGCTCAATATATATGTTGAGGACATGATCCATAAATCTTTTGATGGGAGAGAGGAAGGGGTCAGCATTGGAGGTAGGAAGATAATAAGTATAAGATTCGCAGATGACATGAATATATTAGCAGATTATATGCAATCACCTCAAAGGTTGATAAAAGTTTTGGAAGAAGGGATGAAGGAATATGGGATGAAGATAAACCTAGGAAAGACAAAGGTGATGCCAGAAAACTGTGAAAATTATACGAGTGTGAAAATACATGAAGGTGTAATAGGAAAAGTTAAAATCTACCGGTACCTAGGAACGATGGTGACAGACGACTGGAGAAGTATTGCAGAAATAAAAGCAAGGATAGCAATGGAAAAAGAGGCCTTCAGCCAATAGAAAAACTTGCTATGCAATAAAAGCCTGGATCTGGAGCTGAGAAAGAGACTAGCTAAATGTTATTCATGGAGCGTTTTCATGTATGGATGTGAAGTGTGGACATTAGGTAAGAGGGAAAGGAATAGAATAGAAGCTCATGAAATGTGGGTGTGGAGAAGGATGGGAAAAGTAAGATGGGTAGATAAGATGAGAAATGAAGAGGTGTTGAGCAAAGTTAAAGAAGGAAGATCGCTCCTAAAGGAAATAAGGAAAAGTAAAGGAAACTGGTTGGGCCATGTGATGAGAGGGACAAGTATAATAACTGTGGCACTTGATGGTTCAATTGAAGGAAAGAAAAAGAGAGGAAGGAGAAGAATTAAATTGGTGGACCAGGTGAAGAACATCAGCTATGATGAAGCAAAGAAGGAAGCTCGGGACAGAAGCGGATGGAGACAGCAGTGGTGTACGGGACCTGCCAGCAGGCAGAACACCAGATGATGATGACCATAAGAGAGAACAATAGGTAGCGTAGCAAAGGGATAGGTAGGTGAAATATAGTAAGAGTAGTCTGTAGTGCACAATGCATGTAATAACAACCAATAATCCCTTTCTTATTATGTAGATACTAACCATCTAGCTGCATGTTACCCTGTTCTCTAGCATGTCTCCCTTAAATATCCTACTTGCATGGCAATAGTGCATGCTTGGTGATCTTCACCCCCTGCCATACACCCTAGTGGTGGCTCGCATGGTATTACGTAGACTTGGAGGAACATGCTACCATGCAGTACACTACTAAATTTATAACTGCTGGTTAGTATTATTAATGCGACAAATAAACAGCACTACAAGGTAGTAAGACATGCAGGAGTATATCATACCGGAGATTGCATGCGAGGTTTGCATCTACAATTCATGTTAAGATACTGAGCACTACTGAAAAAAACCTATTTAACCTAGGTGGTATCCTATAACTGATCTATCAAAACTATTATTGTCCCTTATTGTACGTTGAAAAATGATATTTTAAATATATCGGTTTCGCAGTCTATTTCTTTAATCTTAGGCCTGTGATCGTTCATACCATAACAGTTTGGCTCTAGCAAAATATGTTGAACGTCCGGCAAATAAATAGTCTACATCAAACTTTCGTAAAAGATTTTACCTATATTTCTCCCTTTGGTCGGATAGAGGTTCCCACTCTAATTCCCTCTACTATTTAGTAACACCACCATGTTTATCGCAGCAATTTTTAACATATCTAGCTGCCCTCTGCTCTATTGATATGATAAATGTATTGCTCCTCTTGAAATACAAGTACAAATCTCTTAGGTACAAATAAAATTGGAGCTTTAGACAGCCTCAAAGGTACAACAGGCACCTGTATCGAGGCTGCCCTCCGTAAATAAATACATGCAGTTGCTGGTTAATGTAGTACATAAAAAAAACTAAATTTCTCCGAACATATGTACAAATAAGGACAATAATATCATTTATGCCAATTTGTTAACAAGAAAAATACACGCTTCTTTTTTACAATACACCAAGCTATATTTTATAAACACTTAACATGGTTAGTTACAATTTGGAACATAATACGAATTATCAATCTAATACAAAACTTCGATTTTATTTATGGATAGTATCCATTCCTTAAGCAGCTTTAGATGTTTTCTTTTGATTTTTGAAATTTTTAAATACTCTGGTATATCATTTAATAGTTTGGGTCCTAAGTAAACAAAGGACCTCTTAAATAATGTTAAGTTTGGTTTTGGAGTAATTGCACATCGCTTCCTTCTTAAATGGTATTCATCACTACCGGTACTAGCGGGAATATTGCCGCTCTTTAAATAAAATAATTTTAGTACTTTAAAAATATACAGTTGTTTAATTGGCAGAATCCGCAACCGTACAAATATGGGATATGTATGTTCGTACATTTTACTTTTGGTAACAATTCTTATTATCTTCTTCTGCAATAATACAACTGGCTGCAAGGAGTTATTATAAGATGCTCCCCAACAGACTAGCCCATACCCCAATCTAGACCCTACTAGGGCTTTATATAAGGTTATTAGAAAATTTACAGGACACCTGTTTCTAATGTAGAATAGTTTTGACGTATAGTATTGAAGAATCTTGGAAAGTCCAGTAATGTGATCATTCCATTTCAAGTATTTATCAATAACAATTCCCAAATATTTTATACTTTCAACTTGATCAATCTTTACACAACCGCAAGGCTGTTTTGAACAGTCAGAGTCGTGGTAAATTAAATAGGAATTACATTTATAACAATTTCTTGGATCAAAAAGCATAAGTTTGGTTTTGTCACTTATTTCTAGACCATTGTAGACAAACCATCTTCGTAATACATTCAAGTCACTCTGTGCATCATTTACTACATTGTTAAAATTTCTTCCACCATAGCATAAGGCAACATCATCTGCAAAAGCAGTGAGTGTTCCTTTAAATTCAAAATTACACAAGTCATTAACATAGATAAGAAATAGGATAGGCCCAAGTACAGAACCTTGGGGAACCCCTGTTTTTGCCAACTTGGAATCACTGAAGGCCTTGCCTACACGAACACATTGGGTTCGCTCTACTAAATAACTTTGAAACCAAGCCAGTGGAACACCTCTAATTCCGGCATCACTTAATTTCAATAATAGAATTTCATGGTCCAATGTGTCAAATGCTTTTCTTATGTCTATAAATAAGCCCCCGATTGTTCGAGTTTATTTCACAGTATATTTTTGTCATAAAATTGACTAGGGCATCTTCTGCACTTCTTCCACTTCTAAATCCGTATTGGTTTCGACTAAAATAGTCCCCTTTTTCCAGAAACCTAATTAGCCTATACTTAACTAATTTCTCGAAAATTTTTGAGATGGTTGGCAATAATGAAATGGGTCGATAATTTTGAATCTTATTTCGATCACCTTTTTTAAAGATTGGTATAACTACAGCTGTTTTTAATATATTTGGAAATTCACCAGTGATAATACTCAAGTTACAAGCATGTGCTAGAGCTGGTGCAATAGTTTCAATAACTAGTTTTAATATGCTACCGTTAATGCCATCCATTCCAGGAGATGCACAATTTCTGAGTAATTTTACCGTATTTATTATTTCTTTTGGTAGAATAGGGTCAAAGAAGAATGATTCAGCTCTGTTCACCCTGCCACATGGATTTGAAGCAGCCTTGTGTTTAACAGCGACATGCATAGATTTGGATGATTCAAAGACACCAACAAAATAGGAATTGAATTCATTTTTTATGGTCAACTCATCGTCAATAATTTTGCCACTAATTTTTAAGGACCGAAGTGCTACCCCTGGTTCCTGTTCTCCAGTCATTTCTTTGAAAACTTTCCATTGTGCTTTTGAATTGTTGTGGCACTCTTTAAATCGATTCATGTAATGATTATTTGAAGCTTCCCTCAATTTATTTCTCAAATTATTCTGACATTTCAAATAGTCATTTCTCAGGCTCATATTTTTCGGATGTCGTCTACTTTTTTCAAACAAATAATTATTTCTTTCAATCATTTTCAGCAATGAATTTGTCATCCATAATTTAATCTTTACATGCTTTTTCTCTTCTATGTAAGTATACTTAGATAATTGTAGACACTGTTTTAATACCTCTAAAATGTACTCAAACGCTCTATTGGCATTCGTCTCATTTAATACATGATTCCAATCGGAATGTGTGACAAGATTTTTAAATTTTTCAAAATTAATCCTAGTGAAGTGAGGGAAAAATTTTCGGATAGCAGAGCGCAACTCAGCATTTACAGAAATAGTCAATTTAGTCATTGAATGGTCACTGATGTCTAGGTGCAGAATATCGGTTGTTATGTTATATCTATACATGTTTGAAATTCTAACATGAACATGATCCAAACAAGTTGCTGACGATCTCACTATTCTACATCTACATCTACATCTACGTCATACCCTGCAAGCCACCCAAAGGGTGTGTGGCAGGGGGTGCTTTCGCACCAGGCATGCATTAGTGATATGGTAGAACACCGACATTACATTAAAACCCGCGTACCACACATGCAAAGCGCCAATTACAAATCTAATACCCAAGAAACATTCTATCTCCAATCGTTCTAACATGCAAGGGATACAAAGACTACTACTACAGATTCAAAATACCATGCATAAATAAGAACATCATTATTTACATCATGCATAAATAAGAAAGAGGAGAATATAATGAGAAAGATTAACTGCCTGCCTATTGTCAATACTCGAACTATTCATGACGACGATCACAGCTGTTATGGTCCCGAATGGTACGCGGAAAAAATGACATTTTATACCTATCGGTTCTGCAATCTAGCTCTCTAATTTTATTGGCGCGATCTAATCTGCCGTAGTACGAAGGGGTTAATAGTATGTTTTTTACGTCATCAGTAAAATGATTTTCCTGAAATTTATTTAGGAGGTTAAGCCTATAATTTAATCTACGCTGTGATAGCGATTCCCATCCTAATTCTTCTAACAGTCCAGACACACTAGCCAACTTATCGTAGCATCGTTTCACAAACCTAGCTCCTCTTCGCTGGACGCGATCTAACTCTGATATCAACCCCGTTTCGTATGGATCCCATACACTAACAGCATATTCCAGATGAGGCCTAACGATTGAAAAATAACAACGCTCTTTCACTTTCTCATCACATTTTCCGAGTACTCTCTTGATAAAGCCTAGCTTCCTATATGCTTGACCGCATATTTCCCTAATATGTTTTCCCCAAGATAGGTCGTGACTAATTGTGACTCCTAAGTACTTAACAGACTCGGCGTGAATAATTTCTGTATTTTTAATTCTGTAAGCCCTAACTGGCCAATTTTTCTTTTTCCAAAAGCTGACTGCTACGCACTTTTTTATGTTTAGTTCCATCTGCCACTTTTCGCACCAAGCATGAATAGCAAGTAGGTCGATTGTTAACGAGTCGCTATCTTCGGAATTGTTAATATCCCTATACACAACCGCGTCGTCTGCGAAGAGTCTAAGCTTACTTTTAACGACGTTACTAATATCATTAATGTACAAGAGAAATAAAAGTGGACCAATTACACTTCCCTGAGGAACACCCGATGTAACGCTAACTGTGTTTGACATGATACCGTCTATGACAACCCTTTGTTCCCGCCCATGTAAGAATTGATTAATCCAACTAATAATGTTTTTATCTATTCCATATGCTTCTAGTTTTGAGAGCAACTTAACATGAGGTACCTTATCAAAAGCTTTCCTAAAATCGAGGAATATCGCGTCAACTTGGACATTATTTTCACCCGAGAGCAAGATGTCATGAACGAAGAGGGCCAATTGGGTTTCGCAAGATCTACCCTTTCGAAATCCGTGTTGGTTATTTATTAACAATTCCTCCCTATCTAAATGACTCATAATGGAGCTTACGATTATGTGTTCGAATACCTTACAGGAAATGGATGTGAGAGAAATAGGCCTATAGTTACTAGGGTCTTCCCTGTCGCCGCTTTTGAATATAGGTGTGACATTTGCTACTCTCCAGTCCTTAGGCACTACATGATCTACTAAAGATTTGGTAAATATTAATTCTAAGTAAGGCGCTATGTCTGATGCCATTGTTTTATATACGCGAGCAGGTATTTGATCTGGACCGGGGGATTTGTTGGGGTTAATATTTTTTAGCTGCTGTTCTATGCCGCGACAATTTATAATAATTTCAGGCATACATGTTTGGGAACGAACTGGCTGCGGATCGAAAAGATGTGGTGTATAAGTACTGAAAATGCTTTTGAAGAATGAGTTTAACGAATTGGCTTTTTGTAGACTGTTGGTTATCTTTTCCCCTTTGATATTCTTAAGCGTGTGTACTGTTGATTTATTTCCTTGAGTGTCCCTAACATACGACCAAAATGCCTTGGGATTATCGTTCAATTGTTCTCCCAGTAATTTACTTTTGAAATCAGCTAACGCCCTTCGGCACGCTTTTTTTGCTAAGAGTTTAGATATTTTGTAATTTTCGGTGACTGTGTATAGTTCTTCGGAGGATTTGTTAATTTTTGCCCTTTTTAACCTAGCATGACATGTTCTTTGGTGCTTTAATGTTTTTCTAACCTCCGCGTTATACCACCTAGGCTCTGCATTGGCTCTTTTCCATTTACTTGGTATGTATTTGCTAACTACTGATCGTGTAACGTTGAGGAAAGTATTCCACAAAACCTCAGTATTACTGTTGATACTTATTTTTTGAAAATTAGTAAATGACTTTTGGAACTCTCGTTTCATACCTTCGTAGTCAGCCTTATTATATAAGTAGATTTTTCTTTGTGGATTATGTTTCTTGATCATGCTCACGGAAAAATTAGCTTTAACTATCTTGTGGTCGCTTATTCCCTTATCCGTACCTATGTTTACAACCATGTGTGGAATATTGGTCGCTAAAAGATCAAGTGTATTTTTCCCTCTAGTTGGAGCAGTGACTAATTGATGTAGTGAGTGAGATGTGAATGTATACAGGAGTGACTCACAAAGGTCTTTGTCTTTCCCCCCAGTGATAAAACTGTACGTGTCCCAGTCTATGGACGGAAGATTGAAATCCCCACCGATTATAATATGACAGTCGTTTTTTTGAGTGGTTAATTTACTGAGTTGACTTTCTAGTTCTAATATTGAGGTTATATGGGTATCTGGTGGTCTGTAATATGCGCACACATAGATTGTTTTTGCTTTAGGATTTTGAATGGAGCACCATACGCTTTCTACCTGGTCGTCGGAAAATGACTCCCTCCTACTAATATAACAATCCTTCACTGCAATAAAAACTGCTATTCTGGTTGGACAGTCAATGAGAGACGTTAATCCATACGAGGACAGTAAATCCTTGTATTCATTTGTTACAGTGTTAATCACAGATGTATTTATATTCATATCACCCACAATTATTAAATTACCTTTGGCGTCTTTAAAAATACCTTCCATTTCTCTGAAGAAAAGTTTCTCGGGAACTTTTTGATGCCTATATACACTTAACAATTCAAATGATATAAAATCCATTTTCAAGGTGAGCAAAACACAGTCAGCAGATGATGTAGTAACTGGTTTTGAGGTACAATTTAAACAGTCTAGTACATATACCAATACACCTCTTGATCGTTCTGCTTCATTGCAATGAGCAAAGATATTGTAACCTGGTATTTAATAGAGAGAAATTTCATATTCCTTAATCCAAATCTCGGTGAGAACAATTACATCTACATCTACATCTACGTAATACCCTGCGAGCCACCACGAGGGTGTGTGGCAGGGGGTGAAGATCACCAAACATGCACTATTGCCAAGTAAGTAGGATATATAATGTAGACATGCTAGAAAATAGGGTCATAGTTTATTAGTTACTACAGTAGATTATTAGTTATTGCAAGTAATTGCAGTAGTTATTACAATAGAATATTAGTTACTACGGTATAGTACAGGTTAAAATATACATAATAAGGAAGGGATTATTGGTAGTTATTACATGCATCATGCACTACAGACTATTCTAACTATGTTTCACCTACCTATCACTTTTGTTACGTTGCCTATTGTTCTCTCTTATGGTACGCGGGAAAAATGACATTTTAAATCTATCGGTACGACAATCTATCTCTCTAATTTTGTTAATATGGTCAAACCTAGCATAATACGCAGGGGTTCTTAATATATATCTAACGTCATCTGTGAACAAATCGGTTTCGAATTTACTTAAAAGGTTTAACCTAAATTTTTACCTGCGTCCTGTCAATTACTGTCGGCATTACAATTTCAATTACTGTCGGCTTAAACGATAAGTTATACAAATTTATTACAAAGATATCAAAATTTCTCCTCAAACTCCGTATATTCTGTTGAATCACAGTAACAATTTCAGTAGTATTAAACAAAATATCTCCGGAAGCCATAATGATTCACAAAAGTAAGGATCAAAGGTTTTTGACATCATCCATACTGGTAACAACAATTGCAGGCTCCTTTTCTACTTTTCTCATATAAATTTTTCCACCGCGAATCCAAAGATACTTATAGTGCTTATCTTTCTGCACTATTCTAGCAGCGTTAAATACTTTACGTCTACCAGCACAAAGGGCCTCATTAATGTAAATAGGCACGTCACTGGGAGGTACGCCTTCCAAGGTCAAGTGTCGAGTAGAAAAATTTCTTTTCACTCGGCGCTTGGCTAACAGGTTATCCCTTACGTGCTGATTCAGAAATCGCACATGAATCCCTCCTGGTTCCCCGTTAGATTTCTTTTTAGCTCGGTAGCAGTAGTCAATTTGGCTGTCACTTATTTCTACATCAAGTGCAGCACAAATTTTACCCACTACTACTTTCAAATTTCCGTCACCTTGGCTAGGGATGCCATGAATTTCCACATTATTACCTAGCATGCGTTGCTCAAGGTCATCAGAACGGTTTAGTGCGTCAGACAGTTGCTTCTTAAGCACCACATTTTCACTTTGCAAATCGGCAATTTGATTTAAACATATCTCTAATTTTTTACCCTGCGATTCAATTAACTTTAAACTGTCTTCCAATTGGTCGTACAACTTATTTATAGCGTCCCCGAGGTTTTTCTCAGTGATCTTTAGTTCATTTTTAACCTCTTGGAACATATCAAAGATTTCCTGAAGGGATTTACCTTCCGATTTGCTTCTGTCCAACCGGGATGTCTTTTGTAAATTTTGGCAGTCCACACATTTCCAGGACTGTCCACTTGCTTCAATCCCTTCGATGTCCTCCTTGGTCAGCGACTCCTGTAGACAAAATCCATGGAAGGTCTTACGGCAGGTATCGCGCTTGATGCAAGTTGTACTCCTTGTAGACTTTTTACACTCTGCACACGATCTCATGCCAGAAAGATGTAGTAGG
The DNA here is from genome assembly GCA_963169105.1 of Ceriagrion tenellum. Taxonomy (NCBI): domain Eukaryota; kingdom Metazoa; phylum Arthropoda; class Insecta; order Odonata; family Coenagrionidae; genus Ceriagrion; species Ceriagrion tenellum. The sequence goes on from OY720636.1 coordinate 166,610,455, forward strand.
CCTGGCGGACAGAACTTCTCAGTAACTCGATCTACAGAACTCGATGTAATGTACTTTGTTTTAAACAAATTAAGCTTCCACTCAATGAAGGCAACTATTTTCACACATATAGCCGGAAACTAAATGGCTCACAACCAGCAATGCATAGCCTTGAGTCAACCGCACGGAGTGAGAACACATCCACACTCGACGGGAGCGGAACACGAACTATTTGATCTATATCTGACACTAGTATCACTTCTAAAGGGTCCCATATACTAGCGGTATACTCCAAGTGAGGTCTCACGAGAGAAAAATAACGTGGCCCCTTTACTTTCTCGTCACACTTTCCTAGTATTCTTTTAATAAAATAAATCCTAATATATGACTAGGCTGTCCACAAATTTCTCGTATATGCTTCCCACACGACAGATCCTGAGTAAGGGTCACTTCTAAGTATTTAACTGACTCTACATTTATTAGTTCGGATTGATTACTTGTGTACATTTCTTGGTAAAGCTACTCTTCCTCCAAAAATTCATAACAACGCACTAATTAAAATTTAATTCTGACTGCCAAGTGTCGCACCAATTGCTTATGATTTCAATGTCTTTCTTCAACGCAATTCTATCGTGCTCTGTGTTAATATCCCTGTACAATACTGCGTCGTCCTCGAAAAGGCGAATTTACTCGTAACGACGGTGGTGATATCATTAATATACAAAAGGAATTATAAGGGACCAATGACACTTCCCTGGGGTACACCGGATGTGACTTTAACTGTATCTGAACTAACGCCATCTAGAACTACCCTCTGTTCGCGGTTACTTAAGAAATCTTCAATCCAGCATATTATATGCTGATGTATTCCAAAGTCTTTTAGCTTAACAATTACTTTTGAATGCGGAACTTTATTGGAAACGTTTTTGAAATAAAAAATATCCTGTCTATCTGGGTGTGCCTTTCTTTTTAGGAAAGAATGTCGTGCAGAAAAAGGGCTAGCTGGGTTCACAGGACCTGCCTTTTCGGAATCCATGCTGGTTTAGAATTAACAAGTTCTGACTATCTAAATACCTCATAATTATTGTTGGATTGGATATGATATTTGAGAGGGCGACCGACAGCTAAGGTCATTTGCGCCATTGGGGACAGGTAAGGGCGGAAGGGAATGATAGAAACCCGGCGTCGGTATTGGCCTTCTCTAAACGAAAGGCGCCAAGAGGACCACGGCTTAACGTCTCATCCGACAGTCGGAGTACTGCACTTAGCGCCCTCCCCAAGACACTCAAGTAGGGATCGGGTTCCCTCTGAAAAAAATCCTCCTCTACAGGGTTCATAATTGTGCTGACGTTGTACGTTCTAATACTTTGCATGAGATGGACGTGAGGGAGATAGGTCTATAGTTACTGGGATCTTCCTTATCGCTGCTCTTAAAGATAGGAGTAAGGTTCGCGATTTTCCAATCGTAAGGGACATGATGTTGTGCTAGAGATTTTTCGCATATTATTTTCAAGTACGAGGCTATTTCTGACGCTAATTCTTTATAAACTCGGGTGGGAATTTCATTGGGACCAGATATATTTATAGATTTCATTGGGACCAGATATAGAGAGTACTAATTCTGACATAATTATAGGAACCGAAAGTTGGTTAACAAGCGATATTGCTGATAGTGAAGTTTTTCCAGTAAATTTTAGGGTATACAGGAGAGATAGAGAGAGTCGACTGGGAGGGGGAGTATTTATCGCAGTTAAGAACACAATAGTCAGCAAAATAGAAGTGATTCCCCATAATATAATAGAAAGTGTATGGTGTTCCATTCAATGTGCTAATTCGAAAGTAATATATGTTTGTGCCTACTATAGACCACCCCATTCCGATGTACACTCAGTATTAGAACTCGAGAAACAGATCAGGTCCATTAATTCCCATAGTAACGAACGACAGATAATTGTAGGTGGAGATTTCAATACACCATCGATAGATTGGAAAACATGCAGTCATAAGTCTGGAGGTAGGGACAAAGAAATCTGCGAGTCATTGCTTAACCTGTTCGCATCACACGCACTACATCAAATAGTAACTTTGCCTAATAGAGGGGAAAATGTTCTCGATTTACTTGCCACAAACATCCCTGAAAAAGTAATTAAAGTTGAAAATGTCGATGGAATAAGGGACCACAAGGTAGTATACGTAAAATTTTCCCTCAACACTGAAAAAAATTTTAAATTAAAAAGAAAGATTTACCTTTTTAGTAAAGCAGATTTTAACGGATTTAGGCTTGACTTAAAGACATCTTTTGAAAAATTCGAGAACATTAGCAAAAACAGCAATACAGACAATACATGGAAAGAGTTCCTCCAAATTACACGGTCACTTGTCAACAGATATATACCTCATAAGTATAAGAGCGAGAATAGGGAACCAAGGTGGTACAACGCGGAGGTTAGAAAATGTTTAAAACGCCAACGAGTTAGCCATGCGAAACTAAGAAAAATGAAGAAAAATGTAGCTAATAGCGACCTAAAAAATACCATCGAGCATTATAAAATTTGTAAATCAGCCGCAAAAACAGCCCTTAGAAAAGCGTTTAGCGAATTCAAGAGAAAAGTACTTGGAGAACAACTAGAGGGAAATCCGAAAGCATTTTGGTCATATGTTAGGGAAGTACAGGGAACTAAAAAGTCAACGGTTAATTCCTTGAAAAACGATAGAGGCGAAATAGTAACTTCCAGTTTAGATAAGGCAAATTGTTTGAATTACTTTTTTCAGAGTGTTTTTAATCAACCTATGCATAGTTTCCGCGAAACCATACCAGACCGATTTCAACAACCAATGCCCCCAATCGATATATCTTGTAGCGGAATCGTATCCTTACTAAGTAACATTAGCCCGAACAAGTCCTCAGGTCCTGATGAAATTCCAGCTCGTATTTATAAAGAATTAGCTCTCGAAATGGCTCCGTATCTTAAAGTAATATTTAACAAATCCCTCGAAGAACACGCGGTTCCCAAAGACTGGAAGATAGCAAACGTGACCCCAATTTATAAAAGCGGAGATAGGGAACAGCCATGTAATTATAGACCAATATCATTAACGTCACTATCATGTAAAATTATAGAGCATATAATAGTTACATCAATAATGGGACACCTCGACAGCCAGGATTTATTAATAACAAACCAGCATGGGTTCAGAAAAGGACGGTCTTGCGAAACTCAATTAGGTCTTTTTGTGCACGATATTTTAGTTTCCGGAGAAGGTAACGTACAGGTAGATGCAGCGTTTCTTGACTTTAGAAAAGCTTTTGACAAGGTTCCCCGCTGTAAGTTACTCGCGAAGTTAGCATCATACGGAATAGACAGTAATATAGTAGGCTGGATAGGAGATTTCTTACATGAACGCGTTCAAAGGGTGGTATTAGATGGTGTCAGCTCAGGCGAAGTAAAAGTTACATCGGGTGTTCCCCAGGGAAGCGTGATAGGCCCAATTTTATTTCTTCTGTACGTAAACGACTTAAATAGTGTAGTAAAAAATAACAAGCTCCGTCTTTTTGCCGATGATGCAGTAGTGTATAAAGAAATTAGAAATGAAGAGGACAGACAGTGTTTAGCTAAGGATTTAGATGCGATTGATGATTGGTGTGATAGATGGCAACTAGAATTAAATTTTAAGAAATGCGCGATTATGAATTTTTGGAAAAAGAATGGCCTTCCCCGGAATAATTATAGCATCAAAGAAAACAAAATATGTAACGTAGAATCAATTAAATACTTAGGCGTCACCATCAGTGAAGACATGTCATGGGGGAAACACATCAGGGAAATAACTAGTGTAGCAAACCGTAGATTAGGATTCGTAAAAAGGGTTCTAGGCAAATTCGATGAGAGAGTCCGAGAAAGAAGCTATTTTACACTTGTCAGGCCTCATTTAGAATATGCCGCTAGTATATGGGATCCCTACGAGGAAGGTATGATAAAAGAATTAGAGCGCGTGCAAAGGAGAACTCCAAGGTTTGTTAAATGTCGTTATGATAATTGTATTAGTGTTACGAGTTTAATAGAAGAACTAGAGTGGGAATTACTATCAGAACGCAGGTTAAAATTTAGGTTAAACCTTTTAAGTAAATTCGAAACCGATTTGTTCACAGATGACGTTAGATATATATTAAGAACCCCTGCGTATTATGCTAGGTTTGACCATATGAACAAGATTAGAGAGATAGATTGTCGTACCGATAGATTTAAAATGTCATTTTTCCCGCGTACCATAAGAGAGAACAATAGGCAAGTAGCAAAAGGGATAGGTAGGTGAAACATAGTTAGAATAGTCTGTAGTGCATGATGCATGTAATAACTACCAATAATCCCTTCCTTATTATGTATATTTTAACCTGTACTATACCGTAGTAACTAATATTCTATTGTAATAACTACTGCAATTACTTGCAATAACTAATAATCTACTGTAGTAACTAATAAACTATGACCCTATTTTCTAGCATGTCTACATTATATATCCTACTTACTTGGCAATAGTGCATGTTTGGTGATCTTCACCCCCTGCCACACACCCTCGTGGTGGCTCGCAGGGTATTACGTAGATGTAGATGTAGATGTAGATATATTCTTGGGGTTGATGGATTTCAGGTGACTTTCTATGCCGCGACAAGAAATATTTATAGACTGCATTGAATTTTTGATTGAGCTAGGCAATATAGCTGCGTTATTCTAAGGGAAAGAAGTGTAGACACTTTGAAAAAAATGTGTTAAGGATATTTGCTTTTTCTAATCTATCGCTAACTCTTTCTCCGGTTAAAACAGATTATCTGGGGCCACATCTCAGGTAGTCACAAGTTGGGTGGGGCCCAACCTCGCGGACGGTCCTAATCCCCAACCCTTCCTCGGACGCCGGGGACACCCATTGCCGGCCTCTCTCTCCTCGACCCACGCAAAACTCAAACTCCTCCCCAAAACTAACCGTGCTCGCTATTATTCATTCTTTTAAAACTACGTCATATTACAACAAATGAATGTTTTCATCGTACTCCCGATAATTGTACGAGTAAGTACATCGTCGTTCTACGATGAAAATTAACAATTTTGCGAACATAGCTAAAAACGTGGTGCGGGAAAAATGGCTATATCGCAGCGGGAGGTGGCTGGCTGCGGGAAGTTCGAATGAGTTTCGGGTATGATTTAGTCATTTCCACACTGTCCATATCCCTCTCAGAATTGCCATTTCATCGCAGGCGAAGATACGTGACTTTACCATTGATACATTGGTACCGCGAGTATGTTTGCAGTGATTGTAAATGAGTATAGCTTTTACATTTGACGTTATTACATCGGTGAGTAGTGAGAATCGTTTTAACCAATTTGGTGCCGAGGAAATGCTTTCAAAGGAGTCTTTTGCGCAATTTTCCCGAAATGAGTATCCCTTCCAGCGTGCTAAGTATTTAAACGAATAATATGCATGTTATATATGCCCGCATATGACGAGAACTAGCTTCACAAATGTCTTTTAAACTGCACAAAATATGTAAAAAACTCGCGAATATCCAAATTAGCGGTCGGCGCCATCGTCATGTATTTATAATCGTCACAACGCACAGTGGTCCCAAATCCCAAAAAGCTGGCCAAAATCCAAAAAATGAAATTCGTATTAATGATATTTCAAATCTTAAAAAAGCTAAAGTGATTCATTATAGCATAGGTAATGATCATTTTTTAGAGTCTGACGGTCACCATTGGTAACCAATATCTTTATTGTATTATAATTGTAGTGTGTCAGTCATTCTGTATCCGTTTTGTTTCTTTCTCCGTCAATTTTTGAGCTAGAAGAGTGATGTTTGGTGCGTTGAATGTGGAATCTCTGCTTTCATGATTGAGTTTTACTTTTTGATTATTATATCTTGGGCGTGTGGCAGGGGGTGTTGGGTCACCAGCCGTGCAAAGGTGTAAGATATTTGGAGATGAAACAAGTGCAGAGGTTTCTCTTTTTGCATATTTTAATTAGTTTTATTACAGATAGAAGGCTATAGTTTTCGCCATTAGATGGATAAAAGATTGCAGTTTTTTATTTTTTTCATTTAATTTTCTTTTACAAATAGAACTTCGTTAGAAATCGCGTTTTTAATGTCAAAATCATGAATTTTACTTCTGTCAACAATAGGATGTTTCCTTGGTAACCCTGGAATTGGCATTAGCTTTAGAATGGAAATGGGACCTTTACAATGGCGGCTGGGTTTTATATCTATAGATAGGTATTACAGTGGAAATATAGGCCGAATACTGAAATGTTGCTGATTACGATATTTTCAGGGATATTTTTGCCTAAAATTGGCAAAATTCATTTCAAGTGGACTAATTTAAGTTGGACCCATGTAAAACAGGAGAATGCCACGATGTTATATTAATGCGACTATAGCTTCTGAAATGCAAATGGCCTGTAGTTTAGTTTCCATATGTTACCGCAAAAGGATGTCGTAACTCGGTAAACAATGTAATGCGGTTTTCATCTGCTGAATTAAAAAATAAAACCAATTTTTGAGCTAGAAGAGTGAGGTTTGGTGCGTTGAATGTGGAATCTCTGCCATCATGATTTGGTAGTAGTTTTGGATTTTTACTGGGCGTGTGGCAGGGGGGTTAGGTTCCCAGCCGTACAAAGGTGTGAGTTAATTGGAGATGAAATGGATCATTTTTGGGATGTGGTTGCAACAACCAGATGCTGGGAACCACAGTGACAAGGGAGAAAGGCCAAAAGGGAGAGAGGAAGACTGTAAAGGTTGAAACAAAAAAAACCACAGTGATTTCCTATTGAAATGGCTTTAAAAACACCAAAGGAGAACAGCTGATAGCTCTGAAGCGGGTACACACCCCTGCTCATGGAGTGAGCAGGCTAGCTGCCTGCTAGTCAATTCTAAACAGAGCGTCTAGCGCGTCACTTTTGCAGCACGAGACGCGCAGGGAGAAGAGCTCTGTTCAAACGAGCATGAGTTTTTAAATGATCAACCTAGTTTCAATTTGAAGCATTTATTATTTTTCTAGAGATTAGTTCTGCGGAATAAACTGATAAAAGTTGAAACTATAAATTAACATGAATAGTGAATTGATGACGAAATCTTTTATAATTTGCATTGAAGGGCACAAAATTTCGATTTGTAAATAGCCATAAGTTAAAAGTACTACGAGGCTACGCTTTACAATTATTTTAAAATTATTGCCTATATATTTATGTACATTTAATCAAATCTCTGGCTGCCGATAGGTGCCTATTTGGCGTTTATGCTCTTTTCACCATCGCGTCCTAGATCAGTCATTTTAATTGCTTATTAAAAGCGACTAAAAGTCCACTTAGCTCAATATAATGTCCGAGAAATGAAATCTCCATGGCTGTCAGCACCATCTACCGGCCGTTTCAAACCGCGGAAGCGTTTGGCATCACCTTGTATTAAAAGATTTACCTTCTACTTTCCTTCTACTCATATTTATTGCAGGAATAGATGTTTTGAATGAAACGACCCAAGTAATCATATTCACAACTGTCTGAATGCGTGTTATATCAGGCAAATAAATATTATGCCTTGCCGGCAGATGTAGGTGAAAAGAAATTACTGTTCATATCAATGAAAAGGCAAGTATACCTCAGCAACAAATGAGCGAAGTTATATCTATAATTGTACTTAAGAGGAACCAAATTATATTGATACAGTTGTAAAGATATAAGTTAACGACTGCAATTATTAATTCGGCTTTTCATTCATAAAAAGCTTGGATCTATGGACAAAATCTAAACGGCGCCCTCTAATTTCAACGCATGAATACTGGGAAGCTGCTGTGTTAATAATCGTATCTACATCTACGTAATACCCAGCGAGCCACCGCGAGGGTGCGTGGCAGGGGGTGAAGATCACCAAACATGCACTATTACCATGCAAGTAGGATATTTAAGATTTAAGGGAAATATGCTAGATAATAGGGTCACATGCAGCAAGATGGTTAAAATCTACATAATAAGAAATGGATTATTGGTTGTTATTACATGCATCATGCACTACAGACTACTCTTACTAAATTTCACCTACCTATCTCTTTGCTAAGCTAACTATTGTTCTCTCTTATGGTACGCGGGGAAAATGACATTTTAAAACTATCGGTACGACAATCTATCTCTCTAATCTTGTTAATCTGATCAAACCTAGCATAATACGCAGGGGTTCTTAATAAGTTTCTAACGTCATCTGTGAACAAAACGGTTTCGAATTTACTTTAAAGGTTTAACCTAAATTTTTACCTGCGTCCTGATAGTAATTCCCATCCTAGTTCTTCTATCAAACTCGTAACACTTATACAATTATCATAATGGCCTTTAACAAACCTAGCGGATCTCCTTTGCACGCGCTCTAATTCTTTAATCATATCTTCCACGTACTGATCCCATATTCTAGCGGCATATTCTAAATGAGGCCTGATAATTGTAAAATAGCTTCTTTCTCGGACTCTCTCTTCGCAATTACCTAGAACCCTCATTACGAATCCTAATCTACGGTTTGCTACACTAGTTATTTCCCTGACGTGTTTCCCCCATGACATGTCCTCAGTGATGGTGACGCCTAAGTATTTAATAGATTCTACGTTAGATATTTTCTTTTCTTTGACGCAATAATTATTCCGGGGAAAGCCATTCTTTTTCCAAAAGTACATTATCGCGCATTTATTCAAATTTAATTCTAGTTGCCATCTATCATACCAATCATCAATCGCATCTAAATCCTTAGCTAAACACTGTCTGTCCTCTTCATTTCTAATTTCTTTATACACTACTGCATCATCGGCAAAAAGACGGAGCTTGTTATTTTTTACTACTGCATTCAAGTCATTTACGTACAGAAGAAATAAAATTGGGCCTATCACACTTCCCTGGGTACCACCCGATGTAACTTTTACTTCGCCTGAGCTGACACCATCTAATACCACCCTTTGAACGCATTCATGTAAGAAGTCTCCTATCCAGCCTACTATATTACTGTCTATCCCGTAGGATGCTAACTTCGCGAGTAACTTACAGTGGGGAACCTTGTCAAAAGCTTTTCTAAAGTCAAGAAACGCTGCGTCTACCTGTACCTGTAAAATTTCGTGAAGAAAAAGAACTAATTGAGTTTCGCAAGACCGTCCTTTTCTGAACACATGCTGGTTTGTTATCAATAAATCCTGGCTGTCGAGGTGTCCCATTGTTGATGTAACTATTATATGCTCTATAATTTGACATGATAGCGACGTTAATTATATTGGTCTATAATTACATGGCTGTTCCCTATGTCCGCTTTTATAAATTGGGGTCACGTTTGCTATCTTCCAGTCTTTGGGAACCGCGTGTTCTTCGAGGGATTTGTTAAATATTACTTTAAGATACGGAGCCATTTCGAGAGCTAATTCTTTATAAATACGAGCTGGAATTTCATCAGGACCTGAGGACTTGTTCGGGCTAATGTTACTTAGTAAGGATACGATTCCGCTACAAGATATATCGATTGGGGGCATTGGTTGTTGAAATCGGTCTGGTATGGTTTCGCGGAAACTATGCATAGGTTGTATGATCTCAGGTTTTCCCGGTGTATCAGTTGCAGGAAGGTTTCTCGGGTTTTCCACCGGTTGATATTCTGCATCTCTCCCGACGTTTCGAACAGCGACTTGCTGTTCATCCTCAGGGGATCTTCTGAATGCCGTATTCTCAAAGTGGTCCGGTATATATACATCCCGTTCATGGTCAGGTGTAATCTGATTGGCTCTCGCGTGTTACGCTTTTCCCGCCATTTTTGTCATATATAAAGGTGTTCACTATTGGTTTCCACGCATTGCTGATTTGAAACCCGGTGTCTCTGTTGATGTTGTTGCGGTTGATGCGGATGTGAATGGCTTCCTTGACGAGGCGGTCCCAGTAGCCATGTGCACGGCAGAGCAGTTTCGTCTCCTTCCATTGTATGGCATGGTCCTCATTGATACTATGCTCTGCCACCGCGGATTTTTCCGGTTGGGCCAGTCGCAAATACCTCTGATGTTCTTTCGTCCTCGTTTCAATTGTCCGACTGGTCTCTCCAATGTATGTCTTCCCGCACTCACATGGAATCTCATAAACTCCTGGTGTCTTCAGACCGAGAGGATCCTTCACTTTTACTAGTTGGTCTCTGAGTTTTGGAGGTGGTAAATGAACGGTCTTAATATTGTATCTGTTAAGGATACGTTGGATTTTTCCCGATATGGTGGAGACATAGGGAAGGAAAGCTTTGGAGATAGGCTTTTCTTGCGGCTCCCGTATGCCGTCAGTGGGCTGTCTAAAGGCCCTCTTCAGGGCCATGGAAATTTGAGTTTCACTATAGCCATTTTTCCGAAACGTCTTCTTCAGATGTTTTATCTCATTCGGGATGCTCTCGGTATCAGGAATGTTCTTGGCTCTGTGCAATAGGGTAGACAGCACCGCCTCCTTCTGTGATGGGTGGTGGTGACTCTGATTGCTCAGATACAGGTCCGTATGAGTCGGTTTCCTGTATATGCTGTGTCCCAGGGTTCCATCTTCCTTTTTCCGGATTAAAATGTCGAGGAACGGGAGCTGGCCATTTTCCTCTTTTTCCATGGTGAATTTAATGTTAGGATGCTGGCTATTCATGTGGGCGAAGAACAGGTCTAGGGCGTCCGTTCCGTGTGGCCAGATCAGAAATGTGTCGTCCACATATCTAAAAAAGCATTTTGGCTGCAGTGGAGCTGAGTTGAGGGCCTGCTTTTCGAAGTTTTCCATGTAAAAATTCGCAATTGCTGGGGATAACGGCGAACCCATGGCTACACCCTCCGTTTGCTCGTAGAATTTTCCATCGAAGGAAAAATAGGTCGAAGTCAGCACATGATGGAATAGCTTGACCGTGTCAGAGTCGAATCTTTCTGCCAGGAGTCGCATTGTGTCAGCCAATGGTACACAGGTAAAGAGTGATACCACGTCCAGACTGACAAGGATGTCAGAAGTGTCCACTCGAATCTCCTTTATTGTCTTGACGAATTCCAGCGAGTTCTTGACATGATGGTCACTAACGCCCACATGTGGTGCAAGTATGCCGGTTAGATGTTTAGCCAAATTATAAGTTGGCGAGCTTATGGCGCTGACGATTGGTCTAAGTGGAACTCCTTCCTTATGTATCTTCGGTAATCCGTAAATTCTGGGAGGCACCGGTGCTTCTGTTCTAAGGTACCTTGCTGTCTCAAATGGGATTCCCGCTTCTTTGATGAGCTTGATAGTCCTTCTGTTTATAGAGTCCGTGGGGTCCCGTGGAATTCTCTTGTACGAGTTGCTTGTGAGTAACTCATGCATCTTCTCATGATAATCCACGGTTTTTATGAGAACGGTAGCGTTGCCCTTGTCGGCTGGTAGGATGGTTACTGCAGTATTTCTCTGTAAGGCTCGCAGAGCAGTCCTCTCTTTGAAATTGATATTGGACTTGGGCAGTACTGCTTTCTTCAAAGTCATGGATATCTCAGCTCTTATGTCTTCCGCGGCGTCCTTGGGTAGTTTACGCACTGCTTGCTCTACTCCACCGCGTAAACCGTTGGCGTTTTAAACATTTTTTAACCTCCGCGTTGTACCAACAAGATTCCCTATTCTCGCTCTTATACTTATGAGGTATATATCTGTTGACAAGTGACCGTGTAATTTGGAGGAACTCTTTCCATGTATTGTCTGTATCGCTATTTTTGCTAATGTTCTCGAATTTTCCAAAAGATGTCTTTAAGTCAAGCCTAAATCCGTTAAAATCTGCTATACTAAAAAGGTAAATCTTTCTTTTTAATTTAAAATTTTTTCAGTGTTGAGGGAAAATTTTACGTGCACTACCTTGTGGTCGCTTATTCCATCGACATTTTCAACTTTAATTACTTTTTCAGGGATGTTTGTGGCAAGTAAATCGAGAACATTTTCCCCTCTATTAGGCAAATTTACTATTTGATGCAGTGCGTATGATGCGAACAGGTTAAGCAATGACTCGCAGATTTCTTTGTCCCTACCTCCAGACTTATGACTGCATGTTTTCCAATCTATCGATGGTGTATTGAAATCTCCACCTACAATTATCTGTCGTTCGTTACTATGGGAATTAATGGACCTGATCTGTTTCTCGAGTTCTAATACTGAGTGTACATCGGAATGGGGTGGTCTATAGTCGGCACAAACATATATTACTTTCGAATTAGCACATTCAATGGAGCACCATACACTTTCTATTACATTGTCGGGAATCACTTCTATTTTGCTGACTATTGTGTTCTTAACTGCGATAAATACTCCCACTCCCGGTCGACTCTCTCGATCTCTCCTGTATACCCTAAAATTTACTGGAAAAACTTCACTATCAGCAATATCGCTTGTTAAACAACTTTCGGTTCCTATAATTATGTCAGAATTAGTACTCTCTATAAGGTGATGGAATTCAGGTATCTTGCTTCTTAAACTACGACAATTAACTACCACTACTGAAAATTCCTCTATTTAAATATGTCTGCCTATTGTACTTGTGGGGTTTGTGTTTTCTAAACTATTGGGAAAGTTACAGTTTGGAAATTCATGGGTGTTGTTACGATTTATATGTTTTTCCTTTTTCTGTGCTTTCTTCCGTCCCGATAAACCTATAATGTGTTGTCTGGTCAACTTGTTAATCTTTGCTATCCTGGTAAGTGGCAAGTTATTTAATGGCCCACTATTTGACCTACTCACTACCCTACTCTCTGTCCTAAAAAAGGCCTACGGGTATGCTCCAATATCCTGCTCGCGGCATCCTGCGATGCCTCATACTTATTTCGGGAAAATGGCGCAAAAGACTCCTTTGAAAGCATTTCCCCGGCACCAAATTGGTTAAAACGATTCTCACTACTCACCGATGTAATAACGTCAAATGTAAAAGCTATACTCATTTACAATCACTGCAAACATACTCGCGGTACCAATGTATCAATGGTAAAGTCACGTATCTTCGCCTGCGATGAAATGGCAATTCTGAGAGGGATATGGACAGTGTGGAAATGACTAAATCATACCCGAAACTCATTCGAACTTCCCGCAGCCAGCCACCTCCCGCTGCGATATAGCCATTTTTCCCGCACCACGTTTTTAGCTATGTTCGCAAAATTGTTAATTTTCATCGTAGAACGACGATGTACTTACTCGTACAATTATCGGGAGTATGATGAAAACATTCATTTGTTGTAATATGACGTAGTTTTAAAAGAATGAATAATAGCGAGCACGGTTAGTTTTGGGGAGGAGTTTGAGTTTTGCGTGGGTCGAGGAGAGAGAGGCCGGCAATGGGTGTCCGCGGCGTCCGAGGAAGGGTTGGGGATTAGGACCGTCCGCGGGGTTGGGCCCCACCCAACTTGTGACTACCTGAGATGTGGCCCCAGAAAATCGGTTTTAACCCTTTCTCCTTTGCCGAATCTCAGTGACGTTACTGTATATTTATTCCCTTGATCCTCCCTCACGTAAGACCAAAATACCTTGGGGGGGTTATCTTCCAAACATTGCCCTAATATTTTACTCTTGAATTCCATTAACTATTTTTTAAACCCAGTTTTGCTGTTATTTTAGCTCTCTTATAATTATTATAAGTTTTATTAAGTTCCTCGTCGGGTAGATCCTGATGGGCGTTCTTCATTTTCGCGTGCAAGTTTTGTTGTCGCTTGAGAGATTTCCGGACGTCTGCATTATACCACCTAGGTTCCGTATTGACTTTATTCAGTTTACTTGGTATTCCATTATTAATGGCTAGTCGTGTGATGTTACGAAAAGTATTCCATGCGTCTTTTTGGTATGATTTGGCTTAGATCACTAAATTTATTATACGAGGTTGACAGTTCCTGCTTTAAGCAATCGAAATCCGCCCCCTGTGGTATAAATAGACTTTTCTTTTTGTGGCTACCCTTTTGTCAGTACTTGTATGAACTTAAGCACTTACTGCTTTGTGATCACTAACTCCGTTCACTTTCATAACATTAAGGACGCTTTCAGGTATGTTTGTTGCTAAAAGATCTAAAACGTTCTTTCCTCTCGTGGTTGTTTTTACTAATTGATGCAAAGTGTTTGATGTAAGAGTGTAGAGAAGAGTGTGGCACAACTCCTTATCTTTACCGTCATTTTTGAAATCATACGTCTTCCACTATATCAAGGGCACGTTGAAATCACCACCGATAGTAATATTACATGCGTTAATTTGATTAATAAAATGCTTCGCCTGTTTTTCTAATTGAAAACTGTGTTTAAACTTGAATTGGGTGGCCTATAAAATGCTCATATAAAAATTTTTTCGACGAGCACTTTGATGGAACACCGCGCACTTTCTACATCGTTTCATCATCCGTCACGAATTCATGTGTTTGTGTCTTTATTATTATAATTTATTGTTCGTTATTCATATAAAATATAATTTACATCCGTTCCATCATGGTCCCAATAAAAAAATGTTTTTAATTATCCATGCAGGTGATCCTGAATTAGTGATGAGTTGGCCGCGTACCTGCGCATGCGTGTGTTGTAATATTTTGTATGTAATACGCGAATATTTTTTCCTTGTTAATTTTTTGTCGGTCGAACTTAAAGCATGATGAATAAAATCATAAAGATAAATTATCAAGAGAAGTGTGCGAGTAATTATCGACTTGTTCCAAATCCGTAGAATGCGAGAAATAAAAACGGACGTTTCGGGCTTGACTTTCCGAATGCAGGGCGTGTCAAGACCCTTTCATTCAAAGACCAATTCCGCTCCATCGCTCTAGACTGGAGACCTCGCTCGCCCTCACGACTCGCATGACCCCTCGACCCGTGGCCACTCCTTCGACGATTCAAAGTGTGACCCCTAGGGGACAGCACCGTCTCCGATTTAGCCGACGAAGGGCATCTTGGGAGTCGCCCGCCAGTGTTGCCTGGACGACGACGAGTGGACTCCAACGATTTGTGAAATATCGATGGGCTCTCGATGTTGAAAATTATCTTTATTAAATAATCACACATGAAGTTTTACATATTTACTTTCAAACAAAAAATTACTTTTTTTATATTATAATATAATAATAATTTAATTCCTTTTCAGGAATTACAGAGTGGTATTGCAATAGATAACCCCCGAGGAATATCCTGTGTTGGGGCTACTGACAAATAAACCATGCAAAAAGCGATAGCAAAAACAAAATGATTAACAATTTTCGATAAAACGTTTACAATACAGTGAAGAAACTAATTCAAAATAGAAAAAAGACTCAGAGATATACATAATTAAATAGTGGTTACAAAAAAGAAACACTTAAATACAAGATCGGGCGAACTTACTTCAACAATGATATTACAATATCACTTAATTTCATTACATGTAATTCGATAAATATTTCATGTAAATTACGAAACAAAACCTCGATGTTTTTTATAAGTAATAACCAAGTTTTTACTTTCTTAAGAAATTTTCTTGCGTTTTTTTCTTCCTTAATGTGGTTTGGAAGGACGTTAAATATTTTTCGGGATATATACACAAAGCATCTTTGAAACAAAGTCAAATTAGGCTTGGGAAGAGAAATCGTATTTCTTTCTCGCAAGGTCAGGACTTGAGTCCTGGGTAACAGATTTGCTTCGTCGCCACTTCTTAGATAGAAATTCTTTAACACTTTATAAAAATACATATACCTGATAGGCAATATGTTCAGTTCTAAGAAGAGTGGGAATGCACGAGAGAAACGGTTTTTGTGCATTATCACACGTACTATCCTCTTTTGCAGAAATAGTACGGGGTTTATTGTATCTCTGTAAGCTCCTCCCCAGCAAATTAAACAATAAGTTAATTTTGACTGAACCAGTGCCAAGTAGATAACTTTTAGAAAATACAATGGACATTTGTTTCGTACGAAGTATAAATTTGAGATACAATGCCGTAGTGTTTTAGTTAGGCAATTTACATGGTGTTTCCATTTTAATTTATTGTCCAGGATAACCCCCAAATATTTAAATTCAGTTACATTTCCAATCGTGATGCAATTTAAACAGTTTCCTACTGAACAGTCCGGAGAATGATATATTACTTCCCAGTCAATTTTATACCTGTTACATAAATCATACACCATGTATTTGGTCTTGGAACTTAAAGAAAGTTTGTTAAAGAGAAACCATTGCCTAAGCACTGTTAAATCTTCTTCCATCTTTCTTTTAACAATGTCCCAGGATGCATTTGCATAGTGTAGTGCAACGTCATCAGCGTAAGCCGTGACATGTCCATTTAAATTATGATTACAAAGATCCACCGTGGTCAAATCAACACAACAGGACGACCCACCCTCGTCCTGTTGTGTCGATTTGACCACGCTCTTTTTGAGCTGATTCTCCCAGAAGTTGGGCCCATATGTGTGTGTGAGTGAGTGATTTTGTGTGCTTGTGAGTGTAGTTGCGTAAATAACCGAGCATCCTTAGCGGGGTCTCATTAGCCCCGTGAAGGATCCCAGGTTATAACCCAAACATCCTTAGCGGGGTCCCATTAGTCCTTGCAAAGGATCCTATTTGGGTTGTGTGTGTGTGCGTCTGTGTTTGGTCCCTGGCGAGGAAGTAACATTCCCGTAAACCAACACAGGGGGGTATTCTTGGTTGAGAGGCTGTGGTTGGTCTCTGCTGTGGTTTTCCCAGCATACCAAGACAGCAAATTTGGTGTTTGTTGACGAAGGGTGCCAATTGTTTACGGCTTTTGGAGATTTTCTCTCTTTTATTTCTCGCTTTTGGGATTACGCCTATACTTTTTTAGGATATCATTTTTTGATTTTATCACTTTGAGCAGAGAGGTGGTCATCCAAGGTTTTAATTTCATTGTCTTTTTATCCTGTATTATTGTTAGTTTTGCCCGGTCAATCACAGCTTGCATCAAATCCAACATAATGGAAAAAGCCCTCGAGGCGTTTGACTCATTAGTTACTGGAGTCCAGTCTATTTTGCTCACTAAATCATGCAACATATCATAGTTTACATAAATTGTATATCGAGGTTTTTCACGTTCAACGATAGAGTTAATTTTTATTTCTTTTGAAACGACGAGTTTAATCATTGAATGATCAGTAATCCCCAAGTGTCGGACGTCTGCCAATATTTCTAGTTTGAATGCATTATAGAACCTTACAAACATGTGATCAATACAGGTTGAAGATTGCTGGCTAATCCTGGTGGCCTCATTTACTAGACATGAGAATCCATACGTACACATCAAGTTATTATAGTGATCATAGTCATTATTTTCATTCATTAAGTTAATATTTATGTCACCAACCACAGCCATATCTTTTCCTGTGTTGTTCAGAGTGGGTTCCAACTCCTGTAAAAAATCAGTTACAGGAATATTTTGATCCCTGTACATACTTAACAGATTAAATTCCACCACGTGATTATATACCTTAAGATGAACACAGTCTGCTGTATAGCATTCGATTGACATTTCTTCGCACTGAATATTATCACTTACATAAACTATCACACCTCCTGCTCGATTCTTTTCACAGCATTTAACAAACGTATTATAACCAGATATTTTATAAAAATTCACTTCATGTTTATTTATCCATATCTCTGACAGAACAATAATATTAGGTTTATTTTCCATTTGACTCAAATGAAACAATAAGAGCTCAAAATTGCTGCGTAAGCTGCGAATATTTTGATGAATTAAAAAAACAGAATCAATATGAGTAACTAATGAGAATCATTTTTTCAGGTTGTCTTATGTCTTCAAGACTATTTATGACAATAACATGTTCCTTTTCCGCTTTTCTCATAAGGATCTTCCCTCCCCTAATCCAGAGAAAGGCATGCTTTTTTGTCTTTTCTAGCTCTTTCGCAGCATTTAAAAGTCTACGTCTGCCAGGACAGAGGGCCTCGTTTATGTAAATGGTATCATCTGACGGGGAATCAGGGTTTTAGATGACGTGCTGAAAAATTTCTCTTGGCCCGTCGCTTAGCTAATAAGTTTTCTTTGGTTGACTGGGTCGTAAATCTCACTAGTATCCGCCCCGGGGACCCATTTGACTTAGGCCTTGTGCGGTTACAATGGTCAACAAATTTTTTACTCAGATCGACCCCAACTTGGTGCCCTATCTGACTTATAACAGCAGGTACATTTTCATTATTATGAAAGGGAACGCCGTGAATTTCTACGTTGTTGGATTGAAAACGCTGACCTAATCATCAGTACGATTTGACAAAGATATCAAATCTTTCCTCAGTTGCATATTTTTACTTCTTAGTACACATATTTTTTCTCTATATTCATCCAACCTTTTACTCTGCACTTCAATAAGTTTATAACTTTCATCCAGCCTCTCAAAAAGCTTTTCAATTGAGTCTCCAAGGTGTTTTTCGGTTTATCTAAGCTCAGTTCTCATCTCCTCCATTAAGGAATATACATCATCGATAGATTTACCTTTTTTGCAACTTGATTCAGTGCCCTGAGGTGGCACGGGTGAGTTGATTGATTTTTCAAGATTGATTGTCGGCAAATCTGCATTTGCCGACAAGGGCACGGGAAATGTGGGCGTGTCGGCCATCTTGCGACAACGAATGAGATTGGAAGGAGGTCAGTGACCAGAGTGAGAAGGAAATACGAATCCACGCACACTGTTGTAGGAATGAGATAGCTTCCCTTCCGTCTCAATGATGGAGAGAGGGCGAGAAAAACGAATTCCCTCAACAAAGTGCTAAAGAATCCATCCGACTTCCTTCCGATTCCTTCCGAGCGGAGGTTTTGAAGGAAAGAAGCATTCGTGTCATCACCGAGTGACGTCGTGTTGGGACCCAACCTCTCAGAGCACCAAACAGTGGGAGGAGAAAAAGCTGGAAAATCAAAGTGGCCGGAGGGCCAGTGGGTAAATCTTTTAGATTCGAACAAAAGTAATTTTAAATTGCTTATGACATCCAAATAATTGAAGGATGCTGTGATGTTATGGTATAGAGATAATAGATGAAATATACAGACGTCTCACAATTGATTGTCAATGGCGTAGGGTGTATTGTTGCCGAACTAATGACCCACTCCTTCCACTGGAGGACTACTTCTCAGACTCATCCCAATGTGTCTGCACAGATGTGGGAAATAGGGGAAGAGGGACGTGGTCACGGGACTCCCGTCGACGACCAAGGGGACACCGCGGCGAACGTCTCATCCGACGGACGCTCGTAGAAGATACTCGGCACCCCATCTGCGGAGCGTGAATCCAAGCCGTAAGAGTTCACCACCGCCGGGAACTGAACCCGCAGCCCTAGGAATGGAAAACCAGTCCGACCGGCTGCCCCCGTGGATCTGGTCTGGTCATCGCAAGTAAGATGGATGGATGCAGGGTCGTGTGGTGTCTGAATGCAGCAGCAGCAGCAGCTCTCTTCCTTCCTGTGCGTGGTGCGGGGGAGAAGTGGTCTCGCGCGCGAACGGCACCTCGGGTGAAGTCACTCACTCCGTCGCCGCGCCGCCGCGTGAGAGGGAGGATGGTGCGGGTGCAACGGGGGGGGGGGGGAATTGTAGGGCAGCGGCTGGGTTGTTGTTGAGGGGGCGAACGAATGGGGGGGGGCGCTGCGGTGGCAAAGGTCGATCGAGGGGGGGGCAGGGCCCTGGTCGCGCGGCCGACGGCAATTAACCGCTCAAAAGGGCGAGGCGAGAGGAGAGGAGGGTGTCACGTGACGCATCTGACACGCTACGGCCTGGAGGATGGACGCGATGATGCGGGTCTTCCCTCCCTCCACCCCACCCCCTCCCCATCTCCATCATCATCAAACTCCTCTCCTTCACATGAGCGAATAATGGAAGGACGCATGAATGAATGGACGGAGGGCGAAAAGGGAGGGAGAGGAGGGTGATGTTGGTGGTCGCCTTTATTTATTATCGTCATCGCGATCGCTGCATCCACAATACGTCGTCGCTCACGCCACTCTCTTTGCCTTGACGGCGACACTTCTCACCCCGGCGTCTCCAAAGCATCCGCTGCTCCTCCTCCGATACAATCGATGCCCAACGACAAGGAATGGAACCGTCGCCCCCCCGTGCACCACCGCTCGTCATACCAACGACCCTCTCCGTGGTGCGGGTGGTGTGACCGCGGGACGAGAGCCCTTCGCCCGGTCACGATCGCTCCCGAAAGAGATTGCTTCCGAACAGAACACACGTTTAACGTCTGTCGCAGCGCGCACTCTCTCTCTCTCTCTCTCTCTCTCTCTCTCTCTCTCTCTCTCTCTCTCTCTCTCTCTCTCTCATATTTCCCCGCCCCTCCCCCTTTGCTCCCCTCCCCCCCCACCTCAAACCTCCTCCCCCTCTCTCGACATTCGGTTCGCCGCAATTCCAGAGACGATGCATTGCGATGGTCGACGACGTCGAACCTCCGCAGAGCGCAATACCACCGCCGAATGACCGATTCACGTGAGGTGGTGACCGGGTCACTCATATAAGGGGGCCGATTTTATGACTTGGCTTACGTTCGAACGTTAGGGATCCGTTCACCTTCGATCGAGCTCACTTCATTCCAGTGAAGTCTTTAGAGCGATTTTATATGGGCGATCGTACAGCAGACCGTGGAACGTTACGCCGTTGTCAGATGTACAGCATATTTCTCACTTGTTTCCCCTTAACGCATGCGCAATGAGCCTAGTTTAGAATAATTGCACTTGTTTTGAATCAATTTGAATAGCCATAAAGAATTTTAAAACTTTCAATGCATACGAAATTGATTTATACATTCTCACGTATGTTATCAATTTTCCTCAATACCTTCATGTGATAATTTCAGTCCTAATGCCTTGTAATTAGTGTTACCGCGAGACTCGAGACTTTCTCGTCTCGTCTCGTTTTCGAGACGAGACTCGAGACGAGACCGTAGTGGAGAATTCGAGACGAGGCTCGAGACGCGACCGCTTTTTGAAGAGACAAGACGATACCACTTCCACGAGACTCTCAAAAGTCTCGAAATACAGATATACATATGTTATTAATTGGTATTTAGTGTTACATTATCCCTAAAAGTACGTCCTTCTGGTGATACGAAGTAAACTTCACGTTTTTCTAAAGTATTAAATATATAATATAATTCGATTATAACTTTGCGATAAATTAGCTAATTATTAAAAGTTATTATTTGCCAATACTACTTCTTCTGATGGCATGAGCGTGACTTATGGAGCAAATTAATAGAATGTTATTGGCTCACTACTTTTCCTTATTACCAACTATAATACAAATGTACTATTTTCTAAAGCAGCAATTTTCAGTGCTCACTTCTACGACAAAAATATCATGGATTGTAATCGCATATGGTGTACAGTATCGCCCAGAGACACTTGCAATCCTGCTCATAGCTTGCCTGATGAGAAAAAAGGATGCCGCAATTTCGTATTGCGCATCGCACATCACCTCGGCGAAAGGATGGATGACAATTGCAATCACGATGTACCTCTTCCTGCGTGATATATACATTACTAGGTCAGTGATGATGTTTAGTATGATGTCGTTAAATTGTGTCGAAGATGATACGAGAAAATCGACTATAATTGGTTTTCTTTTGCCTTTAATAGTTTTCCTTTGCTTCTATTTAGCTAACGGAAGTTCCATTCAATAAAAAAATTGAATTATTTAATCAGCATTTATTCATCAGCTACTTATTCTAACACCATTTATACTACTTTAGCCACAAAAACCTAGGAGATACTCCATTTTAGCTGCACTCAGTCCATCCCTAAAGGGGCAGGGTAACCCACGAACAATCTGCTTTCAGACTCTCGACTTTTTACAAGGCTACGATGGCAGATAAAATACTGCGGTTTCACGAATCGCTGTAAAGATGAAGCTATGTCGCAAGCTACCTCTTTTGAATGAGATTCCTACCTCATTGAAGCGATGAATGCGTTTAGTAAGTTTAAATCAACCATTTACAACCATTCTGTAGAATTCAATCGATTCCAATTGTCTCTCTTTACGAAATGTCACTCTCTAAAAAGTACAAATAGAGTGAACAATTATCTAATCATTGAAGTAAGTGAAACGAGAGAGAGTTTTTATTTTAATTTCAGAACTATGATAGAAATAATGACTTCTGAAATGCAAGAGTTGACTGGATGGCGCAGAAATAACTCACTTTCAGATATTTTAATGATGATGATACTGAAAACTCTTTCAAGATGTTGAATCCCACCGTTACCTTCCTACAAAGGACAAAGTTGCGGCAAATGATACTTTACCATTATAAGAGGATGCAGAAGGCGGTTTTGCAGTTGCTGAAACAAAATAAATCCAACCTGTTTTTCAACATCGCTGACTGGACATCCATAGCTGGAAAATCGTACTACGAAATCACGACTCATTTCATAGACGAGAAGCGGGAGTACCAATCTCTTGTTATTGACGTCGTTCCATGAAATTGTAACCACGCAGGAAGGAATATCGCTGAAGTTTTTGTGACTGCCATATAATCCTTTGAACTTGAGCGCAAACTACAAGGAGTTAACGTAGATAATGCCACCACAAGTACTAAATTCTTGGAGGAACTCGGCAAGATGCAACCCAGTTTTGATAGCACTGATCAGCATTTAAATGCATGGCCCATATATTTTACATTTCAGTACAAGATTTTTTTAAGAAAATTGTCTAAATTTTAAAGTTTTGATGAATAAATTAGGAGAAAATTACGCTACCCTTCCACTCGTTACCATTCCATTAAACATTTTTGGATAACCTAGAAAAAATGGAGAAAATACTGGACAATAAGCCCGGAAAAAATGAGGGTGATAAAAAACTGTTCCTTGCTTATCAAGCTGCTCTGGACAAGATGTCAAAGCGCCACCGCCTGACGACCTGGATTTATTGCGCGGTATTAATATTAGACCCTTGTCATAAATGTGAAACTTTCTCCATGCCACCATGGAGGAAAGAAAGAAGAAAGAAAGGATAAGTCCCTATTTAAATTCGAAGAATTGTTCTAAATCTATCACGATTAGTATTCCACTTGAATGCAGTCCGCTCAGTCAATGGATCAAGAGAATCTTGAGAGGTCTGCTTCGGTATGAAGTGATGAGGACGACCTGCTAGATGTATATTCTCCGTATAAGCAAGCACGACCCAGGACTGAGAGGTACGTTCTTTCGACTAAACTTTTCTCTTTACTCACTCCCCTTTTTGATTAAGTTAACTTACCTAAACTATTTTGACTAAGCAGAACAGAAAAATTAAATTTATCTTTGAACTTATATTTAAATTATTTTAACTTTTCAACAGAGTTTTCTCCCCTTTTTTGTTATCAGTCATTGTTTTCACTAAATTTATCCCTAGTCAGGCATCCCAGTAGGAAGAATGGAGGAAAGAACTTGAAGATTATCTTCAACAGCCGAGATCCCCTAGTAAATTATATATATTAACTTGGTGGAAGACAAATGAGCCAACTTTTCCAGTGCTGGCAAACATGGCGAGTGACTTTTTTAACCAATTGCAATTTTTACAGTTATATTTCTTAACCTTCTGTGGTTTTCTCTGTACTAACGTTGTGACTATATAGCCATTTTCACTAATTTTATGCTTCATATTTTTAGTTTATTAATTGAGTACAAATAAATTCATTGCTTGTACATGCGGTTTGATGTCCAATTTAAAATATATTTAAAATTCATACAAATGTCATTTCTATTTCGAGTGTACCGATTTCTGCAATTACGTACGCAAAGTAAACTAGACTTTTTATGGTACCACATTGTGGGGGAAACGAGACGAGACGAGAGTCTCGTCCGAGACTCGAGACGGAGACGATACTGGGGTTCACGAGACGAGACTCAAGACGATACCAGAATCCAGAAAACGAGACCGAGACGAGACTGGCTTAAGTCTCGTCTCGTCTTGTCTCGCGGCAACACTACTTGTCATTCTAAGACCTTTGCGGATGAAAACTATTTCGCCAGCTACTATTGCCTCTTGGCGATGTTTCATTAAAACTAGAATGTAATTGCAAAAGTAGAAAACAGACAAAATATGTTACATAGGAGTGTGGCTGTACCTGGAGCTTCTTTATTGAATTATGACAGGCTTAATTGATCAAACTGTCAAACTTAATTTAAGATGTTCTCACCAGTAACAGTCAATGAAAATTATGTAATAGTATTCCACTCCAAAAACAGCATATTTCCTAAGTGAAGTTGATAGCGCATATAAAGATCAATAAAATTCTTCTGAATAAAGAAAATAGCAACTGCAAATGACTAATGGAAAACTAATGGAACTCTACTTATTGAAAAGAGCAAACTTTTTCTCATAAATATGCGATTCCCCAACATCCTTCCCGATATTTTTCCGATATTTTTCACTGTCTGATTACAGCTAAAGCTTTCCGATATTCCGATTCAGAGATTCCGATATTTTTCATTGTCTAAATACACCTAAAGCTCGACGTATCTCTTTAAATGTCAATGTCCAAATCTTACGCTCGACAGAGTCCTTTACATTATCATGGACATCATATGAAATGGGATCGGGTTGCTTAGGTGGAGGACTCGCCTACCACACGGGCGGCCAGGGTTCAAATCCCTGCAGAGGAGGATGTTTTTCAGAGGGTACCCGACCCCTACTTGAGTGTCTTGTGGAGGGCACTTAAAGTACAGTATTCCGTCTGTCGGATGGGACGTTAAACAGTGGTCCCCTTGGCGCCTTTCGTAAGAGCAGGCTAATGCCGACGTCGGGTTTCCATCCACCCTTCCTCCCTTACCTATCCCCTATGGCGCAAATGTCCTTAGCCGTCGGTCACTACCCCTAATATCCAATCCAATGATATGAAATGCGATTTCCGACATTAATTAATGAGGACATTCATCGATACTCATCGACTGTCCTCCTAAAATCCCGTACCCTAAAGCATTCATATCCTAATCCACCTACAAGGCTATATTCAAGGATGACCTGCGTATCATCAAGCGAAATTGAGCAGACCTTGGTAGATCACTTTCACTAGTCTACCTCTTGCAGCATGTATCACATCTTCCACTAGATTTTTAAGGCAACTTTTTTATCATAATTGCCACAATTACAACATAGGTACATCTACATCTACATCTACGTAATACCCTGCGAGCCACCACGAGGGTGTGTGGCAGGGGGTGAAGATCACCAAACATGCACTATTGCCATGCAAGTAGGATATATAAGGTAGACAGCTAGAAAATAGGGTCACAGTTTATTAGTTACTACAGTAGATTATTAGTTATTGCAAGTAATTGCAGTAGTATTGCAATAAAATATTAGTTACTACAGTATAGTACAGGTTAAAATCTACATAATAAGGAAGGGATTATTGGTAGTTATTACATGCATCATGCACTACAGACTATTCTAACTATATTTCACCTACCTATCCCTTTTGCTACGTTGCCTATTGTTCTCTCTTATGGTACGCGGGAAAAATGACATTTTAAATCTATCGGTACGACAATCTATCTCTCTAATCTTGTGAATATGGTCAAACCTAGCATAATACGCAGGGGTTCTTAATATATATCTAATGTCATCAGTGAACAAATCGGTTTCGAATTTACTTAAAAGGTTTAACCTAAATTTTAACCTGCGTTCTGATAGTAATTCCCACTCTAGTTCTTCTATTAAACTCGTAACACTAATACAATTATCATAACGACATTTAACAAACCTTGGAGTTCTCCTTTGCACGCGCTCTAATTCTTTTATCATACTTTCCTCGTACGGATACCATATACTAGCGGCATATTCTAAATGAGGCCTGATAAGTGTAAAATAGCTTCTTTCTCGGACTCTCTCATCACATTTGCCTAGAACCCTTTTTACGAATCCTAATTTAAGGTTTGCTACACTAGTTATTTCCCTGATGTGTTTCCCCCATGACATGTCTTCACTGATGGTGACGCCTAAGTATTTAATAGATTCTACGTTACATATTTTCTTTTCTATGATGGAATAATTATTCCTGGGAAAGCCATTCTTTTTCAAAAAATTCGTAACCGCGCATCTCTTCAAATTTAATTCTAGCTGCCATCTATCACACCAATCATCAACCGCATCTAAATCCTTAGCTAAACACTGTCTGTCCTCTTCATTTCTAATTTCTTTATACACTACTGCATCATCGGCAAAAAGACGGAGCTTGTTATTTTTTAATACTGCATTCAAGTCATTTACGTACAGAAGAAATAAAATTGGGCCTATCACGCTTCCCTGGGGAACACCCGATGTAACTTTTACTTCGCCTGAGCTGACACCATCTAAGAACACCCTTTGAACGCGTTCATGTAAGAAGTCTCCTATCCAGCCTACTATATTACTGTCTATCCCGTAGGATGCTAACTTCGCGAGTAACTTACAGTGGGGAACCTTGTCAAAAGCTTTTCTAAAGTCAAGAAACGCTGCGTCTACCTGTACCTGTAAAATTTCGTGAAGAAAAAGACCTAATTGAGTTTCGCAAGACCGTCCTTTTCTGAACACATGCTGGTTTGTTATCAATAAATCCTGGCTGTCGAGGTGTCCCATTGTTGATGTAACTATTATATGCTCTATAATTTGACATGATAGCGACGTTAATTATATTGGTCTATAATTACATGGCTGTTCCCTATCTCCGCTTTTATAAATTGGGGTCACGTTTGCTATCTTCCAGTCTTTGGGAACCGCGTGTTCTTCGAGGGATTTGTTAAATATTACTTTAAGATACGGAGCCATTTCGAGAGCTAATTCTTTATAAACACGAGCTGGAATTTCATCAGGACCTGAGGACTTGTTCGGGCTAATGTTACTTAGTAAGGATACGATTCCGCTACAAGATATATCGATTGGGGGCATTGGTTGTTGAAATCGGTCTGGTATGGTTTCGCGGAAACTATGCATAGGTTGATTAAAAACACTCTGAAAAAAGTAATTCAAACAATTTGCCTTATCTAAACTGGAAGTTACCATTTCGCCTCTATCGTTTTTCAAGGAATTAACCGTTGATTTTTTAGTTCCCTGTACTTCCCTAACATGTGACCAAAATGCTTTCGGATTTCCCTCTAGTTGTTCTCCGAGTACTTTTCTCTTGAATTCACTAAACGCTTTTCTAAGGGCTGTTTTTGCGGCTGATTTACACATTTTATAATGCTCGATAGTATTTTTTAGGTCGCTATTAGCTACATTTCTCTTAGTTTCGCGTGGCTAAATCGTTGGCGTTTTAAACATTTTTTAACCTCCGCGTTGTACCAACAAGATTCCCTATTCTCGCTCTTATACTTATGAGGTATATATCTGTTGACAAGTGACCGTGTAATTTGGAGGAACTCTTTCCATGTATTGTCTGTATCGCTATTTTTGCTAATGTTCTCGAATTTTCCAAAAGATGTCTTTAAGTCAAGCCTAAATTCGTTAAAATCTGCTATACTAAAAAGGTAAATCTTTCTTTTTAATTTAAAATTTTTTCAGTGTTGAGGGAAAATTTTACGTGCACTACCTTGTGATCGGCTCAGCCTCCGCACTTGCCGTTCCCCGTTTTCGGAGGTCGACCCCATGGCTACGCCTTAAGGCCACAATCCATGCGTCCGAAGCAACGGAGGGAGACTCCTCCGGAGGCACGGAAGTCTGGGGAAGTTCCTCCACCCTCCCTCCCGTGACAGTGCCCGAGCTTCCCCGGACCTGGACACCTTTGGAGGGTGTTGGCCCCCCCCCCATTCCCCCGCAACCTTCCAGGACTTGCCACCAACCGCTCCACCATGGCACGGAGCTGGTCCATCGTCTACATCTACATCTACATCTACGTAATACCCTGCGAGCCACCACGAGGGTGTGTGGCAGGGGGTGAAGATCACCAAACATGCACTATTGCCATGTAAGTAGGATATATAATGTAGACATGCTAGAAAATAGGGTCATAGTTTATTAGTTACTACAGTAGATTATTAGTTATTGCAAGTAATTGCAGTAGTTATTACAATAGAATATTAGTTACTACGGTATAGTACAGGTTAAAATCTACATAATAAGGAAGGGATTATTGGTAGTTATTACATGCATCATGCACTACAGACTATTCTAACTATGTTTCACCTACCTATCCCTTTTGCTACGTTGCCTATTGTTCTCTCTTATGGTACGCGGGAAAAATGACATTTTAAATCTATCGGTACGACAATCTATCTCTCTAATTTTGTTAATATGGTCAAACCTAGCATAATACGCAGGGGTTCTTAATATATATCTAACGTCATCTGTGAACAAATCGGTTTCGAATTTACTTAAAAGGTTTAACCTAAATTTTAACCTGCGTTCTGATAATAATTCCCATCCTAGTTCTTCTATTAAACTCGTAACACTAATACAATTATCATAACGACATTTAACAAACCTAGCAGATCTCCTTTGCACGCGCTCTAATTCTTTTATCATACCTTCCTCGTACGGATCCCATATACTAGCGGCATATTCTAAATGAGGCCTGATAAGTGTAAAATAGCTTCTTTCTCGGACTCTCTCATCGAATTTGCCTAGAACCCTTTTTACGAATCCTAATCTACGGTTTGCTACACTAGTTATTTCCCTGATGTGTTTCCCCCATGACATGTCTTCACTGATGGTGACGCCTAAGTATTTAATTGATTCTACGTTACATATTTTGTTTTCTTTGATGCTATAATTATTCCGGGGAAGGCCATTCTTTTTCCAAAAATTCATAATCGCGCATTTCTTAAAATTTAATTCTAGCTGCCATCTATCACACCAATCATCAATCGCATCTAAATCCTTAGCTAAACACTGTCTGTCCTCCTCATTTCTAATTTCTTTATACACTACTGCATCATCGGCAAAAAGACGGAGCTTGCTATTTTTTACTACACTATTCAAGTCGTTTACGTACAGAAGAAATAAAATTGGGCCTATCACGCTTCCCTGGGGAACACCCGATGTAACTTTTACTTCGCCTGAGCTGACACCATCTAATACCACCCTTTGAACGCGTTCATGTAAGAAATCTCCTACCCAGCCTACTATATTACTGTCTATTCCGTATGATGCTAACTTCGCGAGTAACTTACAGTGGGGAACCTTGTCAAAAGCTTTTCTAAAGTCAAGAAACGCTGCATCTACCTGTACGTTACCTTCTCCGGAAACTAAAATATCGTGAACAAAAAGTTCTATAATTTTACATGATAGTGACGTTAATGATATTGGTCTATAATTACATGGCTGTTCCCTATCTCCGCTTTTATAAATTGGGGTCACGTTTGCTATCTTCCAGTCTTTGGGAACCGCGTGTTCTTCGAGGGATTTGTTAAATATTACTTTAAGATACGGAGCCATTTCGAGAGCTAATTCTTTATAAACACGAGCTGGAATTTCATCAGGACCTGAGGACTTGTTCGGGCTAATTTTACTTAGTAAGGATACGATTCCGCTACAAGATATATCGATTGGGGGCATTGGTTGTTGAAATCGGTCTTGTATGGTTTCGCGGAAACTATGCATAGGTTGATTAAAAACACTCTGAAAAAAGTAATTCAAACAATTTGCCTTATCTAAACTGGAAGTTACTATTTCGCCTCTATCGTTTTTCAAGGAATTAACCGTTGACTTTTTAGTTCCCTGTACTTCCCTAACATATGACCAAAATGCTTTCGGATTTCCCTCTAGTTGTTCTCCAAGTACTTTTCTCTTGAATTCGCTAAACGCTTTTCTAAGGGCTGTTTTTGCGGCTGATTTACAAATTTTATAATGCTCGATGGTATTTTTTAGGTCGCTATTAGCTACATTTTTCTTCATTTTTCTTAGTTTCGCATGGCTAACTCGTTGGCGTTTTAAACATTTTCTAACCTCCGCGTTGTACCAACAAGATTCCCTATTCTCGCTCTTATACTTATGAGGTATATATCTGTTGACAAGTGACCGTGTAATTTGGAGGAACTCTTTCCATGTATTGTCTGTATTGCTGTTTTACCTAATGTTCTCGAATTTTTCAAAAGATGTCTTTAAGTCAAGCCTAAATCCGTTAAAATCTGCTTTACTAAAAAGGTAAATCTTTCTTTTTAATTTAAAATTTTTTTCAGTGTTGAGGGAAAATTTTACGTATACTACCTTGTGGTCCCTTATTCCATCGAAATTTTCAACTTTAATTACTTTTTCAGGGATGTTTGTGGCAAGTAAATCGAGAACATTTTCCCCTCTATTAGGCAAATTTACTATTTGATGTAGTGCGTGTGATGCGAACAGGTTTAGCAATGACTCGCAGATTTCTTTGTCCCTACCTCCAGACTTATGACTGCATGTTTTCCAATCTATCGATGGTGTATTGAAATCTCCACCTACAATTATCTGTCGTTCGTTACTATGGGAATTAATGGACCTGATCTGTTCCTCGAGTTCTAATACTGAGTGTACATCGGAATGGGGTGGTCTATAGTAGGCACAAACATATATTACTTTCGAATTAGCACATTGAATGGAACACCATACACTTTCTATTATATTATGGGGAATCACTTCTATTTTGCTGACTATTGTGTTCTTAACTGCGATAAATACTCCCCCTCCCAGTCGACTCTCTCTATCTCTCCTGTATACCCTAAAATTTACTGGAAAAACTTCACTATCAGCAATATCGCTTGTTAAACAACTTTCGGTTCCTATAATTATGTCAGAATTAGTACTCTCTATAAGGTGATGGAATTCAGGTATCTTGCTTCTTAAACTACGACAATTAACTACCACTACTGAAAATTCCTCTATTTAAATATGTCTGCCTATTGCACTTGTGGGGTTCGTGTTTTCTAAATTATTGGGAAAGTTGCAGTTTGGAAATTCATGGGTGTTGTTTTGATTTGTACGTTTTTCCTTTTTCTGTGCTTTCTTCCGTCCCGATAAACCTACACTGTGTTGTCTGGTCAACTTGTTATTCTTTGCTATCCTGGTGAGTGGCATGTTATTTAATGGCCCACTATTTGACCTACTCTCTTCCCTAAATATTTCTAATTTATTGTTATCTATTAAGATTTTCCTAGGCACTAAGCTTTGTGTACTCTTTATTATCTGACTTTCCGGAAAAGCACTGATTTCGCACCCACTAACTGACCTACTCTCTTGCCTACCATCTATGCTAAACTCGCTGGGTATGCTCAAGTATCCTGCACGCTACCTTCTGCGATGCCTCGTACGTATAATGGACACCCGAGCGGTTTAGTGGCACCCGACACGAATTCAGCACCGGCCTGAGATCTAAGAACTCCGCTCCCTCGCTCCCACAGACTTCACGGAGTCTTTGGTTTATGCCTTCCACTCGGCTCCAAACCATCGAACCCCGATCCGTCCTAGGTACCAAGCTGCATATGGTAAGCCTCATATTGCGACTCGACCCTCCGCGAATACGGCGGAACTCGGAGCATAGATCTCTCACAGAGTCTAAAATCTCCTCTGATCCCACATCCACGGCGTCATTGGTCCCAACATGGGCTACCACATCCAACTTAGAGCAGCCCTTGTCCCCGACCGCCGCCTTCATCGCCTTCTTCGCCTGTGGCACCATTCCTCCCGGTATACACCAGGAGGTGACCCGTGCATCTCCTCTCTCCTTGCGGGCCTATACACGCAGTGGAGCCGCTATACGCCGGACATTCGAGCTACCTATCACTAAGATTCCCTCCCTTCCCTCGTCACTCCCTCTCGGCAACCCACCTCACAGCGCTAGTTCCGATGGCGTAGCCTCCGCCAGCACATCGAACCTATTGCTGACGGGGATCGGCTCAACCTCCGCACTTGCCGTTCCCCGTTTTCGGAGGGTGACCCCATGGCTACGCCTTGAGGCCACAATCCATGCGTCCGAAGCCGTCCTCTCCGAAACCGTCCTCTCAAGCCCAGCGATCCGAGCCCCTAAGGACTCGCAATCGGGTGAGCTCCTGAAGAGGAGACCTAAAGGAAGCCATCCTAATCACAAAACCTATTTTTTATTTTTACGCTGAAGGCCTAGCAGATAATTTCCTGCAGGGAGTGGCTAGGGAGCTGACAGCTGTGACAGAGGTAACTGACTTTCACTTTTAGGACGCTAAAGATAGGGGAGGAAGGACAGGTGGTGTAATGCAAGTGAGCTATGAGGGGTTGAAGCACTGATGAAGCGACGAGAAAGATATGTGGTTTTGGATTCAACCTAACTAAATGATATTATATTAAATAAGTGCAAAAGTAGTGATTAAAGAGGCTTTAACTGGCTATAGGTATAAATTAGAATATCAGTCGATGGTTTTACAAGCGGCCTTAAGTAAAGGTTTTTTATTAACGTTATATATACTATATAAATAAGGGAGATGGAGAGTAAACTATTTAACGACTAGAAAAAAAAAACTATCAATCAACAAGAAAAGAAATGTAGTTAACTATTTAGTATCAGTAGACTAGATGTAAAACTAAAAGTTCAAAACAAAAGTTCTAAACTACTAAAGTTAAAACAACTTCACAACTAAAATAAACAAAGAGTTTTCAATAACGATGATATAAAGAATATTATAGACTCAGTAATAAAATATATGTACTTAAGTAAGAGTTAGGTTATAATTAAGTTCCATTCTAATAAGATTCTCTTACTACCCAAACACCAGAATCATAAACAAACGATATGCAATAACAATTTACGTACAATAGTATGAAAATATACGTGAGGATAAACAACAGAGATAACAAACTACCAAATGAAGATATGATAATAATTAGGCTTCTACTTATCACTACCAGCAAGCACTCTCGACAGACACACTCAGCGCACGAACCGGGATATCACGGCAGTGAAGAGAGTCACTCACACACACAACTCACTCTTAACTAACACTATTAGAAGACCTACTATATAACGACCGAATAAGTGAATAACGATACTATAAGTGAATAACTTGGAATATATAGCTAGGAGAAATAGAATTCACTACTGCTAATATATATATCACTACACTAAGGTTGCAGCTTCAAGGCACTGAGCAGCAGGTGCACAGCGAGCAGGTAGGCAGCCGGGAACCGGATTAGGGAGCGCTCCGAGAACACGTCCGTACCCTTCAAGAGCAGGCGAGAGAATGTGAGGTACTCACATTACATTGAGTTTTATTCAAATAATGAAACAATCTTCGCTAATGATAGGGCAAATACATCCAAAAGAACCTGGTTGAGGAGGTACAATTTAATCAATGCTAATTAATGAAACCCCTTTCCATGGACTACAACCTTGACGTGGTGGAAGGGCTTGCGCGTTCCAATGACCCCTAGAGATGGACTGGCGCGAGCAATACATATTGCTCCCGGTAGGGCCACCCATGCCAGATAGGTCGAAGGGTAGGAGCCAGACGACAGGTAGTCCCGTGATAGCATCACGTGAAACACACTGTTGGGAAGCGGGGGTGGGAGTCCCCTCTTGACTATTATACTACCCAGAAATATGAATGTCGCACAAGGAGAAATGCATCCTGGCAACTACGGGACGCCACCCAATATCCAATTCAATCCGGGCGGGTGTCGGGCCCGGCATCGGGGGAGGCAAGGCCCCCGAGGTCGTCATCACACGAAATCCTTGTACAACGCAGAAATCACAGGATACAAGGACCAAGGAAGATAAGAAAAAGAAAAGGAAAAAGAAAAGGAAAGTACCGATCAAAATAGGAACTTGGAACGTTAGGACAATGATGGGGGCTGGGAGGCTGGAAATTATTAAACGGGAATTGGATAGAGGGAAAATGGATGCCTTGGGGCTGTACAAGGTGAGATGGAAGTACAGCGGGGACTACTCGAGTGATAGTTACAGGGTAATCTATTGTGGTGGGGTAATTGAATTGAAAATAGTCTTTATTGTTCTGGGACTATATGTCCCCTGGAACATAGAAAAAAACAGATACATGCCATTACATAAAATATTACAAAAAACTAAGCAATTTTACATAGGTAATCAGTCATGTTTCTCTTGAACATCGAAATTGTGATAGAGGTTCTAACATGTACGGGTAAACAATTCCATAACTTGCAGGAGAAAATTTGGAAAGAGTGCTCAAATAATAAGGTATGGAATTTAGGGACTAAGAATAACTCAGTGACACGAGTTGCTCTTTTTCCTGTATCTACATTACATATAAAATTTTCATACAAATAGGTGGGGTTTTTGGATTTCAGGACCTTGAACACGTATAAAGCCATTTGCAGTTTTCGGCGTTTAACTAATTTCAGCCACTTAATTTTTTCATAATAAGTGCTGAGTGTGTTCATCATAGCGGATGTTGAAAACAAAACGCAGACAGGAGTTTTGAAGACGCTGCAGCTTAGTGCACAGTTCTGAGTTAACATCTGAGAAAATGATTGAACAATAGTCAATATATGGGAATACCAGAGTTTGAACCAGCTTCTGGCAAAGAGAAATTGGGAGCAGATGCCTGAAGTGCTTCAATTGGTACATAGTCTTATAGACATTGTTAGATATAGCTTTAAGGGGCCTCCTCCCTCGGCTTTGCCGGTCCGTGATTTGGACCATTTTTCGAAGAGATTTTCTCGTCAACCTCAAAAGATAATCGAATTTGGTCTTCAATTTTTGAAAGAAGGCTCTTTTTACTATACATTGCCTTTGGCAAAACTTGGATATTCCTCCCACATTTGCCAAAAAAGCCCTGCAAATTAGAGCCGGCACATTTCTATTTTACTCCCGTTTGGTGATGATAATCTGAAAGATGTAAACTGGCAAGCATAGATTGATTCTTTGGTATTAAATACTCGCATAAATTTGACCTTCAATGCAAAGCGTTTTCCTAATAATTTCTTAGTTTTATAGACGTGCAAAACTATATTTTTCCCTGCTTGGCGGGCCAAAGAAGAACATAGTTCGCCGTTTGTCGTCCAGTGGCGCTCAATGTCACTCTACGACACCGAGCTGGCAACGCTGCCGCGTGGCCGCCTAGGGGGGAGGTAGATTGGCGGTAGTTGGAAGGGGTTCGAGGCGAGAGACTGAAGGTTTTGCTTGCGGCTCTCAGGATTGGTATCCACTAGGGTCGTAAGAAGCTTCGCGGCGAAATCTATTTTGCAGCGGGATAAAGATTACGTCCTCCTGAAGAACAGTTTAAAATTGCTCTCATTATTTTGCGATTCCCTGCAAATATCCGATTACCCACTGCGATTCTCGTATCCTCGGACTTTTATCGACTACAAGTAATCGGTTAAACTAGGGAATATTTTTCTACTTGTCTCTGGTGAGTGAAGTTCTCGAGATGTCGTCCGACGATTATCCGTACAGCAGAGGAAAAAAGAAAGGTCGGCTGCGATTATCAATAAATCGGAAAAGGAACAAGGGGCAGAACCTCAAGAAATGGTTTCAAGATCAAAGGTAGGTCGATAAATGTTTTATAATGATTCTCTCTAATTTATGATGATATAAGTACATTGATAAATTATGTTTGATATTAACCCTCGAATTTAAATTTTCAGGGCGCAATCGTTGGATACTATACGAAGAAGCTGATCTTCCTCGGAGTGAAAAACCGGTCCTGCGTTATTTGCATGAGATCCGCCGCAAATAATAAAGAACCTCAGAAACATGTCTGCTTCAAAAATTGGGGAAATACTCAAAGTTCTACGAGTGTGGAGGCAGCTGTAATTGTTAAGGGATTTAGAAAAAGCGAGGAACTGTACGGCGTAAGGTTTGAGAAATTGTAGCAGATGGTGACAGCAATTTTTACAAGAATATCCTCGATTCTCGTCCGTAAAGGACCCTGACGGTAGAACAAATAGAGTGCCGGAATCACCTGCTGAGGAATTTTTGTGCAAAGTTAAGGGCTCTCACTGTAGCAGGTGACAAACCGGAGCAGAAAAGTACCATTCTCTTGCGAAAGTATCTGGCAAGTAGTGTTCTTCGTCTGAGGAGAGGTATTATCAAAGCCATAAAATTTAGGAAATATCAGCCAGGATCCTTTCAATCTAGAATAGAATCTTTGAAATTGGACATTGAGAATAGCATAAACCATGTATTTGGCGAACATTCCGGTTGTGCAACTTACTTCTGCGCAGGAACAAATGAGGAAGGAAAATCAAATCTTTATCCTGATCTCAGAGAAAGTGCAATATTCAACAAATTAATGGTGATTTTCAAGCATTGAGTCGCAACAGCAGAAGCTTATTGTACGATGTTGACAATAACCCCGTAGAACAGTTCAACTCAATAGTGGCGAATATGATCGGAGGAAAACGTGTTAACTTTGCTCTTCATAGATCTTACCAGGGGAGATGTGCTGGAGCCGCCATTCGTCACAATACCAAGAACCTAGCCTACAAGACCAACAAAAAATGTTTTTTTTTCGAGTCCGGGGTTATTCTGTAAATGAATGGAGCAAAGGGGGATAAAAAACTGCAGTTTTCGACCACGAGAAAGCAAGGCAAGCCCTTGATGCCGAAAATCATTATTTAAGGACGCGCTTGGAGGTGACAGTGCTTGCTGACCGAATGCACAACGGCCAGATATGTCAGTGAATGAATGCTGTGAAGCTGAGAGGGATTTTTTGACCAACTTACCTGCTTTAAAGGAAGATAGGAGAAGAATTGAAAGAGCCACAGTTACGCAGGGGAAGAGTGGCGAATGGAGAGAGATTAGAAGGAAATTACTGACGGCATTTTTTTCAGAAAGGTTCGCAACATGCTTCCCCACACCAGCTATATAAATTTGGTGAAACAAATAACTTACGGCTCTATGGACAACGAAGCGTGTGCATATGTGTGGACGG